>CM033472.1:87093923-87693923 GCA_019447015.1 Hymenochirus boettgeri | reverse complement strand
AGTGGATTATGTAATTTAAAAAAAAAAATCTTTTAATTGTTTTACCTGTATTGGAAAGGTTAATCTTGGCTTTTCTTTACAAATCTGTATTTTTCTTCAATTAATTGTATACTATACTATGCTATAAATCCTACTTATCCAACTTATAAAACTATGCTATAAATCCTGCTTATCCAACTTATAAAACTATGCTATATATCCTACTTATCCAACTTATAAAACATTCCTCCTCAAGGAGGGGATTAAAAAAAAAAAAAAAAATGAACCACATCCCAATTAGAGATGGGCAAAACTGCTAAAATCCATTCTGTCTGCAGATCTCAGAAATTGCGTTAGAAAATTTTTGAAAAATCAAGAATTATCGAAAATTTTAATTGTCAACTTTTCTAAAATGATACAGTAACTTATTGTAAATGGTCTGGAGAACAGAAAATCAGATTCTTTCTGAAAGATTTTTTTAAAAAGATCTGATTGGTTACTATATGAATCAGAATCTTTTCCAGATGTGCTGATTTACCCAGAGGCGCTGGGTAAATTTATGGAGTTAGTTGCGCTAACCAGTTCCCTACCGGTAAATATTATACCGGATGTGTGGGTTACGCAAAAGACACCCATGCATCCGACGTTCGTGATTCAATATCGCATTTATGCTACATTTAGAATTGGATTTTAACGCCAGTTTTTAAATGCCAGGATTTTAAATGCCTTTTTGGGATTTACCCACAGTCGCAAACATATTGAGCTTGGTCGCCCATTCGTCCGGTTCAGGTCCGTTGGTAAATCACGGGCAATCCTGCGGTTCCCTATGGGACCGCACAATCGGTCTCACAAACTGTTGTCCTGGCCGAGCACTCACCACTAGCGGTCGGGACAAATAATCCCCCCCATGTGTACCCAGTCTAAAGGAATCTGATTATAACCAATTCTGATTAGTTACAATTATAGTCTTCTACAAAGCATACCAGTCAGATTATTTCTGAAATAATCTAATTGCATCCAATCAGAATTGGTTACAATCAGATTCTTTCAGATCATTTCCCAGGTCCCAGAGCCATTTACAGTAAGTTATGGTATAATTTAATTCCTTAAAAATTGTCATGAAAAATTTCGAATGTGGATCGGAAAAAATTCGGAAACAGGTATTCCGGAAAATCCGCAATTCACGGATCTTGGAGATCCGCTGCAAAACCAGGTTCAGATCTACGATTTGGCCATCTCTAGTCCCAATGTAATAAATAAGTCTCCACCATAAAGTGCTGCAACAGTGAGGTACAAGGCAGGTCCATTTACTGCTTTCCTTCTCTCTACATTAGGAGGTGACAGTGTAACTATTTGGAAGATTAGCTACTATTAGTGAGTTAAAAGGCAGGTCTATTCAGATTTCTTTATCCCTACATTAGGAGGTGATCATGTAACCAGTTGGTAGATTAGTTACTTTGTTTCTTTTTCAATCCCTTAACAGGTTTAGCCTTTGCCAGTTACATTTTACTCCTGCTTTTTCTTGGCTGGATGCCCAGGTTTAACAGATATATTAAAGAGATGCATTTTCTGTCTGCTATTACTGCAATAAGCAATATATGTTTTAGTAAAAATTGAGGATTTTAGATGTGCCACCCCTTTCGATCCTAGCTCTCTAGGCCATGGCCTATGTGGCCTTGTGGGAAAACTTGTACCACTGGTAAAGCTTAGGAAATGCTAGTGATTTACTGAGAACAAATATATTATACAAATTGGGTGTTCTTTTCTGGGAAGGGTTTAGTATAATTCCCAAATAAGTCTGTCAAAGTCAGAAAAATCTTCTAGTAAAAGGATGTGGATCTATTCAGTTATTCTTATTAAAGGCCTTATCCACACCCGAAACTAAAATTTAACCCCACACTGGCCCCACTCTGTACTTGAAAGAAATCCTTACCTTACATCTCTGCTCGTTCTAGTTCTCCTGCTATGCCTTTTCAAAGTCCAGGAAACTGAAGAGTAGAAGCTGTCAGTGACTCATTCTGTGCCCGTTTTTTTCCTCAACAAGGTCTGAGGTATGCGCAGGGTAGCCCTTTCCTTCCTCCCTCCCTCCCACCATCCGGATCCATCCTCTACAGCTGTGGCACCTAACATGACTTCCTCTTCACACAAGGTAGGTAACAGCTGCCCACCCCCAACTGCCATAATATTTCTTTAAAAAAAAAATGCTTTGATCGTCTTCTCTCCCGCGGCGTCTTCAACAACGTCAGCCGCATCTGTGGTTGGCCGCGTCTTAGCCAATAACAGATGCGGCTGCTGGTCCGGCCCCTGGATCTGAGACGTCGCCAGAGAGAAGGCTCTGTAAGTAACGAACTAAGCATATTTTAAAAGAAATATTACAGCGGTTGGGCGTGGGCAGCTGCTAGCTACCTTATATGAAAATATGATTTTCAGGGTGGACATGCCCTTTAATGATTTGTGGCAGAGACCGAAAAACAGAAACTAGTATGTGGGTGAGCTTAATGTTTAAATTTACATTATGGATGATAGGCAGCAGCAGTTTGACAGACTAATATGTACTTGTAAGTTTAATATGGTAGGCCGTTGGCCAAATGTGTTTTTTTTCTCAATTTTTCACACACTTTTTTTGTTTGCTTATATTTTGTTTTCCAGAATCAGAAAATGACCTGTTTGATGTTTCAGAATTCAAACTTCAATTCAAAAAAAGCATTTATACAGTTTCAAAAAATGTAAGTAATATTTATGAAAAATATCATTAGAAATGTCGGCATTACAGCTACTATTCTAGCAGCAGTAATTTTAAATTTGAAGGTTGGAGATCCCTGCTTACTAGGGAAAATTCAATGTATATTATTAGATATGGAAACATTCATTTTGATTTTGCAGAAATTGTGAGTTGTATGCCAAGAAACCTGCAGATATAGCAAGAGCAAATGCAGTTATTAGCATCAATGAATTAGAAATCTTTCTGTGTGAATTGGTGAATAACTTGAATTGGTAAATACCTTACTTTGAGTATTTCCTATTAAATACAGGTGACAATCAGCTTTAAAGAATTTGGAGATGCACTGTGGATTCGCATTGCTTGGGGGACACACAATGCAAAGCCAAATCAGTACAAAGCCACATTTGCTGTATATCACTCTCAGACTCCATATGTTTTTATTGCAAACCTTGCCAAGCCCTGTCGACCGGTGTTGTGCCAGGTACGAAAACTTTTGTGTCACCTATTTATTAGAGATCTAGAATTCCCTATATATAGTGGTAAATGCTTGTAAAATGCATGTGTAATCTACTCCTGTATTTGAGATATTAATTTGTCATTTAGGCTGAAAATACTGGCTGAGGTATCCTTTCCTTTTCTATAGAGAGTAGGGGATGAATGAGTGTTCAGGGCTGTTTTGGGTAGGGCTGAACAAATCTATGCTACCTGAATTTGCCAATAGTGCTATTTGTGGACCTGCTGTTTTTACTTTCCCTGTGGTTTGCAGCAAAAGTACAGTTTGGTTTTATTGTGTCTTTTTAATAAAGGACACAGTTGGAGAAGCAACTTTAACTAGAAACAGAAAAGAAATCACAAAATAGAGGTGTTTGTATTATAACCTAGTAACACGTTTTCTCTATTAACCTCCACTTTGGGTAACTTTTTTTACTCTAAGGCACTTGTCATGGCTGCTAAATACAGTCAGATTCAAGAAATGGAACTTAAAAGTCGGTCACTGGACTCTCTGAAGGATATTGTTTTCAAACGTTTTAATCAGGTGAGATCATCTTTTGCTCTGAAGCCCATTTATTTTGAAGTCCTTATTTAAAACTTCTACCAACATGGAGTCGTACATATCTCTGTAGTGCAGTATCAGATCTGTTCCCCTGTATTTACAATATGTTTTGAAATGATTGTGGCGTTCCTTTTTTAGACCTGATTGTAAAGTCTATCAGGTGAGAAATGCAGTATTTTTTTTATGAAGAAATCCAGACCTTGTAGTTTTCATATAATGATCATGTTTGTTTGTATGTATTAGTTTATTTATAAAGCACCACTTGGAGACGCAGCGATGTGCCCAAGCGCTGGGGATGCAGTTTCATTAGGTTGCTTGTCTTTCCCTGAAACAAAATGATCGATTAAAAATATACATTTCTGTATCATTACATTTCAATCTTTTTCTTGTTAAAAGCTATTTATATTCTATGTTTTGCAGCATTTCCAATCATACCAATCAAAACCACAACAGAAGATGACTCCAAAAATTGGTATGTTAGTTCAGGTTTTAATTAATGAAGCCAATCTAGTGACTTTTCTGGTGTCTATACAATGCAGAATATACATGTTGTTAGATTCCAACTATTGAGGCTTCTACTAAAACCCTGCCCCTTTAATGTTGGTATAGTTAATGTTTCTATGATTTGTTTTCTGAATGGGGAAAGTATTAATATTTAAATGTTCAATCTGTTGAGCTTGTTAACTCAACAGCAACTAAATTAACTGCTTGAAAGAATTGTTCACAATTTACTTTGAATGTAATTATACTTCTTAGATCATCTCTAGCCAGTGTTCTCCATTAGTAGCATAGCAAAAGCATTTGTTGCATTTTAGTTGTGGCCTCAACCAAACTGTCTGCAACATTACAAATAATTAGTCACAAAAGTACTTTTAAACAAGAAAAAAGGATACCGCTACTCCCGTTGCTGTAGTAAAACATCCAAAATTTATTATATCATTAAAATCACATGCATACAAAGGAGCAGAGTCCTATTGGGTTTTACCGCCTTACGCGTTTTGTGGGCATACCCACTTCGTCAGAGGCTGGGTTTTCCCCAATAGGACTCTGCTCCTTTGTATGTATACTTTCTGTATGTGATTTTGGATGTTTTACTACAACAACGGTAGTAGCGGTATCCATTTTTCTTGTTTGGACAGACAGTGTCTGGTACTGGGAGGTACCTTTTGGATATACACGCACCCCGCAACAGGTACCTTTTGCGGCCGGTGTGCCGCCATGTCAGTAACTTGTTTCTTTCCTTGTATCTATCAAAAGTACTCTTAGCCTTTACAGCATTCTTTAAATGTTGTAAAAACACTTGATACATTCTTAGAGAGGAAATATTGCAGGAAATAATCGTAACTTGATATGTATGTATAGTTTATTTATAAAGCGCCACTTGGGGATGCAGCGTCGTACATAAACCTATTGCTTATATAATATATATTGCTAAGTAGGTCTTTTGTTTGACATTAGTTTTAACTTTTTCTTTTTTACTCAACTTAGCATATCATTGTTTTTCAGTTGATTCAAGGGTTACTTATGAAAATATCAGAGAAAAAGAAAGAATTCATCAAATAACCCGTGAAACTTTTGGAGACGGCCCACTTCCAAAACTCGAACTTGCTTCTTATAAGGTACATTTTATTGTATTCTATAAACAATAAAGCCTTCATAGACAAGTTTATTTATTGTCTCATCTGGTTTAGATTATGATGTGATGGAACAAAAACTATTTAACTATTTAAGGCCCAAAAAAAATAAGAAAAAAAACTATAGGAAGTGGCAAATGCTGACATTTTAAAAAGCAAACCCTTCTCTTTAAATAAAATATTCGTTCTTATGTCTAATGTTTGTTAAGAAATTTAAGGGTGAGACTACATGGCCCTTGTAACCTGAACCAGTCATATGTCCAGTTAAAATTAGATATCATAAAGTCATTACAAGTATCTGGGGCAGGTTGATACTCCAGTGAACACCATCTACAATAGAGGTTTCAGCCAGAAGCTGCCGACATCTCTGCAATACCACATACCACAGGGTTTAATAATCTATCCCAGGTATAACAACAATAACATTTATAAGTGCTTTTCTCCAATTGGACTCAACCTGCACCTATGCAATGACTGCATGTGCAGATGCTTGCCATGGAATCAAACTGGTAGTTTAACACTGCCTCCCCTTCAATATCTCCGAACAACCCTTTCCCCCATCCTAAACCACCTATCCCATAATTTTCATTACTCTACCCACCTAGGTCATGCCTGATGTATTTATTCTCACTTCAGTTTCTCTGCTTTTACCCACAAATTACTGCTGACAAAAATCTTAACTGCTATGAAAGGAGACTGGATCTATTTATTAACATTCTGGATAAGTGATATTTAGGAAACTGGGGTAATGTCAGGTGCTTCTTCTACTAGATACTAGAGGTGGAATCTCAGGAACCAGGTGGAATGAAAAGACCAGCAATACACCTTCTGATCAGCTAAACCTGGGTGTTACAAAGAGAAAAAAGTACTTTTCAGCTTGTTAAAGATAAACAACGTAGAATATGGTGATGCGTTTCTATTGTCAGCTAACAGTTCATTTTATAGACGAGATACTTCTCCCTTCCACAGATCAAACACTGAATAACAAAGGCTGAAGCATATCATTAAAGCATAAAGCATGATATAATTCCTATTAGGGAAAGAATTGGCATACTGGCAAACCATATTGGCCTACTGAGTGAAGAATATTTTGTTTACAGATGTTTGTCATTCTGTCATTATTTTTCCTAGTTTTAATATTTTTGATCAAATGCTTCTATTCTATTTAAAAAGCTAGAAACTATGTTCCGAAGTGAATCTGTAATGACCAACTTGACTGCTCAAAATGAACCCTTCCGATGTGTTGTGAAGTTTTCTAGTCCAAATCTTCTTGAGTCTATTAGATCATTAGCACCAGCAGGTAAGTTATTTTGCCTTTTTAAAATGATTAAAAGTGACCATATCAAGCCAGAACTTATGTAATATAATATGCTCCACAGTAATGTCCATGTTAGCTTTTATAACACAGTTGTTTGAGTGCAAATACTTCCAACTAATGTCTGCTCTAGTACCAATCCCCACATGATTTTGAAACATACTTGCTTGGCTCCTAAAATAATATTTATTTGATAAATTATTAAAGGGTATATCCACTCATAAATAGAACTTGGCTTTTTTCAGTCTTACCTCCTGTTCTTCAAGTAAACAGTCAAGAGCCAGGAGGGAACACACACAACTTCTCTCACAAGATGTAATTCATCCACGCTCCCTTGCATTGTACAGACATGCGTTTACAGTGCAAGAGAGCTTGGATGTAGTTGGGACCTGTCAGAGGAAGCGTTAGAGTGCAATCGCGGATAGGTTCTCCTTTCCTTTACATCCCATTCTTCAATAAAACTCTAGATTTATTCACTGGCTCCACAGTCCTCGTTTAAAGAATAGTTGACATTTTACCATAAACAAATCTGGTTATGTTAAAGTTTTTAAGGTATAGATCCAACCATGTGCACAATGAGATTCATTATTTGGATCACATCCGCTTTGCACATCGCATGGACACCGCAATAACATGGTAGTCACAGTATCCATGCCCAACTATCGCTTTGACAACATGTGTGATCACAATTTTTGGTGCGCATCATTTTCATTTAACATAATTTAAACAAAAAACTGGAAACGCCTGTGTGAAATTGTGCATACTACTGCTTCAAAAATCATTAGGCAATTTTAGGAGCAGTACAGTGGGCCCTTACCCTAAACGGTTAAATTTAGGTCTCTTACACATTTCTACACAAAGATATACCTATGGTAATTTGGTAAAATAAACACTGTAAAGGGAAAGAACAAGACCCCTATATTAGCACTCGCCGCTTTATACACCCTTATAAGAAGCTGCTTAACTAGCATTAACCAGTACAACCTGGATTGGCTGAAAGTTCATCATATTTATTCATTAAGACCACACAACTAAATATAAAGTGCACATAGTGAAAGCTTAAAAACATCAAAAAACAAATCCTCATGTGAGAGAGAGAGGATACGCTGCGTTGGAGAGATCCAGAGGTAAATCAAAGTCCTTGAGACCTTATGTTAATGCTCTCCTTAGCTTGTATTATAGCAAATCACATCTAATTTCCTCTGGATCTCTCCAGCGCAGCGTATTCTCTCTCTCTCTCTCTCTTTCTCTCTCTCTCTCTCTCTCTCTCTCTCTCTTTCTCTCTCTCTCTCTCTCACTCACTCTCTCTCTTTCTCACTCACTCACTCACTCTCACACACACACACACACGAGGATTTGTTTTTTGATGTTTTTAAGCTTTCACTATGTGCACTTTATATTTGTGTGTGGTCTTAATGAATAAATATGATCTTTCAGCCAATCCAGGTTGTACTGGTTAATGCAAGTTTAGCAGCTTCTTATAAGGGTGTATAAAGCGGTGAGTGCTAATATAGGGGTCTTGTTCTTTCCCTTTACAGTGTTTGTATAGATATTTCCCCTCGGCATGACCTTAAAGGGCAAGTCCAGCCCTAAAATTAAAACTTACATACAGGTAAATCACCCCCCAAAACCCTAAACGGTAATAGTTTGAAATCTGAAATATATAAGTCTAACCTGAAATCCTGCACAATGTCCTGTTTCCCATTTCTGCTTCCAGGTTCTTCCAGTAAGCAACTGTCAGTTATGGATTTGACAGTTGACATCACAGCCAATGACTGAATGTTAATCCCCTGTCTGCCTCTTCTGAGCATGCCCAGGCTCAGTACCTGCTCTGTACAGGTTTCTAAATTGCTCAGTTTCCATGAGGCATCCAAAAGTATAACAGGCATACAGTAACGAATTCATAGAACAAGTATGATATGTCAACATATTTTAAAGAGGCCGTTCTTTCTAAAAGATGTTATTATGAGGGTGGAGTTGTCCTTTAACTCCAGTTAGGACAGGTTAGCCGCCATACCCATTTTATGGAAATGTTGCAGCCCCTCTATCCATTTTTTGCCTTAAGTTGGTAAAATAGTTAACTACAGTAAACCTGCAGTTACATCCTTACTCTCCTGCTTGGCACAGGAGAATATAGAGTAGCACTTTGGAGAATTGCTCTCTTGCATCCATTGTGCATGTGATCCTTTATTTCAGTATTTTTAGCTATAACTACTTGTACAAAGAAAAAAATGTTTCTTTTATAAAATTCTTCTAAGTAATTTGTTAGCACATTAATTACCATAAGGGCAATTAAGTTGCAGAAAGAGAGGCGATAATTACAATAGTCAATCTTCCTGCAGTAAATTGGGATCCATACCAGTGTTTATGGGAGGTTTAGCACCGCTCAGTGTGCTACAAAGAATCCCCCTGCTATTTCTATAAAGGTGAAACTATGACAGAAAATGCTGTCAGTGCACATAAGGGGCTAAAATTTGCTTCATGTGTTACTGGCTACAGATACTTTCTATAAATTCATGCAGCCAGTTTTGTCACAGAAGTAATGAAAATTTTCTTCAAATTGTTTAAACTTTTCTTTTTTTTTTTTTTTTTTTTTGGTAAACCATACTTATATATTTTCTTCTTCATAGGTATTGCAGAAGCCCCAGTTTCCAGCTTACTTTCTTGCATTCCCCACAAAGCCAGAAATACATTCAAAATTACAGAAAAGCGAGGCTTACATCCAGCAAACAGTCAGGCCAGCCATGTTTGACTACCTTCCTGGACGAATTTCTGTTTACCTTCACAATATTATTGTAATATTTAAAAGCGTTTTTGCACAACCCCACAGCTTCTAGCATACTGTATATAGAGCTAAGGTGTTTATTTTACACAGTAGGACAAGAAAACAGAATTGTTGCTTGATTGTGTTTCTAAAGGAAATGTATGTTTTTATGTAATAACATGACACACTGCACCTAACTTGCAGTATATGTAGCTTAATATAGTGGATAATGTACCCCCCTACTGTAAATTATAAGGAAATTAGAAGTCAGAGGTTTTCCATGACCATATAAAAGTACGGGCCGCAGGCCAAGTGCTTTTTTTACAGGGCACAGAACTCTATGGTGACTTTTAATATCCCTTTAATTTGCAGTAGAGGTACAATATACACAATATAACCCACCACTCCTTCCCCCTCATTTAAAGACATTCCTGGCCTTCCCATGGTTCTTAGAGTATTGTGCAGTCTCTGTCTCCCTCATTTTAATTATACAGGTTCAGAGGCTAACTCCTCCCCACCCCCTTTACTTTTCATACAGATTAACAGACCCTGTCACATCCACAACTCCACCTCATTTTCTGGCAGGTCTGTTCACATTAAACAAATCAAACTGACATTACCCATCCTCCATTTTCAGACCAGTTCACTGCTAAATTGCTCCCCCTGTGCTCAGATTCCACTCCCCTGTGTTACCTCAGAAGTCTGTGCAGTGTTTCAGCCAGCAGCATTACCAGACCACCTGACCCCTTCCAACTCCTGTTTTCTAGCAGCTTCAAGACCTAAACAGACCACCCACCGGCCCCATCCAGTGTTTCGGTTTCTAGCAGCTTCAAGACCGACCGCATCCCTCTGCTCCTTTCTGGATTTCCTCTGACACACACAACCTGGCTTCTCAGACTAAATTAATTAAATTTAAGAGTAAGTTTCCAGGGGAGTGTTCTAAACGGCCCGCTACTAAATAGTAGAGTGCTCATTATAAGGATATTCTTTACAGTTCAGCTTCTTAGGGATCCATGGAAGTGGTGGGTTAAATATAATATTATATAGGTTTTAATAAGAGACATTATGGAAATAAAACTTGTTTAGGCAAAGGCCTTGATTTATAGGACTTTTGTATCCACTAGTTTACTACTGTTTAGGAACTGGATTTGCTTATTGTATATAAAAGTACACCATAAAATATTAAGATATAGTGTGCTGTGCTCTAAAAGCAAGTAACCCCAATGTCAATATAAAGTACTTAAGACCACTTTATTCTTGCATAAAACCCTGAAATGGTGATCCACGAAATGACCAACTATCTATTAACATACACTAGTGGCTGGCCATCCCATAAAAATACATATAGTATCAATAATATTAATCACAATTAAAAACAAAAAGGTTGGAGTCCATGCACCCACTATATAAAACACTTATTATATGATGTCCGGATATAGTCAATTTATGGAGACTTAACTTTCAGAAGCCTCCTATAGCCTTTTACTAGCATTTGTAGAGACTTATAGTCTCTACTGTTTAGTCAATGTATTGATAAGTTATATGCAGTACTTATCCTGTCAGCCGTTACTTCTGCTACTTCTGTAGTAGCTGGGAGCTGTAAGATTGTCCAATGAACCCCTTTGGCAGGGACTCGGGTAGTGTGCTAAATGAACCTTTGCCGAACCCCACGTGACTCCGCTGACCCTGAAGCTCTGTGCACTTCAGGAGTGGTTTTACACACACTGGCGTCCCGGAGCGGTTCCGCTTACATTAGTGTCCTCTGCATACCCTCCTACTCCTTCGGGAGCGGCTTTGGATTCACTGTGTTTCTCTCTTATTGTCCCACAGTCGGGGCTGTACCTCGGCGTCCACACTGCTTGTAACGGTCCCGCTTTTAAGATGTCACTCGCTCTAGAATTCAAGGACTAGAAACTTTATCGATCAGCAGTAATAAAGTGTGTTAGTGGTGGTCTCCAATAACTTAATAATAATAATAACATAATCACACACAATCGCTACGCGTTTAGTATGTATGCGGAGGACACTAATGTAAGCGGAACCGGGGCGCCAGTGTGTGTAAAACCACTCCTGAAGTGTACGGAGCTTCATTTAGCACGCTACCAGAGTCCCCGCCAAAGGCGTTAATTGAACAATCTTACAGCTCCCAGCTACTACAGAAGGAGCAGAGGTAACGGCTGACAGGATAAATACTGCATATAACTTTTCAATACATTGACTATACAGCAGTTTCCCAAAGTGAACTATTCCTTTAATGAATTGATTTGAAGAAAGGGAAGTAAGGCATAGCTCCCATAACCTCCTGGGCTTCAATCAATAGCTCAGGATCCAGGAATAAAGATTCAGGAAACGTACCTTTTGTGCAGTCCACCGCAGCCACAGTGAAATCTCTGATTGCTCCTTAACCTCCCCTTAATGTAACTATTCCTTTAATGTATTGATTGAAGACCGGGAGGTTAAGGAGCTATGCCTTACCTCACGTTCTCTAATCAAATCCCCAGAAGCGAGAGACAAAGAAACTTACCTTACTCGCGATCTCCAGTAGCAGTGACAGGTCCCGACCGCTCCCTTGTTCTGAGTAACTATAGCAATGCATTCCTGATTAATGCACACTATAGTTACTCTGAACAGGAAGCTGTCGGGAATATCCACTGCTGCTGCGGAGGATCGCATGTAAGGTAAGTTTATTCATCGTCCATCGCTCCTGGGGAATTGACTAAAGAACGGGAGGTAAAGCATAGCTCCTTAACCCGGTCTTTAATTAATACGTTAAAAGAACAGTTCACTTTTTGAGTGAACTATTCCTTTAATCTATTAACAGTCAAGTCATATACATTCCTTGTGTGTATAAATGTCCGGATCGAACAGGCGATCGGACATGTTGGTAAAACATGGGTGATTATGCAAGATCGCCCAAGATTGGTTGTGCAAACTGTCGGCCACGGCCACTATTGCTGTGGCCGACAGTCATTTGTCCTGGCCAAGCGTTTGCTAGTAGCGAACACTCGGTCAGGACAAAAAGTCCCTTTGTGTATACCCAGGCTTACATTTTTCATACAATCTTGTCTTTATGATTAAAGCTGGGTACACACCAGCAGATACATGGAGATATAAAAGGAAAATATCTGTTATATTCCATTATAAACTAACAAAGCTTGCTATTTTATTAAAGGGGGACACTTCATACAAGTGCCTAATATTAAAGAACTAGCCGCAGCTGGTGCTTATATTTGGTTTGATAGATTTACTGTTTTAAATGTACTATTATTCACCCAGTCCTGTTTTCACTAAAATTATAAACTCTTTTTGTAAGTCCCAAATTTTCTCTAATGTATCTCTAATTTTTTTATTTATTATTGCCATGCTAAAATTCTATTAAACTTTTAGCTGAGATTTATTTTATTTTAAGCAAGTGGGTGATGTTTTCTTTTTAAATGCGCAAGTAGGTTAAATATATTTGTTGTCTGTTTTCAACATGTAAATGTACATTTATAATTCTGTTACAGCAAATGTGACCCAATATATATATTTTTCCATCCCCACTTCTTGTTAAAATTGCTGAAACATTAAATTTAAATCAATGATTTCTTTTGTTTTTAACTTCTAAAATGTGTCTTTAGTTACCTTTCTGAACCCAAATTTGTGTGATTTGCAAATACACATGAATGATTGTTCAATATATTCTTTATACACTTCTAAAGGTTCATTCATCCAGGTCATGGTATATCCATTGTATTCAGTTAGATCAATTGGACTTAGGCTGAGGCCACACTACAAAGCACGCAATCGCGAGCGTTATTGCACGCGATTGTGTGCACGATTCTTGTGCGTTTAGTGCATGTGATTTTGCAGTTTTCCGTTATGGAAACGCATGCGTCAACGCACCAAAAATGGTGAACGCATGCGTTACCAAAACGTGAACGGATGCGCAATCGGAAATTGTGGGAATTTTCGCGTTCCTGCGATTTCCGGTTTAGCGAAAATTGCAAGCGAAAAATGCGCTAGTGTTGCCTAGCCTTTAAAGTTTAGTTCTTGAAGATGTTTCGCTAGTCATCCGACTGGCTTTCTCAATGCAGAATGACTTGTACCTGTACCAACAGATTCTAGTACAAGTCATTCTGCATTGAGAAAGCCAGTCGGATGACTTGTGAAACGTCTTCAAGAACTAAACTTCAAGTCCAGTTGATCTAACTGTATACAACGCATATTTATACACAATATGTGTTTAAAGGACAATTCCACCCTCATAAGAACATCTTTTAGCAAGAATGGCCTCTTTAAAATGTTGATATATACTTTGTCCTATGAATTCATTGCTGTATGCCTCATGGCAATTTAGAAACCTGTACTGAGCCTGGGCCTGCTCAGAAGAGGCAGACGGGGGATTAACATTCAGTCATTGGCTGTAATGACAACTGTCAAATCCATAACTGACAGTTGCTAACTGGAAGAACCAGGAAGCAGAAAGAGGGGAAAACAGCACATTGTGCAGGATTTCAGGTTCGACTTATATATTTCAGATTTCCCTGGTCCTACACGGCAGTGGGAAGTGATGGGTTAATCCCCGCCCTCTTTCAATGGACAGGCCTCCTTTAACCAATAAAAATGCACGCTTACCTCCCCCAAACCAGTCTTTTTTTCCTGTCCTCGCTTATGCAGGTTTCTCCTCTCGCTCCCCCTCATTTTTGCCGGATTGGGTCTCAGCAGCTCTCCCCGATCTGAAGCCCTGCACCAGTCATTTATGAAATGTGCAGGGGTGGCCGGCGCCCGCTAGGAACACAGGCTGGGAACTGGGATGACTTGGTCGCGTGCGCGATGACGTCATTACGTCACGTGCGCACCGGTAGTGGCGCGAAATTCAAATATTGCAGCGTTTCTTCCCAGTTCTTGGCTGTTCCTCCTTCCGGCTCCTTCTCAGCAGCTTGGTTAAGGGTTTTTGCGCTGTTTCCAAGCTACTACTGCCAATAACTTGTAAGTGGAAGCTTCAGTGACTGGTGCATGGATAGAAGGTACTTTCTCCTTTACTTATGGTGTTTTTTGTTCCAGTGTCTGATGAGCTCCAGGAAACGCACCAGGTCAGGATCCAGGGGGTGAGCCAACAATTAAAGAGCATGCCAAAATAAATTAAAAAAAAAAAATGTTCAGGTAAGTAATATGTTGTTTTCTTTCAGCAGATCTTCCTCAAGACACAGGGATGAAGAGGATCATCATTATCATCGCAGTTCAAGGCAGGAATGTGTTCTCTGCAATAACCAAGCCTCCAGAGGAGGGAAGTTATGTTCGGATTGTATGGTTAAACAAACTAGCCCATCTATGGAAAATATTGCCAGTATGGTCAAAAGGATGATGGATAGCACCCTGGAAAATTTTGCTTCAAAATTTTCTGATAACATTATGTCCAAGGTGGAATCGCTAGTTAACCAGCCCATCAGGGCAGAGGAAGTCGCAGGACCCTCGGATCAAAGAGTCTCCAACCTTTCCCCTCAAGGAAGTTGGCGAAGAAACGGATCAATTCAACCAATCTCTTACAGATGAGACGTTAAATCGGCTGATCATTAAAATGAAGAGGTCTCTTAAGATTGTAGAACCACCAAAACAGTTTACATCAGATCTAATGTTTGCTGATTCAAGTCAGGACTCTGCAAACTTTTTTTATTCATGATCAAATAAAAGACATAATCAAAAAAGAATGGGCCAATCCTGATAGATTTCCCATTTCGCAAAACTTCAAAAAGACTTACCCTTTTTGCCAGGAAGATGTAGCAGCTTGGGAGATTATTCCAAAAATTGACACAGCCATAGCAAAAGTGGCTAGAAAAATGGCTCTTGCAACAGAAGATACTGTTAACCTGAAAGACCCTATGGATCGAAGAGAGGAAGCTCTCCATAAGAAATCTTTTTCCATTACAGGAGCATCTCTTAGACCAGCGATAGCTATCACCAGTCTGGCAAGAGCTAATAGGATTTGGTTAAAAGATTTAGAGGATGCTATCAGATCAGGCATCCCCAGAGAAGAATTGCTCCTTCTTTTTCCCGACATTAGATCATCCAATGAATACATAGCTGAAGCTTCACTCGACTTAATCAAACTTACGGCGAAATTAACAGCTACATCAGTGGTGGCCAGACATTCTCTATGGCTGAAACAATGGAAAGCAGATACTTTTCCCAAGCAAGGTCTCATGGGGCTCCCGTTTGAAGGTGATCTTTTGTTTGGTTCAGGATTGGAGAATTTAATTGAGAAAAATTCTTCCAAAAAATCTCTCCCTACTGCTAGAACTACAAGAAGAAATTTTCAGGTACAGAATCAGATTAATATTAAAGATGCTAAGCAATATCATCCAAGTAGGCCATTCAGCCAAAGGGGAAGTTGAAAGTCGGATTTTCGTCAGCAGCCCTTTTGAGGCAGAGGATTTTCTGGAAAGTCTAAACAATGACGGTCAGGGAGCCCGCTTGACAGAAGTAGGAGGGAGACTTCGTCACTTCAGGTCAACTTGGGCTCTAACCACTTCAGACAAATGGGTAGTCAAAACAATATCTCATGGCTATCGTCTAGAGTTCAGCAACATTCCAGAGACTAACTATTTTGTAAAATCAAAAACCCCTTCATCCTCTTCAGGGAAAGCACAACTTACAGCTCTCCTTCTCGATTGGGAACGATCAAAGATAATCGAACAAATAGCTACAAGAGAGCACAGATCAGGAATCTACTCCCCCCTTGTTTCTAAGGAAAAAGAAACCAGGGGAATTAAGACCTATCCTCAACCTAAAACAACTCAACAAATCGCTCAAGATAAAACATTTCAAGATGGAGTCCCTGAAGTCAATATCTTTTCACCTATCAGAAGGCGACTGGATGAGCAAAATAGACATAAAAAATGCATATCTTCATGTTCCCATATTCAGTGGCCACAGGAAATTTCTTCGTTTCCACATCATGGGGAAGCACTTCCAGTGCACTGCACTTCCATTCGGGCTAGCCACAGCCCCAAGGGTTTTCTCAAAAGTTCTAATAGTTCTCATTGCTCATTTAAGACTCAAGGGAATCCAAATCTTCTCTTACCTGGACGACATCCTGGTAAAAGCTCAAGACAAGATTACATTGAAGTATCATCTTCTTCAGACATTCAATGTCTCCAAGCTCACGGTTGGATTGTAAATACAGAGAAATCGATTCTCACCCCATTGAGAGAGATTACTTTTCTAGGCTCCAACAGTAATGGTGCAACTTCTATGGTGGACAAACCCTGGGAATTTCCTTCCCATACCCCTCAGGGATCCCTGTTGGGTAATCATTACCACGGATGCCAGCCCCCGTGGTTGGGGAGCTATCTTGGGGAGCCATACAGCCCAAGGCACGTGGTCCAGGAAATTATCATTGTTACCTCAGAACATGAGGGAGATGTGGGCAGTGTGGAAGCCCTTAGAAGCCCTTCAGTCCAGATTAATGGGACGAGCTGTGATGATCCACTCAGACAATACTTCAGTGGTAGCCTACATATGCAAGAAAGGGGGCACTCGGAGCAAACAACTTTGGAATGTAGCAAAACTGATTTTGTCTTGGGCAGAGCACAATCTTGCGGACATATCAGCAATACATGTGCCAGGGAACAACAACAAGAAAGCAGACTTTATCTGCAGACAGACACTCCACCCGAGAGAATGGAAACTTCATCAAGAAGTCTTCGACAAAATAGTTCAAATCTGAGGCCATCCCCTTATAGACTTGATGGCTTCAGACCACAACTGTCAGCTCCCTACGTTCTGTTCCAGGCTCAAGACCCACTCAAGTCTAACGAATGCTTTTTCAATCAAATGGGATTGGCAGCTAATGTATGTATTCCCCCCACTGACCATGATCCAGAGTGTCTTGAAAAAGATCAAGGAGGACGGAGCAACGGTAATTGCAGTCCTTCCTTGGTGGCCGAGGAGGCCTTGGTTTTCATCAGCCCTCCAGATGTCTATTGCCCCTCCGTTCAGACTACCAATGAGGAAAGACCTTCTTTCTCAAGGACCGATACTCCATCCAGATCCATACAGCCTGAAGCTGACGGCTTGGCTACTGAAACAAACCTAATGATAGACAGAGGGCTATCTACCAGTAGTATATCAACCTTGTTAGCATCCAGGAAAATCTCTACTTCTTCAAAATACTACAGAACCTGGGGAATTTTTTCAGACTGTTGTGCTAAAAGGAATATTTTAGCCTGTTCGACTTCTGTGGAAAATATCATTGAGTTTCTTCAGGAAGGGTTTAATAAAGAATTAAGTCTATCCTCACTTAAAAGTCAGGTTTCTGCCATCTCGGCCTAAACTAACACCAGATGGGCTTTAGACCCCTTGATTGTAAGGTTTTTCAAAGGTGTAAATCACCTCAGACCTTCCAGAAGACCAACTGTTCCCCCTTGGGATCTTGCTCTGGTCCTCAAGGACCTCCAGCTATCACCATTCAAGCCTCTGGAGTCTTGCAGCCTTAAAGTTTTGACCCTTAAAACAGTATTTTTAGTGACAATCATCTCTGCTCGCAGGGTAGCGGAAATTCAGGCTCTTAGAGCCTCTGAACCATATCTGGTATTTCTCCAGGATAAAGTTATTTTAAGACCGGATCCAGCATTTATTCCTAAAATAATTTCTGATTTCCATATAAATCAAGACATCATTCTACCAACTTTTTTACCACAGGAAGAGTTGGGGAATGCTGAATACAATGCCTCGCTGGATATAGGCAAAATATTGAAAATATATATCCAGAGAACATCCTCTTTTCGCAAGTCAGACGCTCTATTCATCAATTTTTCGGGGAGCAAAATTGGTTTAAAAACATCTAAATCCACTATTGCATGTTGGATAAGGTCATGCATCAGACAAAGTTATGATTCTATGGCAGTAATCCAACCTTCCAGGGTGACAGCGCACTCCATCAGGGCGGTGGCAGCGTCCTGGGCCTTCTCTGCCCAGGTATCTCCAGAAGACATATGCAAGGCTGCTACCTGGTCTTCGTTATCTACTTTCATCAAGCACTACAACCTTGATGTAGCCTGGGCCAAAGACACTGAATTTGGCAGATCCATCCTTTCGTTAGGATGTCATAATAAACTAAGTTGATTGCAGTATATATTCCCTCCCAGTTTATTTATTGCTTCTAAGTTCCCATCATTTCACACTGCCGTGTAGGACCAGGGAAAACAAAAATTACATCAAAACTTACCGTAATTTTAATTTCCTGGTCCGTAACACGGCAGTGGAAATATTTCCCCCCCTTTTTGTTTTCTTTCTCTTTATACTTTTCTTAACCAGCTTAGTCGTTAGCTCGGACAAGGATGCAAAGACTGGTTTGGGGGAGGTAAGCGTGCATTTTTATTGGTTAAAGGAGGCCTGTCCATTGAAAGAGGGCGGGGATTAACCCATCACTTCCCACTTCCGTGTTACTGACCAGGAAATTAAAATTACGGTAAGTTTTGATGTAATTTTTGTTTTCAAACTATTACCTTTTAGGGGGGTGATTTACCTGTATGTAAGTTTTCATTTTGGGGCTGGACTTGCCCTTTAATGCATCCAAACATGGTGCCGTGTTTTTGTCACCCTCTACTGAAGTAAAGTAATATGGAAATTTCCTACTGGCACTATAGTTTCTGATGGTAATGACAGTTTGTTGGCTTTGTGGCCTAGCTATGCACATTCACAATATTTAAATCCCATAGGATGTAACAGGATTTGTTGAATATAAACCATGTGTGTGGATAGCTATGGGTATTGCCTGTTAGATACATACTTGAAACTGTAAGCTTGTGAAAATAAAGGTGGACAGTGCCCTTTGGAAATAAGACATTATTTATGAGCTTGCTTTTTCTTTAGCTATTCCATGTATATGTTATACTAGGATAATATTACAGTTTCCTATTTCCTATTGCTTACCATTTAGTAGCTTGTGATATGAATAGAATAGTGGGGCCAATCTGTATAGGGGTGAGCAGATAATTTGCAGGGCAGCAATTATTTTACAGGATTCTATCATTCTTTTTTAATGGACAGGTCATGCAGTAACTTTCCTCATTAAGCAAATAAGGAACAAAGACTTATGGGAATTCCCTTATTAACATATGTTCTCCGGTGTCATTGATGGTAGAATTGTCAGTGACACTGAATGTGGGAGGAGCCAGAAAGAAGTCTTGTTACTGCTTGAGTATAATTGTCCTTTAAGATATAAAAGATATTAAAGACCGAGTTGAATGGTTTAGGTTTACAGGATAATTTTTTCAAGATCTTTCTTTCAATCAGATCCGGCTATATAGTTGGTAAATCTTTCTCATCTTTAAACGGTACGGGCCATTGCAAAGCCCATTGCGGCTCCTGCACCTTTGCACTTTTTTCGAGGTGTAACACCTAGCGGAATGTTACCTTCACTCAACGCGGATTAATTCTTCCACCAATCTCGCTACATTTTACTATACAGTAACTCCGCCCCTCCATTTTGTTTTTGAACCAATGTGTGAATTGTTGGTGTTGTGAGAACCCGCCCCCGGAAATTAGCTGGGCTAAGCGTCTTCTGGAAACCACGCCGGTGGGGGCGTGAGGGAGATGATGGCGGCCCCGGTACGTAGGGGAGGGAACCCCAAAGTCCGTCAGATTCACTCTTGCGAACACTGGGAAATTATTAAACCGTCTGTAAGCGAGCTGACCCGGGAAGTTCGTAACAATATCCTATGTACGGTGAAAGGATGTGGGAAAGTGCTACCCAACCCCCCAGCTCTCAACATGCACCTGGTGAAGTCCCACCGTGTCCAGGTAAGGTAGGAAAGGGCTCCCTAGTGCTGCTGGAGGGCCAGTCACTGGCGGGTCACCGGGAGCTATAGAAGGACAGAGCTTTAGTTCGAATATTAAATTAATGACTGAGAACACATCGGCTAAAGCTAGGTACACACCTACCGATTTTTCCTCCTGACCGACTGTTCGATACTTTCGACCGGTCGGCCAGGAGGAAGGACTGTTGGTCGCGGCAAAAGCAGCCGCGTCCGATAGTTACCGCGACCGATCGTGCGGTCCAAAGAGGACCGCACGATCGGACGAGGTTTTCCACCATGTCCGATTCGGATGAACGGTCGATCGGACATGGGCACATTCGGATGCGATAATTTCGGTCCGATCGACCGATACACTGAACTATCGGTCGATCGGACCGAAATATCTCATCGTGTGTACCCAGCTTTAGACTCACCACAGCCCGATTCATGTCGAACCGTGTCACTCCAGGTGTTTGAAACCTACAACATTGAACATGGCTTGGATGCTGGGAGTTGTAGTTTCCAAACATCTGGAGTGTCAAGGTTCGACATCACAGGCCTAATTTCTATTTTAACATGTGTACCGTCTTTATCATGCTTTTTAAAGAAAAAGATGTATGAATCTGTAATTCATACCTTTCTAAAAAACTTGCAGAGTAAGTCCGAATGTCTATTGAGGTCCATATAATCTACAATATAAATGCTGGGAACCTGCACATTTTAAAGGTAAACCCAAATACCAACAGTGTGAAAGCCTCTGCACTAAGAACATTAATGGAGTGTTAGATGTAGTAGATGGCATTTACCTATACATTTGCTTGGATTGTTATTGTCAATGCACTGCTACCATTACTACTTGTTTACTCTCACACAGTCACATGCTTTGTGAACATTTGAAAGGGCAACTCCACCCTCATAATAACATTTTTTTAGAAAGAACAGCTTCTTTAAAATATGTTGATATATCATAGTTTGTCCTATGAATTCATTACTGGATGCCTCATGGAAACTGAGCAATTTAGAAACCTGTACTGAGCATGGGCATGCTCACAAGAGGCAGACAGGGAATTAGCATTCAGTCATTGGCTGTGATGTCAACTGTCAAATCCATAACTGACAGTTGCTAACTGGAAGAACCAGGAAGCAGAAACAGGGGCAACAGGACATTGTGCAGGATTTCATGTTAGACATATATATTTCAGATTTCAAACTATTACCGTTTAACGGTTTTGGGGGGGCGATTTACCTGTATGTAAGTTTTTATTTTAGGGCTGGACTTGCCCTTTAAACTTCTTTTTTTGTACTGGTACTCTGCAGAAGTCAAGGATTGGGCATGTGTCGGAAACAACAGCTAGTGACTTAAAATGTGGGTTGTTTGTGAGACTGGAATGCTCTGAAAGAAGGCACACACTATTGGTGTGTGCTAACACATTAAAGGGCATGTCCACCCCCAAAACTATAATCCCCCCCACTACTGGCCCCACTCTGTAGTGTAAAAAAATCCTTACCTTACAACCTAGCTCCAAATGGTTCTCCTGGATCCCCCCCCCCCAGTCTGAAAAACTGGCCAGTGTGCATTCCCTCTGTATGGCAAATGCTGTGCTGCACCTCCCTGGTAAAGATTTATTTTCTATTGCTAGTAAAAGGAGATCATTTATAAAGGCATGGTATCATAAAATTGCATTTGTTAGATAACCGATATTGTGCGGTATTTATCCATTCTCCTTTATTTTATATAAATATATTTATATCTTCATAGGAGATTGCAATGAGTTTTCAGGAGCTACCAATGAGGTGAGGGGTATAATATAAATTACAGCATTGTCTTATATTATGTGCACGACAAATATATACAACTTATACAAAATATATAAACTTACTTACAGAGCTGAGATTCCTGTTTTAATATGGGATAGTCAAAATGGGAGGTTAAACCACACCCCTGTGACTGCTAAGGGGTCTCCTTGTGGATACTGAAAGGAAGTGGCAATGTCAGTATAACACCCAATAATGTGCTGTTTGTGAAACATCTGACAGTTTTACCCAATAAAAATAGACTTACACAGGAAGTGATGTGTATGTAGGAAAGAGGATATAAATGATATTTGCATGTCCCCTCCCATTTCTCAAGGAAAGCTGGGAGTGATAAATGTGTTTATATGCTAGATTATTAGTCCAATGCTATTCTAATAACATGAGGCTATGAGGCACCTTCTGTTATAATAAGGCACTATTTCATTTTATACTCTTTGGGGAGCTTTTAGCTTCTTTAAAGGGCAACTGTGGTCTCAAAACAAGTAAGGGTTAAATGAAAGCCTGCAGTATTTCCTTTAAAATGAGCCGACAATCACATCTCTTGCTCTTGCTGTGAGAAATTAAATTGGGGTGAATGTTCAAACTTCCTGCTTCCAGTAGGTTGAGTGACATCACCTGACCTCAGTTCCGCCCGTCTGCCCGGGGGAGAAGCATGCTCCGTTAAGACTTAATGCTGTAGAGAAAATTGACAGTTGAGAAGGGGAGCCTATTAATGCAGGGAGAGGCTGGTCACATGGCTGAAAATAGGAAGTGTTCAAGCAGGAAGTAATATTGCTGAACCTTTCCAGCAATAGCTACTCAAAAATTTTATCTAGAGATGTGATCTAGGTTTTATTTAGAAGGTGTGATGGAAGGCTTTTTATATAACCCTTACTTGTTTGGAAGAATTCAAGACGACAGTTACCCTTTAAGCCCGCATCGCCATAAAGGGTAACTATACTCTCTATAACTACAATTTGAGAGAAGTAAAATGGTGGTACTCACATATTTATCTGTGCTTGTTTTGTTATAAAATTATTAATGTTTAGTGAGCGCTCCTAATTGCCCCCACCCTCCCTTACTCACTGCCTTCTTTGTGCCTGCAACACTATGTTCTGCACAGCCTCACTATGGACACGGCTCTGTTTACACATCTCCACCTCCCTGACCCCTGCCTTCTTTTCACTGCTGATTCTCTTAAAGGGTATGTCCACCCTTGAAAACATTTTTTGATCTATCGTCCCCCCAGCCCCAACTGCTCTATTTTTAATTTTAGAAAGTGCCCCAAACTTTACTTACCTTCCCTCTTTCCTCCGCCGCACTGCCAGGCCCTCTGCTTGCGAGAAAATGCAAGCAGAGGGGCGGGACCGGCAGTCACGTCTGTGATTGGCTGAGCGGCAGCCAATCACGGACGCGGCTGCCGGGAGTTCAGTGCGGTGGAGGAAAGAGGGAAGGTAAGTTTGGGGCACTTTTTAAAATTAAAAAAAAAGCGGCTGGTGGGACAGGTGGAGGGAATCCTAATCGGGAGGGAGGGGGAGAAGGGCTGCAGTACACATGCCAAACTTTTCCCGGAGGCCAGATAGGAGGCAGAGTCCTATATGGACTCTGCTATCCTCCTGGTGGGCAGTTTTTGGGACTTTGGGGGGGGGGGGGACTACAGGAGAACCATATTGAGCTGGCATGTGAGGTAAGGATTTTATTACACTACATGATGGGGCCATTACTGGGGGGGATTATAGTTTTGGGGGTGGACATGCCCTTTAATTGTTGCAGAAAATGTGCTGTCAGGCAGCTAAAGATCCTAGTAAGAGGCCATTAATGGGTCACATATTACAATTTGTGCTCCTGGAGTGACAGGTCCTTGTACCATAATCACAGTATGCAGTAACATATTTAGACAGAGTATGCATAGTATACACATCAGTTTCTAGTATAGCTACCAGTCTTGGTCATATCAGTCAGTGCCATCCATGTGGTGTATAGGAGGTTGTCCCTGTAAAAACGGAACCGGTGGGACGCGTTTCGCACCTCCTTTCTAGTATAAAGAGCTCCTTTCAGCCTTGGTGCTCAATGCCCGCAATGTTAGTCCTTTTTTTAGGCCAAAGATGCTGAAGTCTGCACAGCTGGAATGACACATGTGCGTGATCAAGTGTGCAGAAGTGGGGCTTTTTTGTCCTGTAGTGTCAGGTTGTACCTTTCTGAACCGGAAGTCAGTAAATGTGTACATTTGACATGCTATAAAGTGCTAGTTTTTAAAGTTCTCTGAATGCAAACATAAATTATAGTAAAGTGCAATAGTGTATATATAGTTACCAGTTGGGATGTGCATATACCATTTTTTACAGCATGTAGTATGCTAATTATAGGCTTTATATGTCCTCAAGTCTATATATAAATATATATATATATATATATATATATAGTAGTTAGGAGCGGCACTCCCTTCTGCCCGTCATTCGGCTACCCGGGTGCTTCCTAATAAAACGATAGTTGTATAAGGGAGTAAAGAAGCACTCCTGGGATTTTCCAAATTGCTTTTATTGTGCTAAATATCGACGCGTTTCGGTCCGTTACAGACCGTTCTCAAGACAACTCACACCAACAATAAACAAACTTAAATAACAGTGCTTATAACGTGGACCTCCCTCCTTGTGATCGTAATCCCCTCCCCCCACCGTTCATCCAGATCTGGGTTAAACATCCGTAAAGGTTAGTCATTGGCTATAATCAGATGATTTGCCACATTCCATTCAATTAGTGATTTCTTCCTATTCTGCAGTATCAATCAAACAATGTCAAAAGTAACATATTATCCAAGAAGTCCCAAATACCAATATAACAAGTCCAATGTAGGTGGGTTATAAATCCATAAAGTGCAAGTGCTCTGTAATAAATAGTGGCCCATTAGTAACAACCTAGAGTATATAAAATGATTAAAAAATGTATATAATAAAAATACTTAATATAAAGTTGTAAAATACTAAATTACAAAATAGTAAAATATGTCCAAATTATCGCTTAGTAGGGGAACCAAATAACCTCTAACAAGGATATGGATTTATGTTTATGCATTCCTAATAGAGTATAAATATTAATAACCAATAGGGATATAAAAGCAGATAAATGAACAATTTTTAAAGAACAAATTTTAAAGACAAACCCAGTTTCATATAAAACATGATAGGGAACATATCTCATTCAAACCCCTAGGGGATATTGTGTCTAGACGTCTAATGCATTGTGCTTAACGTTGAAGTAGCTCTCGGTCCCTGTCTTTACTTTCCATGGGTAAGACCAAATCTATAGCCATCCATCTAAAATTGGCTAGTGAATGATAAGCTTTTTAAAAATGTCTCGCTACAGATTGTCCCCCGTATTGGGACTGGATTTTATTAGATTCTCCTGGGTCATTTATTTCAAGAGCTGTACTTATAGATTTCCTGTGGTTGGCCATCCTGTCCCTAACGCTAGTGGAGGTCTTCCCTACATAATAATAACCACGGGGCATGTAATTATATAGACCACGAAACTGCTCATACACGTGAGTCTATGTTTGATCCTAATTTGATTGCCCCTATGTGGATGGGGAAAGCCTATACAGCCTTTACAACTGAAGCATCCTAGTTTAGGTTTTGGCATCCAATTTTTTGTTTCTTTGGCCTCGTGTTGAACATCCGTTTTCACTAAAATTTTCCTCAAATTATGTCCCCTTCGGTTAGCAAATAAAGGTCTCGTATTTCTAAAGGGCAATTGTTCGTCTTTAGCTAGAATATACCAGTGTTTCAATACACTATTCTTCACTGTTTGACTATTAGGTGTACAAGCTAAGCTATAGATCATAGTCCTCTCCGTTGAGTTATCTGTCTTTTTGGGGTGAGTTTTCTCCAAATGGATTTTACTCCTGGCTACCCCCTTAACCTGAACTTATCCATCATACCTTGTATTTGTACTTCCGCTTGTACCCTATTGGAATTATTACGGTACACCCACAAAAATTGGGAAAATAGTTCCCCACGTTTAAGTGGCTCAGGATGAAAGTAGTGGAGTAGTGTTCCAGTCTTTTTTTTTTTTTTTTTTTTTTTTTACAAATAACTATAGCGTTTGGGGGTGGGATAGGTAGCCCTACACTACAGAAAAGGGGCTTGGAGTTGTGGGGAGGAAGAGAAAAACGGGAGGGCTTCACTGAGCTTGTCAAAAACAACTGAGAGGACGCATAGGAGGCAGAAACCTTTCCCACAGGAAGACAGATACTACTCCTTGATTTCCTGGACTTTGGATTGACATTGCAGAAGAACCCTTTGGAACTGAGATGAAAGGTAAGGAGCATTTTAAAGTACACAATGGGGCCAGTTTTAGGTTTAATTATAGTTTTAGGGGTGGACATGCCCTTTAACAGTGTCACTAGATTCCTATGAGAAAGACGTTTGGCTGGTAATGTGGATTAGAGATCTATTAAAACAGATTGGCACCTTAAAGGGTAACTGTGGTCTCCAATTCTTCAAAACAAGTAAGAATTATATTAAAAAGCCTTTGATATGGTGCTTATAATTGTAGTTAATTCTTTCAATATATTTAATATATCTAAGTTCAATACAAGATTCAGTATTACTAAGCAGTTAATTACAGAATAAGGTTGCCCTGACCCTGTTTAGCAGATTGTAGCGACATCTGTGAGTTGTCATATTTGACAGTCCACCAAAGTCCAAGTTGAAACTGATGAATAAGGGAAACAGCGTTTTAACTCTCAATGATCTAGAGCTTCATTCTAATCATTGATTGGGTAAACTTAATCACATGAATAAATATGTAACTTATAATGACATATGTGACTAATATTTTAAATAATCTTGTAATGTAACAATACATTAGAACAGTTCTATCTCAAGAGACTCCAGTGTCCTGTTTTCTGTTCTCTTATAGCTGTGATATTTGGGCCTAGTAACTGACATCTATTTGAAAATATTAAAAAATATTATTTTACCTTGACACCTTCCATCGTACCTTCAAAGTAAAAGCTAAATCACACCTCTAGATAAAATTGGTGAGAAGTTATTGCTGGAAAGTTTCAGCAATATTACTTCCTGCTTGAACACTTCCTGTTTTCAGCCATGTGACCAGCCCCTGCATGCATTCTAAACTCTAATTTTTCCCCCAGGTAATTTCTTTTTTTCCCAGCATTTAGTCTTAAACTGAGCATGTTTTTCCCCCAGGACGGAGGGGTGGGGCAGAGGTCTGAAGATGTCACACAACCTACTGGAAGCAGGAAATTTGAACATTCCCCCCAATGTAATTTCTCACAGGCTGCAGCCAGAGATGTGATTGTTGGCTCATTTTAAAGGAAATACTGCAGGCTTTCACCGAACCCTAACTTGTTTTGAGACCACAGTTGCCCTTTAACATTTTTTTTTTTTTTAACTGTTTTTATTAGCAAACCCAGAGGGTTTTCATATAACACTGAGTACAAAAAATCACAATGGGTTACATCGGGTAATAAACAATACTTGGTATACAGCATTTGTTCTAATTGTACATACAGATCAATGTGGGTACATTTATAGCATTTGAAGGGGGAGGGAGAGGAGAGGGTAACTTGGAACATGGGGGAACAATAGAAAAAGGAAAAAAAAAGAAAGGAAAACTTAGTCACGTAGATTATTATATATTTCTATCACATTTGTTCAATAATTGTGCAGGTACGTTTGCTTAGGTGTACAGATGAGTTGGGTTTAAAGGGTATGTCCACCCTAAAATTGAATTTTTAATATAAGATCCCCCCTGGGCTCCCAGCCCCAACCGCTATATATTTTTTTTTTAGAAAGCCCCCCAAACTCTACTTACCTCCCCTCTTTCCTCCGCCGCGCTCCCGGCCCTCTGCTTGCAAGGAAATGCAAGCAGAGGGGGGGACCGGCAGCCGCGTCTGTGATTGGCTGAGCGGCAGCCAATCACAGACGCGGCTGCCGGCAGCTAACTCGCCGGAGGAAAGAGAGAGGAAGGTAAGTAAGAGTTTGGGGAGCTTTCTAAAAAAAAAAATATGCGGTTGGGGCTGGGAGACATGGGGGAATACTGTACTGAAGGGCTTTATGCTAGGGGGAGGGATAGTAGAACGGGAGGGGGAGGAGGGGGGAGAAGGGCTGCAGTACGCATGGCAAAAATCTACCTGAGGCCAGCTAGCAGGCAGGTCCTATATGGACCTGCTAGCCTCCTGGTGGGCAGTTTTGGGACTTGGGGGGGGACTACAGGAGAAACCTATGGAGTGGGATGTGAGGTAAGGATTACACTACACTACATGATGGGGCCAGTAGTTGGGGGGATTATAGTTTTGGGGGTGGACAGCCCTTAAGTTGCATGGTTAGTTCAGTTACCAGTTCCTAGGCGTGGCCTGGGGGGGGGGGACATGGTTGACCCATGGGGACCAGGTTTTGTCAAATTTTTTGAGACACCCTCTATTAAGATATATTATTCTCAAGTATGGGAGCATATTCTTGATCATTCTCTTCCAAACACTGAGTTTGGGGGTTGTGCGGCCATCCACACCAGGATATAGTCCTCTGGCATAGAATAGGGATTCCAAGAAATGATAGCTGCGATCTATCCCAAATGTCTTATCTGGGGATTCCCAAGACACAGAGCTGGGCTCCAAGGGGACATCTTGTTAGTATTTCTGACAAAAACGTTGTAACCTACACCAAAATCTACAGACATGAGGACAATTCCATAGGAGATGCCAGAAGTCTGCAGGATTAAGGTGACATTTGGGCATGAGGAGGAATGAGTGGGGGAGATACGGGACATTTGTGCAGGGGATAGGTATGACGGTGGATGATATAAAATTGCTTAGTTTGTTGGGCACTGAGGGTGATACTGTGATATGGGATTCTGCAATATCCTCCCAGTCCGAAGGCGTTAGGGAAGGGATATTGCCTGCCATTTATATTAGTTTATCCGCCTCATCTGCCTGCTAGCTCCCAGTGACAGTTATATAGTCTAGAGATAGTTGTTTTTCACCTCTTGATTTCAGTATTTGGATAACGGTGCGCCTGTATGGGGAGTGTGGTGCTTGAAATTCAGAGATTATGCAAATTGCAGTTGAAGGTATCTGAATAAAAACGTGTGAGGAAGATGGAAGTGTTCTTGCATACTAAGGAATGTAAGTAATTTATGGGTTTCGGTGATTTGGCTGAAATACTGTATCCCTCTTTCCTCCCAGTGTCTGGAAGCTGCAAAGGAAGCTAGATGTGGAAATGCTGGGTTGTGCCATATAGTGGTTTCTTCTGGGATACCTGTGTATTGCAGTATCTTGTTAGTTTGTTTCCAGATGTGTAATTGTTGTGCGTGGAGGGGTGTCGCGCTTGTGCTATGGTGGTCATTTAAGAAAGCTATTGGTGTAGTGGGGAAGTATGAGTGTAACATTCTCTCTATATCTTCAATTGGGTCTGCATTAAAGGTATCGGGTGTGGTGGGCGAAGGTAGTAGCCATGTTCTGAAATACTTCAATTGGCCCGCTATGTAATACAGTTTAAAATCTGGCATTGCAAACCCAGCTTCCGTCTTGGGCCTTTGTAGCAGTTTAAGTCT
Organism: Hymenochirus boettgeri; assembly: GCA_019447015.1. Taxonomy (NCBI): domain Eukaryota; kingdom Metazoa; phylum Chordata; class Amphibia; order Anura; family Pipidae; genus Hymenochirus; species Hymenochirus boettgeri. The sequence continues at coordinate 87,664,305 of CM033472.1, read as the reverse complement.
AACCCTGTTGCGTCCTGAGCCCCAGATGAAAGACAACAGTATACTTTGTAGGGTTGCAAAGAAGGAGTCTGGGATAATGCACATAGTGTATTGTAATATGTACAGGAGTTTGGGGAGAAGGATGATTTTAATCAGATTAATTCTGCCAATTAGGTTAATGGGTAGTTTTTTCCAGGTTTGAGTTTTTGTTTTTGCAAGTTCTAACAGTGGGGCAACGTTGGAGGAGTAAAAGGTTTGTGGGCTCTGTGTAATTGTGATACCAAGATATTTAAACTCCTTTACTAAGGGAACTAGTGTTTTAGCGGATGTGGGAAAGTTAATGCATAGTAACATACATAGTAATTAAGGTTGAATAAAGACATACGTCCATCAAGTCCAACCTATTCACTTTTTTTTTTTTTAACCCTACCTAACAGCGATTATCTATCTGAAATAGACAGGACTTACGCCAGTTAATATGTAGACCTGAGAGTGGGCCATACTCTGCAATAATATCGTGTGTACTTTTTAAGGACTGGTCAGGGTCAGCCAGATATAGTATCATGTCATCCGCATATATGCTTAATAGGACTGAGTTTTGGCCCAGATGTAGGCCAGAAATATTTCTACTCTGTCTAAGCCGAATGGCCAATGGTTCTATCGCTATAGCGAAGAGGTATGGTGAGATTGGGCAGCCCTGCCTAGTCCCCTTTGTCAACACAAATGGGTGCGAGCATGAGCCATTTATTTTAAGTGACGCTACTGGTTGGGCATATAGCAGTCGGATCCATTTGCAGAAATTAGATCCAAATCCGAAATGACTTAGGCAGGACCAGAGGAAGGACCACTCAACTGAATCGAACACCTTTTGGGCGTCCAGTGACAGCATCACTCTGCTTCCAGCGTTGTCATGGTCCACCTGACTATTAATTAGTGTTTTCCGAATATTTATCGAAGTAGATTTACCCGGCATAAATCCCGTCTGATCCGGGTGTATGATTTTATGAATCACCTTCTGGAGCCTATTGGCGAGGATTTTTGCTAGGATTTTATAGTCTGCATTTAGCAGAGAGATGGGGGCGATATGAATTACAATCTTGGGGGTCCTTTCCTGACTTTAGTAAGAGGATTATGTGGGCCTCGTACATGGAGGGAGGCAGCATTCCTTCAGCAAAGACATCATTGTAGGTCTGCAGGAGATTAGGGGTGACTTGTTCTATGTATCTTTTGTATACTTCCACAGGAATGCCTTCTGGGCCAGGGGATTTGTTATTTGTCATACTTTCCAGGGCTTCTCTTAGCTCGGGTTCAGTTATTTCCCTTTCCAGTGTTTGGGCTTCAAGTATGGTGAGTTTGGGAAAAGGTATATTGGCTAAGTATTGATTTAAAGCATGTTCCGAGGTTGTGAAGTGCGAGGTATAGAGGTTAATGTAGAACTTGGCCATAGTTTCTAGTATATCTTTGGTGTCTGTGAAAGTTGTGCCTTCTGAGTTTTGTATGGAAGTGATCATGTTTTGATCCGGAGGGCCATGAGCGAGTCTTGCCAGGATTTTCGCTGACTGGTGGCCATGTTCAAAGTATCTCTGTTTGCTAAAAAATTCTTTTCTATTGAACTTTTCAGTGAGTATATTGTCGTAGGCCAACTGTGCGGATTGCCAATTCTGCCTATTTACAGGTGTGGGGTGTTGTGTGAACGCTGTCTCCGCTGTTTTGAGGGAATGCTCTAGTTTACTTTCTTTTGTGTGGGATTGTTTTTTAAAGTATGCTATTGATGATTGCAGGTGTCCTCTCAGTACTGCCTTGAAGGCATCCTATCTAATTCCCCTGGACACCGTGTCGTGGTCCAGGCTAAAATAGTACTCTATGTGTTCTGGCATAGGGTCAGGCTCTGTTGTGAGGGTGAGCCAGAATGGGTGGAAACGCCATGTACCCTTAGACTTTGGTTGATTGCCATTTTTGAACTTGATTAGGACTGGGGAGTGGTCAGATATACTTCTGGGGAGGTATATTGTTTCCATTATTGCCTGATCAGCCAGTTTGTTAGCAAAAACGTGATCTATTCGGGATAGCGACTCGTGTGTTTTGTTGTAGCAAGAAAATTCCTGTGTGTTTGCGTGGCGGGACTGCCAGACATCGATCCATCCCAATTCTTTAGTTAGGCGAGCAAGTGGTGTGGATTGCGTGGCAGGTCTGTGTGGGAGGTTGCTTGTCAATTTATCTAGTGTAGGATCCATAGTAGCATTAAAGTCCCCTAAACATAACATGTGTGCTTGGGTGTGTTGCATCAGAAAGGGTATTATTTCTTTGATTGGTTGTAAGGTAGCTGGTGGGGGGTCATATATGTTTATAATCACATAGGGTTTTGATTCTATTAATAATGCTACACATATGTATTTTCCCATTTTGTCGGATTTAACATCCTGTATAACATATCTAAGGTTCTTGCTGAGTAGGATTGATACTCCTCGGGAGTAGGCAGAGTGGGCACTGTGTGCCGCCTAGCTTAGCCAGGGTCTTAAGGCATAATGGGTGGTAGTTTGTAACAGGTGAGTTTCCTGTAGACATATTATGTCTGGACCAATTGAACGGATATGTGAAAAAACTTCTAACCTTTTTCTGGGGTTGTTTAAGCCTCTCACGTTCCATGAGAGAACCTTAAGTGGCCGTACCATTATAGGTTAGTTGGGGTACATAATGGCGAACCAATTTCCCATGCTCATCTATACATAATAAAAGGAACAGTTTCGTATCGTGTGACTGAACATTAAACTGATTAACAATTTTAACAATAACAAACATTTATAACAGGTTCGGCTTTGCCGGTTTTTATTCAGGGGTTGCACGGATGTGCAGTTCCTGCGAGAGTATTCAGAAACAAGGGGGGCGTTTCAACACTCCCGTAACCGTCACTCCATCTACTTATGCGGATAAGATTTACAGGATGATACAGGCACTTTGGTACTCGTACCTTTGGGCACCAACTATAGGGGGCGGGAGGGAGTAGGGGAGGGGGTAGGAGGGATAAGCCTACGTTAACATCCTGCACAGGGATCTGTCAGTTGGTAAAGAGGTTAGCATAGCGGTTTCTGTCATCTTGTGTTGAGGAAGTCTATATCCCTTTTTTGGGGAGTGAGTTTTGTTGGGGGTGAGTAGCAATATAGCTAGTTGAGTATTATCGTTATATATACTTCCTGAGTGGTCAGCCGACCGGCCTTTCGGCAAGAATTTATAGGTACATCGGAGTATATCATAATGCACGGTATCTTATACCTTTGTGTTTGTGAGGTTTGGGTTGCAGGGTGCACAGCTGTATCTGTAGAGCTGTAGCGAGTGTCACTAATAATAACATTTAAACTTTGTCACCATATGTACGCGCCGCAGCGGACGGGCAGCCAACCAGTCCCCCATCAACCGTTGATACCCCCAATATCAACTTATCATACATGTGATATATTATACCGTTAAAGCCTATGCAGCATATAGAGTCTAATTGTTCGGTTATTGTTGGACCCTAGGGTCGTAGATAAAATTCGTTGCTGGCTGTTTGTAAAGTTATATATGGCCGCCCATCCGTCGAGGCCGCGCCACAGAGGGAAGAAAGAGCAGAAAAAATACATTGACATTTACCTTTAAATTATCATATCCCTGCACTTTATCAAGTAACCATTCCATATTTAGAACAATCATTTCTATACCTGGTAGGTAATGTGGGAGTCTTCACATATCGCTGCCAGGGGCCAGTCCCGCTGTAGGCATGACCCACATCAACATAGACTATAACTATCTTGGCCCATGAGGCAGTGTTGCGAAGAAGACATTTTAGGTTAGATTGGTATCAGCAGTTCCACCGCCCGCCTAACCATTTGAATAGCTGATATTGATTGGTATCCCTGTATAGGTAACTTTTTTTTTTTTCCCCCATGTTTACTTTCTCTTTGTGGCTCCTTACAGCAGTCCAGGGGTGGATAGAAGGGGGGAGGGACGAGGGAGGGGGGAAAGCTGTGGTTAAGTGGTAGTAAGCCGGTAGGAGTGGGCATGCAGCGAATCTTTCTTAGATCATTTATATATATTGCTAACAATAAGGGTGTGTTCTGTACAGAAAGCAGGGTACAGTGATTACACTTGTGGTCGGTCACCCTAGTAATAATTATTTGCAGCATTGCTTACAACAACATACAATTCACCCAATGGCCCTCACAATGAGATAATACATTTATAGGTATACACCTTTAAACAGTCATGTGCGAATCCTGTTTGTGAGCTTAATCACCAACTTCCTCAATAAGAGATTAATTCAGGATCAATTGTCCAGCCAAACCATAGTAATATTGTTGTAGGCATTATATAGAGATCTGAAACCAATATCATAAGTTACATGGCAGGTTCTTATACCTCATGTATCATAGTTTGGATTTCCTGTCTGTTTTGTAGCTGGGAGATTTTCAGTTACTCCGCTTGTATCCTATTTGTCCTGAGAGCTTACTATCCAGCGGGTCACAGCCGCTCACTAGCACAGGGAGTGGCAGGTCAAGGTAGTTATACCCAGGTATCCTAGTGCATTTAAGACAGTATATATTGGGGCTTATCCGTATGGTAGTAATGTGGAAGTCAAAGAGGGGGAGTTAAATGTGGGGTAGTGGGCCCAAATGTAGAGAGTGGGTAATATTTACGCAGTAATTACATACTTTACCGTTGGTCTAGCCATGAACTAGCCTCCTCTGGTGATTCGAAGAACCTCTCTTTCCCGTCGACCACAATGCGAAGTATTAGCATCCATGAGCCTTTTTTTGATGTCGAGGAAAGTTGCCCTACGTTTTTGTAAATCCAGCGAGAAATCTGGGAAAATTTTGATGCTGGTGTTTTCAAATTGTAGTTCACCTGCAGTGCGGGCAAGGCGTAGTATTCCATCCCTGTCTTTAGCGTTCAGGAATCTCTCGATTAGGGGCCATGGCCTGGCTCCGGGTATCGGCGCTTTAGTCGGGATACGGTGTGCTCGTTCAATGGCGAATTGTGGTGATAGGCCATCGGTGCCCAAATTGGACCTGATCCAGGTCTCCAGAAACATAGGTAAGTCCAGGGCCTCAGCACCTTCTGGGAAACCCAGGAACCATAGGTTCTGTCTCCTGGATCTGTTCTCCAGGTCGTCCTGCTTGGTTTGAGTGGCATGGAGTTCTTTTTGCAGGTTGGTTATTGTTTGAGACATGGGGGTAACCGTATCCTCCAGCGTGGAGACCCGAGTTTCTGCTTCCCCCACTCTATATCTGACCTTTTGTAGATCCTACCGGAGTATGGACATATCTGCTTTAACCTCTTCAAGCATGGAAGTTAAGGTCTTTTTTGTGTCCTGTATTGCCCCCATTAGGTCTTCCAGCGTCAGGGCTGGTGTTGTAGGCAGGGGAGCTGGGCTTCCTGGGCCCGATCCTGTGTGCGACCGATCTGCTGCTGGTGATGAGGCCATATCCAAGGCCCCGCGCACCACTCCTGCAGCCCGCGGGCTGGTGTTCCGCGGCAACTGTGCAGGTAGGGGAGCCGGACTTGGTTGTTGTCCCGTGCCCGGTTGGCTCACCACAGGTAATGGAGCAGTGTCCAGGGCCCGACATGCTGCCTCTGTGTTTGGCAGGCTTGCGTTCCGTGCGAATTGCTGTAATTCGCGCGCACCTGACCCGCTGCTTTCTGAGCCTTTGATCTCGTCATCTGTCAGGGGGGATCCTACGGTGCGTTCGAGGTGGGTTTATTGTAATTAAAGTGCCCCGATTTTTAAGCAGATGGAGTTTAGTTGGAGAGTGATCCTGGCGTGCGTCCTACCCCATGCTCTGCTTAGCTCCGCCCCTGCCCTTAAACATTTGAATTTACTTCAGAGTTACAGATCCCAACAAGCTTCAGGAATATTTAGACCATTTAAGCCATTTGACCTTGAGTCTCTAAATTAACACATTGGCTCTGAAAATCAGTAAGAAAAAACATGGATATTCAAAATTAAACTAGGAACTGCTCACAAAAAGAAGCATGCTGATGTTCTGTCATATAATGTTTGGGTGTCGATAGAGATCAGAGACACATATATTAGAATAAATATCCTCACTAGCCTCGCCGGACTTTTGATTGATGCCTGTCAGACTCACTGAGAGACCTTTACAGCGCCGGGAGAATGGATCACACAACACGAACGGTGTAGTAGAACCCAGTTTCTCAGTTTATTTAGTTATTACATCGGGTTTTCACAAAGCGAAAAAGGGGCGTGGCCAGACAGTGTCTGCCGATGACGTACTAAAACCTTGGAATATGAAGATAGTCAGGCTAGACCTTGAGGTCAGAACATTTGGAAACAAAACATCTGCAATAACACGACAATAATATAAGACAAAATGGAGTCAGAGAACAAAATGGCTGCTATTAGGCTAAGTGATTATAGAGAATATATAAAAACCTAACAACATAGAAAAAGATCTACTGGTATGTGTCTCAAGTACAATGCTTACTCACATGCCGTAGTTGCCGTCCATATTAATTTGTGACTACAAGTCCAGTGAAGACCGGAGCAGTCAGGAGAGCCGGTAGGAGAAGTCACATAGGCGCACACATTTCTGTGCCTTTTGTGTTTTCTCCTTTTGATACAGGAAAGTGCAAGCGATTGCACATATGAAATGCCGATTTGCCTGCAATTGCATATTGCAAAAGCAACGTACTATTGCAATTCCCACAAAATGGCACAATTTCAGTGCAGTGACGCAATTTCGATGTTGGGGGGGGGGAATGCATGCACAAATGCATGGAAATCGCGCTGGTATGGACTAGTCCTTAGGCTATATTGCATCTGGACACGTTAAAAAGAAACTTACTGCAAACAAAGAATGCTGGGATTTTTAGTTTTTAAACATGTCAAAGGTCACAAGTTCAACACCCCTACAATACTATTAGGCTGCATTGCATCTGAAAACATGCCTTTGCCACAGACTATAAATGATATACTTTGCAAATCCCTACCCATTTCTCTAGGAAAGCTAGGAGTTAAAAATGTGCCATGTCCTGTGATGCAAGTATATATTTTTTATTTTTAATCAATATTTTACAATGTTACAGTGTGGTTGCCTTTTAACTGAAATATTAAAGCACGTGCAATCTCAGCGTCTAGTTCCAACTGATAATTCCAATGTGTTTTTTGGAATTGCATGTCTTTTTGTTTCCTTTAAGTGGAATGGGAGGGCAGATTGCAATGGAATCTACAGATAAATGTGTGTGCATCAGACAAACAAACCCATCTCTGCGTGTGGAAACTTAGCCTTTTTTCTAGCCAGGGCCGGCCTTTGATATGGGCAACCTGTGCGACAGGTTTCATTACCAGGAGGCACCAGCCAGGAATCTTAGGCCATGGACCTGTAGGTTAAAGTTGAGCATTACTTAACATTTCTCTGTGCTGTTCTGTCTGTGCGTTTTTGTGTTACGTAATGATGTACACACGATTTATACAAGCATGTTCTGCAGATACCACAAGACTGCAAGTGCAGGTGGCAGACTTGATTTGAACAGGCCAAGGCAAGCAGCATTCAGCAGCATATTTTGTGTGGGGGGGGGGGGGGGGTTTGAAGGGGGTGCCTGGTGCCAGTGACAAATCTTGCATAGGGTGCTATTAATCCTAAGGCTGGCCCTGTTTCCAGCTAAAAGTGGGTCATCTTTTACTCAACCCACTTTAATTTTGCTTAAAGTTAGGGCTCTTATTTTAATTTAACTATTATATAAACATATTTTTAGCAGCTAATATGCATGCAGTAACTAATAAATTCTATGCGTCGCAATCGTGTGATTAATGTATATTTATATGGAGAAATTTGTCATAAACTATTATTGTATATGATTCTCCAATTTCCCTGTCTCCAATGTATTATTTCCTGTCTGTACAATGTATTTTGTGTATTTGTTTAATGTGGATACCAACAGGTAACTTTGTTAGGTATAGTTAGCAAGATGAAAGGACATCCTGTGGTCCCAGTCATCTGTATTGCCCAGGTGCTAAACCGACTCCAGACCCTGACTCAGCGGGGGTAATTAGCAAGACTGGAATACATCTCTTGTAACTTTATTACAGTTCATAGCCATGTTAGAAGCAAAACATATATTCGGATTCATATCTTTCTGTGACCATAATTTCCGTAATCTGTGAACTCAGGTGGACTCAGGAGCAAAAGCCGTTTCATGGGAATCCAAATGCGCATAGTCTACTCGGTGTGGGATGCAACAGAGCGCCCCTGGGCTGAGGGTTGTAGTGTCCCCGTCACACTATGATTCTAGCTTCAAAAACCACAAATTTGGCAAATGAAGCAGGCAAAGCTTTCAAGGGGCTATGTATCAAAGAATTTGTCCTGTCTGTCCTAATTCCTTCCCCATTTTCTGACGGAGCTAATTCATTTTCCATCACACATGTCTGTAAATGTAGATTAAAATTACATCTAGTTCTAGCCTAGATAGTGCTTTTAGTTTGAGTACCTCTTGGCTTAGATAGGCAGAGCGCAAAAGCTGTAGGGGACATTTTGTTTCTTGGATACCTAGTATTTGGAGTTTGCCATGGAAGTGCAGAAACACCCCCAAGCTTATTATTGTCTCTGCTTTCACAGTGAAGCAGAATAGGGCTTTTGTGTGGAATGGCAGAATCTTTTTCAGTTGTGTGCATTTACGAACATGCTTTATATTACCCATCTATACCATTTTATTCTCAGTTATGCCTTGTAACCTATGTAACCTTTACTATATTTTAGAGGGTACAGTATAAATTTTTAAAGGGCATGTCCACTTTCAGAGTTTTTTCTTTCTTACACAAAACCAGGAAATGTTACATTAGATGTTGTGGGTGATTTGTTCCAGAAATTTACCTAGACTTGACAAATATTCTCCAGCAATATTAGCCAGTTTGAGACTGTACACCAACTGTCCCTCCTAAATTTGTGCATCGTGAATATGACCATTTTCAACCCTTCAACACATGCAAAAAATAGATATAAATCAAACGAAATATTACATTTAATCAGTTACTGAAAATCACTTTTTTCCTCATCTTAAATGTGGCAATTAAAACACTATTTTGTTTGTTTAAAGATGAAGCCATTGGAGGCAATTTGAAATGTTTTGTGAAATAAGAGTGAGAGAGAGTGTCTTGGTTATGTTAATTTTTCTATTTGTGGGAATGAATTCATATGTCCAAGATGTAATTAAAATTAAGGTCACACATCCTCCATTCTCTTTTGTGAACTCAAGTGTATGTGTTTTGCCTGTAAAGGAACATTTTTCTTCTGTGTAAATCCTTTATTAATCCCCTACTTACTGAGAAAGTGGAGACTGTAGCTCTACCAGTATACCGGTAACCTTTATTGTGTAGGGAAATTACAGTTTGTTACCTCCCTGTCCTCCTTCCAGTATTTTATTTGTAGGGCACATAATCAGTCTAATGCAGTCTAAATACCCATGTGTGCATCCAAATTGTGAAACATCTGATCATTGGTTTGGCTGATAGGTTGCAAAGAAAATTGGTCAGTAAGTTGTCAATTAGTAATTTAAAGGGTATGTCCACCCTTAAATCTTACTTTTAATATAGGCTTCCCCCTGGTCCCCCAGCCCCAACCGCATCATTTTTATTTTAAGAAAGCTCCCCAAACTCTTACTTACCTCTCCTCTTTCCTCCGCTGAAGTGAGCTGCCGGCAGCCGCGTCCGTGATTGGCTGCAGCTCAGCCAATCACAGACGCGGCTGCCGCAGCTTCACTTTCAGCGGAGGAAAGAGGAGAGGTAAGTAAGAGTTTGGGGAGCTTTCTTAAATAAAAATGATGCGGTTGGGGCTGGGGGACCAGTGGGAAGCCTATACTAAAAGGGTTAAATGCTAGGGGGAGAGGGAGGGGGAGAAGGGCTGCAGTACGCATGGCAAAAATCTACCTGAGGCCAGGTAGGAGCCAGAGTCCATATAGGACTCTGCCTCCTGGTGGGCAGTTTTTGGGACTTTGGGGGGGGACTACAGGAGAACCCTATGGAGCTGGGATGTTAGGTAAGGATTAAACTACACTACATGGTGGGGCCAGTAGTTGGGGGGATTATAGTTTTGGGGGTGGACATGCCCTTTAAGAGGCCAGATCATTATAGCTTTCTGATCCTGTAGATATGATATACTTCTTTCAATAAATTGACAGGTAGTGCAAGGTCAAGTCAGAAGCTGTTTAAGGTGGAAGGCGCATCTAGATGTGAAACTTGATCATACATTACTTGGTATGCACCATTGGGTTTTAATTTACATGTTACATATTGTGTTCCCTATAGGTAATTGACATCCCTTCCTATAATGTTACCTGAATAGAATGCCTATGTTCTTAGTTGTTTGGTTGCTAATGTCCATTTGTTAACCTCTCATTATTACTGGATAGCTACAAAAACATTGTATAGAGATACAATGACACTCTCTTATTGGCTTTCAGACAGAAGAGAATTGTGTAGCTGTCAAATCCTACTGAATTGCATTCTTATGAAAATTGTTGTACATCTCACTGTGCAAGTCTGTCTTTTAGTATAATACATTTGTATGTTTATTAATTCCATTTCTTGTTGCATTGTACACAAACTGTTCCTTTGCTACATACACTGGTAATTATTTGTATGTATGTTTGGCTATGTGTGCATATAAAAAATACACACCTCTGCAAAATGTTGGAAATTGTTTAATAATAAAAAGACAAATCCTATGTAAATTTATTCTACCTTTATTTCAAATTTCTAATCTATAAAATTAGTGGTCTCACTTTACTGGCTTTTATTTTGTACTCCCCCCTACTACCCCTCAACAGAGACATATAAAAAATTAAAACGGATTATTGTTGCATGAGGGAGGAATCAGTACTTGCCTACAAATCCTGTAGTTTTTTGTTATGTTGTTGAAGGCTTCCACTGACCAATGTTGATGTCTTCATTGTGCTGCATGGGTTGTCTAATGCTTTAGATTTGGTGTGTTTGCACAGGTGCTGTATTTATTTGGCTACATTTATTATTGAGGCATTTATACTTGCATGCCCTCTTTTAAATACCATTACTAGTTTATATTGGTGGAGAGTGGGTTATGTGGACAGTTTTTATTAATGTTGATATGTGCCCCAATGCCCCTCTGTACAGTGCACCCAGTCAAGCTTTCACAATTCAATGAGAGCCCTTTTCATGAGCAGTTAAAGAGTTAAACACAGCAGCAGGAGAGGGGAGAGATTGAAACCGTTCAGACTTTAGTGGAGAGAAGTGAAAACCATAGGAGCCCTCAATAAACTTAAAGGTTTCAGTTCCCTGTGTTAATCTCACACCTCACTCAATTTCCCCAACCAATAGTGTAATCTACCAATAATTTGTTTGTGGACATGTTATCTCACAGTCAATCTAAACCTTTGAAAAGTAGAGATCAGGGCTCATAACTGATATTGCTTAAATCACCTACAAAACCTAACTCTTTATGTATGCTTGTTAAGGTTCTCATTCATCCAGGTCATGGTATATCTGTTGTATTCAATTAGATCAACTGGACTTAAAGTTTAGTTCTTGAAGACGTTTCGCTAGTCATCCGACTGGCTTTCCAAGCAAATAGTTTAATAGTGAACCACACACATAAAAGTATCACAACGTTTCGGGGACCTTGCCCCTTCCTCAGGTGTTAAGGGCGTGATTGCATAGTGGCTAAGAGGTGTTATAGGAACGCCCAGGGTAAGGTGTCACAACAGCATTGTACATGGCAGACAGTTGGTGTCGCAGTGCCGTGCAGTGAAGAATGCTCTGATTTGTATGTGGGGGAGACCAAACAGCAACTGCATCAACGTATGGCCCAGCACAGAAGAGCCAATTCCTCGGGTCAGGACTCAGCCGTGTACCTGCATCTTAAGGATAAAGGACATACCTTTGAAGATTGTAATGTTAACATATTGGCAAAGGAATGGGACTGGTTCAAGAGAGGTGTCAAGGAGGCCATTTATGTGAAAATAAAGAAACCAAGCCTAAATAGTGGTGGGGGGGTTCGACACCAACTGTCTGCCATGTACAGTGCTGTTTTGACACCTTACCCTGGGCGTTCCTATAACACCTCTTAGCCACTATGCAATCACAGCCCTTAACACCTGGCTGTGATATGCTAATTGGGTTTTTTCAGGGTGCATAATTGCCACAGATTCTTGTACAAGTCATTCTGAATTGAGAAAGCCAGTCGGATTGCTAGCGAAACGTCTTCAAGAATTAAACTTCAAGTCCAGTTGATCTAATTGCATACAACCGATCTAACTCTTTTTATGATTTGTTGGTAGAAAGCATGTTCCCCTCCATACTTAATTCTTATTCATTCTGTAATGATACCCATAATCACCCTTACTTGGGGAGATTTATATGCTTCAACTAAGTAACATTTGTTTCTACAACCTAACTTACATTTGTATCTTGTATAATAATCAACCTACAATATGCTACTCTATACACAAACTATCCATCATTTCTGTACTTGGTATATCCCAACTCCTATAATTTTACAAATTATATATATTTGTCAAGGTATGTATGCATGTTCCTCAAAAACTTCCAAACAAAAATAGGTATTTCTCTCCAGTGTCTCTGTGCCCTTGGGCTTTCAGCGGGTGGTACAAGTTAGATAGCATGATTTTCCAGAAAGGATGTGTACTGGCTTTATCCACAGAAATAAAGGTTAAAAATGTTCTCTCTGTATTGCCTATATTTGATTGAATCAACTGATATAGTAGAAGGAACCTTGTAAAATGCTAACCCAAATGAGTGATAGGCATTCTGTATCACTTTTGTTGCAATACAAAATTGTCAGGAATACTTGTAAGGAAGAGAGACACTTAAAAAAAGATACTGGATACATAAATTCCCACTAAGTTACCGTATAAACCGACCCGAGTATAAACCGAGGTACCCAATTTCAGCTAAAAATCCTAATAAAAGTTGTTGACTCGAGTATAAACCGAGGGTAGAAACTTGGCATTCAAGATGTTTGGAAACTACAACTCCCAGCTAATAAAGCATGCTGGGAGTTGTAGTTTCCAAACATCTTGAATGCCACCCTCACTTGCATTCAAGATGTTTTGGGAACTACAACTCCCAGCATGCTTTATTAGCTGGGAGTTGTAGTTTCCAAGACTATATAAGACTATGGATAGTCTTATATATGGATAGTGCTATATAGTGAGATCTCTGTTCTGCAGGTTGGGGAATAGATTTGTGGAATGTATTGCATTCTTATTAGGCCTATTTTCTTAACTTGATATTTTACTATTTACTGTATCAATCTATTTTTTTTATTACCGTATATACTCGAGTATAAGTCGAATTTTTCAGGCTTTAAAATGAGCCTGAAAACCTAACCTCGACTTATACTCGGGTCAAGTCCTAATTTAGATCCAAATTCTGCAATTGCCGATAGTAACCAGTAGTGGCGCTGTGTTAACTGCATAGAAAGTTCCAGGAGCTGATCTGCCTTTACACTTGCTGCTTCCTGTAGTCTGGCTGCTGGACTCACTCAGCACTGTAACTGCTCATCTGGATGCTGAAATCTGATGGGTCTCCTCAGTTTGGGGCAAAAAAACAGCTACTAGTACAGTGCAAATGACAGCTTGAAAACACAACTCTAAGGTGACATTTTTACCTATTGGGGTCAGAGATCCTTTACTATATGGGGTCAAGGGCCCTTTACTATATGGGGTTCAGGAGAATTGTAAATGATGGTAAGCTTAATTAAAGTTTACTGAACCTTGCCACTCCCACTGTTTAGAAACTGAAACTCCCAGCAACAAAGCATGCTGGGAGTTGTAGTTTTCAAACATCTGGAGTGCCAGGAATTGGGAGTTACTGGTACTGGATTTGGCTATTACAGCATGGGATTAATGTAAGGAATTCTGCTGTCCATTTACAGAGCAACTAAAGCCTAAAAACAACACGAATCAGAAGGCAGTAATGGTGATATTTTACCCTCGACTTTACTCAGTCAATCATTTTTACAAATTTTTCAGGTAAATACATCGATTTACTGCGTCTCGGATCGACTTATACTCGAGTATATACGTAATTGTATCCCCCCTAGTATGTTAGTCAGTTTCAGGCACCAACTCAATCCCCACTGCAACACACTGACCAGGTCAGTTATTTTGGGGGCAGGTGGCAGCCTTAATTCAGCCTTTATTCCATTTTCGGATTAATATTTTTTCTACTGTGAGAAGAAAGTACACTGGAATGATGGGTATATGCACAATATATTTCCCTATAAAGTAAAGCAAGTTGCCAAATAAAGCAATGTGCCAATTATTAAGTGAGTTAAAGAGCATGTCCATCTCTTACCTGAGCATTTCGGCAGCCGCGCGATCTTTCTTTGTTCTGGCGCGCCGGCTGACGTCACTGCCCGGCGCCCGCAGTGACGTCAGGCCGGCGCGCCAGTACACAGTAAGATCGTGCGGCTGCCGGAATGCTCAGGTAAGCTACTGACTCGAGTATAAACCGAGTCCGAGTTTTCAGGCTGATTTTTCAGCCTGAAAAACTCGGTTTTACTCGAGTATATACGGTACAGGTATACACCGTAAAGTTGGTTAGCCAATGGTGTCTATTTGAAGCTGTGATTGGTACACTCACCTTAAAGGGCAACTGTAATCTTGAATTCTTCCAAACTAGTAAGAATCATATAAAACACCTTCCATCGTACCTTCAAAATAAAACTTAAATCACATCTCTGTTATAAAACTTGTGAGAAGTTTTTGCTTGGAAAGGTTCAGTAATATTACTCCCTGCTTGAACATCTCCTGTTTTCAGCCAAGTGACCACCTTGTAGTCATCTGACCAGCCTCTGTCTGCTTTAATGGGCTCCCCTTCTCAACGGTCAATTTTTTTCCCCAGTTACTTCCTGATTTCCGCCAACATTAAGCCTCACCTGAGCATGCTTCTCCCCCGGGGCAGACTGGCGGGGCAGAGGTCTGGTGATGTCACTCAGCCTACTGGAAGCAAGAAGTTTGAACCTTCACCCCAATGTAATTTCTCACAGGCTCCAGACAGAGATGTGATTGTCAGCTCATTTTAAAGAAAATAGTGCAGGCTTTCATTCAACCCTAACTTGTTTTGAGACCATGGTTGCCCTTTAAACTTTGTATAGGGATATTATTTGGGTGGGCTTTTTTTTAGAAACTGCAGTGATACCAGGTATTGCTTTTAGTACATTATTTTTGTAATTGACAGGCTGTACCTTGGAAACTAGATAGAATGTAATGGCAAATGGTACTTTTTGATTCAGTGATGTCTGCCTTTGCTTTCTCATCCTGTGGTAATGTAATCCAGAAGAGTTTTTTTTGACTGTTAGCTGCCGTAGGTTTTAGCCTTTATGCAAAGTTTTCTGGCCAGGGTGAGTGCACAGTAGTTAGCCATTTCTTTAAAGTCACTTAATTTTTTTGTGTTTCTCTATGCAGTGGTCACAATATGCTGAATTTGCACCTTGTCTCTTACAGGATGGCGTTAACAATCCTACATTAAGAAAAGATTTGAAAGCATCGCAGAGATTATACTGTTGTCCAATTGAAGGATGTCCAAGAGGAAAAAATAGGCCTTTTTCTTTGTTCTCCCAAGTGAAACAGGTATGCCTTGTTTGCTTAAAGGACAACTCCACCCTCATAATAACATCTTTTAGAAAGAATGGCCTCTTTAAAATATGTTGATATGTCATAGTTTGTCCTATGAATTCATTACTGTATGCCTGCTATGCTTCTGGATGCTTCCGGAAACTGAGCAATTTAGAAACCTGTACTGAGCATCTACTGAGCCTGGGCATGCTCAGAAGAGGCAGACAGGGGATTAACATTCAGTCATTGGCTGTGATGTCAACTGTCAAATCCATAACTGACAGTTGCTAACTGGAAGAACCAGGAAGCAGAAACAGGGGAAACAGGACATTGTGCAGGATTTCAGATTAGACTTATATATTTCAGATTTCAAACTATTACCATTTAGGGTTTTGGGGGGTGATTTACCTGTATGTAAGTTTTCATTTTGGGACTGGACTTTCCCTTTAATTGTGATGCTGTTTGGCTTCCTGTTAAAGATTAGTTAATAACTGTGTCCATTTGTATTTAGTGATGCACTAAAAGTTGTGCATTATAGAAAGTAAAGTGATCTTCGATGTCACCATATGCACTGTATACAGCAAAAGGACTTGGCTTGTGGTCTTGTACATTTATTTATTATATTCCTTGCTGACTTAACATCCTTATACTTTACAAAAAGGAGTGCATTTAATTTTCTTTCAAACTAGAAATAATAACAAGTGCACAAAACTGTAATTGAAACCAACCATTAAACACAACAAAATAATTCCCTTTGGACTGTATCATGTCCTTTATAAATGTAAACTGTAAATTAAGATCTGCAACTGTGAATGTACAGTATCTGTTTTTCTTTCATTTAACTTTTAAAAACATTTTATTTTTGTTTTTAAGCACTTTATGAAAATGCATGCAGAAAGGAAGCACAAGTGTGACCAGTGTGGGAGTTGCTATGGCACAGAATGGGACTTAAAAAGGCACCTTGGTTATTGTGGAAAAGTTTTCCAGTGCACCTGTGGATGTCCTTATGCCAGCAGAACAGCTCTTTTATCACATATTCACAGAACTGGCCATGAGATTCCAGCTGAACACAAGTAAATATGTTTATTATACCAAACATTTGTAGATAGATTAATATATACAGGATATATGCATGTGTAAATGTATACCTGCATTTCCTCTAAATCTACTCACAATATCTAGATCCAGACCCATCTACTCTTCATTGTGGAGAAAAATAATCACCTTTTATGCTGTTATAAATAAAGTTAATAATCCTAGCGGGGGGGATCAAATTGAGTGCAGTCTAATAAAACTGAACTATTATAAGCACAGAAGAGGTGTTGGAGGGGTGCTGAAAAGCATTGTACCGGGTAGAAACACTTTAGCGGACAGAAGTATAAATCATAACAGTTACACTGTTAAAATGAAATCAAAATATACCAGGTAACTCTCACCAGATTTTAAAGGCTTCATTTTCTTATGTTTATTTCATCCATTCACTTTCTAGATTTCACCTAAGTCCATCCACAACATTCCAGATAGCACAGGCTTTCCTCCACCCAGTAGTGTAGTCCTTTCTTCGTACCACTCCAAAATATTTCTACAAATATAGTAAAACCTGCACTTCTTTTAATTTATATAATTAAATAATTTGCCTTCTTTTGCAGAGAGCCCCCTGTTAAAAAGAAGAAAACTGAAGCTTCTACACAGGCCCTTGGATCAGAAGTTGATACTATACATCCCAGATATGAGCTCTCCTCAATTACCCAAGATCTGCAAACCGCAGATATAAAAATACTTAATTCTGAAACACTGAGCAATTCTTGCCTTGCAGAAAGCCAACCCTTTCATCTGAAGCAAAATCAAAAGTTGCTGCTACCAAAGCCGAAGTTGGCTGTTCTTAAGATACCAGTTATGCAGCTTGCTCATTTACCAGTTTTGGTTCCATCGCCTACATGTTCAGTTAAACCTGTATTCTTTGCAGTTAATAATAAAGCATCTGTAATGCCTTCTGTGCAAATATTGTCTGACCATAATGGAATTTTACTATCCAGAAATGATGTAGACTCTTGTTCTGTTGGTCCAGTAAACTCTTTTGTCCAAATCAGCATGGATAAATCACCACCTAGTAGCATGATGTCAGAATTGAGCAATAACTCTTCGAAGACTAGAATCACATCAGATGCTCAAACTGATCTGTCATACTTGATGCACACTGTAATACCCGGCACTACCTGGACTCCTGAGACTTGTGTGTCATCTTGTTCACAAACAGACCTATCATTTAATGCACAGATCTCACTACCAATCAGTGTAGAGACCCAGACATTGCAACTAAATTCAGAGTCTCCCCGAAGCATTAAGGCTGATATGTCCATCAATCCTTTTTTGCCTGGTGGAATTTCGCGTGAGACACAGACCAGCAGTGAACTGTCAAGTAGTTCTTCTTTACAGGTAGACCAAGCTGTCATGTGTGAAAATATATTTAGTGGTGGAAATTCTTTTTACACTGTTTCAACTCAAACAAATAAGACAGATATTCGATTTATGTCTGGCGCTTTGGACCAAAATTTATTGAATGATGATATTCAGCCAATAAGAGAAGAAACTATGAAGCCTTTCATAAACTTCAGCAATCAAAATGGTTCATTTACTCAAAATATGATTGATAATCAAACCCAAACTATGGAACTTCTTAGTGACCTTGAAAAAATGTTCTCAGATAATATATCTGGCCAACCTTTGGACAGTCGTAGTTTATTGTCTGAAGAGAGTTCAGGTGGAGAGGCAAATTTGTCCTCGAACTGTAACCAGAACCCAGGTATAGATTTTGACATAGAGGAGTTCTTTTCTGCATCTAATATTCAGACGCAAACTGAGGAGTGTGAATTGGGGAATCTTACATCAGAATACCTGGATATTGAGACACAAACAGACTTTTTGTTCTCTGAGAACTCTGCCCAACTTTACTCAAACAAAGGGAATCCTAACCTTCTAGGAATGGAGATGTTTGATACCCAAACACAGACAGATTTGAATTTCTTTCTTGACAGTTCTCACATGCCATTAAGTAGCATTTTGAAACAGTCCAGCTTTTCAGCAAGTACAGACTCTTCTGATTTAGACAGCAATGAAAACCTATCTTTGGAAAGCAAAAATAGTGCATGTCACAACATGGACAGCCAAGTACAGCAGAATAGCACAGAAACTCAAACTACAGACAGCTGCTTTGAAACACTGGGTAATTTATTTCTTACAAGCAATGAGACCCAGACTGCAATGGATGATTTTCTTCTTGCAGACCTGGCATGGAACACAATAGAGTCTCAGTTTAGTTCTGTGGAAACACAGACTTGTGAGGAGCTTTTCTCCTTGTTTTCATCGGACAAATCTGTGGATTGATCAGTATGCAAGCACTCACAAATGCCTAACATTACAGAAGTTGTTTCCAACCCCTTTAAATGTTTTGCAAAAGAGTTTTCAGTGTAGTACAGTCCCTCGCTGACCCCTCTCACTGTGAAGAGTTGCATGGCTTACTGTTGGCTGGAAAATATATTTTTAAAATATGTAGATAACATATTTTCATTTACAGTGTAGACCAGGAATATTTTTAAAAAGACAGATGCATGAGGGAAGTTTTACTTCAAAAACAGGGATGCACCAGGTGAAAGATCCTATACTGTTTTGCACTAAAATATTGTACTTTACCATAGTGAATTTCCAAAGGCTATTTTAGACCGTGGATAGAAAAAAGCATGTCTATTTATTTGTATGCCACATGTAAAGGTTGGATCTATATGTATAATGGTTGGCACAACTAGAAAAGCACTTTATTTTCTTTTTTGTTGTAAATTATTTATGCTGTGAAAATTTATTGGTTAACAAATGATGTATTATTTAAATAAATGCTACAGTGGTTTAAAATATTAATATCCAGTGTGTGCGATATGATGGCAAAAGTGATTGTTTGCAGGTGGGTGGGGGGGGGAATTAAAAGAAACATTACAGACATCTGTTTGCATACATAGGTACATACATATCGACTATCAATTTGAGATGAGTGGTGTAAGTAAGGAGTGATGGATCAGGAAAACCTTAAATCTGCTTTTGGCCCTCCTTCCTAGCTCTTCCAAGTTTCACATGTTCGTGGGGACGGGGCCACAGCAGGTAGTAAATTACCCACATATTTTGAATATCCCAAACCCTCGCATGGCAACCATTATGTGTAAAAACTGCACTTTCTATAGAAGCAAAGTCAATTCCTCTATCACCATATGTCTAGTTGACTCCGCACTAAGCCTGCAACTAAAAAAATCCATTCCGAAGTCACCCCAACCCTCATAACCCTGAGAATCTTATTATTTAATAACAGCCGACTTGCTATGGGAAGTGAAGTAGTGTCGTTTCGCTAAAGCACACAGCAAAGGTTGAATGCTATTGGCTGTTGGTGGGGCAAAGAGAAGGGGAATGCAAACGGATTGGGCTGAGCAAGCTTATATTTAACCTTAACTTGTTCGGAGACCAGAGTTGCCCTTAAAGCACAATGCCAAAATTGCAGCACAAACCCCTCACTCAAGCAATATATACAGTAATATCACAAATATGAACAGGACATAAGGAGATATGGTAAAAGGGTGCACTGGGACCAGAAAGAAAAAGTTCCTGCTGGCTCTAAAAATCCAGGAAAAAGGCAAGTATTTTATCGTTAACGATGAACACTTCCAGCTTGAACACTTCTTGTTTTCAGCAGTTTGTAGCATGTGACCAGCTTGTAGTCATGTGCTCAGCTGTTGCCTTCATTTATAGGCACCACTCTAAACTGTCACTTTTTTATGCCTGTGCAGGTTCTTCTTTCCTAGTGTTAAGGACTAGGCCACAGTGGTACAACTCTTACATGCTTCGAATCGCGTTTCGCAATACGTTGGCGAGTGAGAATCGCATGCCAGTTCATTGCAATGTAGCAGGCCTCACTGTTTGATAACTGATCACAGGCTGCAGTCAGAAATGTAACCCAGGGCTCATTTTATTGGCTTTTAGTTAGCCTTAACTTGTTCGAAGACCACAGTTGCCCTTTAAAGGAGAACTACAGTGGAAAAATAACCTTAAGGGTTGAAGGCTAAAAAATGCTGCACTTAAAGTGCATGTCCACCCCCCAAACTAAAATGACTAACTACTGGCCCTACAGTACAAAAAAAATCCTAACCGCTCCTTGTGGTTCTCCTGTTATGCCTCTTCAAAGTTCAGGAAACTGCTGGGTAGGAGCAGTCAGTGACTCATCCGTTGCCTCTTTCCTTGCTTACCTCAGCAAGGTCTGAGGCATGCTTAGTAGAGCCCTTTCTCCCCTCTCCCTCCCGATCCCTCTGTGGCTGGCAGTTATCTAACTATAAAAGCTTTTATCACAATGCAGGGCATACCCTCCCACCCCCAACCGCTATATTCATAAGTATAAAAGCGCTTCCACACTGTACTTACACCTCCTCGTTCCTGTGCTGTTCTACACTGAAGGCGGCTGTGATTGGCTGCCTCTCAGCCAATCGCAGCTGCCAGTCCGGCCCCTGCTTGCAGTTCTGGCGGGCAGGGGAGCCGGACCAGAAAAGTGCAGGAACGAGAAGGTGTAAGTACAGATTGGAAGCACTTTTACACTTAAGAATATACCGGTTGGGGATGGGAGAGTATCCCCTGCATTGTGGCAAGTTTTTAAAGAAGGTGGACATGTCCTTTAACATATAACACTGAATTTACTGACCTATAGCTTAATCTGTAGTTTCATAGTGACCATACACCCATCTGAAGTTTTTGAAGTTAAACAGTTGGGGGCCTTCATTTTTCAGCTATAGACTTAGTAGCTCTAAATTTCCCATGGTGCTTTGTTCCTTAGGGGACATAAAACATTTTCAATCCTTTACCCACATTTGCAACTTTTCTAATGCATTTTGCAGACTGCATTGGATTTAATGCAAGTGATTAGTTTTAATTGATTAAAGGACAACTAAAGCCACAGAACAACACTGAACCAGAAGGCAGAACACCTTGATATAAAACCATAATCTGTGCCTTACCTCTCATTTTGATATGGGCGCTGGGAAATTTACCTAAATAACATATGGTTTGTGCTTTACTTCACAGCATTCTAGTATCACACAGTTTGGTCAATGACCATTATGTTCTGCACATGCTCAGTCCTTAGCTATGGCAGAAACTAGTTAGTTGGTCACACCCATGAATCTCTAGCCAATCCTTTTACAGGACAGATAAAGCAAGGAATCATGTGACTGAGGTCAGGAGGTGTGGTCTGACACTGCACACACACAGATACTTCATCCAGTTCTTAACAGGCTTACATTTACTTTAATACAATTTACTGAAGTGGGATTTTATAGCTTATTGGTGTTTTTAGGGGGGTTGTTTTCAGATTCTGGAGTATAAAAAAAAAGGGTTTAGTTCTCCTTTAAGGGATAACTCGTGAATAAGAAAAAAAAAAAAAATTTGTGCTTGGAGCAGGGATTGGTAATAATAAGTAATACTTAAAGGGCATCTATACCGAAAAATAGGTTATTTTAACTTGACCAAAACTGGAAACTAACATTTTTCCAACCACCGCTGTATCGTTTTTGTTGACCAGCCCCCTATTTCTTTAGATATCCAATCTAAAACTTTATATTTCAGCTGTCAATCAAGTTCCTTGCTCTTAATTATTCTTCTGTGAATAGTTTTACTGTAGCTGGAATGCTGTGTGCAGGCTTGACAGTTGGTTTGTGGGAATAAAGTCAGGTCGGATGGAAGTGGGAGTGGTTAAAAAAGGGAGGGGGGATACTGCTCCTAACCAAAAATACATACCCTCCATATACACCTATTAAAAAACATACCCTCCTACAATCCCCTTTTAATAGTTATTTATAGAAATAACATGGTACAACTTCACACAAAGTTTTATTTAACGTTTCGGTGCTTCACAGAGCACCTTCATCAGAAATATTCTGATGAAGGTGCTCTGTGAAGCACCGAAACATTAAATAAAACTTTCGTGTGAAGGAGTGCTCGGAACCTCTTTATTTTTTGGTTTACTGTATGTACAGATTTGAGGCATCTGTGTTCCTTGAAGCACCCTGCATAAAATATATACATAAAAAGGGAGAAAGAAGACTGAGTGCAGGCATCACCACATGTTTTTTGCAAATATACAGTGGAGTACATACAACATATATAAAATAAGGTAACGTAAACAAGTAAAATTTTCAAATAGAAAGTGTCCAAATACAATCTAGTTATAATAAAGTCATATGGGTGGGTAAATGGATCTTTAGGTGTCAACAGTATATACAGTCCTAGTTTCATCCAATGAAGTAGTTATCCAGGCATGCTTATTCTCAGAAACAAGGGTAAGTACCCCAAGGTACTGTTTTTCAAAAGAGATTAAAGGGCTTGCTGGATGATGTTTTGGAGACATCACACTGAAGGAACATCCTACAACACTGACCTTCTATATGCTCCCCAAGGTCCATAAGAATATTATGTGGCCGCCAGGTAGGCCTATCAAATGAGGCATCAACAGCCTCAATGAAAACTTCTGTTTGCATATAGACACATTTTTACAGCCATTTGTACTCCAACTAGACTCCTATTTACGAAATACGGCTGACTTTATTGCAAAGATCCAAGCGATTCCAGTTGAGGATGAGCATCTTCTTATCACGTGCGACGTGGAGTCGCTATATTCAAACATTGATCACGAGATTGGAATTGAAGCCTGTCGTTATTTCTGGAAGGACAACGGGGAAGAGACAAAATGGGAATGGTAACCAGATTTCTGAGATTCATCCTATATCACAACTACCTTTTGTTTGACAACACTTACTACCTTCAGAGGAGGGGAACCGCAAAGGGAGCAAAATGCATGCCCTCATTTGCAAATCTTTTCCTCGGTTGTTGGGAACGTGAAATTTGTTTTTTTTGATGACCTAATATTCTTCACTGCATATATAGACCTCTGGGTGCGCTTCATTGATGACGTGTTTATACTTTGGAGTGGAACAAGAGAACTGGCGATAGTTTTTCTCAGGATCCTGAATTTGAATAAATTGAACATCCATCTGACGTTTGAGATTTCAAATACGGAAGCTACCTTCTTGGATATCAAGGTAAAGAAGGAACAGGATAGGCTTGCGACGGAGGTATATAGAAAGAACACAGCAACAAATTCTCTTCTGCATTATAACAGTGCCCGTCCGTCTACTGTACTCAAAGGAATCCCTAAAAGGTCAATTCCTAAGAGTACATAGAAACTGTATTACCACACAGGATTATGATAGGGCAGCAGATGAATTGGAAAAAAGGTTCTTGCATAGAGGCTACCCCGAAGCACTCCTTAGCTCAAATAAGAAATTTGCCCAACGGTTCTCACAATCCGATTTATTGAAACCCAAAGAGAAGATTTCAAATGGGAAAATTAGGTTTATTACGACCTACAATGCAGGATTTACATAGGTTAAACAGGCATTAGAAAGAAATTGGCACATTCTTCTAAACGACACAGAGGTGTCAGAATTTATATACCATAAGCCATCAATAACAACTAGGAGGGCCAGAAACTTGGGTGATACACTGACAGAGCCATTTCCACAGAACAGCACAAGGTCACACAAGGGGGACACGCATACAAGGTACTTAACTATTCGGTAAGTGCCAATTCTGTCCGCCACTAATACATTAAATAAGGTAGGGAGAGAATTCAGGCTTTGATACTCCCTTTTCAGCAATATGCAAATAAGGAACAAAGACTTCTGGGAATTTACCATGTTTACACAACACAAAAAAAAGTTGTAGTTGAAGTACACTTTTCAGCATTTCTTACCAGATATATTGTGCTCATATTTATTAAAAAAGTAATTAAATAGGTCTTCTGACCAAATTATAATAGAGAACACTACATTTAAAAGCATGATGCAAATAATAAAAAGGTTCCAAAAAGGAATCACAGAAGTATATTTCTAAATACCCTCCAATTCCTTTGAAGGCTACTTTCACATGAAAGCCAGCTTGACGTTTGTGCAGCATTTTCACCAGATGTTTGCTGCCAGGAAAACATTGCACTAGTGAAAACCTGCACATGTGTGAAAGTATTCTCAATGAGTTAAGAAATGCATTGCACAGAGCTGTGCTAAAATTAACCCCTCCCTCCCTAACTGCTTGTTATGCTGTGCAGGGTCTTTACTATCCTGGAATACAATTTAAAGGGCCAGAAAAAGTCCAGACCCAAAATGAAAACTTACATACAGGTTAATCTCCCCCCAAAACCCTAAATGGTGATAGTTTGAAATCTGAAATATACATGTCTAACCTGAAATCCTGCATAATGTCCTGTTTCCCATTTCTGCTTCCTGGTTCTTCCAGTTAGTAACTGCCGTTGTGGATTTGACAGTTGACATCACAGCCAATGACTGAATGTTAATCCCCTGTCTCTTCAGAGCATGCCCAGGCTCAGTACAGGTTTCTAAATTGCTCAGTTTCCATGAGGCATCCAGAAACATAGCAGGCATACAGTAATGAATTCATAGGACAAACTATGATATATCAACATATTTTAAAGAGGCCATTCTTTCTGAAAGATGTTCTTATGTGGGTGGAGTTGTCCTTTAAAGAGAAGAAATAAACTAATTACAGGGCTACAGAAAATTCAGCACATTTTAAAGGTAAGTGTTGGAGGGTATGTTTTAACCTGGGATACAGAAAACAAGTGCCTCAGATCTTAGGCTGGGTACACACGGATAAATTCTTCATCCCGATCGTTTGTCCCGAGCGGGCTGCCAGGAGGAATCACTCTGGCCGCAACCAATCTTGCAGCTCATCAGTTATTTTCCAACAAGTTTGAATGCTTGTTGGTCCGATCCGAGCAACTGACATCTCTTGCCGCCACTGGCAAAATCACCTTGCCGACCAACCGATACACAGAGATGTTGACCTGAAAAATCTGCTTTTGTGAACCCAGCCTTAAAGTTTCCCAGACATGGGTTGTTTTGTTGAACTTACTAAGTAAAAAAAAAAGCAAGAAACCATGCCTATGCTCTGGAACTCCCTCCGTTTGTCCGTCATTCACCATCCTTTAATACCTTCAAACGTAACCTTAAAACCCACCTCTTCAGGCAAGCATATAACCTGGTCTAAACATTACCCATCTTACTACCCAATATGATCCAACCCACCTTTCACACTCCACTGTCAATCTATTTACAGCCTACCGACTCCTGCAACCATATGTCTCACCCCATATCCTCTAGACTGTAAGCTCTTTGGGCAGGGTCCTCTCTCCTATTGTATCATGGTATTGCTGTAAGAAACTCATCACTCTGAATGTAATGTATGACTATGTAATTGTAAAGCGGAAGATGTTGGCGCTATATAAATCCATAATAATAATGCCTATATTTTATAAACAGTTTTAACAGGATTTTAAAATCCATATGCAGTTTAGTGCACAAAAAGTGCATTATTATTTCTAATCTAATATAGGTGCCGTATTAATGAGTTCTAAAAAGTAAGGATACATACAAAATAGAGATGAGTGCTATTTATCAAAGAATTTCTATACAGTAGAAAAGGAAATGGTAACGGTAATGGTAATGGTAATTTTGGCCAACAACTCCACCCTCATAACATATTTTAGAAAGAAAGGTCTCTTTAAAATATGTTGTTGATATATGCTACTTTGTCCTCTGAATTAATTAATCTATCCCTGCTATGCTTTTGGATGCCTCATGGAAACTTGGCTGTGATGTCAACTGTCAAATCCATAACTGACAGTTACTAACTGGAAGCAGAAACAGGGGAAACAGGACATTGTGCCGGATTTCAAGTTAGACTTATATATTTCATATTTGAAACTATTACAGTTTAGGGTTCTGGAGGGCGATTTACATGTATGTAAGTTTTCATTTTGGGGTTGGACTTGCCCCTTAATTTGGGGATACCCCTGGTGAGTGCTGAGGAACTGTGGAAAGATGCAGACATTGTACTCCAGGTAACGGAACAACTTCTATATACATTACAAATGGGCCTAAATCTCCAATACTACCGTATGTGCTTTAAAATAGCAGACATTGAACTTTTATATAAAAGTGACTTTTTTTTTTTTACAATTTTCTTCTATTGAAATTTGTTGGATTAAATAATGATTAAAATAGCAGATTCCCGTTTAGAAATTTATGTATACATTGCCTGAAGGGGTTAGGCTATGTTTGTCATTTTTCCTTTGTGAATATTTTATTAGTGGGCTGGTTAGCAATTTAATGCTTAATAACTACCGTATATACTCGAGTATAAACCTAGATTTTTTTTTAGGCGAAAAAACCCCGAACTTCTGCTCGCTCCGCATCCTCTGCTGGCTGACATCACTACTTGGTGAAGAATTCAACGGGGGGGGGGGGGGGGGGGGTGGGGGGTTGTACAGTAATCCCTGCAGTGGCAATTCCTTGCCACTGCAGATGTTTGGAAACTACAACTCCCAGCACCTAAAGCCTACTGGGAGTTGTAGTTCCCAAACATCTGACATCTGGAGTACCAAGGAATGGGGGTACCAAGGAATGGGGAGTACTGTATGGGATTACTGTCCATTTAAAGGGCAACTAATGCCTCAAAGAATACAGAATCAGGAGGATGGTATCTATTGTTAAAAAGATTGCCTTCTGATTCTCTATTTTTCTACTATTACTGTAGACTACTGTGTGGGTATTCTGCTGTCCATTTAAGGGCAACTAAAGCCTCAAAATAATACAGAATTAGAAGGCAGTAGTGGTCATACTTTCTACCCTCGGTTTATAATCGATTCAATCACTTTTACGCCTTTTACGTTTGTTGCTGCTCCCATTAAAGGTCCGTTTTTTTTTACCATAATTCTATAATTGTATAAGAAATACAACCAAATTTTTCTTTATGAGAGTGGCAATCATATTTTAAGCTTGCAAGGTGAGCTTGTGGCAATATCCTCCTGGCTTGTTTGCATCTCTCCCAGATTTGTTCCTTTAAAGGGCCCATCCACATAATACAAACCCATGATACTCCTTTTAGTAAAACAATTGTGTTGTTAAGTGTATGATGTAAAATCTAATAAAAAGAGAATTCTTTGACTTGCAAAATTGATTGCATTGCTGATAAAGAAGAACTGGAGGTAGGTACACTTAATCCTACCTACCATAAAAATAAAAAAAGAAACACCAAAGTGTAACCTTTGATTTCAAAGCTTTGCTACCCTGCCCAGCCCAACACTCATAATGTACTTCTCCACAAAATTGCATTGTACTATGAAGCTGCCATATAACTGCTGGTACAGCTTGCAGTCCATAAACTATTGAAACAACTTTGTGAGACTGTACAAATATAAGCCACACCCCTTGACCCCAGAATTCAGTCTCCTTATTAGACACAACATTTTTTGTATACAGAAATCTTCACACAGGATTGGTTGTCAGCCTCAAGGGGGCATTACAGGTCATTGCTTTGATCTGCTGCAGGAGAGAGAAGAGTGAGCTGAATATAGTGACTTCACATAGCGGGATCCCCACAGAGAGAGCATTCCTGGCAGGTAACCCACCGTATCTAAGTAAACAGGTGAGGCCCCGCTTATTGTACTAATGCAGAAACGCTCTACCTACTGATACAATGTGATCTGTTCCTTTAGATGCCATTTTTCTGGATTGTGAAAATCTGTGTTTATCATTGTTCATTATTTAAACAAAATCTTAGAATTAAGGTGGTATACCAGTGATGCAGGATCATAAGGCCATGGCACTTTTATTGGCTCAGAAATTCCAGACTGATTGTTAGGTAGTTCTTTACACAGTAAATATCACAATGTAACTTTACAAGAAAAGTTCAGCTTCCTGTGCAGCAAGCTATCATTTTACAAAGGCCTGTGAGCTAATGGTCCTGCTACCCTAGAGACTGTTAATAAAGGTAAAAGTGGTCCTTCAAGTAAAGTGTTGTTCTTTGACTTTGCTTCTCCTCTTAGCCTAACCTGGCCAAGGTGTCGAAAGTCTTGCTTGGTATTACGTTTGTTCTGCAATGTTCTTGTGTGCAGAAAACCAACAGAAGTAGGATTACAGTTTTGTTTTAAATCACTAGGCCCTAGGCTTAGTTTATTTGCTAGAAGAGCATACTGCAAGTAAAAATTGTCAGGTGTTTTTGGAATACAAGATGTTAAAAAAGACAGGGAGTGTGGATATTTCACCTGCTCTCTATGAAGATCATTTACAGGTTCAACAACTCTCTCTCCCTTTAGTTCTATATTACCAACCACAGGACTATATACAGAATTTCCTATCAAAATCCTAGAAGGAAGCTTCTCAAGTTGGTGAACTGGGGAAAACTTGTTTTTAGCAATGGGCTCAAATTTTAAGGTGCCAGTTGGTGTTTTAAGAGGAGGCAGTACTACAGGGGGTGTTAAAAGCAGGTCTTTGCTACTGTAATAGTTTAAACATGGTGAAGTGACTGGGACAACATTCATTTCCTCCACTACTGAAGTTGTGCAGCTGCCTGGGCTGCTTTGTATTCTTGGTCTTTGTTCTTCAGTACAAGCTTTAGAAGTAGATACATTGTCTGAATCAGTTTTTGAGTTGAAAACCACTCCAGAAAGGCAGTGATCTGTATTACCAAAGGTAACATCTGCAGGCAGAACATCTGTGTGTAATACAATTGACTCTTCTTTATCCTTTTCACAGAGGAGAAAAGTTTCCATGTCTGAAGTTCCACTCTTCCAGTCAGTTATGTTACACATATCTAAGCAAATAAGACAGTTGACATCATCTAATGATGATTTAGGTCTTCTCAATTTTCTCTGAGGGTGCAAATAGTCATTTGGAGAGACTGAACCCCAGCCACAAACCTGAAAAGATGGTGTAAAATTTAAGAAGAATTTAGTATACAGGCTGAGAGCTTCAAATGCTCAGTGTTATTACTTTGCAGCAACCAATCAGATATTACATTTTTACTGGTTTACCACAGTTAGATGGTCTTATTGGTTGCTGCAGTTAAATAGCATGTAATTAGCTAATGCAATCACAGTGATTGTGGATAAATCTGTATTTGTGCGGGTTTAGGCTGAGGACACATTGTCGGCCTGCAACTCTTGTTAAAAGCCTGCATCGGCGCACATTACATTTGCATTGCAATCCAAAATTGGAGCGCATGCAGTTAGCAAAAAATAATGATTGCACGCACAATCATTATTTTGGAAGCGATTCTTACAGGCTAACTGATCGCAAGTGCGATTGTTAGCGCACAAGAAAATGTGCCTGCGTGGCCTAAGCCTTTTGCGTTTTTCGATTTCTTCATCCTTCCTAGTGAGTAATTGGTTATGTGACTGCCTAATCTAATGGTCACCCAGTAGTTACTTTAGGCTGGATAAACACTGGCCAATATTTTACTCTGACTGTTCCAACCAAAATTGTGGTGGATTGGGCAAAAATATTTTGTCTGGTTTGTGTCGTTTTAAATAGGCATCACAATATATCGGTAATTTCCATCAGACAGATTAATCTGGTTTACCAATTGGTAGTCTCTTTGGAGAGAGGGTCACTAGATCAGGGCTGTACTAGCGGCACCCCATGATCTGCCCGTGCTGCGGGTGTAGTCCCGATCCCAACATGCCCAGTTGCCCCTTGCTATGCTCCCCCGCGGGCTTGGCATCACTGAACTAGATTGAGGGCTGAAGAACTAAGGAACAGCCATAAACCTACAGTATTAAAGGAAGAATTTACATTTTTAAGTTTTTCTCAGAGCAGAGAGATAGGTAAGCCCATTACTATCACCTTGGGTGGCTATGATCACAAGCAGTCAAAGAAAAATAAAAAAAGCCTCTGCAGAATCTGCTTTCTGCAACATTTGGTATTACAGTAAATATAGCCTACAAGCCAAATATTAATAAATAATGTGACAATTGCAATTAGTCAATCTCCCAAACATTAGGTTTTCTGAAATAGACCCATTTTAAAGGGCATGTCTACCCCTTTTGACAATTTTTGCCATATAGTAGGGCTAGTTCTCCCAGCCCCAACCGCTATATTATATTTTCCAGAGACTCCCCCGATCTTTACTTACCTTCTCTCTTTCCTCCGCCGCACTGCCCGGCCCTCTGCTTGCATGTAACTGCAAGCAGGGGGCGGGACCGACAGCCGCGTCCCTGATTGGCTGAGAGGCAGCCAATCACGGATGCGGCTGCCAGCAGTTCAGAATGCCGGAGGAGAGAGGGAAGTTAAGTAGAGTTCGGAGGAGTCTCTGGAAAATATAGCGGTTGGGGCTGGGGGAACTAGCCTTACTATATGGCAATGGGATTTTACACTAGGGGAAGGGAGAACAAAATGGGTGGGAGAGGGAGGGGGAGGAAGTGAAGGGCTACTCTGAGCAAGGACAGCTCAGAGAAACAACTTCCCTGGTGGCCAGGCTCCTGGTGGTCAGTTTTCTAGACTTTGGGGGGACTTTACAGGAGAACCATTTGGAGCAGGGATGTAAGGTAAGGATTTTTATGCACTATACAGTGGGGCCAGTAGTGGGGGAAATTATAGTTTTGGGGGTGGACATGCCCTTTTATAATACCCCATTGGCTCCTATAAATTCAAACGTAGTTACGCTACTTACAGCTCCTTCCCATCCTCCAATGAAACAATCCAATGATTTTTGATCATCTTCCAAAAGTCTGTCACTGAGTTTCACAAGTGTTTCAAATATCGTTCTTTCTTGTTTCCCATCCTTGTAACACAAGTATTCCTGGTTAATTTTCTCGGATTCTTCAGATGTTTCTGCATGTATTGTTGTATTTTGTGTCATCTTCAGTACGGTTTCTCAAGTCTGTAATTAAAAATAAATCTTGTATTAAAAAAAAATAAAATAAAATCCAAAAAAAGTTGGACAAGCCTGCACACAGCATTTCAACTGTCAAATCTCTGTCACCATTCCAGCTACATTAAAACTTTTCACAGAATAATAGCTTTTTAGAGCTAGGAACTTGATAGACAGCTGGAATATAAGAAGTTTTAGATTGAATATCTAAAGAAATAGGGGGCAGATCAACCAAAAAAATTATACAGTGGTGGTTGGGAAGAATTATAGTTTCCAGTTGTGGTCAATTTAAAATAACCTATTTTTCGGTATAGATGCCCTTTTAAATATGAGTGGTACTGTACTGCACAAGTATAGTATAGTATTTGAGGTTGAATAAAAAAAATACGTCCATCCAGTCCAACCCATCTAGCAATATCCTCATTTCCTGACTAACTGTTGATCCAGAGGAAGGCAAAAAAAAACCCACCAAATTTATGAAGGAAGAAAAAATTCCATCCTGACTCCAAGTGGCAATCAGAAATTTCCCTGGATCAACTCTACTTTATGTATAAATACCAGTAACTTGCAACATTCCTTGTTTGCAGAAACTCATCCAGCTTTTTTTTTTTTTTTTTTTTTTTAAACTGACCAATGAACCTGCCATAACAACGTCCACCGGAAGACTGTTCCATAGCTTTACCGTTCTCACAGTGAAAAACCCTTTCCGAACTTGAAGCCTAAACCTTTTTTCTTCAAGTCTTAAGGGATGTCCTTGTGTCCTCTGACATATTCTATTGGTGAACAATGCCCCAGATAGTTTATTGTATGGCCCATTAATGTATTTATACATTGTAATCATATCCCCACGCAAGCACCTTTTCTCCAGCGTATATAATTGTAACTTTTCCAGTCTCTCTTCATATTCAAGCTCCCCCAATCCCCTTATTACTTTAGTTGCCCTTCTCTGAACTCTTTCCATTTCAATGATGTCCTTTTTGTACACAGGATTCCAAAATTGCACTGCATATTCCAAATGAGGCCTTACCAATGCTTTGTAAAGAGGGAGAATAACATTTTCCTCCATTGAATCCATACCTCTCTTTATACAAGACAATACCATGCTGGCTCTGGCTGTTGCCGCCTGGCACTGCTTGCTACCTTTAAGTTTGTTATCCACCAAAACTCCAAGATCCCTTTCCAACAGGGATTCACTTAACACAGAGCCATTTATAGTATAAGTAGCACAAGGATTTTTAAGTCCAAAATGCATCACCTTACATTTATCAACATTGAATCTCATCTGCCACTTAGAAAATCAGTGGCTCCAAAGACGTGGTCGGTATATAAAGCAGCTTGGGAAGCATGGCAGGGCTTTAGCAAGCAATCATGGGGTAGGTTAGAAGAGAAATGGGGGAGGTTCATAATTCATAAAAAACAGGAGGGAGTAACTAGGGCATCAATGGCATCCTGTCTAGCGAGTATTAATTTATTTTCCAGGCTTCAGCTGAGCCCTCCCCATAACTGCGTATTAAAACAAATAATGAAAGGGTGGGGTAGGGAAACTCGGGTTTTGGCTGACGGAAGGGAGCCTATTACAGAAGATAGACTGTAGTTATTTTTTTACAGATGTTGGGAAAAGTGACAAGGAGTAAATACGAGGAGCAAATGTTCAAGGCAGCTTTTGTGCTAGCTTTTTGGGGTGCCCTGAGAGTTGGTGAGCTCGTTGCAAGTCAGATAAGAGTACAGGATTGCGACTGGAAGATGTGCGAATCAAAGATAATGTTGTTATGGTACGAATACGCAGGTCAAAAACGGATATGCAAGGGAAAGGCAAATGGGCTATTATTAAGGAAGATAAAACAGACTCCTGTCCTTAAAAAACAATCAAGGAATTCTCAAAAGTAAGGGGTGACCATAAAGGGCCATTCATAATGCACCAGGATGGTAAATCTCTGTCTAGGTATCAATTTCACACAGTTTTAAAGTTGGTTAGTAAAGGAGCAGGCGTAAACCCGGAATTAATCGGGACTCATTCGTTCAGGATAGGGGCAGCTACTTTGGCGGCGGAGAGAGGAGAATCGGTGGGACAAATCAAAGCATTGGGCTTCGCAGAGTTATAAAAGATACATTAGGCCAAGAGTTAGCGAAGTAAGAGTGTTTTTTATGTGAATTGCTGGTTATAGTTTTATCTGCTTTGTCTCTCTCGGTTGCGGTGTGTTTTTTCTGTTTTTTCATATAGGGGAAAAAGTCCAGGTTTGGATACCAGGGCACTCATTTGTTTACTGGGATTATAAGAGGGCATTGGTAAGGCCGTATGGGACACAGATTAGGATTCCTCATGGCATCGCGGATATAAGATGGCTAGGTAAGAGGGGACTACGGTGGCAGGAGTTTCCGGAGTTAATTAAAAAAAAGCATCTTGCAGTTTGGGTGAACCGCGAATAATAGTCATCCGTGCAGGTGGTAACGATATTCCAAGCACCAAGGCTTTGGACTTGATTTACGACATCAGAGTGGAGATAACCAGGTGACTGGTGATGTGGCCAGCGCTTAAAAATTGTGTGGTCAGACATTATCCCCAGAAGAACATGGAGAGGGGCGGTTTCACAGGTGGTGAAATAACTTGAACCGGGAAATGAGGAAGTACGCAGTGTCCATCAGGATGACAGTGGTGAAGCACCCGGAAATTACATTTGGGTGCCCTGGCTTATACAGAGGTGACGGGGTGCATTTATCCAACATCGGTCTGGATATATTTAATTCCGGCATCCAAGGTGTAATTGAGGCTGTTGTAAAGGAACTGGTGGAGGCAAAAGAGAGCTACAGGAAGGGTGAGTGAGAGAAGTCCCCTCTCTTTTGTATTGGCGGGGGAATGTAGCAATAAGAGAAAGAAGCGCCAGAGTACGGGGGCTGTGCCTCGAGCTAAGGGTGTACAATCATACGGTCGCCCCTGTGGAAACTCGGGGTACGGCCCACGGTGGGGCACAGTAGAAGAGAGAAGCCTGGGGAGGTCAGGTTGGGGTCCCTGCACACCTCCGCGGACACTCTTTTGCGGCCACATAAGGGTGGCCATAATTATAATTTATGTCGCATTCCCTTGGTGTGGGGGGGACTTTTTCTCTGGTTGTAATAAGTTTAATAAAAACGCAGGACTGTCTTGTTAATTTTTCCATACAGAAGTTGTTGGTGTGTTTATTGATAAGTTGGGGGTCTGGTAAAGGTAAAACAGGGGAAATACGGTATAAGGGTTAGGGCGCAATAGGTCATTTAGAGCTTATTAATGGTGCCACATTCTCAGTCCTCATCTTCTTACTATTAATATACTTAAAAAAATGTATAGGCTAAGTGATGTTTTGTTGAGCTATCCTAACTTCATTATTAATTTTAGCTAGTTTGAGCTGCTTTTAACCTGGAAAAATTTGTCCTTCCGAAATGAAAAGTCTTTGTTAACCCAGCGCACTTTTCCTTTCGATAACAAAGTCCAAACGCCACTATTTCATGGTCACTATTCCCTAAGCCTCCACTTAGCTTTATATCTATAATGCACTCCACAATGTTAGATATTACCAGATCCAATAGAGCTCCTTTTCTAGTAGGAACCTCAACCACCTGCCTTTTTCTGTGATGGCAGTTCCACTACACCAATCAATGTCAGGGTAATTTAAAGTCCCCCATAATGAGCACACTCCCCAAACTTGCAGCCCTTACCAACTGCATATGAAGTTGACTCACCTCCTCTCTGCTAGCATTTGGCAGCTTATAGCAGACACCAACAATGACATTACCCCCTTTCCTGTTGCCTAATTCCACCCATATTGCCTCCACTTTAACATCCATATCGCCAGTTCTCTGCTTTTAAATTTGGCTTAAATTTTTTAACATAAACACTTTTTTCTCTGTCCTGCCTAACAAGGCATATCCTTCTAAATTTACAGCCCAGTCGTGAGAACTGTTCAACCACGTTTCTGCTATACCTATTGCATCATACTTTTCATTCAATGCCATAATTTCCAATTCACCTATTTTGTCCGCCAGGCTTCTCGCATTTGCATACATACATTTAAGATTATGATCCTGTAATTTATTTGTACAGTTTAATACACAAGAGAGCAAATGGGGATGAAAATTTTCATGTGCCCTTCACCTCTCTCACGATTGATCCTTTTGGTTCAGCCAGTGGGGGAAAACGTGCCTATACCAGTCACACTCACTGTAGGCAAATGTGCCTGTACCGGTTACACTCACTTGGGGAAAACATGCCTGTACCATTCACACTCACTGTGAGCCAATGTGTCTGTACCAGTCACACTCACTGTGAGCCAATGTGCCTGTACCAGTCTCTGGGGGCACTCTGGCACATTACCACCCTCCATGTGGCATATATATATATGTCAGCCCTCTAGTTCACCAGCCACTGTCTTGAACTGGATGGCTGACCTAACCGTGGCCACTGAACTGGAGGGCTGACCTACCAGTGGCTTGTGAACATTAAAACAGACTAGTGTGGCCTAGCCCTAGATGCGTTGCCGTGCGTTGTGCTGCAATCGGTTAATCTGAGCACACGTGACCTGCTTTTTTTCCCAATCGAGGAACATTGCACACAAGCGCAATGGCAATTAAAAAGGATCCCAGGATCAACAAAGCTCAATTATTAGTAACATTAATTTTCAATATATTTACATTTTAGAAACTTTAAAAAAAATATATATAACAGTTACAATTACATCCCATTATAAACTGCAGTTTTATTTTTATTTCTGTCTTACATATTAAGAGTTATTTTTAAAATAACTTTCCTTTAACTACGTATTACATTGGGAATCACAACACTAAGACTGAGATCATACTGTGCTGGACTGCAACCTGCGTGAAAAGCCTGCACTACCCCCCATTTGCGATGTGATCTGCTCAATTGTGCATAATTGGAAAAAATTGAACGCATGCACTTCTCTGTGATTCTCACATGCTAACGGATTGCAAGCGCACAAGAAATTGCAATAGTGTGGCTTGGACCCTAGATGTATTTTTACTTCTAATGCCATTTTGCTGTTTTATTGCCAAAATAAGCGATATAGGGGGTTATTCAATAAAAGTTCTTATCGTTTAAAATGGTGCTAGTTTTGCCCCAACCAATCAGATGTTAGCTTTCAAATGTTACATAAGTTCTGATTGGTTGGGGCAAAATTAGCACCATTTTAAACGATAAGAACTTTTATTGAATCTCCCTGTTTGTTTTTATAGTTTTATACAGTTTAACCTGCCATTTAATTGTTGCTTGGTAATCTGAACATTATATTTTCGGACTGCAATATTCTTAATCTTTTTCTTTCACAGTAACGAATATCCTTCTAAAAATGGATCTCACGGCATAGGTACTGCTGCATGCATATATTTCTGGAATCTGATCTGTTTTCAGTCAAAAGATAGGAAAATGGGCTGCTACACACAGACAAAAGGGACAAAAAAACCTAAAATGTCCAGTTGGTACATGTGTAGTGTGAATGAGTTAGAAATAAGATGTCTAATTCTGTCAATCACTATGCCTGTGTAACACACGTTTGCTGTATAACTGTAAAAACAAATACGAACTAGAATGTGAACAATGGGCCATATGTAAAACCCGTGGTATTGCAAATTTGCAAAACCACGGGTTATTGTAAAAGTATGACAGCGATAGTACATGCCTGGCTGTAAATGTAAAAAGGTGTGGTATCGTAATTAAAGCGTGTACCCTAGTCTCCTAGTCTAGACATGGCTTCCCTCTGAGGCATTATTCATTGATGTTGAGCCTCAGCACTCCCGATGTTTTGGAGAGAAATACTGATCTGTATGGAAGGTGGACGGAGCATATGCACCTGTGTATCTGGGTCCAGGGCCCACTCTGTAAAAGCTAGAAAGCTGCAGAATTAAATAGATGATTTCTCAACAATGCTGCAAGTTTTTATCTTAAAACTGGCCATACACACATTCAACACATTTTTATTTAATCGTTAAAGGGCATGTCCACCCCCAAAACTCAAATTTAACCCCATACTGGCCCCACTCTGTAGTGTACAAAAATTCTTACCTTACATCCCAGCTCCTTATGGTTGCCATGCTGTGCCCCTCCAAAGTCCAGGATAGTGTAGTGTAGAAGGTCTGGGTGACTCATCCTGCACCTGTCTCAGCCTCAACCAGCCTCCCTCTCCCTCACGTTTTCTTCTCCCTCCCCCTAGTGTAAAATCCCCATTATATTAAACATATTGATCCCCCAGCCCCAAAAGCTGTAACAGAATTCATAGAAAGTGCCCCGATAGTGACTTACCGTCCCTCTGCCTCTCAGCCAATCGGGGACGCGGCTGCCGGTCCCGCCCCCTGCAAGCAGAGGGCCTGGAGACTGCCGCGGAGGATAGAGGGAAGGCAAGTACATATCGGGGCACTTTCTAATAATTTTATTACGGCGGTTGGGGCTGTGGGATCAATATGTACAACATATAAAAAGTTTTAAAAAAGGGGTGGACATGCCCTTTAAGTCTATAAAATTTTTAAAAGAGGGTCAGATTTATAAAGCATAATTAACGGTAATTAATGCCATAACAATAGTTATCGTTATTAAACACTGCGGTTGTTAATTAACGATGCAGTCTTAAATTATCTTAGGGCCTATATGATTGCATAGCAATGTAAACAACAGTATTATTACATCATCAAACTATATTGTTAAACTTGATTGGAAATTAAAGCCTAGTATTGCAATAGTTTGTTCAGTTTTGCTAAATAATGATAGTTGTTAACCAACACCAAGTGGTCATTAATTAACAAACATTTGTTACCAATCACAATGCTTTTTAAATAAGTTCCAGACAGTATTAACTACCGTCTGTAGTCTGATTAAATGTTGATGTTTTCAGGCTATGGCCAGCATAAGGGTTACAATGTTAGCTAGCAATTAAAGAATTCAAGCAATCTACAATTTAGTTTTCCTTTAACAGAGCTCGCTCTCTTTGCATGTTTGTGTGCTAGATAGAAGCAAGATCTATTTCTACAGCACATAGTTCCCATCATGTAATTACACGTAAACTATACAGCATTTTTGGGCAGCAAACCAGAGCTTAACACATAGTAATGATAATACACTTTCCTGTAAATATAACTTCCAGCTCGTACTTTAGCACACACGGTAAGATGACGGCGATACCTTCTATGAATTCCGTTTACTACTCCTCCATGGATAATAAAGCCGATAGAGGACGGAGGTAGCCAGTGGCAGGTGTAATTTTCTGCCCATACAGACACATTCACCCTCTCCCGTTGCTTTTCTCCAGCTGACTGCAATTTAAAGCCAAATGCTCTTTCAGTACTTCAACTACTCAGAGGTCGTTGCCATAGGATACAGCTGGGACATGCTATGGGAGGAGCTAAGTGATTTTGTTAGGAGGAATTTTACAATGACTGTCAATATGATTGTGGAACATCCTTTCAATGGGTGAGAGCGCCCTGCAGGCTTGCTGTTGTGGTAACGGGGATAGTGTAGCTTAAGCTATGTGATATTCAGAAATGTTAGAGAACAAAGCAGATACAAGTGGTAACGGGGTTAAAGTTAAAGGTGGTCTTGGGAACACACGCAGGTAAAAAAAAAAAAAAAAGTTTAACATCAGATGTAGTGTAACTGATGGGAAACAGAGGTAAATCCAGCAGTTTTATAATAAAACTGGTTGTGGATTATGGATTAAAGGGCAACTATAGTGAGAAAATTGTTTTTTTTTAATTTCTTCTAATGTATCCTATAGTCATCCCATCCACCAGGGTACCTTTAGTTTCTTTAAATTTCATAGTCCCCGAGATATAAGCCTTTGAATATGCTGTGATTTGTAGGAGCTGCTACACTCATCGTCACTCAAAGGCACACACCCACAATCCAAAGCTCCCATGCAGTACTGTCACACACTCTCTCACCCACACTATATGTACCATGTGCAACATATAGTCAAATGCTGTAGTGCTAAACACAATCAATAAACCATTAACCCAGCAATATGAGCATAACACACTATAAAACAGCCCCTCCCCCCCAAAAAAAATCTTATATACATACAAAACCAGTGACTCAAATGGAACACTAATACAGTATATATAATACAGTAATACAGACTATATACCAAACAAGACACACAGTGCAATCTATGAAATATATAGACTAAAGCAACTGAAATGTAACAGGACAACAAGCAGTGTCACTGTGTTTGTGAAGGTCTCACTACAAGCTGCTGTTACACTGACTCTCTCTTCAGTGATTATGATCTCAGCTAAGCAGGGGGAGAGATATGAACTTTAGGTAAAAAGTAAATAACAATTAGCAAAGTTAGAGAACAGGCAGAGTTCAGTAACTTACTTGTAAAGAATCTCAGCACCACTTGTCCTCCTCTCTCCCCCTCTGCCCCTCCCTTCAGCATATTGCTACTTTATTCCACACTTTGATTGCTTGCAGTCTAGCTCTGGAAGGGAGGGGTCAACAGGATGTCAGCACTTCATTTAAAGTCCTTTCAACTGACAATGCTCGGACTCTGTATACAGCCCGTCACTGCTTGAGGGGGAGTAGACAGAGAGGGGAGGGGGACTACACAGCTTGGTACAAACTTCGGCCAGTGTGAAGAAACGAAGCCACACAGAAACATGAAAGTAAGGCAGCTTATACTAAGTGATCTATACATTGTATACAGACAAAGTTTTTTTTTCACTATAGTTGCCCTTTAACACAGGTGCATGAGATCTTAAATGACCTACCGTTTACACTCCCTAGAGTATAAACGATAAGACGGAAACAATATGGGTGGAGTGGTGTACAGTATAAGAGTGAGATAGATGCGGTATCATGTAATACTTTGCTGGATTTCTCTTAAGAACTACACCAACGGGGCAGGGGCAAAACTGCACCACCCCCCCAGCTTATGAGCCTGACACACACCCCTCTTCTCCCAAATTTCCCTACTAATACAGCAGTTTTTAAACAGCTGATCACGCTTACCTAAGTAACGCAGTCAGCTTTGTTCATTATTTTATGTCAGCTACAGTTCTGGATCACCCAGCAGTGTATCTGGATATATGGTGACCATTTGAAAAAGGTATGCAGATTTTAGGTGCTTGATCTGAGTTTTTCCAGGCTTTAAAACTTTGCCCCAAAGCAAATATTTTTACAGATGCAGATAATCAGCAGAGAGTTTTAACACTCATAAATATTTTAAAGGACGTGTACAGCCTTTTTACTCACCTTGTTTCTTTCTACAAACTTCAATGTTTTCATGGTTGCAGCTGGTGCGCCCAATTGCCTGACAGCCGAAACCAGGAAGTAGAGTCAGTGCAGAAGCCCTCTGCTTCTTTATTTGTTTGAAACAAGCCACACCTATTCAATATTGACCCTAAATAAGCCACAGCTATTCAATATTGACCCTTAATAAGCCACACCCATTCAATACTGATCCTCTCACACAAAAAAGTTACCAATAAAATCAAATAACATTTTCCAAGCACATCAATGACTGATACCTGA
Source organism: Hymenochirus boettgeri (assembly GCA_019447015.1). Lineage (NCBI taxonomy): Eukaryota > Metazoa > Chordata > Amphibia > Anura > Pipidae > Hymenochirus > Hymenochirus boettgeri. Next base: position 87,623,408 of record CM033472.1, on the reverse strand, counting down.
ATGTTAAAGGGCATGCCCCCCCCCCCCCCCACACACACACTAAAATTACTGCAGGGCCTGATGAAAGTCCAAAAGAATGAAGAGTAGAAGCCCCTCTCTGTGCAATGCCTGCCTGCTCCTCTAGCACAGTGGTTCAATTTTTTTTAGGACTGGCACACTTGGCAATGCAACATTTCTTCGCAGCACACCAGTATTGTAACTACCCATATTTTATGCACTTGTATATTGTCATAAAATTTTATGATTAATGTAATAAAATTACTACTGACTGCACTGAAATGTCTTTCATAATAATAATATTTTTAGATCAAATAAAACAAAAATATAAGTTATACTAGAAAATTTCTGAGGCATTCCTCTGGCACTCTGAAGTCATACCAGTGAGACAGAAACCCTGTCTTAGAGGAGTCAGGCCAGGCATGCACAGTGGATCTCTCCCCCCTCGCTTCAGCATCCCACGGCACTGAGTCTTAGCCATTCACAGACGCGGCTGGTCCGGCCCCTTCTGCTCTTGCATTCCAGGAAGTAGCAGAAGAGGCCGTGACCAAGGGAATTAAAGTGGGTAAGAAGGCTGGTAATTGAATTTTGATTTCTGAGTCTCAGCTTGCACGACAGCAGATTTTTTATTATTTCACTTTTTAAAATCCGAACAAACAAGAAAATAGATGATCAATGCACATTCCTGGGCCCCATATATCATAATATCTATGCTAGTGCAAACAATAAAAACATGGGGTTTTTTAGTTACAATTTTATGCATAACAGTGAAAAGTCTTCCAACCATGTCAAGGCAACCCCAGTATGGAAGGTCCTAACAAATTACCTTGGGTCATTTATCTGGGTTGACACTCCCTGCTTGGTTGCATTTTCTTGGGAAGGTTGTCTCCCTGACCTTGCATTGGATTAGTATTAAAGGCTATCACTTCCCCCCGACTACTGGCTTTTAACAAGGAGCAAAGAAGCCTCTCATCCAATGCTTAGTATTCAAGGCACAACACCTCCAATTAAAGGGACGTGTTGGGGGTGCTACTACCACATGGAAGCTTGGTCAATCTTCCTGCAGAGAAGCTCTGCTACAATATATAGACAAAAGGGGGGCTGTGGGAGCACTCCTGTGGAAAAATTACTTTATAACAAATAGTGGAAGTGCTACTGATCTGACCAAAACATTAGAACAAACAAGAAAAGAGATGATCAATGCACATTCCTGGGCGCCATATATCATATCAGAAGCTTGGTCAATCTTCCTGCAGAGAATGCAGGGTCAGGGAGACAACCTTCCCAAGAAAATGCAACCAACAGGGAGTGTCAGCCCAGATAAATGACCCAAGGTAAATTGTTAGGACCTTCCATACTGGGGTTACCTTGATGTGGTTGGAAGGCTTTTAACTTTTATGCATAAAATTGTAACTAAAGAAATAGGAGGCAGATCAACAAAAAAACAATACAGTGGTGGTTGGGAAGAATTATAATTTCCAGTTATGGTCAAATTAAAATAACTTATTTTTCTGGAAAGATGCACTTTAACTCCTTCATTGTGCTGGCTGTGCAGGTATTGCAAAAGACATCCGCGCAGCAGGTACAAGAGATTTAATATTGTGGGTGCACCGCTATTTGTGTGACTTTTTAATGGGAACTAATAGTTGGTGTTCAAAGTCATACAGGGGGCACCACCATCTCTGCATTTGCCTGCAGGAAATTTACCCAGAGCAATAGTGGCTCTGGGTGAAACTCCCTGACAGTTTATTTTGTCAATTTCTTTCTTTCTTTCTTAAAAATATATATATATGTTGATATATAGAGGGGTAGAGAATAGAGAAAAAAACATATGACAACTGTCAAAAAAAATCTTAGCCCTTCACACTGGTATTAATTCTATACTTAATACTTTATACACAAATGTGATTAGGAATTCTCTGAAGAGAACAAAGAGAAATATAGGAATTTGGAGATTTACTAATGCTACATTTTGAATATGTGTGTAAATCTTCTACAGCTTTTAGCAATAATAAAAAAGCAGGCCTGTACTTGAAAATGTTTAAAAAAACACATTTGGAAACTCTAAAGGTCACAGATCATGCCCCAGACTTTGAAATTTAACACAGGTGCAGCACCTCTGGAATTTTTTCAAGCATTTATACAGGTTTTGTAATGCATAGCACAGCTACGAGTACTTATTTTAAGTGTCATATTGAGTGTAATAAACAGTCGTGTTAAAAGAACAACAACAAAAAAAGATTTACTAGGCAAAAACTCATTCCATGCCTAGAAGTCATAGGAATAAAAAAAATATCTGACCTATACTAGGAAATTCCTAAAAAAAAAAAAAAAAATCTATCTATCTATCTATCTATCTATCTATCTATCTATCTATCTATCTGTCTGTCTGTCTTTCTAGAAGACACATTACTAACTGATCTGTTTATAAAAAAAATTCCCGGAATACTACCCAGAGTGTACCTTACAGCCTATTGTTAAGAGTTCGCAGAATAGTCAGTGAAGATAATAACTATGAACTAAGACTAAAAGAAATAAGTTAACTATTTAAAGTGAGAGGTTATGATAGTAACCAGATAGCCATACAGTGTGAGGAATCATGGGAATAAAGAGGGAAATATTACCTAATTCTGGAAAGAAAGAACTAGATCAGAAAAACACAAGAATCCCTTTTGTCACAACATATAACACAGGCTCTCTAGATATTGGGAGAATAGTAATAAAACACTGGAAATTGCTACAAGTAGACCCCGGGTATGGGAAACGGTTTATGGACCCCCCCCCCACTCCTGGCTTACAAAAAATTCTCCAACCTGGGAAATCGCCTAAAAATCTCAGATTTAACACCCCCAGTAAAAACAAAATAAACATTTTTGAGACCACAGACAGGAACATTCCCATTATACAGGGTAATTGTAAATAACATACCAGTAAAGGGAACAAAATACCTATCAAGGACTTTGCAACATGTAACACAAAGGGAATTATCTATTTGATCAAATGCCCATGTGGTAAAGGATATGTGGGTAAAACTAAAAGAGATGTTAAGAGGTATCCCACCCCTCCCGGATCTTCCAGGAGTCTTCCACAAATTGGGGTGGTCTCCTGTGCTCCCACGAGACCACCCCAATCTCCTGAGATGGAGGAGTCCTGAATCTCCTCCTCATCACGCCCCTTTTTGCGCACTACGCCCCACCCACAATGTGCCTTAAATTACTTCACGCCACACGGCCATGCCCCCTCGCCACGCCCCCTCTCCCCCCCTGCCCACATAGTGGCAGGGTGGGATGTCTGTGTTAAATAAGGATAAATTAACATAAAAGGGACATCAAAAAATACAATGGGACTAACTCAATACGTGAAACGCCAGTAAACAGACATTTTTTCCAAATGAAATTGGAAACAGTAAAAGAGCATAGCAGAGGAGGGGACTATAATAAAATGCTACTAAGAACAGAAGCTAAATAGATCTATTAAATACATTAAATCCGTGGGGCCTAAATGAGGAATCAGGCCTCCATAATTTTTATCTAAGCAAGGGGTATTCGATGTAAGAAAGACTCTTTTAAACATTAGGTAACACTGGTTGCTTTGTCATACATACGGTACTAATCAAAGACATATTATTGGAAAGCTTGTTATGTATTATTAGATTGGGAGCGTGTAGACTAAATTGCCACGGAATTTTGTAGCAAAGATTTTTCAATATGCACCTAGCAACTTTTTGTAACAACCCTGTTCATGATCTCTGGAGGTAAGCATATTGCCACTAGGGGCAGCTTATTGGCTTTTTATAAGACATGAATATTTTTTTTTTTTTTTTATATAAATTTGCTTTTACTTCATTGTATAGATAAGGGTATCAACATTATTTTAATCACTTCACAGAGGTTTTTTTTTAAATAGAAGAACCATTAATGTAGTTATACAATTTCCAGCACGGAAGCAGATTTTTGGATTAAAGGGTATGTCCACCTAAAAAAAAAAGTTTTGATATGTGATTCCCCCTGGTCTCCCAGCCCCAACCGCTATATTTACATGTTTAGAAAGCCCCCCCAAACTCTACTTACCTCCCCTCTTTCCTCCGCCGCGCTCCCGGCCCTCTGCTTGCGAGAAAATGCAACAGAGGGGAGCTTTCTAAACAAATAAATATAGTGGTTGGGGCTGGGAGCCCAGGGGGAATCTTATACATTAATGATTTATGCTAGGGGGAGGGAATCGGGAGAGGGAGGGAGAGGGAGGGGGAGGGAGGGGGAGAAGGGCTGCAGTATGCATGCCAAACTTCTCCGGAGGCCAGGTAGGAGGCAGAGTCCTATATGGACTCTGCTAGCCTCCTGGTGGGCAGTATTGAGCACTTGGGGGGGGGGACTACAGGAGAACCTTATGGAGCTGGGATGTGAGGTAAGTATTAAACTACACTACATGATGGGGCCATTAGTGGGGGGATTATAGTTTTGGGGGTGGACATGCCAAAAAACAGTCCAACTTGGTTCCAACAGTTTTTTTACATTAGTGTCCATAACGTCCATTTCTTTAAGTGTCCATTTATGAATGGACACTTAAAGAAATGGATGTTATGGACACTAATGTAAAAAAACTGTTGGATCCAAGTTGGACTGTTTTTTTGCACTTTGGATTTTGGCATAAACACTAAAGGGTGGGAGTGGTGTATGAGCTCACTTGCTCTATTTAAGGTGAGAGGGATTTTGTGTGTTACACCTAATGAAGGGGGCAATGTGATACCCGAAACATTGTGTGTTTTTGTGATTCACTAATAAAAGTAATCCACTGGAAGAGTGTGCACATCAGTATTCCTTTTTTGTTTGTGCTATTGCTGTCTCCCCAGTAGCTCTGTTCTGTACAAACAGCCCAGCCCCCAGCAGACAGGACTGTTAGAGTCTCCAACTGCCATCTCACTGCGGGGTCCTAAAGCTTGCTCCTGCACTTCCGTTTTTTAGCTTTAAAATGTTGCCAGACACCGGGACAAAATTAGAACATCGCAGGAACACAGAGGGGGTTCCAGGACATGGGACAGTTGGGAGCTATGCATTATAACAATGGAGAACTTTATAAATGTGTATTCAAATAAAAAATGATCAAAAGTTTTGCCACACCCACCGCACACACCTATAGGCGGTATTCAAAAGTTGTTTTAGGTGTAGAAAACCCTAGGGACACCATTGGCTGCATGTGAATAATATAGTCCTAGACACTAGATTAGTGACATCTGTATTAGCACATAACAAGAATACACAATATGCCCAAAGTATTCAGTTTGGTGGAAATGCAACTTACTGTTTTATAAAAATATCTCTCTTTTTTTAATTTTACTTTCAAAATGGTCTACCTTAGCCCTGCCCACCCAGAAATTTTAAAGGTCTGCATGTAGAATCCAAATAGAACTTTTTAAGATTGTCTGACAAAGGGCATATGATTAAAAGGCATGTCCACCCCCAAAACTATAATCCTCCCCACTAATGGCCCATCAGTAGTGTAGTTTAATACTTACCTCACATCCCAGCTCCATAGGGCTCCTGTAGTCCCCCCCCAAAGTCCAAAAACTGCCCCCAGGAGGCTAGCGAGTAATATAGGACCGGCAGCCGCGTCTGTGATTGGCTGAGCGGCAGCCAATCACGGACGCGGCTGCTGGCAGCTCACTTCGGCGGAGGAAAGAGGAGAGGTAAGTAATGTTTGGGGAGCTTTCTAAACAAATAAATATAGCGGTTGGGGCTGGGAGCCCAGGGGGAATCTTATACATTAATGATTTTACGCTAGGGGGAGGGAATCGGGAGAGGGAGGGAGAGGGAGGGGGAGAAGGGCTGCAGTACGCATGCCAAACTTCTATATGGCTGTGATGTCAACTGTCAAATCCATAATTGACAGTTACTAACTGGAAGAAACAGGAAACAGAAACAGGGGGAAAAGGACAGGATTTCAGGTTAGACATAGATTTCAGATTTCAAACTATTACTGTTTAGGGTTTTGGGGGGTGATTTACCTGTATGTAAGTTTTAATTTTGGGGCTGGACTTGCCCTTTAAGGCTAACGATTGTAAATTACCGATATGGATAGCTTTACGATCCTTACAGAATACCGTTGCAGTAGTTTACTACTGCATTTGAGGTACCTATTTTTACCTGAAAAGTTAGGAAACCATGATTGACTTCATGGAAAACATGATAAGCCGAGGATTGAAATTATGACCACTACTGCCTTCTGATTCTGTATTGTTCTGAGGCTTTAGTTGCCCTTTAAATGGACAACAAAATTCCCACACTGTAGTCCCATACAATATTAGACAAATCCAGTTTGGCTATTACTGTATGGGACTACTGTATAGGAATTCTGCTGTCCATTTAAAGGGCAACTGAAGCTGCAAAACAATACAGAATCAGAAGGCAATCTTTTTAACAATAGACACCATCCTCCTGATTCTGTATTGTTTTAAGGCATAAGTTATTATTATTATTAGTATTGTGGATTTATATAGTGCCAACATCTTCCGTGGTGCTTTAGAGTTGCATTAATATACAGAAGGGAAACATACATGTTACATACATGGGTAGTACAAGTAATACAAAGTGCAAATAATTTAAATGCTGGTCCAGCAGCATTCGGTGTGGTAAGTTACAGCATTACTGTGGTACAATAGGAAGGAGGGCCCTGTCCAAAAGATCTTACAAACGAGTTGCCCTTTAAATGGACAGTAATCTTATACAGTAACCCCCAATTTTTTAGCACTCCAGATGGTTGGAAACTACAATTTCTAGCATGCTTTTGTGTGCCAAGGAATTGGGGGTTACTGTATGGGATTACTTCCCCCCTTCCCCAATAGCCCCCCACTTCAATGTTACAGTACTTTGCCTGTGTAGTCTTCTTGTAAATTAATTCAGTGTGAAATCCAGCTCTGCATCTGCCTGCCTGATGTCACTACTTGGCGCCGGGAAGTGAGAAATGAGCCGAGTAGTGACATCAGCCAGCAGATGCGGAGCGAGCAGCAGATGGATTTCACACTGAGGTGAGCGACTCGAATATAAGCCAAAGTTTGGTTTTCAGGCTATTTTTAAAACTTTGCAACTCAAGTATATACGGTACTTTCTATTGCTGAGCCTGGAACCACCACCCGTTTACTTCAAAGAAGGAGGCATGGTAGAGTTGCGCATCACAGAATCTTTATTAGGGAAAAAACATGAACCCATATTTTTCTTTGTGCAATAAGATACAACAGGACTTCAGCTGTATATACAGCTCTTTCCCTCTATCGGATCACAATCTAATTAACTTCTCTACAAACCACTCTCCTCTGATACTCCTTCTAGCGTTTTTGTTCACAATACCCAAACAATAGACCTTCCAGCTCTATGATTTTCTCTCACTTATAGCCTCGCAGCCCTCATGCCTGATTCTAACCTTACAAAATACATTCGTGTAACTCTATCTTATCGACTACTATTGACTCCTTTACCCCCTCACTATCATCGCCCCACTAACCCCCCATCCTTGTGCAGCTGAGTGGCTGAGAAAAAATTATGGGTGTGTTGTTAATATTAATAGTAAGACTAGGGAGGGGAACAGATCGTGAGGGTGGGAAAAGGACAAGTTCAGTCTTGTCCATGTTTAGTTTGAGGAAGCGGGAGGACATGAAGGCAGAGATGGCAGTCGGGGACCCGGGATGTCAGCGTGGGAAGATCTGGGGCAGAGGTGTAAATTTGGGTATCGTCTGAAAACAGGTGATACTGGAACCCAAATTACATAATGAGTTGTCCAAGGCCATAGGTGTAGATGGAGAAAAGAAGAGGACTGAGTACCGACGGAGGGGGCGAGGAGTGGAGCTAATTCCAGAGTGGAAAACACTAAAGGTCCTACCAGAGAGATAGGAGGATAGCCAAGAAAGTGCAGTGTCCTGGATTCCTAAGGAGGCCAGGATCTGAAGAAGTAGAGGGTGATCAACAGAATCAAAAGCAGTGGACAGATCAAGAAAATTGTGCAAAGAGTAGTAACCTTTAGATTTAGCACTAAGTAGATCATTGAACTATGTTGTTGTGTCTTAAAGGGGAACTGTGGTCCAAAAATGACTTTAGGTAAATTTATGGGAATTGCTCTCCTCAGAATTTTTGCACTTTATTTTCATTGATTATTTTGCATAGTTTTGAAGATATTTACATTTTTGTGTGTGATATGGCAGCAGCATCACCAGGTCCCCTGCACTTGCTGCTTCCTGCTCTGAATCCATGTCAGTGGATGACAGTCAATCTGCCCTGTGTCTCCTCCTCCCCTTGCAGCCCCCCCCCTGGTCCCTCCCACTCATGGACCCCATAGCCCCTGATACATTCCAAAGAACACTCCAGCACACCGCTGTTGGCTGTATGCCAGACAGGTAGATAGTTGCATTCCCCCCTAGCCCTCCATTCCCAGGGGCTAGATGAATCTCCAGCAAAAGAAAGATATGGGGGAGCACACTAATCAGCTGAATTCACAACTATTTATTGTACATATACAACACATACAACGTTTCGGGACGCCCTGTCCCATGGCCCCTCTATTCGCAGGCCCACCTTGGCTTCTTCCCTTACAGCCCCATTTAGCCCCACCCACTCGCAGGTGCCTTAGCCCCACACACTCGTGGGTGCCGTAGCCCCGCCCACTTGCAGGTGCCATGGGCCACTCCCCCTACAGAAAACTGTGTGAAAACAGCCTTTTCAGACAGAGTAAGAACTCTGCCTGAAAAGGTTGTTTTCACATAGTGGGAGAGTAGGGCTGTAGATTCCCTTACCTTCTCTGTGGGGATCTTCACACAGGGAGGAGGAGGGACTTCCTGACTCCTGTCCTGTCACTGAAGTCTGAGGCTGTGCTTGCCAGCGGCGAGGTGGAGGAGCAGCCTTAAGAATGTCACATGCCATCATCCCACTCATTAACTTTCTGATCAGTAATTTCTTTATATCTTGGGCTGTGGAGCATGTAGAGCGGTGGTTGATGGCTCGTTTTAAACGAAGGAAACTAGCCTTTCATTTAATCTCACCACAGTTCCCTTTTAATTTGGTTCTTTCAGTAGTAAAACACTTCTACTTTAGCACACTCATAAGCAATAACAAAAATAACCCATGTTGTCAATTTTCGATTTTTAAAGGGCAATTCCAGCTCTCAAATGAAAACTTGTTTCCTGGTTCTTCCAGCTTGCAACTGTCAGTTGTAGATTTGACAGTTGACATCACAGCCAATGACTGAATGCTAATCCCCTAGCTGCCTTTTCTGAGCATGCTCAGGCTCAGTACCAGGTCTCTAAATTGCTCAGTTTCCATGAGGCATTCAGAAAAATAGCAGGCATACAGTAGTGAATTCAGAGGACAAAGTAGGATATATCAACATATTTTAAAGAGGCCATTCTTTCTAAAAGATATCATTATGAGGGTGCAGTTATCCTTTAACACACTTTTGCAGCCCTTGCCTTCTGACACTCTTCCTTCCAATAACGCTCCTTGGGATTTTGCCGATTACTAAAGTAACTAATATGAAATCCACATTCTGGAATCTTTTACACTTGTCACCGAATCTGAAGTCTCTGACCTTCTGTTGTCCTCGTCACTGACATGTATCCTTGATCCCATGCCCTCCTACTTACTTAAACACTGTGCTAAAATCCTTACCCTTGCTCTTGTTCACATTTTTATTCCACCCACATTTTTATTCCATCGATTTTTATCTCGATGCTAATAACCTATTGGATTCATTGCAATCAGGATTCCAACTGGGTCATTCAACTTAAACGGCCCTCTGCAAAGTCTCAAATGGCCTACAAACTGGCAAAGCCAAGGGCCAGTTCTCGGTCATAATTCTTCTTCATACTGTGGACCATTATCTAGTTTTGCAAATTATAAATTCTCAGCATCCAAAATCAAGCAGCAGCATGGTTGTCTTATCTTTACAACACATCTTTCTCTGTCTCTTTTGCTAATAAGACTTCCTTTCCAGTTCTGCTTGGAGAGGTGTTGGGGCTCGGTTTTAGGACCCTTACTGTTCACCCTCTACACTCTTTGGGAGAAATTATTAGTTAATTTGGCTTTAAGAATCACCTATACGCTGATGATCCCCAAATCTACCTGTCCACCCCTTCAATAAACAACTGAAGTTCAATTGCAAATCTCTATATGTCTGGTTTCTATTTACTCCTGGGTCCCTTGCTCTCAAGCTATGGAACAGGATAGAGTTAATCAGCTCTTAGCTACAGGATACTGCCTCAGCGTTTATCCTAGCTCTTCCTTTGTTTATGTGCTTTTTCCTCATGTGGACTAAAGCTGCTCTTTTTTTCCCACATTCCCTTTGAAGTGCAAATGACCAACCTTCAACCAGCAGCCAATCATCAGACTTACTGAACAGTAAACAATCAGCAATTACTTAACTCAATCCATCCCCATAGCTAAGTTGGCACCGTCCTAATGAATTTACAACAGGCAGTACAAGGACTTTTACCCATTTAGCCATCTTGTGGACAAAGGACTAACTGCATGTCTCAACAGTGTGCTTGGTTCATTATACATATACATTATTTACACAAGATATAATGCTGGGAGAGGTGGTGCCTGAATGAGACAACGTTGTATTATTTAACAACGTTGTATTATTTATTAAAGACTGTTAGGCAGACTGTGACTATTATATATAATATATTTATAGAGATATAGCCAACACATTTTCAAGAAGTGCATTACACAACCATATGTCCTCATAGTGAATAACCATTCACATTAGTTAAAGGAGAACTAAACTTTTTTTTAAAAAACCTAAAGTGAAACATTTTCTCCCCAGAGCACCTATACATTTTAAGATTCTTCTCTAGTAAGTTGCATTTACATTTAAGTAAAAAGTAGATTCTGTAACTAAGAAGGCTTCCACGTTGTTGCCAGTACTCACTGCCCATGTAGTCTTCAAAGAGCATTGTGAGAACATGCACTTATTGGCCACGCCCCCTGACCCCACTATTCACTGTCTCTATGCACAAATTTCTATACAGATGTCGCCACACCAAAGCTGTTTGTTGTCCTATTTATTTTATAGCCACTATACATTGTGGACAGCCTGACAGAAACAATAAAAAAAATCCGGTTTTCCTGCCTTTTTTGCTTACCTTCCTTTCCTAGCAAAATAGCAGTTGGCATTGTGCATACTATGTTGGCTCAGCAATTTAAAGTTTAAATGCAAAGGAATGTGTGGGGGGAGCAGAGATTTTTGATAACATTTTTACATTTCAACACTGAGTTGAATTTCTGTTTTGTGTCTGAGGCAGACTGTGACTATTAATAGAGCAGGGTCACTATCTGTAATATCTGTAACTTTTGAACTAGAATTTAGATCTACGTTTAATTAAAGGGGAACTGTGGTCCAAAAATGACTTTAGGAAAATTGATAGGAATTGCTCTCCTGAGAATTTTTGCAATTGTTTTTTTTGCATAGTTTTGGAGATATTTATTTTTTTGTGTGTGATATGGCAGCAACACCACCAGGTCCCCTGCACTTCCTACTCTGAAACCATGTGACAGTCACTCTGCCCTATGTCTCCTCCTGCCCTTGCAGCCCTTCTGGTCCCTCCCACTCATGGGCCCCACGGCCCCTCCTTTGCAGGCCCCTTCCCTTACAGCCCCATTTTGCCCTGCCCACTCACGTGCCGTGACCCCGCCCACTCGCAGGTGCCGTGTTTTCACATAGAGAGTAGGGTGTAGATTCTCTTACCTACTCTGTCAGGACTTCACACAGCGGGGAGGGGCTTCCTGTCTCCCTCACACACTGAAGTCTGACGCTGTGTTCGCCGGCAGCGAGGTGGAGGAGCAGCCTTAGGAATGGCACATGTCAGTCTCCCATACGTTAACTTTCTGGTCTGTAATGTCTTTATACAGTATCTTGGGCTGCGAAGCACGTAGAGAGGTGGTTGATGGCTTGTTTTAAAGGTAGGAAAATTAACTTGTATGGAGACCACAGTTCCCCTTTAGTATGTGCTCGGCACCAAGGTCAGACAAAACTCCTGCTAAACTGATGCATTTTAGTTAAAAATAAAGAAAAAAATGGAGAGCTAAAAATGGACCAAAAACAACGGATTGTCCGTGTGAACGAAGCCTTAGCGTGAGTGAGTGTCTAGGTTGTTCCAGTGTGTGGGGTTACTCTACAACCCCAACCTTGTGGTGAAAGATCAGTGCTGTTACTGCCCCCTATTATGAATCCAGGCTAGGAATAGAGTGGAGCAGTAACTGTTCTAGTTTGGAGGAGGGGTTAATTATGCTCCCCTGCTGTTGTATATATTGGCCCATGTGATTAATTAATCGAAAGTCCAATTAATGGAAGACCAATACTTACCCCTTAATTTCTGGAACTGTGAAGGTCTTTGGGGGCTCCATGTGCAGAATCCCATTTAAACCAAACACCTATATCAGGGATGCCGAGCCTGTGACCTTACAAACTACAAATCCCTGCATTCTACAGCCAAGGAATGCTGGGAGTTGTAGTTTTCAAACATCTATTGGGAAGTTAAATATCACTGACCTATATAATGAGCACGATGCAAGGCTGTCAGTTTTTGCATTAGAATATAAAGCAGGTTGTATTGATTTCAATGTAGTTATACTGTATGTCAAAACTTTTTTTTTTGCTTTGAGACAGGTGGAATGAAAAAGTAACAGGATGGGTCTGGAAGGGGAAATTTGGTGGTGGGGACAAATAAATGTGCACTATTTTTACTCGTTAAAGGGTATGTCCACCTAAGAAATCGACTTTGGGGATTTCAGTTTTATTGAAGAACGGGAGGTAAAGGATCTGTGTCTATCATCCCGTTATTAAATAAAACCCGCAGGAGCGAAAGTAAGGAACTTACCCTGTCTGGCACTCCTCCACCGCTTCCTCTGTAGTGTTTGTGCATATGCATAGAGTACAAAGTGCATCTGGACCTGTCAGAAGATCAGTGTAAGAGACCTTCTCTCTTGGCTCCTGCAGGTTTTATTGAAGAACAGGAGGTAAAACATAGCTCCTTTTCCTCCCATTCTTCCATAAACCGCTAATCCCCAATGTCGATTTCTTAGGTGGACATAACCTTTAACTAGTAAAAATAGTGCACATTTAATTGTCCCCCCCACCAAATTTCCCTGTCCAGCCCCATCCTGTTACTTCTTCATGCCGCCACAAAAATTCTGTGGAGAACACTGAATATTATTGGCTGTCAGCTTCCTTGTTTTGATCTGTTGTGCACTACAGAGCACAATGTTAATAATTTTGCCCCAACCAATCAGATCTTATTTAACATTTAAAAGCTAACATCTGATTGGTTGGGGCAAAATTAGCACAATTTCTTTTATTTTATTGAATAACCCTGTTAGACTTTCACTAAAACAAAGAGGTGGATTATGGGAGCTGAACCCTAGTAACCGCAGCAAATGGAGGAGCAGGTATCCCACCCCTCCCATGACACGCGGGAGTCTCCCGCATTCTGGGGTGGTCTCCCGGCCAGACCAACCCAGACTCCCGCGACCGAAAGGAGACAACAGTTTCCTCCCTGGTCATACCCCCTTTTCAGCACCACGCCCATGGAAAACCCTCTGATATTCCCCTAAGTCCGCCTCCCTCCACCCCCTAGGCCACTAGCCCCACCTCTACTCACCCCCTAAGTGATGTCACGGACCTCAAGCCCCCTTTTCACACCCCCTTCCCCACCCTGCCTGGAAGCCTGAAATGGCAGGATGGGATGTCTGGAGAGGTGAGATTCAACTTGTATTATCTTTGTTAATGTGCTCTATCTATTGGGACAATGTTGTCTGGAGATATTTTTGATCACCCCTATGTGAGAAAGGTCCTCTATTTGACTGTAGTGCTCTTTGAAAGGGTTTTCTTTCAAATACCTATTTACCAGGGAAAAACAAAGCAATTTTGATCATCTATCTTTAGTACACCAGTTCTCCATTCCTCATATTAGTTTAATAATAATAACTAGATTTTGTCCTGATGTATGAAGTTCCAGACATGATCTACCTATTAAAAGCAATTACACCACAGAAACAGGAGAAAGGACTGTTAGTCGCAGCAATAGTGACCGCGGCCGTCAGTTTACAGCAACAGAGCATGCAGTCCATAGAGGACCGCGCGATCGGATGGGTTTTCTGCAGTGTCTGATAATCCCAATTCGGATGAACAGTCGGTTCAGTGAAACATGACTTTGGGTCCGAAACAGATCACACAGTATGTTTCACTGAATAAAAAAAATAAATTGTGTCTTCTATGCCAACCTATAATATTTGTGTTGCATACAGTATCTGGTTTGGTGGAGTCTGTCAGGCGAAGCATAGGCCACTGTTTTGCTCCTGTGTCTGGAAACCCATACCTACAGCTTTTTAGTACCATACTTTTTAAAGAAAGATCTTAAAGTATGAATGCCAGACACACTGCTGCACCCTGAATGTCCATTAGGTGGGGCTAGAAAGAATGGGAAGAAATCCAATACTAAGGCTGAGGCCACACTGCGTTAACACATGCGATTACATGTGTGATTCCGGCACGTTTGCACATGCTTTTTTGCTATTTTCAATGAGGAAATGCATGCGATTGCATAAGAAATGGTGCATGCAAAATTAAAACGGATGCACAATTGCATTCTCATCAGAAATTGCAGGAATTTTTGCTTTCCCGCGATTTCCATTCTAACCAAAATCGAACGCGCAATTGTGGCCTAGCCCTAACTGAAGGATTCCACCACGTGGCTGGGGAGGGGTTCATGGCAGTGGATTTGCAATGGGGTTTGCTAGTTTTGTTTTAAAAGTTGTGTGGAAAAATGTATTTATATTACTGTTAATGTACACTTCCTAGGAATATTTCTTGTCTGTTAAATTGTCTGTTAAATGGATATAACATACGGCACTCAGATCTCTACTGAGCAACTGCTATGCTCAGGGAGTGATACCATAACAACGTTATTATGGGTCCAGCAAACAAAAAAATGTTTTGGAAGCATTTATTTATGATGAAAAATCACTGGATGGGTAGATTTTGGTCCCTTAATTTTTCTTGAATGCATATGTATTTGTGCTGATGGCATATTAGCCAATGGATTCACTGTTTATACATTGCTATTTATCATGAAATGGCCTTGCACTTTTTTTATATAATCATCTTTAGAATATAAGCTATGCTACTGGAAATTTAATGGATCACATCCGGTCTTTGTTTAAAGATTATTCATGAAGTAAGATCTTTTAAAGACTGGTAAATCATCTACTTTGCATTAAAGTAATACAATATTAAATGTAATTTAGTGGGGGGGGGGGTGGAAACTTTGTTTAGTTTTTTTTAATGTATTTATCAGGGTAATGAACTAATGAATGAACCAGCATGAGTGCCAAAAAAGCTCTAAAAATATAACACATTTAAAGGCCTTTATCGAGTGACTGGGAAATATCAAGTTCTTGAGAAACACAAGGTTCAATCTCTTTTCCATTTGATAGATGGCAGATGAAACCAATTATAAAATAAAATACACAAAGCATGGCTCTACTGTCTTGTGATTTTGCAAAGCAAAAGACCATTTGAACAGTCTGTTAAACTGTGCAAAGACCAAACAGTAAAGGTCTAAAAAAGTGGGTGTCATGATTAAAGGACAAATATACTCACCTCCCCCTCACTCCTCCACTTCCATAGCTACATGTTACCTAGGGTGAGGACCTAAACTGCTAAGTCCTAACCCCGGGGTACTTTACCTAGCAGCTGTACTTACTTACATTAAGTTTCCCCTCTGCAGTCCTCTTCCTCAATCCGCAATGTAACGGGAAGACACCCTCTGCAAGTGTCTTCCATTGGCTACATCATGGTCTGTCACTGACAGTGGCAGAGGGGTGAGACAGGTAGAGATAAGGGAAACTTTAATTAAGTATAACAGCTGTTAGTTAAATTACCCAGGGGTGAGGACTTATAATTTAGGGGTATTATGCAGCTATGGAACATGGAAATGGTGAGGATAATTGTCCTTTAATGCTAATTATCAATAGTAATAGTATTTATAAAGACTGTACATGTAACCCACATAAATACCCCCACCTTTACACTAGCTTTTTTTTTGTAAATTCTATTTTTATTGAATTTTTCAAAGAATTAAATGACATACATTTTGTAGGGTGAGCTTAGTAGTCATATTGTTATATGCATACTTTCGTACGGGAGAGCTCACCGTACTCATCATTTGTAATATTTTATACATTTTATAATAGAGTTGAAAGGGATAGCTTAAACAGAAGAAAACAGGGATAGAGATAGAAGAAAGGTTCTGACTGGATCAGGTGATGATTATATACATATGTATTTCTATATTGAAAACATTTAGTGAATCTACTGTGTTCATTATAAAGGTATGCATTATTTCTTAAGAGACACAGAGGATTTTGTAATTATCTGTTTCCTTAAAAATAATGTAACAAGGGGCTTACCTGCTCGGGGATTCCGCTGCATCTCTCCTCGGTCCCGGCTCTCGTCGCGCTGTGACGTCACGCGTCCATGCTGTGCTCGCGCATCCGGCCGGCCTGCCCTCAGTGCTGTGCGGATGCGCACAGGCACTGCTGCATACCTCCTCTGCTCCTCTAAATCATCAATTGGTCGGAGGAGGGTTAGTTAGTTTGTTCGTCCACCACTTTCTACTTCCTCCGCCCCTCCAGCTTTCCCATTGGATGGAGTTTAAACTATCCTATCCCCTTCACATATCTCTGTCCTCCTTTCCCTATTGGTCCCTCATGCTGCATATTTATACCCATCAGCCCTTAGTATCCCTGCCCGATATAGCGGTTTAGTTTACTATTTTGCTGTGGTGTGCTTTATCTGTGATTTCCTGTTACCAACTTTGCTGTTATTTTGACTCTGATCCGTATCTGCCTGTCCTGACCTCTGCTCTGTTCCTGACCCTGCTTTTGCCTGCTCCTTGTCTGTACCATGTATTTTTGTCTCTGACCTTTGTATCTCTCCGTGTGCCTTGCCTGTCAGTTTCGTTCCGGACTTTCTTCTGTATTCCCGGCCTCAGTTCGGATACCTTGACTCAAGTCCAGGGGGCAACCATGTTCGGTGAGGCACATCTAGCCTCCCGGCAAACTGGGGCTTGTCTATTTGCGAGATAGTGGTTGTTAGTGTAGATTGGGGTATTCGGACTGAAGGAATACGAGGGGATCCGGAGTGTTACATTATATCGGGCCATGGAAGACATTCAGGAGCAACTATGCCTCCTAACTGGGGCCGTTAATCAACTGGCCCAACGAGTGGTAACCCAGGAAAATCGTCAGGCCTTGGTGCCTCATCCGGTGGTCCCATTTCTGCAACCCAAGTTTCCATTGCCAGAAAAGTTTGACGGCAATCGGCAGAAGTTCCAGAACTTTAAAGACGCCTGTCTGCTATATTTTCGGATGCGACCCATCTCTTCAGGTTCAGAAACGCAGAAGGTGGGTCTTGTTGTTTCTTTTTTACAGGGGGATCCTCAGACTTGGGCCTTCGGGCTGGCAGCAGATAATCCAGCCTGGTCTTCTGTAGAGAGCTTGACGTCCTGGTCAATCATCCTGTTCCCAAAACTCTAGATGAGTCTATCCAGCTGGCCATACAAGTGAAAAGACATCTCAGAGAATGACGACAAGGTAAACTCCTTCCTGCTAAATTCAATTTTCCAGTTTCTTCTAGTTACATGATTCCTCCTTCTTTACCTAAAGTCTCTTCCGAGGAACCTATGCGATTGGGTTCATCTCGACTTTCAGTGGAGGAAAAGAACCGGAGACGGTCGGCTGGTCTGTGTCTGTACTGCGG
Source organism: Hymenochirus boettgeri (assembly GCA_019447015.1). NCBI lineage: Eukaryota > Metazoa > Chordata > Amphibia > Anura > Pipidae > Hymenochirus > Hymenochirus boettgeri. The sequence goes on along the minus strand of CM033472.1, from coordinate 87,605,615 downwards.
GGAACTAGGACACTTCGCCCGCACCTGCCAACGTAAGAATTCGGGAAACTCCAGCACCTAGAGGGGTCAGAGGAATCTCCTCTAGGTGGTCAGGTAATTCCTCAACTTTCTGATAAAATTATGTTACCCGCAGAAGTTTCATTTGGTTCTCTTAACAAAATGACCCAAGCTTTTGTTGATAGTGGGGGCAGCTGGAACATTACTTTCGCTAACCTTTTGAAAATTCCAGTGACTAAGATGTACAAACCTGTATATGTGAAGGCCATTGACGATTCCCTACTGCAAAAGGGAGAGCCTTTAACTGTAACCACTGATGTAGTTCTAAAAATTGGGGTTCTCCATTCCGAGCTTATCAAATTTTTGTCCTTAAGCTGCCTACCACTCCTATTATCCTAGGATTGCCTTGGCTTAGGAAGCACAATTCACTTATTAATTGGTCTACTGGTCAGCTTGAAAAATGGGGTTCTGTTTGTATCGACTCATGTCTGTCTATTTGTGTGGCTAATATCTCCTTAGAAGGTATCCCTCCACCATATAGAGGTTTTGCTGATGTCTTCTCCCCACAGGGTTCTGATGTTTTACCTGCTCACAGACCTTATGATTGTCCTATCGATCTTTTACCAGGAACCATGCCATCCCGTGGACATCTTTACAACCTGACAGTTCCTGAAAGTGAGGCCATGAAAACCTACATTAAAGAGAACTTAGATAAAGGTATCATCAGACCACCCACTTCTCCTGCAGGAGCCGGTTTCTTTTTTGTAGAAAAAAAAGATGGTGGTTTAAGACCCTGCATCGATTATAGCACTCTTAATAAAATAACCGTTAAAAATAGATACCCTTTACCACTCATTGACGACCTCTTTTCTCAAGTTGTCAAAGCACCTATATTTCCTAAGTTGGACCTCCGGGGTGCATACAATCAGAATTAATCAGAATAAGGGCTGGCAATGAGTGGAAAACAGCTTTCAATATTCGATATGGCTACTATGAATATTTAGTTATGCCCTTTGACCTCAGTAATGCACCTGCAGTGTTCCAAGATTTTATAAATGATGTATTCAGAGAGTACCTTGATAAATTTGTAGTAGTCTATCTTGACGATATCTTAATTTATTCCTCCTCTTTACAGGAACATCGAGATCATGTCAATCTAGTTCTTTCTAAGTTAAGGGAACATCATCTTTATGCCAAACTGGAGTGTATGTTTGAACAACGTGAGGTTTTGTTTCTTGGGTACATTATCTCTGATCAAGGTTTGTCCATGGATCCTAAGAAGATCTCTGCCATTTTAGATTGGAAACCTCCTTCCAATCTCAAGGGTCTCCAGAGGTTTCTAGGATTTTCTAACTTTTATCGTAAATTCATTAAAAATTTCTCTTCTATAGTTTCTCCTCTTACCATATAATTAAAAGAGTCCCAGCACTGAATCCACCACAGGAGCACCCGGAAACCCGCTACCGGGGGAACAACCCAAAATCGCTGCCGTAAACACAGCAGTGACTCGGGTCACCCACTCACTGCAATGAATATATGCAAATTGTGTACACGATACAAACACTGTAACTAATATAAAATGATACAATTTATTATTACAAACAGTAGCAAATATATGCAGCTGGCCAGCTGCAACAATACCTATACCTATTGGGATATCTAAAACAAAGTCTCTAAAATGTAGATGATATGAATAAAATCCATACAAAATCCTATGCAAAAAACGTTTATAGCATCAAACAGACATATGCAGTCTTAATAAATTAATGCAGACGAATATACTTCCTATTAGAGAGATCTGATATGGATATTCATATAAAGGCAATCTCTTCATATTCTTCTGGGTCCGTTTAAATATAAAAATGAGATATGTGTGCACACAAAAATCATGAGGTAGTATATTCAGTAAAAGGATGTTTTATACATCAACGCTCTTCACAGAGTTGTATTCCCGACACTTGCAGCGATCCTACAATCCCCCGGACTATAATATATTGGAGATGTCCGTGGCCTCTCTGCGCTTGGGATTCTCAATGGATCCTGAGTGAATAATATACTCCGTATATGGTCGGATGTTTGGAACTCGTGGCGGTGTGTTTGTAAAACTCCAGTACTCCTCACACTAAACGACCTCCTTCTTCCGGTGTACGTCACTATGACGCGTTTCGCTCCTCTGAGCTTCGTCAGATAGTAACACCCACCTGTTCACCAGCTAATTTTATAGACCCCCTTTTGGATTCCTATTGGTTCTTACTTGACTATCTTTGATCATTTTGTTAGTAAAGTTTTCACCATTAGTTCAGGACCAATTAGATTTCACCATGTGTCTAACTATACAATCTAATGTTGAGAGGATACTAATTGGTTCTTACTTGACTATCTTTGATCTTTTTGTTAGTAAAGTTTTCACCATTAGTTCAGGACCAATAGTTTTCAACATGTGTCTAACTATGTCTAACTATTGTGTCCTGAACTAATGGTGAAAACTTTACTAACAAAAGATCAAAGATAGTCAAGTAAGAACCAATAGGAATCCAAAAGGGGGTCTATAAAATTAGCTGGTGAAAAGGTGGGTGTTACTACTGACGAAGCTCAGAGGAGCGAAACGGTCATAGTGACGTACACGGGAAGAAGGAGGAGTGTTTAGGTGAGGAGTACTGGAGTTTACAACACACTGCCACGAGTTCCAAACGTCCGACGATATACGGAGTATACTATTCACTCAGGATCCATTGAGAATCCCAAGCGCAGAGAGGCCAGGACATCTCCAATATATTATAGGCTGGGGGATTGTAGGATCAGCCAAGTGTCGGGAATACAAACTCTGTGAAGAGCGTTGATGTATAAAACATCCTTTTACTGAATATACTACCTCATGATTTTTGTGTGCACACATATCTCATTTTTATATTATATACGGACCCCAGAAGAATATGAAGAGATTGCCTTATATGAATATCCATATCAGGATCTCTCAATAGAAAGTATATTCGTCTGCTATAATTATTAAGACTGCATATTAGTCCATTTGATGCTATAATGTTTCGCATAGGATTTTGTATGGATTTTATTCATATCAGCTACATTTTAGAGACTTTGTTTTAGATATCCCAATAGGTAGGGTATTGTTACAGCTGGCCAGCTGCATATATTTGCTACTGTTTGTTTTATTGATAATAAATTGTATCTTTTTATATTAGTTACAGTGTTTGTATCATGTACACAGGTTGCATATATTGTATTCTCCTTTTACCAACATGACCAAGAAAGGGGTAGATGTTACGAATTGGCAAGAAGAAGCTCTTCTGGTGTTTGAGACGCTTAAAAAAGCCTTTTGTTCAGTCCTATTTTAACCTATACTAATATTAATTGCCTTTGTTGTTGAAGGAACACTTCAGAAGAGGAGTAGGGCTGTGTCTCTCATCATATCAGGCTCCCCAGAACGTCTTCATCCCTGTGCATTTATTCCCGAAAATACTCCTCTGCAGAGAGGAAATATGATATAGGGAATCGGGAGTTATTGGCTATTAAATAGCCTTAGAGGAATGGAGACACTGGTTAGAAGGGGCACTACACCCCATTACGGTCTACACTGACCACAAAAAAAATAAATATATGGAAATGCCAAAAGTTTAATCCCAGACAAGCCCACTGGGCACTTTTCTTCTCCTGGTTTAGCTTTGTATTACTTATAGACCAGGTTCAAAAAAACGTCAGGCCGATGCTTTATCCCGTAGTTTCATTGAAACAGAGTCTTGCCCACTAAAGTTCCCTTATCTATCATCTCCCCTCATTATATCTTAGGTGCTTTAACCACTGATAATATAATTGCTAATTTGTCTGAACTCTTGACTCCTCTTCAGGTAGATGTTCCCCCAGGTAAACCTGATTCTTGTCTGTTTGTTCCACTGTCTTTTCGTTTACAAGTATTGAAACAGTTTCACGATTCCAAACTAACCGGACACATTGGAGAAACTAAAACCTTGTCATTATTATCGAGACATGTTTGGTGGCCTTCTATGGTGGAAGATTCTAAAGCCTATATCAAGGTGTGTCCTGTTTGTGCCCGTAGTAAATCAGCCTGTAGTGCTCCAGCAGGTACTCTCTTGCCTCTTCCTATTCCTGAAAAGCCATGGACTCATATATACATGGATTTTGTGGTAGATCTACCCAAATCGGATGGGTATACTGTAATCTGGGTAGTAGTGGATAGATTCAGTAAGATGTCACATTTCGTTCCTTTAGTTAAGTTACCCTCTGTTAAGGAGCTGTCTCAAATAATTTATCATTCACATATTTCGATTACATGGTGTTCCTGAAAACATTGTTTCTGACAGGGGAGTCCAATTCATTTCACGATGTTGGCGTTCTTTTTGTGACCGTTTAGGTATTATTCTCTCTCTTTTTCCTCCAGTTTCCATCCTGAAACCAGTGGTCAGACCGAAACAACGAACCAATCGTTAGAACAGTATCTCAGATGTTTTATTGCCGAACAACAGGAAAAATGGGCAGAATTTCTACCTTTTGCCGTGTTTGCTCTTAACAATGCTGTGCATTCTTCATCCAAGTTTTCACCTTTTTTCTGCAATTATGGCATGAATCCTAAATTTTCAGATTCATCTTCAGTTCTGGAAGATTGGCTCAATCAGATAACTACAATGTGTAACCAAGTATCCTCAAATCTTAAACAAGCAACCAGTCATCAGAAAAAATATTCTGATTGTCATCGTTCTGTAGAACCTAGTTTTGTTCCTGGTGATTTGGTATGGGTGTCCACTCGTAATATTCCTCTACGTCAAGCTTCGCTAAATTAGGTCCTAAGTTTATTGGTCCATACCCTATTGAACGACAGATCAATAGGAAGACCTATACGGTAACGTTACCTAACTCTTTCAAAAAAAAAAGTAACAACTCCTTTTATGTGTCCTTACTCAAGCCGGCCAACAATGCTGAACTTTTGGATGCTCCTCCACCTTCTGTAGAAGTTCAAGGTGATTGGGGTATTCGGACTGAAGGAATACGAATACACTGCCAGGCCCTCTGCTTGCAAGAAAATGCAAACAGAAGGGCGGGACCGGCAGTCCCGCCTGTGATTGGCTGAGCGGCAGCCAATCACGGATGCGGCTGCCGGGAGTTCAGTGCGGCGGAGGAAAGAGGGAAGGTAAGTAATATTTGGGGCACTTTCTGAACTTTAAACTATAGCGGTTGGGGATGGGGGGACAGGGAGAATATTATATAAAATGTTTTTACGCTAGGGGGAGGGAATCTAAATCGGGAGGCAGAGGGAGGGGGAGAAGGGCTGCAGTGCGCATGCCAAACTTCTCCCGGAGGGGAGACAGGAGGCAGAGTCCTATATGGACTCTGCAGTACTCCTGGTGGGCGTTTTTTGGGACTTTAGGGGGGGATAGCAGAAGAACCAGATGGAGCTGGGATGTAAGGTAAGGATTAACTACACTACACAATGGGGCCAGTAGTGGGGGGGATTATAGTTTTGGGGGTGGACATGCCCTTTAAGAAGTAGACAAATACACTTTAGCTCTGTTGGTTAGTAGATCCCGGTAGTATAGATAGTAAGATCAGTGGTGGTTCAGGTTGGATTGAGTGGCCTGTGATTGTGGAGTATATTTGAAGAAGGGATTTCCAGAATGTGAAGATGATCGGGCAGAGAAGCCATATGTGTGAGTGAGTGCCAGTTTACTTCGAGCATCTTCTATACCATCTGCTTATTATTTTATAGTTTTTATCATGAGCCCTGCAGGCAATCGACAGTTTGTATGTAAGACGGAAGCTCATGTTCCATTGTCCTCTATACTTACCCAAATATTCAACGCTTCCTTGTCATCTGGAATTTTCCCTTCCTCCTTTAAACATACCCACATGAAACCCATAATCAAAAAAGCCTCCCTTGACCCTATTGTCTTGCTAACTACCGCCGGTCTCTCTTCTACCGATAGCCTCTAAGCTACTGGAACGTCTCGTTCTTCTCCATATTGCTAATTATCTTAATTCTAATAACTTACTGCACCCCTTGCAATCAGGGTTTCGTCCTGTGTACTCCACGGAGACGGCCCCGCGCAAAGTTGTGAATGACCTTCAGGTTGCCAAAGGTCGCTTTTCTATTCTCATTCTTCTCGACCTCTCCTCTGCTTTCGATACGGTTGATTTTTCCCTCTTAATGCAAATTATTCACTCCTAGGGCATCCGGAATGAAGCGGCATCGTGGCTACGCTCCTACCTCTCGAACAGAACCTACTCTGTGTCATATGATAATAAAAATCCTCTTTGGTTCCTCTTAATGTTGGGGTTCCGCAGGGCTCTGTTCTTGGACCCCTGCTGTTCTCCCTCTATACTATTTCCCTGGGAGAAGTCATCAGCTCATTTGGCTTTAACTACCATCTGTACGCCGATGATACGCAAATATAATTTCCACCCCCTCGCTTTGTCCTGACACCCAATCACGTATCTTCGACTGTCTCCGTGCTGTCTCCTCGTGGATGGCGCACCGATGCCTCAAATTAAACCTGATTAAAACCAAACTAATCATTTTCCCACCTAAACCTGGTCCTATCCCACCTTTTTCCATTTCTGTTGACCAAACCCCTTATTTACCCTATTCAGTCGGCACGTTGCTTAGGGGTTATTATTGATTCTGCTCTCTCCTTTTCCAATCACATTAACTATGTTGCTAAAACCTGTCGCTTTTTTCTTCGTAACATTGTGAAAATCCGTAGATTCCTTTCTCCTCCGACTACTGCTATGCTTATCCATGCTCTCATCTTATCACGCCTAGACTATTGCAACCTTCTGCTTTCTGGTCTTTCTGCTTCCCATCTTTCTCCGCTTCAGTCCATACTTAACTCTGCCACACACATTGTCTCGGTCTCTAAAAATCGGGAAATTAAATATCCTCTGTGCCGCACATCTACCTAGCTCCAAATTAAACAATGCATTATCTACAAAATCCTTCTCTTAACATTTAAATCCCTTCGCTCTGCTGCTCCTTCCTATTTTTCTTCTCTAGTGTCCCCTGCCCGTACCCTCCGCTCATCACGGAACCATCTTTTATACAGACCCCCCCCACTCACACTGCCTCCTCTCGCCTTAAAACTTTTTCTCTTCTGACTCCCGTCCTCTGGAATTCTATTCTCCTCTCTCTATGTCAAGAAACCTCAATAAACAAGTTTAAATCTAACCTCTCATCCTATCTCTCTGAGAACAGCACAGCATAGGACTGTTGACACTGCACCAGTTATTACTTTAGCACTTCCACCCTTTCCTTTGTATCTGTATGTTACTCATCTAATTAGATTGTAAGCTCTACAGGGCAGGGACCTCTTTCCTCATATTACATGTTTCAAGCACTTGTATATTTCATGATGCTCTTACTTATTTATGTATTTATTTACTGTCCCACTTGCACGACTATTCTATTCTATATTGTACAGCGCTGCGTCCCCTAGTGGCGCTATATAAATAAACAATACATACATTGCTCGGATGTAAAGGATATTTGTAACTCCTCCCATTTTGATGGGAATGGTGGTAGATCCTTTACGTTTGCTTCCCTTAGAAGTGAGTATAGTTTGGAGATTAAGTGCGAGGGTGGTTGAGTATTTAGGTATAGTCTTTCAAAGGGAGTATAGTTATTATGCCAGGAGGATTTTTTCTGTAAATTATGTATATAGTGGGATATCTGCTGGTATTCTATGTAGTTTTGCATTTGAGATCTTTCATTGCAGACAAGTTCCTTGAGAGGTAGCATATTGTTTTTGTCAGTGGCATCACCCTGATATAGAAAATCCTTATATTTCCATTTTAGAAAGGAGCTCACTTTCAGTCCGGGGGTAAAGGATGGATTGTCGAAGATTGGTGTTAATAGTCCAGGCCTTGCAAGAGATTATATGAGGACAATTTTTTGTCCCATAGTTTTAGGATTGCTGGTATAAAAAAGGAGTATGTTGTTTTTCCGTGGTGGTATTTCCAGTCTAGGATAGAGATAGCAAGGATGCAGTATGGTATAAGTTAATGTCCGGGAGCCCCATTCCTCCTTTATGTTTGTGTCTGGTCAATATAGCATATTTTAGTCTGTGGGAGATGCCTGCCCATATAAATTTTAAAATTAGGCTTTTTGTGTTGTCAAAAAAGCATTTAGAAGGAAGTATTGGTATTGTCTAAAAAATATATAAGAACTTAGGCAAAACATCCATTCTTAATATATTCACCCTAGCAAACCATGAGTAGTTTTTTTTCTGCCAGGTGCACAGGTCAGAGAACAGTCTTGTGATTATAGGTGAGTAATTTAGTGTGTATAATTTAGTTAGGTCTTTTGGTATGCAATTTATGGTATTTCATTTCGGAGGGTTGCCATCTAAAGGGGAAATTAGATTGTAAGGTGGGAATCGTTTCTTGTGCAATTGAGATATTTAAACAATCCGATCCAATTTCTGGTTGTTTTCTCTGAAGATGCTCATATTTTCGATTTTTTCAAGTTCCATCAGGATGCAGGGAAAAGAGATATGAGGGGAGGTTACATACAGTAATAGATCATCAGCATAGGCTGCTATTTTGTGTCTAGTAGATCAAACTTGGATGCCCCATGTCAGGGTTGTGTCTAAGTGCTAAGAGCAAGTGTTTCTTTGTTAGGACATATAATAGGGAGGAGAGGAAACTTGTTGGGTAGTATTCCATTGATTTTGATTTTGGCTGTATTGTTGTTGTATAAGGCCATTATTCTGTTTATACAAATTGGCCCTAAGCCCAGTTGTGTTAATGTTATTCTTAGGAAGTCCCAGTTAACCCTATCAAAAGCCTTCTCCGCGTCAAGCGAGAGAAGGCACATTTGGATTTGGGATTTTTGCGCTCTTTAATGGTTTTGATAGTGTTATCCCTTGCCTCCCTTCCCGTTATGAATCCAACCTGTTCTGGGGAAATCCATCAAGTGGGAGAAGATCTTTTAACCTGTTTGCTATCATTTTACTGTATATTTTTATGTCAATATTTATAAGAGAAATGGGTCAGTAGCTTGAGCAGGAAGATGGATCTTTTCAGGATGACAGTTATATGTGTTTCCATTGTTTGGTTCGAGAAGTGTTCATTGGGAGAAAGTGAGTTGAACGCCTCTAAGAGGAGGGGGAGATTTCCTTTGAGAAGCGCTTATAAAATTTAGCTGTACATCCATCCAGGCCTGGGCTTATTCCTGTTTGGAGTGATTTGACTTCAGTAGTTATTTCTTGTAGAGTAAAAGGGTTATTAAGAACTATTAGTTCATTTTCTTCTAAGCGTGGTAGTGCTGTGGATTTTGTGTATTCCGTTATGGAATCACAGGTAGCTGATGGATTGGGGACAATAAAGTTTAGTATAGTATTCCTGAAAGACCTTGGCTATGTCCTCGGACCTTTGCACCATTTGATCATTTTTATTTTTAATTTTATTGAAATTGTATTTGTATATTTGCATCTTAGAGAAGAGGCTAGGGATCTCCCGCACTTATCTGCAAATTCAAATATGTTTCTGTTTCTGTAGTCTTTTCTGATTTTTGAGACCTTGTCCATGACTGAGAGAAGTTTACACTAGCTTTTTATAATGATGGAAGTAGTTTTCCATCTAGTGCTTTAAATTTAATTCATAGGACCTTCAATTAAAGGGCCATGTTGGGGGTGCTACTACCACATGGAAGCTGGACCTCTCTTCCTGTATGTATGTATAGTTTATTTATAAAGTGCCACTTACAAAAGTAACAAAATACAATAAAGTCATACAAAAGGGAACAAATACATAGATAGTTCAGTACATAAATATATAAATAGAAGTGCTAGAGCTTTGCCATAAGAGGTAAGGATGTCCCTGCCCCATGGAGCTTACAATCTAGTTAGGTGGGTAACATACAGATACAATGGAATGGGTATGTGCTGGAGTGAGATGAATGTAGTGCAAATAAAATAATCATATACTGTGATGGTTACCAGATATCTAGGATATAAGGCTAGATTTAAACCTGCTAATAGAGATTTCTTGATGTAGAGAGAGGGAAATAGAATTCCAGAGGATGGGAGCCACGAGTGGGGGGTCGGTACAGGAGCTGGTTCTGCGATGAGCGGAGGGTAGCGCTGCGACATCCAGGAGGAGATGGCAAGGAGGCAGTCGGAGACACGTGATTGGATGTCAGAAGTTAGCGTAAGTGTGGACAAGTAGATTTGTGTATCGCCTGCATATAAATGATACTTGAAGCCAAAAGAGCTAATAACATCTCCCAAGGAAATAGTGTAGAGGGAGAACAATAAGGGTCTAAAAACAGACCCCTGTGGCACCCCCACACCAAGAGGAACTGGAGAAGAGGTGTTGTTAGCATAAGATACAGAGTAAGTTCAGTCAGAGAGATAGGATAGAAACCAGGATGCTACTTCATTCCAAATGCCCAAAGAGTGAAGTATCTGCATTAGGAGAGAATGATAGACTGTGTTGAAAGCAGAAGAGAGGTCAAGGAGGATAAGAATAGAAAAGTGACCATTGGCCTTTGCAACCTGCAGATCATTCACTTCCTTACACAGAGCCGTCGAGGTGGAATGCGCAGGACGGAATCCAGATTGCAAAAAATCCAGTAGGTTACGAGCATGGAGGTAGTTAGCAATACAGGAGAAGACTAATCGTTCTAGCAGTTTAGCGGCTATCGGTAAGAGAGAGACCAGGTGGTAGTTGGCTAAAGAAGATGGGTCTAGCGATTGCTTTTTTAATATGGGCTTAACATGGGCATGCTTAAAAAAGGAAGGGAAAATTCCAGATGTAAGGGAGGCGTTGAATATGTTGAATATAAACACACGATTACAGTGCTTCAGTAATACAGAGGGCATGGGATCAAGAAGACAGGTTGTGAGCGGACAGGATAGAAGCAGGCGAGAGACTTCTAAATGGGTCACAGGAGCAAAAGATCCAAGAATAGCTGAGGGAGGAGAGGGCAACATAATCTGAGTCATCCCTAGGACCAGAGATCTGCATGCGGATGGACTCCACTTTATGTTGAAAGTAATGGGCAAAGTCCTGGGGAGAGTGGGGAAAAAGGAGAGCGAGGAGCGAGGGGCGTAAGGGGCGCAGAAGCTTGTTGAAGACAGAGAACAGGCAGCGTGGGTTAGATTTGTTGTTATTTATAAGTTTCCGGTTATTTATCCTAATAAATACATACAATAAAAGGACTGTGGGGGCTCTCTTAAAAGTTCATACACACGTGCGATCATGGGTGCCGAACCGTGACGCGCAATGTGTATGCATGACCGTTTTGGAAGATGATCATGTGTATGGGCACTTTGTTGGCTGAAATGGCCGTTTGTTTGAAGATACATCTGACTCAACAGTCATTTCGGGCAACAAAGTGCCCATACATGGTATGTGATATCCTGCACTCCTGAGAGGTTGTTCGCTTTGGGAACAAATAAGGCTGCAGGAGGCGGAGGTGTCTCGTGGTAGGATGTCTACATTTGCCAGGGTGGGATGTCTGTCTATGAAAAAAGGAGATATTTCTACAAAACTTACATTATCTCTAAATCCAATTACTTCTTCTTTTGCATGTGTCCCTTTTACCTTGAGAAAAACATTTGCCACTAGTACATGTCACCCTGTAATAATCTCTGTATGTGTGACACAGGACTACATCACTCACCCCCTTTTTGTCACTTATACAAACTATATACAGATAAATGATTGTATACAAGTAAGGACGTAATAAGGATATAATCTAGCATGTGTGTACCCAGCTTTACTCACGGAAGAGATGAAGTTATCTTGGGATGGAAAGCTGGAAAGTATAAATGGTGTTTTTAATATCAGTTTGATTTCATAATAAGACAAAACAGTAAAAAAAAGAATTATATACAGTTTATTAGCACTAAATTGGAATCTCTGCATTTATTGAAAAAACGTTCTATATTTTAAGGGCAAGTCCAGCCCCAAAATGAAAACTTACAAACAGGTAAATACCTTTTGTCCTCCATACCACATGACGCTACATTTTTTTCTGATTGATTTAAAAAATGCATTTCACAGTATCCCTGTTGACCCACGAACCAGGCCACTTTTTTCCTTCACTTTTGAGGGACAACAATTAACCTGGTGCCGAATGCCAATGGGATACATCGATTCACCAGTGGTCTACAGTATTGTTTTACAAGCTACCCTGAAACCGTGGCACCCCCCCCCCAGAGTTCGGTAGTACTACAGTACGTGGACGATCTCCTCGTGTGTAGTAAAACTAGGGAAGCCTGCCTGACTGATTGTGTTTCTCTGCTACAATGGTTGTGTAAATGTGGTCACAAGGTGTCTAAAGCCAAAATGTAATGGTGCACACACACAGTTGAATATCTTGGTTTTGTGCTCAAAGAGGGGGAAAGGAGAATCAGTCCAAAACGGATCCGGGATCTCGTGGGTCTGGTCCGCCCACACACCAAGAAGGATATGCTGTCCTTCCTTGGAATGATCAATTATTGCAGACAATGGTTCCCAGACTGCTCCTTTTATGACAATATCTTGAGACAAACCACACTGTCTGATCAACCTGACATTCTGCATTGGTCTAATTAAATGTCACATACTTTTAATGTTCTTAAATGTTCAATGGTCAGCAGTCCAGGTCTTGGCTTACCCGACTATAATCTTGTATTCCATCTGTTTGCTAGAGACAATTGTAAAACTATGGCGGGTGTGCTCACGCAGGAACATGGCGGTAAATTACGCCCAGTCGCATTTTTTTCTAAGGTTGTACCGGTTCAGGTCCAGGGTATGCCAGCATGTTTGCGGGCACTTGCGTCATGTGCGATGGTGGTTGAAATGTCTTCTATTTTTACCCTTGGTCACGCCACTGTTTTACATACCTCACATGATGTGCTCACTATTTTGAAAGGTATACACACACAACACATGTCTGCCCAGAGACTCAGTGGTTACGAAGTCATTTTGTTAAGTAATCCAAATCTACAGATTAAATACTCAGCTGCCAACTCCGGCCCCGCTAGTATTTTAAATGCACTTCTTGGCCTTAAAACACAGACAGATGAAGTCCCTGAAACACATGATTGTTTGCAGACAATTGAACTTGATACTTCTCCCCGTGCAGATATGTCACGCCTCCCCATCCCCGAGGCAGATGTCGTCTTTGTAGACGGTTCCTGCTCTCGCCCAAATGATCATACTTATCAGGCAGGTTACGCTGTAGTTATGCTCCCTGATAAAATAATTGAGGCTCAATCTGTACCTTTCCAATCTGCACAGGCAGCAGAACTTATTGCTCTCACACGAGCTTGCGAACTGTATGCAGGTCGCCCAGTTACCATATACACAGACTCCAAATATGCTTATGGTGTGGTGCATGACCACGGAGTCATTTGGTCCAAACGCAGCTATGTAGCTGCTGATGGCAAGTCCATTTCCCATTCCTCCCTCGTCACCAATCTCCTTGCTGCTATCCAACTACCTTCCCACATCGCCATCCTGCATTGCCGAGCCCACACCTTTGGTACAGATGACATTTCAAAAGGGAATGCTCTAGCTGATAAACATGCCAAACTTGCTGCTACCACCCAAACTGCCACTATGTGTATGCCATTACTTACTCCTGCCTTGCCAGACGATTTGCAGTTACTCACGGATCTCCAGTCCTCTGCCACAGACACAGACTTACGCGATTGGTGATACCAGTTTTGCAGAAGAATCCAAAAACCGGATTAATCTGCAAAGAGGGGAAACCATGTATACCACGACATAGCGCCACCGTGTATATTGCCCATTATCACAGCGTGGGTCACAGAGGTGCCCGTGTCACGTTAGCAGAACTTAAAAAGGATTTTTACATCACCAATTTAAAGCCATTGGTATACAGCTATGTTGCTCGTTGCCTCACCTGTATACGCAACAACCCCAACAACCCTGTCAAAGTCAGTGACCAGCACTTACAGTATCCTACAACTCCATTTACACATCTGCAAATCGATTTCACACACATCCCAAGGCAGGCAAGTAAGCAGGAATATGCTTTAGTTATAGTCAATATGTTTTCTCGCTGGCCAGAAATATTCCCGACCAAACGGGAAGATGCAAAAACGGTCGCTAGAATACTTACACAGGAAATTATCCCTCGCTGGGGTGTGCCCCTCAATATCAATTCAGACCAGGGCACTGCATTTACTTCTGCAATCTGTAAGCAACTCACTTCTATTCTGCAGATTGAATGGAAATTCCATATTCCATACCATCCACAGTCCTCTGGTATAGTGGAGCGTATGAACCGTACATTTAAAGACAAGATAAGAAAAGCAACTGGAGGTACTTTCCAGAATTGGAAAAAGACCCTCCCAGCCGTACTTGCTGAGATCAGGATGACTCCCAATAAAACTTTAGGGTATTCACCGTTTGAAATCCTAATGGGAAGACCTTTTCCCACCCCTTGGTCTAATCATCCCCTTGTCACTATATCTGGAGATCTAGATATTATTAGGGATGAGTATGTCAGGAAGCTTATTTCTGTTATCAATAATGTACATGACAATGTTACTTGCAGACTTCCCCTGTCTTCACAGGAACAAATCCATCCATTCGAGGTGGGAGACACAGTCGTGACTAAAATCCTGGCTAAAGGCAAAAGACCACAGGACCTCGTTTATGGACCTCCTACTACGGTAGTCGCAGTGACCAGAACCGTGGTCCTCACGGAACACTCGCCAGGGTGGATTCACGCCTCACAGATAAAGCTCGTCAAGGCAGCCAAGCAGACAGCCCCTCTGGAGTCATATGACCTCGTTCCTCCACAGGATACCGAAGATGTCTTCTACGCCTTTTGGGATTCCCCTAGGTTTAATGGTCAAGATCTTTCTCTTGATCTGGTGGTATAAGGCTATCTGCGAAACTGCTACAATTTCTGAGCATATCTATCAACCGATTTAATTAAAATGACTCACACTAGAGCACAAAGAGATGTTGTTGCCACCCCTCGTAGGAGGCCAGTGCCATTACTACTGTTTTGGTACAATTCTTCTAACACACAAGTGGCAACTTATACTTTTACCTTATCACTGTCACTCTTGTCCTTGGATGGACAAGCATCCACAATGGACACCTTCATTGACGAAGATGAGAGACTATGGAAGTATTTTACTTATGTGCAAATGAAGCCTGTAAATCATGGTTCGATTTGGGATGGAATGTGGGGAAGAACTGGGGATATAACCCACAGAGTGCCTTACACAAGAAAGACCCAAATGGGAAATCTCTCATTGAGCGTTTAACATTCTTATATGCAGGTTCTCCTTTAAAAATAAGAATTAACTTGGAAAATCCTCAACCAATTGATCAAGGCAGGTATAGGATAGGTTGGTGGTTTTATGGAGGATGCCAGTCCCCTACTGTTGTTATAGAGTTGCAAGATATGTGTAACTCTCTCCGCTGGCAATCTCTCCATATACAGCCTGCTAATCCTTTACTGCCACGTGTTCAAACAATCAAAGATATGGTGACTATAGCGAACCCTACTTTCGAAGACACTATGTCTGTCGAAACTGGATTCTCAGGTGTCAACTTGTGGCTAGAATGGATGCGATATAGTGCCCTCCAACACAATCGTACAAATTGTTTTGTGTGTGGAGGGGCGAAGCCACATTTGGGCACTGTACCATTGACCATACCTGCAGATGAGAAGGAATGTTTCCTTAGTTTGTTCACAAACACGCAGACTATTCAATCTGAATGTGAACAATGGAAGGAAAATTACCCCATTATCACCAAGACTCCTAACCAAGGTGAAGGTATAGAAATTTATCCTGGTAATTACACATGTTATCAAGGTGCCGATTCAGGTTTACAACTGTATAACTTACCTGTCTCATTTTGTGCCACTTATAGCACTGTTTCACCTACTAAACTTCAGAATCAGTCCCAAGCCCAAGGGGACATCTATTGGATATGTGGGGATTTAAAGTTAAGGTCTAAATTACCCATCAAATGGCAGGGTGAATGTGCCCTGGCCAAGGCCATTATGGCCTTGCAGATTCTCTCTGATCCTGGTAATGATCCCAGTCCATCCTCCTTGTCTTTTACAAGGACGAAAAGAGATATACCCAAAGGAAGTTTTGATCCTCATGTATATATTGATTCCATTGGGGTACCAAGAGGGGTCCCTAGTGAGTTTAAGGCCCGAGACCAGGTAGCCGCTGGTTTTGAAGCCCTTATCCCTATTATAACTGTTAGTAAAAATGTGGACTGGATCAATTACATCTATTATAATCAACAGAGGTTTGTCAATTATACCCGAGATGCTTTAGGAGGTATAGCTGAACAACTCCAAGCTGACTCCACCATGACTTTTCAGAACAGAATCGCACTAGATATGATACTGGCTGAGAAAGGTGGAGTGTGTGCTATGATTAAGGGCACTGGTTCCTGTTGCACGTACATCCCGGATAACACAGGTCCTAATGGTAAAGTAACCATGGCCATTAAAAAGCTTGAAGATCTTTCCAATGAGCTTAAGAACAATTCAGGAATTAATAATCCTTGGGATCAATATTTTGGTTGGTTCACAAATTGGACATGCTTTAGTTCAACTAGGTATAGTCATATTAACCATATTAATTGTTGGAGGCTTAATAGTTTGCTGTGTCATCCCATGTATCAAGTCGCTGTTAAAACAGCTATAACTGTCAACTGTCAGTTATAGATTTAACAGTTGTCATCACAGCCAATGACTGAATGTTAATCCTGTCTGCCTGTTCTGAGCATGCCCAGGCTCCGTACAGGTTTATAAATTGCTTAGTTTCCATGAGGCATTCAGAAGCATAGCAGGCATAAAGTAATGAATTCATAGGACAAAGTATGATATATCAACATATTTTAAAGAGGCCATTCTTGCTAAAAGATGTTCTTATGAGGGTGGAGTTGTCCTTTAATGGTTTCTGTCAACATTTTTGGGAGAAATATTTCTTGAAATAGACAAGTTAATGAATTAATTCCCAATCACTGCGACACAATTAGGCGGAGATGCGAAGGGACGGTCTATCGTGTGGAAAATGTCTGTGGGGCACATGGTGGACTTTACCCATCAATGCTGCCTAAAGGCAAGTCATTTTACTGGGAAATGTAATTCAAAAGAAGCTTTATTAAAACAAGTTTTTCACTACCCTAACGGCCCTCCAAATGTTCTAAACTACAACTCCCAGCATACTGCAGTAGGAGATGGTGGGAGTTGTAGTTTTCAAACACTGTTTAGAATAATGAATAGAAATAAATAAGGCAGCATAGGGCCCGAAAGGACGTGCATTCAGTAACAGTTCCAAGCTGTGAGTACAGGGCATACACCTTGATACACACAAGGCACTGGATTGGCTACCGGACCGGTAACCCTTAATGGGGATACCCTTGCTATGGATGTGACCCGACATTTTCCTTCACAGCATCAACCTAACGTCCGGCACCGGGCGGGTTAATCCGATGGCGTCACCTCGCCTTCCCATTGGTGGGATGTGATCTACGTCACGGCGCGTCAGTGCCATCGGGTCCCACAACTGATTCCCTCTCATGCGCCGGTGAGTCCCGGAACAGGTCGCAGTCCGCAGCCCCGGTTGTATGGACACCATGCCCACCCACCGACACATCCTTCCCCGGAACTTCAGCTGCACGGCCGTGCTGTACGGAGAGGGCCCGGAGAGCCCGGAGGAGGAGGAAGACGACAAGGACGGAGATGCAGAGGAGCCAGAGAAGAAAAGCCAAGAAGAGGTGAAACCGATGACCAGGGGCAGGGAAATCACATTGGCCCCACAGAGCCCCACAGCGCGAAGGAGAGCCAAATCCCTCCCCACCCCGGCGGAACGACGGCACCTAGAGGTAGTAGCGCCCCGGAAAAAAGTGGTGCGTTTCGCCGACTCTCTGGGGTTGGAGCTCACTTCAGTCCGACATTTCAGCGCCGCAGACGTTCCCTTCGTCCCTTCTCATGTGTTCGCCGGTCTGCGTTGTAGGGAGGCGTGTCCCGCGGGGGCGGAGCTTACCACCCTAGTGTTCCGTCCCCCTTCCACATCTCCGTATCTGGAGCCGCTCTTCATTGATCCCTGTAAAAAACCGGACTTCGTGGAGCTGGTGAAGCACCGCAGGGTGTGTCTGGAGAGTGTCCGCACTGACCCCTTCAGTGTCAGCGGGGAACTGCGGGTCCTTAATCTTTCCTATGAGAAAGATGTGACTGTCAGGTGCACGATGGACTCCTGGGCCACTTCAAGTGAGGTGGTGGCTGCCTACCAGCGAGGCTACAGTGACCGCTACACCGATCTCTTCTCCTTCAAGCTGCTGTGCCCGGCCCTACTGAACAAGGACGGTATGCTGGAGTTCGCTATTCGATACAGAGTGTGCGGAGCAGAGTACTGGGACAATAATGGGGGAGAAAACTACAAGGTGAAGAGCCACAAGGCCACTGTGTCCCCACCTAAGGAATTGGACAGCGCCTGGATCCACTTTATATAAATGGTTATGCTGGGCTCTAGGGCCTTTCAAAAACCATCAGGCTATTTAGCGGAGCCTTAAAGTGGTCTTCAGTTGGACGCAGATTGAGTTTGGAGGGAGATGTGGGTCCTGATGTTCAATTGTTAAGTTGTTGAATAAGATATAGGAATTCTCCTGTAGTTAGAGTTTAAGGTAGTAAGCAGTAAGGTACTCATAACTGGTTAGGTACATTTGATGTCATACTTACACTATCAGGTTAATAATGCACTGATACCATATAGGGCTGACAGCAACACCCATGTACTTGCTAGAATAAGATGAGAGCTCTTTAGTTCCTGCTGTTTAATTGAACAGTAGTTAAAGGAGAGTTTTGGAGTAACCCTATTATTGCATTACTTACTTGGCTTCCCAGCATTCCCAAAGAAAGATATTCACCATTAAATTTTTCCAGCCTCTCTTTGCATTGTTTCCACCTTTCACCTGTCCCTGTCACAGCAGACTTCATGGTGAATATCTTCCTGCAGGGACGCAGTAGAGACGTGATTTATAGTAAGTCTAGCTTTTGAGGGGATACTACTTTTGGTGAAAAAATATCTCGGGGGGGGCACATTCCCTTTAAAATTGATGATTTAGTTAGCCTCTATTCCCACCTAAACTTGCAATCTTTGGTCCAGTTCCCCCCTTCCTCCATCAAGACTTGGCCAATGGGAAGCCACACTTGCATTGGACAGTCTGAAAGAGGGGGAGGGTCTGGGGCAGCAGTCTCAAATTTAAATCCACAGGTAGATGGGGAGAAACCAAAACTTGCACAGGCTATGCTGTTCTAATGTGTGTATTAAACATGTTATCACAGAATAGCCTGTGCAAGTTTTGGTTTCTCCCCATCTGCCTGTGGATTTATGTGTATACTGGAGATTGGTGGAATGCTCCATTGATGGAGGATTGAGACTTGGATGAATGATTCTGCCAGTATTTTGCCTCAGCTATTGAGTCTCTAATTTACATTGGTATTGAGGGATTAATATGGTACAACCAGCCAAGTCTTAGGATGTCACCCTGGGTACTTCAAATAGGAGGGGAGTGGTTGGAAATTAGAATTATTTTAACAATATATCACTTGCCTTTATAAAAAGGAAAGACATATAGAGAGAGAAAGCGAGAGATATTATACACATAAGTTATTAAAGGAGATTGAAGATCTTTTCAGTTAAAACGAGGGTAGAATGTAGCTAAGAGGAAGCAAAGGTTAAAGTGAATGTATCTGTTGAGCTGCTGTAGGATTTTACATATGTCACATAACTATATCTGAGGAAGGCAAGTGATGCATCATTTTCATCAGCAGTTTCTTTTAGTCAGGAAAAGTGTATTAGGACACCCACAGTCTTTACATCCTGACATTTATTTTTAACTAGCCTGAAGCTATAGCCTGCATTTCTAAATCTGCTGTGTAAGTGTTTCTGTACTGCCATCACCTAGCCCTAGACTGTCTGAGGGTCATAAGAATTGTTGAAAAACCTGTTGAATGCTTAAAAGGTTTGATAGTCTAATGTAGCACACCCTCATTTCCTTAAGATAGATTAGAATTGAATTAATTACATCTTCCCTATAACTGTGTATAAATTTGAATTGTTGCCTTGGTAAAAATGCATTGGAATCAAGAAATCTACAAAAGACCACATCTAAATCTAGGACAGAATCTTTTGCAGACCACTACAGCCTATCACTTTGTGTGGATCTTAATTTCTTCCCAGAGTTTTAAAATATTTGTCTGCAGGCCAGGATTGCAACCAAATGTTTAAACTTTAAAAACGTGACATTGCACAGTGGTTTGTTCACTTTATGAATCTGCTGCACTGCTGCTAAATAGAGAAATCAGGTTTGATTGCGTAGGATCACCAACTTACCTTTATATTTGTTTGCTGGAAATGCACGTTGCCACTGTTCATTTGTGTTTGAACAGTTTACATTCAGAGTCATTTTATTACATGGTGTTTATGTTATTGGACTTTTCCATTAATTAATGCCTTCACAATTTGTTTGCCTTTTAAAGTATCCATTGATTGTTGTGGCAATTTGTTTTCCTGATAAGGTAAACTATTTGTTCATAAAATGTCAGGAATGCACTGAATTTAATTGTTCTGACAACTGTAGAGATTTTTATGAGCAAAACCTTTATTTTCAAATCCCCCTTAAATAGAAATGCCCAAGGGTATTTGTAATGTAGAATGGTTGCTTTTCATTCCTATCATTTTCCCTTAAATCTAGAACTTGTCCTCCAACTCCAAAAACAGAACGTATAGCTGTCATAACTGAATTGCACCATTGCATTGTTTTTTGGTTTTTTTTTGCTATGGTTATAACAATCATGCTCTTTTTAAATAGATATTGGTATTAGGTATATGTAAAATGCTATAATCCACCGAACTGCATTCTAGATAAAGACAAGAGGCAACACTGTACCTGCTAGTCTTCACAAGTTGATTTCTTTAGTGGTGAAATGTGCTTCCATATTATAAGGCATCTATATGTCTGTTTACTGTGATACCCATTAGACAGCAATTCTATTGGGTCTGCTTATACTATTGTGTTCCTGAAGTAAACCGCTTGCTGTGTCTTTGTTTTCTGGTTTAAATATATACATACCGTAAGGACAAATGTAATGGTCCTTGACCTGTATGTATTTTACTTTGAGGACCTGAATTGTAATTATAACTGTACGAACACTGTAATGTGTGAAGTCCTTTTATCATTAGTATCCTTTTCCAAGAAGTAATTCTGGTTATAAAAGAGAAAATTACTGTGAAGACATACTTAAGCTGGTTGAGAAGATATGAATGTTTAGTGTTAGACTGTTAAATATTGTGACAGAAAGTACTAGCTAGTTATTCTACATCTGTATATTGAACGAAAATGCTTGCGTTAAGAATTGCGCCTTATAGTTATATAGAATGTTTGCTTTCAGGATGGTAGCTTCAAGCTATAAAGTGAGTGTGAATGTTTACTATTTACATTGTGGCTGTACAGTGAATGAATGTTCTGGGGTTTTACTTTATTTGTTGATGACCAGAAAGACATATTGGCATTAATACCATAGAGCAAAACTCTTTTATTTTAATATTTATTAAAATGAGAATTGATTTATGTTCCTTGTCAGAGCAGCAAGTTGTCTGATGTTTATGGGCTGAAGCGGCCTTTAAAATAGTTCTTTGCTATTTGTAGTAGACTTAAGAGATAGTCTGTCTTCAGTCAAGTTATGTCCAATAAGGACAAGTACAGCATTCAAATTACATTACTATGTTGAAGATAAACTTAGTAATGCAATTTTGAGAAACAAATGGTTTGCCTCTCCAAAGCTTCTGTCTCTTTCTTCCTTAAAACTCAGCAAGTGTATTTTACGGGAAACACGCTTCATCCAAACCATGTGTCATTGGGAGAATCTCTAATATTTGTAAATTAGGGCTATTTATGGAGATCCGTTATGTTAAAATCCCATTGTAAAGGGCATGTACACCCCCAATACAACTTTTAGATTCCTGTAGGATCTTCCCCAAACCGTGAAAGTTTTACTTACAGACCCCAGATCAGTTCAGTTTTCATCAGAGCAGTGAAATCTCTAAGAAATGTAATGCATGCTCTCCTGAGTTTTCACTGTGCTGAATGGACTTATCCCTGGGTAGACGAACTAGTTATTGGCCATGATGCCATCCATCACTGATGTGACTATGGGTTTACCCTAATAAGGCCTAATTCCTCAGAAAAAAGGTTCCTTAATATTAGTTTTAATGGTAGACATGCTCTTTAGTTACAAGACTTTTTGGGGCAATTTATAAATCTTTAGCGATTTTATCTGGGTGTATTGAAAAGGTAATGCACACATCCGCCACAGGCAATTCAAAAGATATCAATAGTCGCCTATGCCGCAATCCTCATGTTTGGTCCTTTAAAAGTACCCAGGGTGAGGACTTTGGGCTAGGTCACGCTGATGCACTTTTTAAAGCGCACACTAGTGTGGCTCAGTTGATGTGGCCACACTAGTGTGCTGCTGAGCGCTGCGTGTGCGATCCGTTAAACGGAGCGCATGTGATATGCATTTTTTGTGCAATCACATGCGCTCTGATTGTGAATCATCAGCGATCGCACAGCAACATGCTCTTAAGTCCTGTATTTACCTCCACAAGTTCCAATTGCCGACATGCTGTTCCTCGCTTCCTTCTTCCAATCTGCAAGATAACCAAACACTGTTGAAGAAGCGTGTCTTCCTATTGGTGAAGCTCTGGGCGAGGAGAGGGAGGCGGAGAACAGTGCACTGGTGTTTAGAACGTACAGAGGTTTGTTCCAGGGGATCAAAGGACACTATTGTTATTATTTAATAATATTGTGCCACTTTGCATGTGAATTTAAATCCAAGTCAAAAAGCTGTTGTGCGCACTTTATCATTGCATGATTCTGTGCACTCACTGATTTTTAGCAGAGAAGCAGTCAAATGAGTGGCATAGGCCCAGTAGAGAAGTGGCAGGTTATTGTGTTTTGGTACTTTTAACAATAATGTACATAACAAAGAGTTTGTTTGGTTGAAGCTTTTCGTAAATTGGACTGACAGTGCTTGGCTGTTAATTGTTGTTAATATTGTTAAAGGGCATATCCTCCTAAAAAAGAATGGTAATAGAAAGGTTAGTGCAAAATAAATAACCAGAGGGGGCTGTTATTTATTTTGCACTAACCTTTCTATTACCAGTGTTGTAAAAAACTATTTATTACTATGGCTGGTCTTCTTTGAGTTGGTGTTGTACATGGGGAAGCCCAGTCAATAATAAGTCTTGATGACAGAAGTCACAGCCATGATTGACAGTGGAGTGTATGAAAACTCCCAGAAGACCAGCCATAATACTAGCGTTAACCTAATGTATTTTGCAACGCTGGGAATAGTAAGGTTGGGATAATAAAAAACATGCACATAGGTGCATTTTTTAATTCAAGGTGCACATGCCCTTTGAAAAATAGTTGTTGACAGTTGGTGTTTCTATTCTGTTAATGAGTGCAGTACAGTATTTATATGCACCAGTGCCTTTCTTAGGGTGTGAATGACTTACTGTGACTGTAATACTACCACCACACAAGTTGTATGTGCACTTTATAAATTGAGGTGTCCGTGGTATGACATGTCTTCTATTCAGTGTATGCTTTTTAAGGGCTAGGCCACACTAACGCTTTTATTTCACGCTTACGATCTCATCTTGACATCCGTTAGCACAGGAGAATTGCATGCCAGGCTTAAACAATGTGGGTTGCTACACTGTGTGTGCATACTCTCCGATAATGGAATATTGGTGGAGTCACAGCATAAATCCACCGCAACTCGGGTAAAACAGACAACATTGTGGTTACACATTTTAAGCAAGTTGCTGTGAATTGTAGTGTGGATTCAGCCTAACAATCTGTCTAAGCCCCATATCACTTTGTATTTGCACAATGTGAATGAGATTTGCCAAAAAATTACAGTAATATAACTGTTACAGAAAAGCCACCCATATAACATTCAGATGGCATGCTATAGTGGTGTAATATTTCCTGTGGAAAGAAAGATTTTGTTGGCAGTAAATTAAATTTGTTCAGAGCTAAATTTATCATTCTTCCAAGGTATACAGTGTCGATGACGCAGTTTGGAAAACAGTAAATTAAAAAAATTATATGTAACCATCTATTCGATAAAATAAGGAGATCTAATTGCAATATTTAAGGACAACACCTATGCTTAATCCAATTTCTGTTGGGGAATCAAATAAATCATTAATTTGGTTTGTAGTTGCAGTTATTAGATCATAAGCACATCTGTGTTATTTGTGCCAAGTAAATCTATCTTCTTTGGAATCAGTAAGCCCAAGTTATAGCCTTATTAATCCATTTTTTATATATGTGATTGAAACTGACCACACTTGGGTTTGCAGACTAGTATACCGTATATTATTTTTTTAGATTTCTCCATGGCTCTTCAAATTTGCTAGGAAGTACAGTTCACACTTCCAGCCATGGCGTTATCAGCTGCTAAAACTAATTTGTCTTGACCTTGTCCTGCATTATTAAAGGTAGAGACAGCTGAGATGTTGTACAGTCCTTCCAGTCCCTTATTTTCTACCATTCTACAATGCACATGCATGTACACAAGCAGCAAAGAGATCTGAAACGTGTTCTATGTTATTTAGTATTATCTGCTGTTTTGGTTCAAGATAGTAACAGTTATCCCAGAAGGTGATAGAACTTAGTTAAGTGCCAAGACATTGTTTGCATTGACATTTTAAACTGCATTCTTTACACAGAGGCTTTGGGAACAGTTAATTTATTATCTTTCATCGTTGGTTATAGAATTTGAATTATTGTAAGCAAGGATTAGCAAATTTGGCACTCCAGCTGTTAAAGAGCTGCTACTGACAATGCTGATCTGGAAGAAAATGGGATTTGAATTCCGAAACTGCAGGAGAGAAGAAGCTTGCCTATCCATAAGTTAGGCTGTATGATTAATTGATATCACTGATACATTCAGGAAAATGTAGAACACATTTTTCAGGCAAGATGATACCCCACTAGTTTTACCAATCTTCACATTTCATTATCTTACGCATACCTCCTTACTTTTATCTGATCTTTGAGAAGGATAATTTACAAAGTTGCTGTAGGCCTATAGCAATACTCCCACTAGACACTGGCAAGGTCATCCCAGTGAAATTCAAAATGCCAGTTATTTGTGGGTGACAGCTGTAGCTATTTGTTTTCAAAGGAGAATGAGATTATATTGGTGTCAATGTTATTAAATTGGAAACTAGGCAGTGCATAATCTAAGAAATTCTGAAAACCTGTATTCAGTCACCTACAGCGACTTTAATTAAGTATGTTGTAATGTTATATTTGCATTTAAATGGTTGTTTATATTTATAAATAGGGATCTACATCCAAAACTTCTCCCATTTTGCATTTGATTAATGTGGCCCAAGAACCAGTTTTATTTAAAGGGTAACTCAATCTTAAATTATAGTCTTGTAAATTTACACTTCCTTTGTTGTCTGGTTCTGTAACCGGCACACAATAAAAAAGCCCTATGCCCCCAAAAATCAATCTTTTCTGAAGCTAGTTGTAGTCCTTTCCTCTACTCATGGACACATTATGGAGAGTAAAAAAAATATTTTTAGGCTTGTGGCTAGCTTTAAAAATGATTAAGAAGTTCGGAGGAGGCCTTATGATGCAGTAGGTCATAGATGTGGGCATGCTTGACCCTGAGACTTGGGAGCAAACCAGTGGTGCTGGAAATGTCACAGCTCACAGTGCTAGCAGGAAAAAACACCCTTTATACTGATATAACTTTGGATGGATATAACTTTGGAAGTTATGTCGGGCCTGCCGATCAGCTTATCGCACGTATGTAGTAAAATTACGCATTGTCAGCTGTTTAAAACGCTAGTACTGGACTGGCAGCAGTTTAAAAACAGCTACTCAGTGGACCCTCTTAGTACCAAGCCATCCCCTACCCCCCTATAATTACTGGGAAATATATTGAGAAAATAATTGGGCTAATATATTGCTGTACAGTGTATATTTTCCTTTATTGTAAGTATCCTAAAATGGTGAAATGAAAATGGGGGATGCTTTCAATACATCTGTAAGCCTCTCTGCCTTTCTTTCTTGTAGAGTAGTGGCATCTTCCATCAGATCTGTTTATGTAGATAACTGTGTCAATGGTCTAGCAGACTAAAAAAACAGACAGGTGGAAAATCAGGGATAACTAAGAACTGAATGACTCTTGCTTGGCATGTGAAATGGTGTAAGTGACAATTTTTTTCTTTGGGGAGAAACCTCAGGAAATTGATAGGTTACCGACAGCTCTCTTCCTAGAAACAGGTGATGGTCTCATTGGTCAAAGTTCTATGTAGGACAGTTGTCTGGTCAGGCAAAAGGACTGTAGTCTAATGCATGTGATAAAATGGGACCATTTCCTTCTAATATGTATCCAAAGACTTAAATTGTGATATTAGAAACCAAATGTACAGCTAAAGGTTACTAGAAGTGATTCGGGGCATTAAATTGTTTTGCTACTGGATTCTAGGAAGAAAATATTTTAAACAGATTTCATTGTCTATTTTAATAATATGTGGTGTTGATAGTACACGGATGAAAAGAGTAGATGAACTGTTCTGTGACATCATTGCTTTGCTCACTAGTAGAGTAAATTACCTGCATTGTTTCATGTTGATGTTTGCTGTGTTATCGTAGATATTGTTTGTGTAATCAAGAGTATATTATTTAAAAAGGAAGCAATCTAAAATATAGAGAGTAATATATATATAAAATGGACTACTGCTATAACATTTTTAAAAACAAAATGCTATTTTTATGACAACTATTTTAACTAAATAGGATAATTATTTATTAAATAATGTCAAATGTAGTACCCCATGATGTTGCTAAATAACAGTAGTGCAATTATGTAAACCTTTTATTTTAAGAAATGTCTGTTCCGTCATCTTTGAACAGTTTTTGAACTACCGTACATCCCATAGTCCTTGTATGAACAGTCAGTGAATTTTTAGTCAATAGAATGGACATCCTATTATTATTTTATTAATAAGATGCTGCCTTTAGTATTTTTCCTGTGCAGCTTGTTGGATTGTGCTGTACTACTTTGAGTGTTAACTTCACATATCGAATTAGACATTTTGTGTAGGGTAGATTCAGGCTATGTTTACCCTACAAAAGGCAAAACACTTGCATTGCATTTTCCGTACATTCTTTAAACATGTTTTTTATTTGAATGGGTTTTTTACTTAATTTCTGTGTGATGCGTTTTTTGTGCATTTTTGGGTAATAACTGAAAAAATAAATACATATATAAATATTCATTTTGTATGTATTCTATGCAGTTTAGACTTTGAGTGTGCTTATACCTACAACTGTATGCTGAACAGGTTTTAAAAACATCAAATCATGCAGTGCATTAGTGGGAAAACTGATGTGGCAATTGTACGTTAAAGATACATGCATTCGAAAAAAACAGATAGAAATGCACAAAAACAGGTATGTGAATGAGGCCTTTTATTTTATCTATTGCACAGCAATAAAGTATTTTAATATCACAACTCTGTTACATCACAGCACTCAGTAGGAATGACGCATGCCCATACAACATAATTTTTTTTTTAGTTACATTTTCTGTCGAATGATTAGTAACACTACACATTAAATGTAATTTGAAATTTAGTGCATTATCACAGAAATGTAAGAATTTGTGTTTTTCACTAATACAGTTAATTTATTTTTATGGAAATAAATGTTTTACTGACGATAGCTAAAAACCTATTTCATACCTGTGTACAGTTACACACAACAAGGTCTGTACATACTATTTAAATAAAACACATCATTATAGAGCAGAACAATTTTATTTGCAACTTTTGTGTAAAACTCCTTTTTTAAATACAATACAGGCAATAACACTGCATGAAGATTAGCTGCATTTATTGCTAACTTTTGCTTCCTTAAATTTTAATAAGCATCTATTTTTTTTGTGCAGTTGTGTTTGCAAGAATAGAAATAGAAGTTTAATTTTTGTGATATTGGCTCATTTAAAAGTTTATGTGGCTTTTAGATCTCAGGAGATTGTATATAGCAAAAATTATCTGGGTATGCAAGAGTGCAACTCTTATATTCTTTTAAGGGCATGTTCAACCCACTGACAAATGTTCAGGCTTACATTCACCATCTCTGAAAACCCTAACCTTGCAATACGGACTTCCCCGGCATTCCTGATGTCAGATATTCGGTCTGGAGTCTCCATCTTCCTAGCCAGTCCTTCTTATTTCTTCTTCCTGGCACAGCAGTCAATCACGGCCATGACTGATGAACCAATATATGACTGCTGCTGACCTCTGCAGATGTGCAAGCTTATAATAAGCTTGCACAGATTTAAGAGAAGGCAACAAAAACTGTAAAAAAAAGGACATCAAAGATGAATATATGACTTAAGTGTAAGTAAGTATTGTAGGTATGAGGTTGGGGTTTTCAAGGGGTGTGTGGGAAGCATGAAGTTTTATGGCAATGGTGGACATGCCCTTTGAGCAATTCCAGCCAGTCACTAAATGTTTTTTTTGTGAGAGAACCATTCTGTTATATGTATTATCTTCATAAAAGGATAATGATTTTATGTTAAATTTGCAGCTATATAATACATAGAAAAGTGATGTATTATTAAATGTACTGTTTCTTTTCATTGGTTTAAGCAAATAAATTTTCACTTTCCCCATCAGGTGCTGTCTGTATTTTTATATATTGTGAAAGAGATAAAACTGATCTATAAAATGAATTAATTATACCAGTGATAAAATGCTGTAAAACAACATGAAATGTATAAGGGATAATACACTACCTACAGTGTAATATAAGGAGATTACGCCACCGAGGAGTTCCCTGACCATATAAAAACACAAGGCCGTTAGGCCCAGTGCTTTTATAGAGGTGAGGGAACTCTGAGGTGAAGTAATATTCGTATATTATTCTGTAGGAAGCGTATTATTTCATATAATACATAATGTAAAAAAAAAGAAGAAAAATCCAGCACAGGCACTCTGTCTCCCCCCTCCCACTCCCCCCTGTATTAGTAATGTAAATAACATGCCCATTTTGTATGTACATACAAATAGTTAACTGTTGTTTCTATTTCAAACTAAAAGAAGACCATAAACATTGTCTCTCGCCCAGTGCTGTTCTGGTTCATTACACTGACAGATTGAATTACTGTGCTGATAAGGAGGAGTGAGTGCAATTCTGTGAGTCATAATTGACTTGGCCACTCGCTCCTCCTTTAACAGCAGTTATACAGTCAGTCAGTCAGTGTACAAAAACGGCTTGTTATCTACATTACTAATACAGGCAGGGAGAGAGAAATGGGGAGGGGCAGTGCAATACAGGAAGTCACTCAGTGACATCACTGAATGACTGATTATATAGATTCTCGCCACAGCACCTCCCCATTGAAATGCCAGAGCCTTATGTATTATATCATTTTTCTGTCATCACCTGAGAACTTTTCTGTTTATCATTATTTTTTGTAAGTGGCTTTGGGTTTTCACTCTAGAGCTCCCCTACCACCCACAGATTATTGTATACGTTTTCATAACTTGCCCATTAAGTAAAAAGTAATCCGTAGAACATACCCAATAGTAAAGTCTATTAAAATTATAGTCTGTTATTTATGTACAGTCATGACAAAAATAAATTAAACCCTTTTTCATTTAATTTAAGGTTTTGCATATTAGGACATAATAATAAATCATTTGGTCCTTACCAGGTTCTAATATAATTTAGATCTAACCTCACGAGTAAAGCTGCAGGATAGTGCAAAAAATCAATTCTAGTGATCTAAATGTCTAAATGCATCTTGAACCATTGATCTTTAGCAACAGCTTGAAATCTCAAAATGTGCAGCAGTGGATGGGATTGCTGAAAAATATTCTCTCTGATTTGAAGACAGCGGGATTGAGTTTGGACTAATTTGATTGAACTGATCACACTGATCTTTAAATGGCTGACTTGAAACAAAACATGACAGATTTCACTGTGTAAAAGTTGTAGCCAAAATAGAGAAGGGTGAAAAACTAAGTATAATCTATTATTGTAATCAACCCCCTTCATTTTAGAGGCACCCAGGGTGAGATCATTTTATGTTAGGTCCTAACAGCTAGGTGCACATTAGATCATCCAGAACACATACCCCAGTACGCTCCAGACTGCCCCCATTCAAATGGCAGATGGACCAACCTGTGGGAAGACTTGCACTGTTTGACGTGTGCCCTCCTATAGGCAGTGCATTCCCTGGCTTGCCAGCCATGGGGGCGAGGCCAGAGGGGAGCAGACAGGGAGCTACAACTTTGGGTATATATGGTCAACTCTATGACTGGAAAATGCCTAGGTTCTGCAAATCATCGTCCATCACCACTATCCTTAAAATTGGTATTATAGATGTTTTTTCTAATATGCTGTGTTTGGTTTTCATCAAACACAGTACTGTGCATTTTGTCCAAAAACACAGTACTGTGCATTTTGTCCAAACCTGTCCACTTTGGTCTAGTCTGTCCAAAAGACATTGTTCCAGAAGTCTTTCAAACAAGCCATAAGGTGGCCATACACATACAAGTAAGATAAATTATGCTGGAATCTGTCAAAAAACATGTTGTGTTAACCTCATACTCTGCTCTTAAAACCCCCTATAAACAGTTATTCTTCAACCATGCGCTCATAATGATCATATCAGCTCCTAATTACAGTCGAAGGAGCAAATACTGGTCAATGGAAATTTTATAAAAGCTGTAGTTTGTCTGCATTGTGGTCAGTTATTTCCAGCCCTCTCAACCAATCATTGGATGGTTATGCTTGAATGTCTACGCCCGGAAATATTGGTTACTGTCTTGTGTTCCACTAGTAAAAAAATATTTTCACTGTAAAATGATAGACTTATTGGAAATGGCCTTACAACACTTCCCAGATTGATGGGTAGCAACAATTGCTGGTGTCTTCTTCCTTGAATCAGTGTTCTACCCAGAATTTTTTTCTAGCCAGGTGACATGGAAAAGTAGCCAGGTGGGACAGGGAAATTTAATTGTAAGGAAAATGAGATGTGCACTATTTTCATTAGTTAATCAGTGTTCTCCCCAGTGTCTTTTAGCAACGTGCAACACATAACTGTCTGCCTGTCTAGACAGACAAACAGATACAGACAGGTGCATACAGATAGAGATACAGACCAACAGATGCAGACAGACAGAGATGCAGACAGACAGAGATGCAGACAGACAGGATGCAGACAGACAGAGGT
The DNA here is from genome assembly GCA_019447015.1 of Hymenochirus boettgeri. Taxonomy (NCBI): domain Eukaryota; kingdom Metazoa; phylum Chordata; class Amphibia; order Anura; family Pipidae; genus Hymenochirus; species Hymenochirus boettgeri. Next base: position 87,574,306 of record CM033472.1, on the reverse strand, counting down.
ACAGACAGACAGAGGTACGTACAGACAGAGGTACGTACAGACAGAGGTACGTACAGACAGGTATGTACAGACAGAGGTACAGACAGACAGATGAAGACAGACAGAGATACAGACAGACAAATAGATGCAGACAAACAGACAGATGAAGACAGAGACAGATGCAGAGACAGAGCAGAAGAGATACAGAAGAGACTGATGCAGACAGAGACTGATGCAGACGAAGACTGATGCAGACAGACAGAGATGCAACAGATGAGACAGACTGAGATACAGACAGACAAATAGATTCAGACAAACAGACAGACAGAGGTACAGACACAGAGACGCAGACAGACAGAGACGCAGACAGACAGAGACGCAGACAGACAGGTACATACCGAGATACATACAGACAGAGATTAAGGCAGACAAAGATACAGACAGATACAGAAGAAATATAGACCACACTTTTGCAGGCTTTTTTTTAACATAAAAAAAGTTCTGTTCTCTATCACAATCTATTCAGCTAGAAACAGCAGAGGCAACATCAGCTGAAAGAACCCGCGTCTCTCCACTCTCCTCTATCAGTTCTGCCGGTAATTGTAACATTGTATTGATTTGCCGGGCGAACACCCAGCTAGAAGATGCTGGGGAGAACACTATTGAATGCTCCAGGCCACCAAATGGGGGGAAAAAATCTGCTTTTCTAGAGATGGTTGCACTTTTGGGACAATACTGAAGATATAACATTTTGATACAATAAGTAGTCAGTGTACAGCTTTTATAACTGTATATGTGTAAATTATTGTGAGTACACCCATTAAGTGAGTACACCCATAAGTAAAAAATGTTTAAAGTGGCTCAAAGAGTCAATATTTTGTGGCCACCATAGTCTCTTGCCCTCATTTACCCACATGCGAGTCATATATTATAATATCTTACTCACTAATCAATGCATATTTAAAGGGTATGTCCACCCCTAATAAAAACGTTTTGTATGTTACTCGGTGCCCCCCAAAACACGTTTTGCATAAAATGTCATGCCGCGGCTGCCCCTTCCTGGTAGTCTGATATGTGTCAGGTAGTGTCAGTCACAGATGTGATAGTGACATCATGGTCAATGGCTGGCTGCCGGTACGTACAGACAGAGGTACGTACAGACAGAGGTACGTACAGACAGGTATGTACAGACAGAGGTACAGACAGACAGATGAAGACAGACAGAGATACAGACAGACAAATAGATGCAGACAAACAGACAGATGAAGACAGAGACAGATGCAGAGACAGAGGCAGACAGATACAGAAGAGACTGATGCAGACAGAGACTGATGCAGACAGAGACTGATGCAGACAGACAGAGATGCAACAGATGAAGACAGACTGAGATACAGACAGACAAATAGATTCAGACAAACAGACAGACAGAGGTACAGACACAGAGACGCAGACAGACAGAGACGCAGACAGACAGAGACGCAGACAGACAGGTACATACAGAGATACATACAGACAGAGATAAAGGCAGACAAAGATACAGACAGATACAGATAGAAAAAAATGTACAAGTGAACAAGGCTTTTTTTTAACATAAAAAAAGTTCTGTTCTCTATCACAATCTATTCAGCTAGAAACAGCAGAGGCAACATCAGCTGAAAGAACCCGCAGTCTCTCACTCTCCTCTATCAGTTCTGCCGGTAATTGTAACATTGTATTGATTTAGCCGGGCAGAACACCCAGCTAGAAGATGCTGGGGAGAACACTATTGAATGCTCCAGGCCACCAAATGGGGGGAAAAAATCTGCTTTGTCTAGAGATGGTTGCACTTTTGGGACAATACTGAAGATATAACATTTTGATACAATAAGTAGTCAGTGTACAGCTTTTATAACTGTATATGTGTAAATTATTTGTGAGTACACCCATTAAGTGAGTACACCCATAAGTAAAAAATGTTTAAAGTGGGCTCAAAGAGTCAATATTTTGTGTGGCCACCATAGTCTCTTGCCCTCATTTACCCACATGCGAGTCATATTAATAGCATATCTTACTCACTAATGCAATGCTATATTAAAGGGTATGTCCACCCCTAATAAAAACGTTTAGTATGTTACTCGGTGCCCCCCAAAACACGTTTTGCATAAAATGTCATGCCGCGGCTCTGCCCCTTCCTGGTAAGTCTGATATGTGTCAGGTATGTGTCAGTCACAGATGTGATAGTGACATCATGGTCAATGGCTGGCTGCCATTACCGGATGAGCCTCCACTGCTGCTGCTTGTAAACGGAAAAGGCACATAGAAGCAGCAGTGGAAAGGGAGCCTCGGCGGGGGATAATTGAGGTTGTAAGTATAATATTCCGTTCTGGGAATATAGTAACGTAATTGTGGTTGAATAAAGACATATGTCCATCAAGTCCACCCTATTCACTTTTTTCTTTTTTTTTTTTTAACACTACCTAACAGTTGATCCAGAGGAAGGCAAATAAAAACAGCTAAAAAGGGGATGAGATTCCTTCCTGACTCCAAACGGCAATCGGAAAATATCCCTGGATCAACAGATCTACAGTATATGTATTAATACCAGTAATTCTCAAATTCTCAATATTTTTTAGTTTTAGATACGTATCCAGTCTATTTTTAAAGCTATTCAATGTAACTTGCCATTACCACATCTGCTGGAAGACAGTTCCTCAGTTTCAACATTCTCAAAAGTAACCTTTACTAACCTGAAGATGAAACTTCTTTTCTTCCAACCTTAAAGGATGTCCACGTGCCCTTTGATATGACCTATTAGTGAACAATGTTTATTGTGTGAGAGTTTGTGTGGCCCATTAATATATTTGTATAAGGTTATCATATCCCATGCAAACGTCGCTTCTCCAATGTAAACACCCCAAGCTTGTCTGGTCGGCCTGCATATTTAAGCCCCTACATTCCCCTTATTAATTGAGTTGCCCTTCTCTGAACTGCTTCCATTTCCAAGATGTCCCTTTTGTATATGGGATTCCAAAACTGCACCGCATATTCCAAATGTGGCCTTACCAGTGCCTTGTAAAGAGGGAGAATAATATTTTTCTCTCTTGATTCCATTCCCCTCTTTATACAAGACAATATCTTGCTAGCTCTAGCTGTTGCTACCTGGCATTGTTTGCTACAGCTAAGTCTGTTATCTACCAGAACCCCCCAACCTTTTTCCATTACAGATTCACTTAACACAGTTATTTATGGTGTAGGTGGCACAGTGATTATTAAATCCCAAATGCATCACCTTACATTTATCAACATTGAATCTCATCTGCCATTCTGCTGCCCATTTTGATAATCTATCTAGGTCTGCTTAAACAGAAAGGGGGGCTGTTGGAGCACTCCTATGGCAACATTATTATAACATAGTGGAAGTTCTACTTATCTGACCAAAACATTAGAACAAACAAGAAAAGAGATGATCAATGCACATTCCTGGGCCCCATATACTATCATAATATCTGTGCTAGTGCAAACAGTAAAAACATGGGGGTTTTTAGTTACAATTTTATGTATAAAAAGTGAAAAGCCTTCCAACCACGTCAAGGTAACCCCAGTATGGAAGGTCCTAACAAATTACCTTGGGTCATTTATCTGGGCTGACACTCCCTGCTTGGTTGCATTTTCGTGGGAAGATTGTCTCCCTGACCTTGCATTGGATTAGTATTGAAGGCTATCACTTCCCCCCCCCCCACTGGCTTTCAACAAGGAGGGAAGAGGCCTGCCATCCAATGCTTCGTATTCAAGGTGTAAAACCTCCAATTAAAGGGACGTGTTGGGGGGTGCTACTACCCCATGGAAGCTTGGTCAATCTTCCTGCTGAGAAACTCTGCTACATTACATAAACAGAAGGAGGGGCTGTGGGAGCACTCCTATGGCAACATTATTATAACATATAGTGGAAGTTCTACTGATCTGACCAAAACAAACAAGAAAAGAGATGATCAATGCACATTCCTGGGCCTCACATACTATCATAATATCTGTGCTAGTGCAAACCGTAAAAACATGGGGGTTTTTAGTTACAATTTTATGCATAAAAGTGAAAAGCCTTCCAACAATGCTACCTGGCATTGTTTTCTATAGCTAAATCTGTTATCTACCAGAACCCCCAAATCTTTTTCCATTACAGATTCACTTAACACAGAGTTATTTATGGTGTAGGTGGCGTAGGGATTATTAAATTCCAAATGAATCACCTTACATTTATCAACATCTCATCTGCCCATTTTGATAGTCTATCTATGTCTGCTTGTAGCACTTGCACATCATTTGAAGTTTCCAAAGCTCTGCATAGTTTAGTATCATCAGCAAACACAGAAACCTCAATGCCCCTTTCTAAGTCATTTATAAACAGATTAAGGGCTAGGCCACACTGCAGCGTTTTTCTGCATTCGTGCATGCGATTGTGCTTGCGTTTTTTCAGATCATTGGAAACGCGGCAATGCACCGAAAATGGGTGCGTTGTGATTGCGCATGCGATTGGGATTTGCGTTCCACATGTTTAATCGCAATTGCATGGGTTTTCCTATACCTAATGAAAACGCATGCGCAAACGGAACAAAATTGCACATGAAATCACATGCGATTCTGTTTGCGATTGCGTTTGCGGCGCAGTGTGGCTGTGCCCCAAAAAGAAGTGGCCCCAGGACAGAATCCTGAGGCACTCCGCTTAGAACTTTAGCCCACATAAATCTAGCTCCATTTACCACCACCTTCTGTTTGCGATCCAATAACCAATTCTCTATCCATGAACAAATGTTTTCTTCTAGGCCAACAGTCCTCAGTTCATACATTAGTCGCCTATGTGGCACAGTATCAAAAGCTTTCGCAAAATCCAAGTATACCACATCCCCTACTGTGCCTGAATCTAAATTCTTACACGCTCCTTCATAACCAATTAAATTTATCTGGCATGATCTATTTCTATGTTTAATGGCTATTTAATGTCGACACAAGATAGACTTGTAACTATCATAATAATGGACTACCACATGGACTTTTTATCACTCTGGAAACTAAGCACCACCACAAAGGGGGCAGGATTTGTGGATGGGAGGAGCTTATGCACCTATATATTGTTTGCACAGTTGGTATTGTAAGGGTGTAGAAATACCCCTGAAACGTTATGCATGTTTCCAATAAAATAGCCTAAGAGCCTTTTGCATCATGCAGGTGTAGGTGTGTTGCGGTCTTCATCTTTGGAGTTTTGAACGACTACCTTTTTTGAATTATGGTATTATATTGGCTTTTTTCCAATCCAGTGGCACATCCCCAGACCAAAGTGAACCTGAAAAGATGAGAAACAGTGGTCTAGATTGAACTAAAGTAAGCTCTTTTAAAATCCGAGGATGCAATCTATCTGGTCCTGGGGCTTTATTGAAATTAACTTTGTCTAATTGTTTCCGAACCATATCCTCCATCAGCCAATGTGAATACTCTTCATTTCTCCCCTGCATATTATTACAATCCCTGCTGTAAGGACTAGGATTCTCTATAGTAAAAACCGATGTAGAAAAAATGGTTTAGCAGATTAGCCTTTTTGGCATCCTCTGCAGCCATCTCAGCCCCATTGTTTAATGGTCCCACATTCTCAGTCCTCATCTTTTTACCATTTATATACTTAAAAAAAACATTTTGGGGTTGGACTTGCTTTGTTCGGCTATCCGTATTTCATTTTATATTTTAGCTAGTTTAATTGCTTTCTTGCACTCCTTATTACAGCTTTTATACTCCCTGTAAGACTGTTCTGTTCCCTCTGATTTCAAAATTTTAAAAGTCTTTTTCTTTTTTTCCATTTCCCTTTTTACCTGAGCATTAAGCCATGCAGGAGTGGACCTATTTTTTTTACCTTATAGTTACAAATTTAGAAATGTAATAGTTTAATATACCTTTAAAGGTGGTCCACATCTGCTCAGTATCTTTACCTACAAACAATTTCCCCCAGTCTATGAACAGGAGTCATTCTTTTAACAGCATAAAATTAGCTTTCTTAAAGTTAAAAGTTTTTGTTAACTTTAGTTTTTTGCAACCTATATTAAAGGGCATGTCCACCCCCAAAACTAAAATGTAACCCCTTACTGGCCACATCAAGTAGTTTAAAACAATCCTTACCTTACATTCCTGCTCAAAATAGTTCCCCTGCTGTGCCCCTCCAAAATCCAGGAAACTGCTGTGTAGGAGCAGTGTGTGACTCATGCTGTGCCTGAGACTTCCTCAACCTCATCAAGGTTGAGGCATGCTCAGTGCAGCCCTCCCTGCCTCTCAGCCAATCACGGACGCGGCTGCCGGTCCCGCCCCCTGCTTTCAATTCCATGCAAGCAGAGGGCCTGAACACTGCAGCGGAGGAGAGAGGGCAGGTAAGTAAGAATCAGGGGACTTTCTAACAATTATATTAATGCGGTTGGGGCTGGGGGAGCATGCCCTACCACATATCAAAAGTTAAATTTTGGGGTGGACATGCCCTTTAAATGACACTGTATCATGATCACTATTCCCTAAGCTTCCCATTAACTTCATTTCCAAAATGAACTCGAGGTTATTAGATACCACCAGATCCAACAACGCATTCTGTCTAGTAGGAACTTCTGTGAAAGAAAATGCTCACATAGGAAATTTAAGAACTTTATACCTTTTGAGGTGCTGGCAGTTCCCTTATTCCAATCTATGTCAGGGTAGTTAAAATCCCCCATACCAGAAGCCTTTGCCAACTACATATGGAGATTAATTTCCACCTCCTCCCCGGCATTTTGCGGCTTATAATGTACACCAACAATTAATTTACCCATCTTTTTGCTTCCTATACACAGCTCTACCCATATTGTTTCTGCCGTATCGTTTATATACCCATCTATTCCATCTTTTAGATTTGGCTTCAATTCCTGTTTAACATACATACATACTCTGTCATGTCTAAATGTGAAGTATCCTTCAATATTTACTGTCCAGTCGTGTGAATCATTTAGCCATGTTTCTGCTATACCGATCACATACCTTTCCTTTAAAGCAATTAGTTCTAGTTCCCCAGTTTTTCTTGCATTTGCATTTGTAAGCATACATTTTAGATTATCAATTGATTTACTTCCATACTTAGACATTCATGCCTCCTTGTCCTCTATGCTGTCCCCTCCCCGGTCTCCTCCCTCCATTGTGTCATTAGCCCCCTGATCCCTAACTTCTCTATCTACCCCTATGTAGTTCAACGTACCCCTCCATACCTAGTTTAAAATCTCCAACCCCCTAGCCATCTTTTCCCTCAAAACAGCTGCACCATCATCATTGAGGTGCAATCCATAACAGAAAAGTCAGCCCAGTTCTTTAAAAACCCAAACCCCATCTCCTTACAACATATTGTAATATTATTAAACATTTTACGCAAAACAAAACCTATGTTTTGGGGGGCCCTGAGTATCTTACTAAAAGTCTTTTTAGGGATGGACAGTTCAGTACTAAATATCATTATTTTTTAAAATTGTTTATATTATAAATAGTTATAACATAGTTGTTATACATATTATCTTCCATTTTGAAAAATCAGCTTATATCATACCCTATGGTATGTTTTGTTGAGGTCAGTAGTGAGATGCCATTTCAGGTTCTCTAATGGTCTTTTTCCCAGGGTATGCACTTCCTTGGAATGTTCCTATCAGTCATTTTTACATATAGGCTTTTGGATGGGTCAAACATGCTCAGATCTCAACTGAGCAACTCAATCAACCAAAGGCTAGACCATAACTAACTCTATTAGGGGTCCAGCAAACAGGAAGGGCTAGGCCACACTGTTGTGTTTTCTCTTGCGCTAATGATCACACTTCCATTCTGTTAACACGTGAAAATCACAGTGCATGTCAATGTGGGTGGCCACATTGCATGCTCTGCAATTTGTTTAAGGAACGCATGCAATTACCATTTTTTTTGCAGATCATGTGCTCTGATTGCGGAGTGCATGGATCACAGTGCATGGGAATGGTAATACAAGTGAAGCATACACTTTTTACACACATTGCCATCCAGCATTGTGTAGTCTCAGCCAGGGGTGTCCCGAGGGTTTTTGGCACCTGAAAGAACTTTTGAATGCCGCCTATAGGCGAGTGTGGCTGTTGCGACAGAGTGGGCGTGGCTTCTTGCTGGGTGTGGCAAAACTTTTGATAATTTTGTATTTGATTACACATTAAATCTCCATTGTTATGACACAGGCTGGCATTATGGTCATGGGTCTCTTTTAATCTGCTAATTTACAGTGACAGACACTTCCAACATAGGGTAACCCTGTGAGAGTGACAGTAGTAAACGCTGCCTTATGGATGGTAATGGTGTTATTACCCTAAAAAATAAAATGCAAATGTAACAAAGACCACTAAACAGCTGGTATTGTTTGTTATACAACTTCCCATTCAATATCTATTGGTACTCAATAGGATTACAATCAATAACAAGGACATGCAACCTGTGCCTTTCCAGATGTTTGAAAGTCCTCTTTGCAGAGAGTATGATGGGGAATGCTGGGAATTGTAGTTTTTATCTGGCGAGATGTAAGTTGCACATCTTGTTCTGCTGTAACTAATTGTTTCCACTATCAGTATAAAAAGTGTTTTTACCAAACACCAAACTAATACACACACAAGTTTACTAAAAGCACTGTAAATTCACTGACAGATATTTTTTTCCAAACTAATTTGATGAGGGTAATAGTACAATTACGGACTAATACACAGTTTATCTAGCTTTAAAAAAAAAACATTGAAAAAAAAAATGTTGCACCCATTACATAAACACATTTTCTCTTCACCTTTGACCACTTAACAATCATTAATTCAGACTACCACAAAACAGGTAAAATCCCCCAAATTATCCAATTAACAAAAAATCTATCCCTATCATTTAAAGGGCAACTATAAAAGAAAATGTTCATGTATTTAAATCCATTAAGCCCCATCAGCTTTGTAATACAGGCGTATGTGTGTGCATTTTTAAGCAGCCTGGACATATGGGTTAAATTATATGTTTATATACAATTCATACCAGTTGTCCTCTGGCTGGCGGCGCTTGTGGTCCTCTGGCTGGCGATCCTTCCCACAGTTCACAAAAGAGTGTCCTGCACACAAGAAAAACCCACACTTAACCAAACCCCCACAAGCAGGGCCGCTCCTACCATAAAGTGGCATGAAAAATATGCTCACAGCCTGCACCCCAGATATTTGCGGATATTTAGGCTCTGGTACTGCCCTCCACAGTGACGTAACTTACGCACAGAGGGGTGTAATGAAGGGGAATAGACTGAGAGTTCAGTCACCTTCTGCAATTGGTTTGGTTGCCAGGTAGAGAGCAGCGCATGCAGGTAAGAAGAAAATAAAATTCAAGTTAACCAGGGGCATGCGCCGTGAGCATATTTTTCTGGTCGCTTCATGGTAGGAGCATCCTTGGCCTCAGCCAAAGTCAGTGTTTTGGAAGAATTTATTTATGCACAGACAAAATGCTGGATGGGCAGATTAAGATAACTGGAGAAGAAAAATAGTACTCTTTTTCTTAAAAGCATATGTATTTGTGCTGAACTTCCCCTTTAAGGTCTAAACTGCTTAAAAAGGAAATGCAAAATGGTTTGTTTTGTGGTTATTTGTCCTGAAATGGGAAGTAGAGAGAGGTTTTTTTTTGATGCACAGAGAAAAGTTCAACCAAAAAAGATACCCACTGCTAAAAGTATGTATGTTTTCAGTTTTATGCTAAGTGCTCATTAGACTTTTGTGCAATATTCAAAGTGTATCGCTGGAAAAATGTAACACACTGATGGGAGGCTTTATTCACCTTTCTAATTTGCAACTTGTAGTATGCCTTATATGGACTGTCCTGTCTTAAATAATCTATTAACTATAAATTGCAAATATAGTAACTTTTTTAAGGCATACAAGTGATTTCTTCTTTCATACTGCAACATTGTTCCCAAGGTAAACATTTTTCATTTGAACAGCCAATTTACAACCCCTCCAATGCCCCCCTTCCCCCACTGGTGGTACAGAAGAGATGTTCGAAATCACTAGCGCGTTTTTGCCCTCGCAATTGCGCCTGCGTTTTTTGCTAAAATGGAAATTGCAGGAACGTGAAAATTCCCATGATTTCCGATGCGCATGGGAATGCGCACCCCTTTGCGTTTTGGTAATGCACACATTCACGATTTTTGGTGTGTTAACGCATGCATTTCCATAATGGAAAATGGCAAAACGCAAACGCAAAACGCACAAGAAATTGTGTGCGTTGTAATGTGGCCTCGGCTTTAATGTGATGTAGCCCTGCTGCATGCTGATTATTCTAGTAGTCAAGCAACCCTAGGAAGGGGGCTAAAGGAAATATAAAGGCCAATTTAAAATTAAAATTATATATTAGTTGCCTTTACAATCCCTCTGGTCCCTATGATATATAGCCTGTTAAAGGGGAAGTTCAGTGCAAATACATATGCTTTTCAGAAAAAAGAGCAGTATTTTTTCATCCCAATGACCTTAATCTGCTAATTCAGCATTTTGTCTCTATATAAATGCAACCGAAATACTGACTTCCTGTTTGCAGGACCCCTAGTAGAGACCGTTATGGTCTTGCCATTGACCCAGCGCCTGGGTTGATTCAGTTGCTCAGTAGAGATCTGAGCATCTTTGACTCATCCAACAGCCAATAAGTAGAAATTACTGTTAGGGTGAGGCCACACTGCAACACACAGGAATCGCGCACAAAATCGCGAGCACGCGATTGTGTGCGTGATTCTTGCACGTTTCGCGTTCGCGTTTTGCGCATGCGGTTTCGCCTTTTCGCATTATGGACATGCATGCGTTAACGCACCAAAAATGGTGAACGCATGCGTTGCCAAAACGCGAACGGACGCGCAATCGCATGCGCATCGGAAATCGCGGGAATTTTTGCGTTCCCGCGATTTCCATTTTAGCGAAAATCGCGGGCGCAAACGCGAGCGCGAAACGCGAACGCGCTAGTGTGGCCTAGCCCTTAGGAACAGCAAAAGTGATTACCTCTTTTAACAGTTCTTTTTTTATTTTTTGTGTGTATCACTTGCTAAAAGGCTGCTGAACAGACTGAATTAGACTGGATCTAATTTAGTAACGCATTCTATAATCCAAGAGCAGGTTTCAAGCTGTTTCTAGAATGACATTTTGTCTGAAAAGCAAAAATAATACAGCTCACAGCTTTGAGATGTTAATGTTTCATTGCCATTGAAATTACACCGCCAGGTAGGAAGTCTTTTTTTATTATAAAAAGCAATTGTGCCCTTTAAAATAATAAAAAAGATCTTTGATACCAGATAGCATGTAAACGAAGTATTGTTGTAAAAAGAAAACACCTCTGCTTTAATTTACTGGAGCATGCGCTAGGACACAATAGCAACAGCATGGACTAGGACACAGTAGCAACAGCATGCACTAGGACATAGTTGCAACAACATGTACTAGGACACCGTAGCAACAGCATGCAGTAGGACACAGTTGCAACAATATGCACTAGGACACAATAGCAATAGCATGCACTAGGACACCGTAGCAACAGCATGCACTAGGACACCGTAGCAACAGCATGCACTAGGACACCGTAGCAACAGCATGCACTAGGACACCGTAGCAACAGCATGCAGTAGGACACCGTAGCAACAGCATGCAGTAGGACACAGTTGCAACAGCATGCAGTAGGACACAGTTGCAACAACATGCACTAGGACACTGTAGCAACAGCATGCACCAGGACACAATAGCAACAGCATGCACCAGGACACCATAGCAACAGCATGCACCAGGACACCGTAGCAACAGCATGCACCAGGACACCGTAGCAACAGCATGCACCAGGACACCGTAGCAACAGCATGCACCAGGACACCGTAGCAACAAGCAGGCACCATACACCGTGCCAACAGCATGCACAGGACAGACACCGTAGACAACAGCATGCAACCAGGACACCGTAGCAACAGCATGCACTAGGACACAGTAGAAACAAGCATGCACTAGGACTACCGTAGCACAAAGCATGCACTTAGGACACCGTACAACAGCATGCACTAGGACACCGTAGCAACAGCATGCACTAGACACCGTAGCACACATGCCTAGGACACCACCGTAGCAACAATGCACTAGGACACCGTAAGCAACAGCATGCACTATAGGACACCTTAGCAACAGCATGCACTAGGACACCGTAGCAACACTCACTAGGACACCGTGCAACGCATGCACAGGACAACCGTAGCAACAGCATGCACTAGGACAACCGTAGCAACAGCATGCACTAGGAACACCGTAGCAACGTCATGCACTAGGACAACCGTAGCAACAGCATGCACTAGACACCGTACAACAGCATGCACTAGGACACCGTAGCACATCATGCGTAGACAACCGTAGCAACATCATGCAGTTGACACCGTAGCCAACAGCATGCAAGTAGGACACAGTTGCAACAATATGCACTAGGACACAATAGCAAAGCATGCACTAGGACACCGTACAACAGCATGCACTAGGACACCCGTAGAAACAGCATGCACTAGGACACAATAGCAATAGCATGCACTAGGACACCGTAGCAACAGCATGCACCAGGACACCGTAGCAACAGCATGCACCAGGACACCGTAGCAACAGCATGCACCAGGACACCGTAGCAACAGCATGCACTAGGACACCGTAGCAACAGCATGCACTAGGACACAATAGCAACAGCATGCACTAGGACACCGAGCAACAGCATGCACTAGACCCACCCGTAGCACAGCATGCACTAGGACACCAACGTAGGCAACAGAATGCAACTAGGACACCGAGCAACACATGCACTATAGGACACCTAGCAACAGCATGCACTAGGACACCGTAGCAACACTCAAGGCACGTGCAACGCATGCACTAGGACAACCGTAGCAACAGCATGCACTAGGACAACCGTAGCAACAGCATGCACTAGGACACCGTAGCAACAGCATGCACTAGGACACCGTAGCAACAGCATGCACTAGACACTGTACAACAGCATGCACTAGGACACCGTAGCACACACATGCGTAGACAACCGTACAACATCATGCAGTGACACCGTAGCCAACAGCATGCAGTAGGACACAGTTGCAACAATATGCACTAGGACACAATAGCAATAGCATGCACTAGGACACCGTAGCAACAGCATGCACTAGGACACCGTAGAAACAGCATGCACTAGGACACAATAGCAATAGCATGCACTAGGACACCGTAGCAACAGCATGCACCAGGACACCGTAGCAACAGCATGCACCAGGACACCGTAGCAACAGCATGCACCAGGACACCGTAGCAACAGCATGCACCAGGACACCGTAGCAACAGCATGCACCAGGACACCGTAGCAACAGCATGCACCAGGACACCGTAGCAACAGCATGCACTAGGACACCGTAGCAACAGCATGCACTAGGACACAATAGCAACAGCATCACTAGGACACCCATAGCAAAATGATATTGGTGGTTTTTAAATTCAAGGTACAATAGTTTAATATGAACCCAGGTTCTTAAGCAAGTTATAGTTTAGATGAGACAATGAACTTAAAATGCCTAAAAGTGACTTGGTTATAGGCTCAATACTGTTAATAGTATCTCTATTATTTTAGCTGCTTCTGCTGAAGAACTGTGGAAGGCACTAATATTTTCCTGTGCAGTGGAAGCAAATAGAAAGGCAGTCCAAATACTGTCTAATCTCTCTCCCCATGTGGGAATAAAGCAACTGGAAATGAAGGCACAACCCAAAGATCAACCACCCTATGTTTTATGTGATGTTTTACAGGAAACACAGACCGTGAAAAGGGTGCACTACTATTGCAGTCCACCGGGATCGGATTTCAAAACAAAGTACAGTATCCTAAAATATGCTCCAAATAAATTGTGCAAAAGTTGTGTCCACATGATATAGTCCAATATATTAAATTAAATCAAAGGGCTAATACAAAAGGCATTCAACATTTTGGCCCATTTAAGACCCTGCGATCAGCCAATATATCAACCCAATAAGCTAGTATGGCCAAGGGCAGCTGCAGGCCTCAGACTTTCCAAATGGAGTTCACAATTTACGAGTTCACTAAATGTTTTTGGATTTGAGGGTTTTATTGCAGCAGATCAATATAGGCAATATCTGGATCAGTAGAGGAGGCCCAGTATATATAATAACGGTCAGCGCAACTTTAACTCCATATCAACGTTGGAAGCACGGGCTAGGCGAAAATCACCCGCGCATCCGACACTTGCGATTCAATATCGCATTTGTGCATTAAGATTCTGCAGAGGGTAAATCCCTTACCTTACCGGGATTTACCCACATTCTTAAATGCAATATTGAATTACAGACAGGACAGCGATAGTGGCTCTGGGTAAATGAGCCTGAATGTGAGGACACTCTTTAAGTCTTGTAATTTATTATCATTGATTATCAACTTGGCGTTAATGTGAAACCTCCTTACTGGCTAACTGCATTATACATCAAGCTCCCTGACAATATGGAAGGTATAACAGATTAATATATTCAGGGATCTATATATATGTCCCAGATTACCTGTCAAAATGATTTAGAACTGTGTAAACAAATTAAAATCTTCACTTTGCAATTCAGTCTAGCAGTATGAACACTGGGGCAATGCAATCCAAACATTCTTCCAACATAAAAAGAAAATTAAGTCCTGCTTCTGGGTTACCTAGTTCTCTGCATGTGGCCATTTTCTGCACTAGTAACAAGTTAAAGCTCTATTGACGGTTGCCATGGCGACTGGCTCAAACTCTGTTGACTGCAAAGGAAAACAGCCTTCTCAGAGGCAGTGCACTCTGTCACCATCACACAGTTCTACATTTTAATTCATAATCATTATATAAATTAATGCACTGTTTTATGGGTCCCTAATAAAGGAAATTGTTTGATTTGCAGTGATGTATTTTAAATAAACCATAAATAAACCTGTTTGTATTTAACTCTAATGGCTAGGGCACACTGGGTGAATTTTCTCATGCGCTTACGTTTTGTGATCTATTTTAACAAAAAAAAAAGGCTGCAATGACTTTCTTATGTAGATAGAAATGGATGTGCATTGACCAAGCAGATGAAGTACAAACAATTTGAAATAAAAAAAAATGGGGCATATTTATAACTCCGCCTCTGTTTTAGCCAAAATTGGACAGCGGATTAACATTGCTGCGATTGGCTTTTTGCCAATTTGCGGATATCGCAGCTCGTATTTATAAAGCGGCGTTTATGGGTTTCCCGCGATATGTTCAGCCATTACAATTCACCAACTTTGGAGTGGTGGAAACGGCCATGCAATAGGGCTGTGCTCGTGGGGGGGGTGCACCTCCGACACGGGGGGGCTGAAATGTATGGAAGGGGATAAAAATAAATATTGTACCAAAAGGAGATGAGAACATACCGGCGGATTAACCAATAGCAGCAATTAGACATTTAACACTTGCATGTGGTTCTATGGAACTCTGAGGAAATGACTAAAGTGAGAGAGAGTCTGAATGCAAGGGATAAGAATCTGCATGGTATAGGACACATAGAATTAGAAAAGCCAAAAGAAAAAAAGTTGAAATGTAAGTCTAACACAGGAGAATCACAACTCATTGGGGAAGGAAAGCAATAGTGAGTGCAATGCAAAACAGAATATGAAAGCAAAAGTAAATATAACACAAAAATGACAGAAGGCATCACAGAGAAATGCACAATACTCTCTGGGTAGGAGAGGACACAGTGAGAATCATGCCGGTGGGAAGGAAACTCAAACAAAGGACTTAATGGGCCACATCAAATACAGAACCAGAAGCAAAGAAGGACACGCAATGACGCAAATAGAACAAAGGAGGAAAAGTGATTGGTGTAAAAGATTGGTTTGTTTTGTTTGCCATCTGAGATGACTATAAAATCTTAACGTCCTGTTACAAAGACAACTGGTAATTATATAAGGTTACAGAGGAAATATAAAGTATATATAAAAAATATACAGTATTTTTCCATTCAACTAATTTACACCATCTACAAGCTTCAGCTGCCACTCACAACCCAATGTTTTTTCCTCCCTTACCAATTAAGTAGCCAGTGTGGTGTTCAATGATCTGCCTGTGATGCAGGTGATAAGTTTTGGATTGATTTGATGCTACCCTATTGATAATAATAGCTGCTTATTTTTGAAATTTCCAGTGGATTAATGGAGTTTTATTCCACTGACTAAAAGCTTTTCCTTGACCTTTTACAGCCTGTCAGCCATCTTCTATGACAAGCATTGGGACTTCATTTGTAAAAGAGAGTGATTTTTTAACTGATTGCTAAGTCCTGGGCTTTTTGAATCTGTTTATATGTCAGATCGGATTTAGACCTGTCTTTCATTTCTTTTTCTTTCCCTTGGGAATTAATTCATTCGAAAGTGAAAATATTTCCATTGTATCACATCTTTGTCCTGGAGGTAATTACTTCTTGCACCAAATGACACATCTAGTATCTGTCATCAATGATTGATATTCTTCACTGAAAAACATAAGTACCTTTGGCACCACAGGGGGATTAATTGGTGACATTGGACATAGAATAAACACGGCAAGAATATTTGACAATAAAATATCAAATATTTCCATTTTCTAAATGTATTAATTTACTGCATTTTACTGTATTTTATAATCATCGAAATGTTCTAGGAATAAAATCAATATCTTTATTTTCCGGAGCTAAAAAAAATAGTTATTGTTTTTTTTGTACTGCAGACAATAAACTTTTGCATTTGAAGTGCAGTACACTTAAGTGCTGATCTAACCTGCTGAAGTTACCTGTTCACACTACATTAATTGATTATAAATGCCAAAGGTTTTCTAAATTATAGATTGCACATTAATACAGGAAGCTTATTTCTGCAGTACCCCACCTCATCCTATACTTTCACTAATAGAAATATATTTAAATGTTTTAGTATTAAAGAGAAAATGTAGTCTCCTAACAGGTTAGAGTTTAAAAAAAACCAAGACGTCTTACCTTTTAATTAAGACCAGGACCACATCTCTAACTCCAGTCTGTAAGACGTTATATTGATAAAAAGATTTAATAATACCTGTTTCAAGTAGTTACATCCTACCTGTACCAAAGGTCTGAGCATTCTTAATGAAGACATAATGCTGAGGAATGACAGGAAGTCCCTGCACAGACAACTGCGTAATGTCATCAGTGCCCACCCCCAGGGGTGTTCGTAGGGTTTTTGGCATCTAAACAACTTTTGAATGGCATCTATAGGCAGATGGGGGCGGTGTCTGAAGCTACCATGATAAAGTGGGTGTGGCTTCATTGGGAAAGTGATTATGGCTTGTGGAGCTGATCATGGTTTGTGGAGGTGGGTGAGGAATTAACACTGGCTGGTAGACTGGAGGGTTAACTTAATACACACAAATACACCAAAACAGACAGACACATAAATACAAACACACACAGAGATACAGCCACACTCACACAGATACAGACACACACATGCATAAAGAAGGGTTCAATAAACTTAAAGAAATTCTCCCTGAACACAGTTCCCATCATTCTCCATTTCCACACTAAAACCTAGGTCCCAGGCAGCTCATAAAATGGGTGCAATCAACCCCCCAGAAGGTGACTGTCCGCACAACTTTAAACCCAAACCATGAGGAAGTCCCACCCACTGCCAGTGTGGAGACAGTGTGAGTGGAATTCTGTCCCCTGTACAATATAAGGGATAATGCGCCCCTTACAGTGTAATACAAGGCTATTATGCCACCAAGGAGTTCCCTGACCATATATAAAAGCATCAAGGCCGTTGGGAACTCCGAGGTGGCATAATAGCCATATATTACACTGTAAGGGGCACGTTATTTCTTATAATACACAAGTTGTGTTATATAAATACAGTCATAATAGTTGGTGAAAAGAATTTATTTAACTTACAATTTTTTTTCAAAGTTTGATCAGTTTTTAAATTGCATATAATAGAATGTTTTTTTCTTTTTTAAACGTAACATTAACAAAACATTGTTAAACATTTTAAGTATTATTTAAAATCTTTTTCAGATATGTTTAAATATTCATTGTAATTGAAATTTTAATAGTAATTTAGTCAGAATCAGATGTTTCCAGGATTCTTTTTCTTTTTGCCGAGTTATCTGTTTTGATTGTATATATATTTATTGATAATTGTGAGATACAGTTGTCTCCAAATATTGTTTGTAGTATTTTTTTTGTTTGTATGTTTATGTCTTCATCATTGTATGTTGATATTGTTGGTTGGTCGTTTCTTATTTCTGTGTTTCTTTTTGGTACATTTGCAGAGTTACTATTTAAGATATGTGATATATGTTGCTGTTGGGTTTCAGTAATAGTTGCATAGTTCGGTAATGCTTGATATGTTTTTATGGCCAGAAATCTGCATTATTTCATTGGGGGGAATGTTTTGTGCAACTAATTCTTGTATAGTCGTTTTGCGTGTAGAATGGTTTGTTATTTTTTTGTCTTCTGGTAGGGCAGCTGACAATTTCATTGTTAACATGGATAGTATTTTATTTATACCAATTTTCATTTGTCTGTACCATCTTGGGTAATAAGTTTTGTAATATATATTTGGGGCTAGGTAAAATAGTGATTCTGGGGTTAACATGGATTCTGGACGGTTTTCTTTATATTTAAGGTATGCAGTAATTGGGTCCCTATCTGGATTGTTGGGCAGTTCATACATCCAGGGTTTTACAAGTCTTGTATCTTTAGGGTTCTCTAATGTCCTTGTTTTGGTCTGTCTTTCTGTGTATTTTAGGTATCTGTTCCCTGTAGTGTCTGTGTGTAGTGTGATGTCCCCCCATTGTAAGTCATATTGATCTTTTGTTCTTAGTGCGTAATGTATGGCTATGTGAAAGAATATTGAATTTAGTAGTGATGTTGGTTGTCTAGTGAAAGTGTTCCTGATGTGTACAGTGTGTTAATGTCGTTGTCTGTCCATGCCTGTGCTTTGTTTGGTTTGTTGCCTTTTCCTTGTTTTTTTAGGAATTTCATTTTAGCTGAAATTGTTTGTCCAGTTAATGGGAAGTCGTCTGGTAATCCATGTATAATGTGATGCGGATATTTATGGGACTTAAGATTTCTGTCTATACTTCCTAAAATACATCTAAGTGTATGAGGCTCGTATTCAGTGTGATCTTCTTACTGCCATTATAAATGTTGATATAATATTGTCATTATATGGTATTTTTCTCGTCATTTATTGTATCTAGGTAATTCTGCAGCAATGATACATCTGAATTTGTTTTTTTTTATTTATGTTTTTTTGTTGTTCAATGAATTTCTTGTGTTCTTCTGTTTCTGTAAAAAAATGTAACATATTAATTATAATAAAGTACATTTAATTTATTTTTGTTTCTGTTAGCTTCTTTTGTATCTTTACCTTTTCTCTGGTTTATTTTTTTATGCTGTTTTTTTTCAGTTTCTATAAAAGATAAATGTTTTTGTTTTAAAATATAGAAGAAGAAATAAATGTTTGTGTATTTGTATTTTTTTTCCGTTACCTGTAGTTGTTTCAGAATTGAAGTGTTGTCTCCACTTGTTATCTTTGTGGTAATTAAACTGGTTGTCTAATACATTTGGTTTGATCCTGGTTATGTTTATTTTTTGTTTATATGTTAAATTTAGTTTTATAGCTATTCCTATTTTTTTTTTCTCGTTTGTAGTTTAGTTATTATGTATGTTATTTTTATTTATATGGTAAAGAGTTTTCTTTAGGATTATTGCACTTGTTTTATTTGCATTCCGTTTTCCCCTGCTTGTTATTTTTGGTATGCTCCATTTTTTTGTGTTTCATGCGTTTTTGTAATGTGTATTGCGCATGCGCGCCTTTCCTGGTTCGGTCATTTGCGTAATGCGCATGCACGCTAGGCAGTTACATGTGCTCTTGGCTGTTCAATGCGCGCCCGGCTATTCTGCGAACATTCTGCCGTTATAGTCCTGTACCAGAGAATCAGAGTGCCTATTTTAGATACCGGAGTGATTGCAAATTAAGTAGGTTTATGATTTTCTTTTTATGTTGCAAATTATTGAACTAATCACTCAGTGATTCTAATAATGATTCTCGCCACTGCAGCATTCCCCTGTGCAGGCATTACGAGGTGAAGCACACGCCCTCTTTCTCTTCTCCCTCTATCAACCTAATCACCTGGTGGAGGAAATGCAATATTGCAGGAAGATTTTTTTTAAATAGCGCCTTTCTAGGTGACCACAGGGGGGCGCCGTGAGCAAATGTTTCAGTTTGCTTCATTGTAGGGATACCCTGACCACCCCTAGACATTTATGGACAAAAAAGCTAGTAAATGTCAACCTATTGCTGCGTATAATTACATGCAGAGGAATACACTTAAGAATAGCTGTAAAAGAGATTGATATTTGAGGGGGTGTGGCTATCAATGTAGGCAGTGAAGTTTACTGGGCACATGGCTTCAAGCTGCTGAAAGCATAAGTTGCATAGAAAGTAAAAATGGTTAACATTTTCAGCAATACAACTGAATCAATACATGTGATTCAGAGCTCGTTTTTAATGTATGATTGAAGCTTTCGTTTGACCCAAAATTATTATTTTGCATTATTAATTGTTATATACATAAAAGCAGTTAAAAATGCATTTCCAATTTAAAAACATTTTTGTAGGTATATCTTTGCAAAATTGGTGTGAGGGATATGCTGCTGCTTTACACAAACATATTTACCACAAGGGCACTTATAAGTGCCGGGGAGGGGGGTCCCGCTTTCAAGCTGCGGTATTACTTAAGCCCAAAAAGGCACTTGTCAGTGCCACAGGGGCACTTGTAAGTGCCAAGTAGGGGGGTCCCGGTCTCGAGCCACAGGACGCCTTAAGCCCTAAACGGCACTTGTTATATCAGGGACTTCCATATTGGTTTATAGAAAATACACTGTGCATAGAGACAGTGAATACATTTTAAATTTAGTTCTCCTTTAATGGCACCAATGGTATGACATATTTACACAATAAAAAGTACCTGTACCTCTATCAGATGTTTTCCTTATTCAGGGAAAGACAAACTTTTGGATAAACTATATTACATTTTTCTAAGAAGGAAATCATTTTTCCTGACAACAATTAAACTAAACAATGTATCAATTATGAACTATTTTTTAAATTAGTACTAGCATTTTCTTAGGTTAAAACCTTTTAATGAATCTGCCAGAACAATTAATTCCAGAAGACAGTGACATCACTTTTACTGTATGAACTCTTTTTACTCCAGAAAATAAAAGTGCACCTCCAGTCAGTCTCTTTATCTCTCAAAGGGCCATATTGATAAACGCACAGTATTGCTTTTTTCGATAACCTGCGGGTTTTTAAATATGTCCCAAAAGTGCTATTTTCTGTTTTTTTCCTCACCAGACATCTCTTAATAAAATAACCTGACACAGCTCCGTGCAATGAATTTCTCAATAATGTACCCATCTAAAAGTGAATTAAACCTTTAATGTAGATCAATCCAACTCCACATTTTTGTTAATATCCAAATTAAGCACTGATACAATGACATAGCTAGAATGAGAATTAGGCTGAGACCACACTGCAACTCGCTCAAGTGCACGGAAGCATGCACGTTAATGCTCGCGATTGTGCGCAAGAGCACATTGCAGTGTGTGTGTGTGATCTCCTGATGTTTTACAACCAGATCACATGCGATTGGGCAAAAAAATGCGGATCCAATGTTCTCCGATTAAGGGATCGCACACGCATCGCACAATAGTGTAGCCACATCAATTGGGCCACACTAATGTGCGCTTTTTAAAGCACGATCTGATTGCAATAGGATGGCGCTTAAAAGCGCCTCAGTGTGGCCTAGCCCTTAGCATGAGATATGACTGAAATCCAGTGTGTAAGGCTCCTTACTATATGATGAAGTTAGACTGGGAATAGTGCTAAAATCTACTATTTACAAATGAAAAAAACTAACCAGGGAAATAAAAATTTTGAAGCTGTTTTGGGCAAATATATATTACTAGCAAAATTCTCAACAATACTGCTTGAATGCAATAGGATTTAGGTTACTTCTAAAGACAACAGTGTGGGCATGCCAAGTTGGATTGTGAATGATCCTATAGCAACTGTACACTATAGGGAGAATCTACAGATTATTATTCTCTGTTGGGCCCCTTATACATGTTATGATATTTTGGCTCCATCTCCTTGAAGAAACAAAAGTTAATACTGAGTTAAAGGGATATTAAACCAGTTTTATTAAGAACATCAAATCTGTAGCTTTTATTCACGGGGGGAGGAGAACACTTATTCCCACCTCTCTGTGAATATTAGAATGCTGTAACCGTGCTCCATTCCTTCGAAGATGACGCCGAGTTCTGTCTGAGCGCCTATCTTTAGCGCATGCACACCAATACAGTAGCTCAGTAGGGACACAATGCCATATGCTCTGGAGCGCCGGTAGGTAAGTGTTGCACTATTACCTGGGGCATTGTATTATTCACAGGGAGGTGGGAGTGAGCATTCTACCCTCCCTGTGAATAATTGCTATATATTTGACGTACATAAAATCATTTTTTTCTGGAGTTTCCCCCCCCCCCCCTTTTTAGCTGTTTTTTTGCATTCCTCTGGATCAACTGTTAGGTAGGGTTATTCAACCTCAATTACTATTGCGATCCATTTTTTTGCAACGCATGCAATCCCCCCTTTTTGTGTAAATAGCATGCACACCGCATTGTGGTCTGTTGATAATGTAAATGATAACTAATTGTCCACCTATGACACAGCCAGTCCACCAATGACACAGCCAGTCCACCTATGACACAGCCCGTCCACCTATGACACAGCCAGTCCACCAATGAAACAGCCAAGCCAGTCCAACAATGACACAGCCAAGCCATCAATGGCACAGCCCGCCTACTAATGACACAGCCAGTCCACCTATGACACAGCCAGTCCACCAATGACACAGCCAAGCCAGTCCAACAATGACACAGCAAAGCCACCAATGACACAGCCAGCCTACTAATGACACAGCCAGTCCACCTATGACACAGCCAGTCCACCAATAACACAGCCAAGCCAGTCCACCAATGACACAGCCAGTCCATCTATGACACAGGCAGTCCACCAAGGACACAGCCAGTCCACCAATGACACAGCCAGTCCACCAATGACACAGCCAGTCCACCAATGACACAACCAAGCCAGTCCACCTATGACACAGCCAGTCCACCTATGACACAGCCAGTCCACCTATGACACCGCCAGTCCAACAATGACACAGCCAGTCCACCAAGGACCCAGCCAGTCCACCAAGGACACAGCCAGTCCTCCAGTGACACAGCCCGTCTGCCAGTGACACAGCCAGTCCACCAGTGACACAGCCAGTCCACCAACGACACAGTCAGTCCATCAAGGATACAGCCAGTAAACCAATGACAAAGCCAGTACACCAATGACACAGCCAAGCTAGTCCACCAATGACACAGCCAAACCAGTCCACCTATGACACAGCCAGTCCACCAAGGAAACAGCCAGTCCACTAATGACACAGCTAGTCCACCAATGACACAACCAAGCCAGTCCACCTATGACAAAGCCAGTCCACCTATGACACTGCCAGTCGACCAATGACACAGACAGTCCACCAAAGACACAGCCAGTCCACCAAAGACACAGCCAGTCCACCAAGGACACAGCTAGTCCATCAGGTACACAACCAAGCCAGTCCACCAGTGACACAGCCAAGCCAGTCCACCAATGACACAGCCAGTCCACCTATGCAACAGGCAGTCCACCAAGGACAGTCAGTGCACCAATGACACAGCCAGTCCACCTTTGACACAGCCAGTCCACCTATGACACAGCCCATCCACCAATGAAACAGCCAGTCCTCCAGTGACACAGCCAGTCCACCAGGGCCACCTATGACACAACCAGTCCACCAATGACACAGCCAGTCCACCAATGACACAGCCAGTACACCAAGGACACAGCCAGTCCACCAAGGACACAGCCAGTCCGCCAGTGACACAGCCTGTCTGCCAGTGACACAGCCAGTCCACCAATGACACAGCCCGTCCACCAATGACACAGCCCATCCACCAATGACACAGCCCATCCTCCAATGACACAGCCCATCCTCCAATGACACAGCCAGTACACCAACACCAATGACACAGCCAGTCCACCAATGACACAGCCAGTCAACCAATGACACAGCCAGTCCACCAATGACACAGCCAGTCCACCAACGACACAGCCAGTACACCAATGTCAAAGCCAGTACACCAATGATACAGCCAGTCCATCAAGGACAAAGCCAGTCCACCAACACCAATGACACAGCCAGTCCACCAATGACACAGCCCGTCTACCAATGACACAGCCCGTCTACCAATGACACAGCCCGTCCACCAATGACACAGCCTGTCCACCAATGACACAGCCCATCCTCCAATGACACAGCCCATCCTCCAATGACACAGCTAGTCCACCAATGACACAGCCAGTCCACCAATGACACAGCCAGTCCACCAATGACACAGCCAAGCTAGTCCACCAATGACACAGCCAGTCCACCAATGACACAGCCAAGCTAGTCCACCAATGACACAGCCAAGCCAGTCCACCTATGACACAGCCAGTCCACCAAGGACACAGCCAGTCCACTAATGACACAGCTAGTCCACCAATGACACAACCAAGCCAGTCCACCTATGACACAGCCAGTCCACCTATGACACAGCCAGTCGACCAATGAAACAGCCAGTCGACCAATGACACAGACAGTCCACCAAAGACACAGTCAGTCCACCAAGGACACAGTCAGTCCACCAATGACACAGCCAGTTCACCAATGAAACAGCTAGTCCATCAAGTACACAGCCAAGCCAGTCCACCAGTGACACAGCCAAGCCAGTCCACCAATGACACAGCCAGTCCACCTATGACACAGGCAGTCCACCAAGGACACAGTCAGTGCACCAATGACACAGCCAGTCCACCTATGACACAGCCAGTCCACCTATGACACAGCCCATCCACCAATGAAACAGCCAGTCCTCCAGTGACACAGCCAGTCCAACAAGGACACAGCCAGTCCACCAATGACACAGCCAGTCGACCAATGACACAGCCTGTCGACCAAGGACACAGCCAGTCCACCAAGGACACAGCCAGTCCACCAAGGACACAGCCAGTCCACCAATGACACAGCCAGTCCGCCAATGACACAGCCCATCTGCCAGTGACACAACCCGTCCTCCAATGACACAGCCAGTACACCAACACCAATGACACAGCCAGTCCACCAATGACACAGCCAATCCACCAAGGACACAGCCAGTCCACCAATGACACAGCCAGTCCACCTATGACACAGCCAGTCCACCTATGGCACAGCCAGTCCACCAAGGACACAGCCAGTCCACCAATGACACAGCGAGTCCACCAATGACAGCCAAGCTACCTATGACACAGCCAGTCCACCTATAATACAGCCAAGCCAGTCCACCAATGACACAGCGAGTCCACCAATCACACAGCTAGTCCACCTATGACACAGCCAAGCCAGTCCACCTATGACACAGCCCATCCACCAATGACACAGCCAGTCCCCCAGTGACACAGCCGGTCCACCAAGGACACAGTTAGTGCACCAATGACACAGCCAGTCCCCCAATGACACAGCCAGTCCACCGATGGCACAGCCAGTCCTCCCAGGACACAGCCAGTCCACCAATGAAACAGCCAGTCCTCCAGTGACACAGCCAGTCCACCAATGACACAGCCAAGCCAGTCCACCTATGACACAGCCAGTCCACCAAGGGCACAGCCAGTCTACCAATGACACAGCCAGTCCACCTATGACACAGCCAGTCCACCTATGACACAGCCAGTCCACCAATGAATCAGCCAGTCCACCAAGGACCCAGCCAGTCCACTAATGACACAGCCAGTCCACAAATGACACAGCCAGTCCACCAAGGACACAGTCAGGCCACCAATGATATAGCCAGTCCACCAATGACACAGCCAGTCCACCAATGACACAGCCAGTCCAACAAGGACACAGCCAGTCCTCCAGTGACACAGCCCATCTGCCAGTGACACAGCAAGTCCACCAGTGACACAGTCAGTCCACCAATGACACAGCCCATCCTCAAATGACACAGCCCGTCCACCAATGACACAGCCAGTCCACCAATGACACAGCCAGTCCACCAACACCAATGACACAGCCAGTCCACCATGTGTCATAACGTGGGACTGGCGGGCACGTGGACTGGCAGTGTCCTTGGTGGGTGGGCTGTGCCATAGGTGGACTGGCTGTGTCTTGGTGGACGGGCTGTGTCATTGGTGGACGGCTGTGTCATTTGAGGATGGGCTGTGTCATAGATGGACTGGCTGTGTCATCATAGATGGACTGGCTGTCATTGGTGTTGGTGGACTGGCTGTGTCCTTGATGGACTGGCTGTGTCATAGGTGGACGGGGCTGTGTTTTTTGAGGATGGGCTGTGTCATAGGTGGACTGGCTGTGGTCATAGATGGACTGGCTGTGTCAGAGGCTGGCTGTGTCATTGGTTTTGTGTTACTGCTGTATCCTTGATGGACTAACTGTGTCATTGGTGGACTGGCTGTGTCATTGGTGACAGACTGTGTCCTTGGTGGACTGCCTGTGTCATTGGTGGATGAGCTGTGTCACTGAGGACTGGCTGTGTCATTGGTTGACAGGCTGTGTCATAGTTAGATTGGCTGTCATTGGTGACTCGCTGTGTCATTGGTGGACTGGCTGTGCCATAGGTGGACTGTCTGTGTCATTGTGGACTGGCTGTGTCATAGTGGACTGGCTGTGTCATAGGGGACTGGCTGTGTCATAGATGGACTGGCTGTGTCATTGGAGGATGGGCTGTGTCATTGGGGACGGGCTGTGTCATTGGTGGACGGGCTTGTGTCATTCGAGGATGGGCTGTGTCATTGGTGGACGGGCTGTGTCATTGGTGGATGGCTGTGTCATAGGTGGACTGGCTGTGTCATTGGTGGATTGGCTGTGTCATAGGTGGGCTGGCTGTGTCATTGGTGGACTCGCTGTGTCATTGGTGGACTGGCTTGGCTGTATTATAGGTGGACTGGCTGTGTCATAGGTAGATTGGCTGTCATTGGTGGAACTCGCTGTGTCATTGGTGGACTGGCTGTGTCACTGGAGGACTGGCTGTTTCATTGGTGGACGGGCTGTGTCATGGGACGGGCTGTGTCATAGTTGGACTGGCTGTGTCATAGGTGGACTGGCTGTGTCATAGGTGGACGGGGCTGTGTCATAGGTGTACTGGCTGTGTCATAGGTGGATTGGCTGTGTCATTGGTGCACTGGCTGTGTCCTTGGTTGACTGCCTGTGTCATAGGGACTGGCTGTGTCATTGGTGGATTGGCTGTGTCATAGGTGGGCTGGCTGTGTAATTGGTGGACTCGCTGTGTCATTGGTGGACTCGCTGTGTCATTGGTGGACTGGCTTGGCTGTATTATAGGTGGACTGGCTGTGTCATAGGTAGATTGGCTGTCATTGGTGGACTCGCTGTGTCATTGGTGGACTGGCTGTGTCACTGGAGGACTGGCTGTTTCATTGGTGGACGGGCTGTGTCATAGGTGGACGGGCTGTGTCAGGTGGACGGGCTGTGTCATAGTTGGACTGGCTGTGTCATAGGTGGAGTGGCTGTGGTCATTGGTGGACTGGCTGTGTCATAGGTTGACTGGCTGTGTCATTGGTGCCCTGGCTGTGTCCTTGGTTGACTGCCTGTGTCATAGGTGGACTGCCTGTGTCATAGGTGGACTGCCTGTGTCATAGTGGACTGGCTGTGTCATTGGTGGACTGGCCTGGCTGTGTCATAGGTGGACTGGCTTGTGTCATAGTTTGACTGGCTGTGTCATAGGTGGATTGGCTGTGTCATTGGTGCACTGGCTGTGTCCTTGGTTGACTGGCCTGTGTCATAGGTGGACTGGCTGTGTCATTGGTGGACTGGCTTGGCTGTGTCACTGGTGGACTGGCTGTGTCACTGGAGGACTGGCTGTGTCATTGGTGGATGGGCTGTGTCATTGGTGGACTGGCTTGGCTGTATCATAGGTGGACTGGCTGTGTCATAGGTGGATTGGCTGTCCTTGGAGGAACTGGCTGTGCCATAGGTGAACGGCTGTGTCATGGTGTGAACTGACTGTGTCCTTTGTGGACTGCCTGTGTCATAGGTAGACTGGCTGTCTTGTCATTGGAGAATGGGCGGGACTGGCTGTGTCACTGGCAGATGGCTGTGTCACTGGAGGACTGGCTGTGTCCATTGGTGGACCTGGCTATGTCTTAGGTGGACTGGCTGTGTCATTGGTGGACCGGCTGTGTCATAGGTGGACTGGCTGTGTCATTGGTAGACTGGCTGTGTCATTGGTGACTGGCTGTGTCATTGGTGGAATGGCTGTGTCATAGGTGGACTGGCTGTGTCATAGGTGGACTGGCTTGTCATTGGTGGACTGGCTGTGTCATTGGTGGACTGGCTGTGTCATAGGTGGACTGCCTGTGTCATTGGTGGACTGGCTTGGCTGTGTCATTGGTGGACGGGCTGTGTCACTGGTGGACTGGCTGTGTCACTGGAGGACTGGCTGTTTCATTGTTGGATGGGCTTGTGTCATAGGTGAACTGGCTGTGTCATTGGAGGATGGGCTGTGTCACTGGTGGACTGGCTGTCTCATAGGTGGACTGCCTGTATCATTGGTGGACTGCCTGTGTCATAGGTGGACGGCTTGGCTGTGTCATTAGTGGATGGGCTGTGTCACTGGTGGACTGGCTGTGTCACTGGAGGACTGGCTGTTTTATTGGTGGATGGGCTGTGTCATAGGTGGACTGGCTGTTTCATTGGTGGATGGGCTGTGTCATTGGTGGACTCACTGTTGTCATTGGTGGGACTCACTGTGTCATTGGTTGGACTGCTGTGTCCTTGGTGGACTGGCTGTGTCATAGGTGGACTGGCTGTGTCATTGGTGGACTGGCTGTGTAATAGGGGGACTGGCTGTGGCCATAGATGGACGGGCTGTGTCATTGGAGGACGGGCTGTGTCATTGGTGGACGGGCTGTGTCATTGGTGGACGGGCTGTGTCATTCGAGGATGGGCTGTGTCATAGGTGGACTGGCTGTGTCATAGGTGGACTGGCTGTGTCATTGGTGTTGGTGGGCTGGCTTTGTCCTTGATGGACTGGCTGTATCATTGGTGTACTGGCTTTGTCATTGTGTGTACGGCTGTATCCTTGATGGACTGACTGTGTCACTGGTGGACTGGGGCTGTGTCACTGGCGCACTGGCTGTGTCACTGGCGCACTGGCTGTGTCACTGGCGCACTGGCTGTGTCACTGGAGGGCTGTGTCATAGGTGGACTGGCTGTGTCATAGGTGGACTGGCTGTGTCATTGGAGGATGGGCTGTGTCATTGGTGGACTGGCTGTCTCATAGGTGGACTGCCTGTGTCATTGGTGGACTGCCTGTGTCATAGGTGGATGACTTGGCTGTGTCATTAGTGGACAGGCTGTGTCACTGGTGGACTGGCTGTGTCACTGGAGGACTGGCTGTTTTATTGGTGGATGGGCTGTGTCATAGGTGGACTGGCTGTGTCACTGTAGGACTGGCTGTTTCATTGGTGGATGGGCTGTGTCATTGGTGGACTCACTGTGTCATTGGGCTGTCGGTCTTGGGTGGCTGGCTAGTGTCCTTGGTGGACTGGCTGTGCCATAGGTGGACTGGCTGTGTCATTGGTGGACTGGCTGTGCCATAGGTGAACTGGCTGTGTCATTGGTGGACTGGCTGTGTCCTTGGTGGACTGCCTGTGTCATAGTTGACTGCCTGTGTCATAGGTGGACTGGCTGTGTTCTTGGAGGATGGGGCTGGGACTGGCTGTTGCACTGGCAGACGGGCTGTGTCACTGGCAGACTGGCTGTGTCACTGGCAGACGGGCTGTATCACTGGAGGACTGGCTGTGTCTTGGCTGCCTTCTGGTGGATCTGGCTGTGGTCTTGGTGGTACTGGCTGTGTCCTTGGTGGACTGGCTGTGTCCTTGATGGACTGGCTGTGTCCTTGATAGACTGGCTGTGTCCTTGATGGACTGGCTGTGTCCTTGGTGGACTGGCTGTGTCCTTGGTGGACTGGCTGTGTCATTAGTGGACTGGCTGTGTCCTTGGTGGACTGGCTGTGTCCTTGGTGGACTAGCTGTGTCCTTGGTGGACTGGCTGTGTCACTGGAGGACTGGCTGTTTCATTGGTGGCCTGGCTGTGTCAGGTGGATGGGCTGTGTCATAGATGGACGGGCTGTGTCATAGATGGACTGGCTGTGTCATAGGTGGACTGGCTGTGTCATAGGTGGACTGGCTGTGTCATAGGTGGACTGGATGCATCATTGGTGGACTGGCTGTGTCATAGGTGGACTGCCTGTGTCATTGGTGGACTGCCTGTGTCATAGGTGGACGGCTTGGCTGTGTCACTGGTGGACTGGCTGTGTCACTGGAGGACTGGCTGTTTCATTGGTGGATGGGCTGTGTCATAGGAAGACTAGCTGTGATGATTGGTGGACTCACTGTGTCATTGGTGGACTGGCTTGGCTGTATTATAAGGTGGACTGGCTGTGTCATAGTAGATTGGCTGTCATTGGTGAACTCGCTGTGTCATTGGTGGACTGACTGTCATTGGTGAACTGGCTGTGTCACTGGAGGACTGGCTGTGTCCTTGGTGGACTGGCTGTGTCCTTGGTGGACTGGCTGTGTCATTGGTGGACTGGCTGTGTCATTGGTGGACTGGCTGTGTCGTTGGTGGACTGGCTGTGTCGTTGGTGGACTGGCTGTGTCGTTGGTGGACTGGCTGTGTTGCTTTGTGACTGGCTGTGTCGTTTAGGTGGACTGCTTGCGTGGGGACTGTGTCATAGGTGGACTGGCTTGTGTCTGGTGACGGGCTTGTCCGGGTGGATGCTGTATGGTGACTGTGTGAGCTTGTGGACTGCTTGGCTGTGTCATTGGTGGACTGGGCTGTGTCATTGGTGGACTGGCTGTGTCATTGGTGGACTGGCTGTGTTATTGGTGTTGGGGACTGGCTGTGTCATAGGTGGACGGGCTGTGTCCTTGTGGACGCTGTGTCATAGGTGGACTGGCTTGGCTGTGCATTGGTGGACCTAGCTTGGCTGGTCATTGTGGGACTGGCTGTGTCATTGGTGGACTGGCTGTGTCATTGGTGGACTGGCTTGTGTTATTGGTGTTGGTGACTGGCTGTGTCATTGGTGACTGGCATGTCATTGTGGACGGCTGTGTCCATTGGTGGACGGGCTGTGTCTTTTGAGGATGGGCTGTGTCCATTGGTGGACTGGCTGTATCACTGGTGGATGGCTGTGTCACTGCAACGGGGGGCTGTGTCACTGGCAGGCGGCTGTGGTCACTGGAGGACTGCTGGGTCCTAGGTGGACTGCTGTGTCCTTGGTGCTGGCTTGTCCTGGTGGACTGGCTGTGTCATTGGTGGACTGGCTGTGTCATTGGTGGACTGGCTGTGTCATTGGTGGACTGACTGTGTCGTTGGTGGACTGACTGTGTCGTTTGTGGACTGGCTGTGTCATTAGTGGACTGGCTGTGTCATTGGTGGACTGGCTGTGTCATAGGTGGACCTGGCTGTCTCATAGTTGGACTTGCTTGGTTGTGTCATAGGTGGACTGGCTGTGTCATAGGTGACTGGCTGTCTCATAGTTGGACTGGCTTGGTTGTGGTCATTGGTGGACTGGCTGCGTCATTGGAGGATGGGCTGTGTCATTGGTGGACGGGCTGTGTCATTGGTGGACGGGCTGTGTCATTTGAGGATGGACTGTGTCATTGGTGGACTGACTGTGTCATTGGTGGACTGGCTGTGTCACTGGCAGACGGGCTGTGTCACTGGAGGACTGGCTGTGTCATTGGTGGACTGGCTGTGTCATTGGTGGACTGGCTGTGTCATGTTGGCTTGGCTGTGTCATTGGTTTCTTGACTGTGTCCTTGGTGGACTGGCTGTGTCATTTGTGGACTGGCTGTGTCATTAGTGGACTGGCTGGTTCCTTGGTGGTGTGGCTGTGTCATTGGTGGACTGGCTGTGTCATTGGTGGACTGGCTGTGTCATTGGTAGACTGGCTGTGCCCTTGGTGGACTGCTGTGTCCATAGTGGACTGGCTTGGCTGTGTCATTGGTGGACTGGCTGTGTCATTGGTGGACTGGCTGTGTCATTAGTGGACTGGCTGTGTCCTTGGTGGACTGGCTGTGTCACTGGAGGACTGGCTGTTTCATTGGTGGATGGGCTGTGTCATAGGTGGACTGGCTGTGTCAGGTGGACTGGCTGTGTCAGGTGGATGGGCTGTGTCATAGGTGGACTGGCTGTGCCATAGGTGGACTGGCTGTGCCATAGGTGGACTGGCTGTGTCATAGGTGGACTGGCTGTGTTATTGGAGGAGGGGCTGTGTCATTAGTTGACTGCCTGTGTCATAGGTGGACTGGCTGTGTCATTGGTGGACTGGCTTGGCTGTGTCCACTGGTGGACTGGCTGTGTCACTGGAGGACTGGCTGTGTCCATTGGTGGAATGGCTGTGTCATAGGTGGATACTGTGTCATTGGGGACGGCTTGGCTGTATCATAGGTGGACTTGCTGTGTCATAGGTGGATTGGCTGTCATTGGTGGACTCGCTGTGTAATTGGTGGACTGGCTGTGTCCTTGGAGGACTGGCTGTGGCCATAGGTGGACTGGCCTGTGTCATTGGTGCACTGACTCTGTCCTTGGTGGCCTGGCTGTGTCACTGGGGGACTGGCTATGTCATTGGTGGACTGGCTGTGTCATAGGTGGACTGGCTTGGCTGAGTCATAGGTGGACTAGCGGTGTGATTGGTGGACTGGCTTGGCTGTATTATAGGTGGACTGGCTGTGTCATAGGTAGATTGGCTGTCATTGGTGGACTCGCTGTGTTATTGGTGGACTGGCTGTGCCATAGGTGGACTGCTTGTGTCATAGGTGGACTGTGTGCTGTGTCATTGGAGGACGGGCTGGGACTGGCTGTGTCACTGGCAGACGGGCTGTGTACTGGCAGACGGGCTGGGGCAGTAACAGACGGCTGTGTCCCTGACAGACTGGCTGTGTCATTGGCAGACTGGCTGTGTCCTTGGCGGACTGGCTGTGTCCTTGGGATGGTCTGGGCTGAGACTGTCTGTGTCTTGATGGACTGGCTGTGTCATTGGGGACTGGCTGTGTCCTTGATGGACTGGCTTGTCCTTGGTTGGACCTGGCTTTGTGTCCCTGGAGAGACTGGCTTTTTCATTGGTGCTGTGGGCTGTGTCATAGGTAGACTGGCTGTGTCATATGTGGACTGGCTGTGTCATTGGTGCACTGACTGTGTCCTTGGTGGACTGCCTGTGTCATAGTAACATAGTAACATAGTAATTAAGGTTGAATAAAGACATTCGTCCATCAAGTCCAACCTATTCCCTTTTTTTTTTTTTTTTTTTTTTAACCCTACCTAACAGTGATCCAGAGGAAGGCAAAAAACCCCAGCTAAAAATGGGGGAAAAATTCCTTCCTGACTCCAAACGGCATAGGTGGACTGGCTGTGTCATTGGTGGACTGGCTTGGCTGTGTCACTGGTGGACTGGCTGTGTCACTGGAGGACTGGCTGTGTACTTGGTGGACTGGCTGTGTCATTGGTAGACGGGCTGTGTCATTGGTGGACTGGCTGTGTCATTGGTGTTGGTGGACTGGCTTTGTCCTTGATGGACTGGCTGTATCATTGGTGTACTGGCTTTGTCATTGGTGTACTGGCTGTATCCTTGATGGACTGACTGTGTCATTGGTGGACTGGCTGTGTCACTGGTGGACTGGCTGTGTCACTGGAGGGCTGTGTCACTGGAGGACTGGCTGTGTCCTTGGTGGACTGGCTGTGTTCCTTGGTGGACTGGCTGTGTCATTGCTGGACTGGGCTGTGTCATTGGTGGACTGGGCTGTGTCATATGGTGCGACTGGGCTGTGCTAGGGCTGGCTGGTCATAGGTGGACTGGCTGTCTCATAGTTGGACTGGCTTGGTTGTGTCATTGGTGGACTGGCTTGGCTGTGTCATTGGTGACTGGCTTTTCATTGGTGGCTGGCTGTGTCATTGGTTGGACTGGCTGTGTCCATTGTGACTTGCTGTGTCATTGGTGGACTCCTTGCTTGCTGGTGTCATGGTGTTGGTGGACTGGCTGTGTTCATAGTGGACTGCTGTGTCATTGGTGGACTCGCTATGTCATAATGTGTACTGGCTGTGTCCTTGGTGCACTGACGGTCCTTGGTGGACTGCCGTGTCATGGTGGACTGCTGTGTCATGGTGGACTGGCTTGGCTGTGTCACGGTGGACTGGCTGTGTCACTGGAGGACTGGCTGTGTACTTGGTGGACTGGCTGTGTCATTGGTAACGGCTTGTTCATTGTGGAACTGGCTGTGTCATTGGGTGTTGGTGACTGGCTTTGGTCGTTGATGGACTGACTGTGTCATGGTGGGACTTGGCTGTGTCCCTGGCGGACTGGCTGTGTCACTGGCAGACGGGCCTGTGTCACTGGAGGACTGGCTGTGGTCACTGGAGAGACTGGCTGTGTCATTGGTGGACTGGCTGTGTCATAGGTGGACTGGCTGTGTCATAGGTGGACTGGCTGTTCTCATGTTTGCGGCTTGGCTGTGTACTTGTGGAACTGGCTTGGCTTGTCATTGGTGGACTGCTTGGTGTGTCATAGGTGGACTGGCTGTCTCATAGTTGGACTGGCTTGGTTGTGTCATTGGTGGACTGGCTTGGCTGTGTCATTGGTGGACTAGCTTGCTGTGTCATTGGTGGCCTGGCTGTCATTGGGACTGGCTGTGTCATTGGTTCTGTGTACGTGGCTTGTCATAGTGGTATCTGTGTCATTGTGACTGCTGTGTCATTGGTGGACTGGCTTTATTTAGTGGACTGGCTGTGTCTAGGTAAGGCTGTCATGGTGGACTCGCTGTGTCATTGGTTGACTGGCTGTGTCCTTGGTGGACTGGCTGGGCATAGGTGGTGGACTGGCTTACAAGTGGACTGGCTGTGTCATTTGTGGTGACTGGCTGTGTCATAGGTGGACTGGCTGTGTCTAGTGGACTGGCTGTTGTAATAGAGGGACTGCGGTGTATTGGTGGACGGTCCGTGTCATTGGTGGACGGGGCTGTGTGGCTGTGTTGTCATTAGAGGATGGGCTGGTCATAGGTGGACTGCGGCGGGTCAGGGTGGATGGTTTGGCTGTGGTCATAGGTGGACAGCTGTGCATGGGTGGCTCTCTGTGTCATTGGTGGACTGGCTTGGCTGTATTATAGGTGGACTGGCTGTGACATACTTAAATTGGCTGTCATTAGTGGACTCGCTGTGTCATTGGTGGACTGGCTGTGTCACTGGAGGACTGGCTGTTTCATTGGTGGATGGGCTGTGTCATAGGTGGACTGGCTGTGTCAGGTGGACGGGCTGTGTCATAGGTAGACTGGCTGTGTCATAGGCGGACTGGCTGTGTCATAGGTGGACTGGCTGTGTCCATAGGGTTGGAATGCTGTGTCATTGGTGACTGGCCGTGCCATTGGTGGCATGAACTGTGTCCTGGTGGTCTGATGTGTCATTTGTGGACTGGCTGTGTCATTAGTGGACTGGCTGTGTCATTGGTGGACTGGCTGTGTCATAGGTGGACTGGCTGTCTCATAGTTGGACTGGGCTTGGTTGGTCATAGGTGGAATGGCTGTCTCATAGTCTGACTGGCTTGGTTGTGTCATTGGTGGACTGGCTGTTGTCATTAAAGGATGGGCTGTGTCATTGGTGGACGGGCTGTGTCATTTGAGGATGGACTGTGTCATTGGTGGACTGGCTGTGTCATTGGTGGACTGCCTGTGTCATAGGTGGACTGGCTGTGTCATTGGTGGACTGGCTGTTGTGAATTAATGGACTGGCCGTGTTTAATGGAGGCTGTGTGTCCTTGGTGGAACTGGCTGGCTGTGTCATGGGGATAGCTTGGCTGTGTCATTGAGTGGAATGGCTGGTGTGTCCATGGTGTTGGTGTAGTTTTTGTACTGGCTGTGTCATAGGTGGGGAATAGACTGGTCATGGTGGATCGATGTGTCATTGGTGGACTGCGTATTATAGGTGGGGACTGGCTGTGTCATAGGTAGATGGCTGTCATGGGGACTCAGCTGTGCATTGGTTTTTACTGGCTGTTGTCCTTGGTGGAAATGGCTGTTGCCATAGGGGACTGGCTGTGCCTAGGGGGACTGTCTGTGTCATTGGTGGATGGCTGTGTCATAGGTGGGAATGGCTGTGTCATTGGTGGATCTGGCTGTGTCATAGGTGGATGCTGTGTTCATTGGTGGAATGGCTGTGTCATTGGGGATGGCTGTGTCATTAAGGACGGCTGTGGTCCTTGGTGGACTGGCTTGTCCTGGTGGACTGGCTGTTCCTTGGTGGATGGTTGGCTGTGTAATAGGTGATGGCTTGCTGTTTGTACTTGAGGGACTAGCTGTTCATTGGTGGACTGAATTGTCATTAGTGGCTGGCTGTGTCCTGGTGGACTGGATGGCTGAGGTCATTAGGTGGACTGGCTTGGCTGTGTACTTGATGGACTAGCTGTGTCATTGGTGGACTGGCTGTGTCATTGGTGGACTGACTGTGTCATTAGTGGCCTGGCTGTGTCCTTGGTGGACTGGCTGTGTCTTTGGTGGACGTTATGTGTCTGTCATAGGGGGGGACGGTTGTGTCATTGGTGGACTGGCTGGTGTGGTCATTGGTGGACTGGCTTGTGTCATTGTGTGGACTGCTGTGTCATTTGTGGGATGGCTGTGTCATTGTGGACTGGCTGTGTCATTGGTGGAAATGGCTGTGTCGTTAATGGGGACTGGCGGTGTCATTAATGGAATGGCTTGTCCTGGTGGACTGGCTTGGCTGTGGCATTGGGGGACTAGCTTGGCTGTGTCTTGGTGGAAAAAAAAAAAAAAAAACTGGCTGGTCATTGGTGGGGATGGCTGTGTCATTGTGTGGTGTACGGGCCTGTGTCATAGGTGGACTAGTGATGTCATTGGTGGACTCGCTGTTCATTGGTGGACTGGCTGTAGTTATAGGTGGACTGGCGTGTGTTCATGTATTTGGTAGATTGGCTGTCTGGGGGACTCACGCTGATGTCATTGGTTTACTGGTGTGTCCTTGGTGGACTGGCTGTTATAGGTGGACTGGCTGTGCCATAGGTGGAATGTCTTGGGTATTGGTGATGGCGTGTCATAGGGTGGACTGGCTGTGTCATTGGGGACTGGCTGACTGTCATAGGTGGAGCTGGCTGTGTCATTGGTGGATGGCTGTGTAATTGGTGGAATGGCTGTGTCTTAATGGACTGGCTGTGTCCGGGTGACTGGCTGTGCCTTGGGGAAATGGTTTGGATGTGTCATAGGTTGGACTGGCTTGGCTGTGTACTTGATGGACTACTGTGTGTCATTGGTGGATCGGAACTGTGTCATTAGTGGCCGGCTGTGTCCTTGGGGACTGGCTTGGCTGTGTCAATAGGTGGGACTGGTTGGCTGTGTGTACTTGATGGACTAGCTGTGTCATTGGTGGACTGGTGTGTCAGTTGGTGGACTGACTGTGTACATTAGGGACTGGCTGTGTCTTGGTGGAATGGCGTGTCTTTGTGGACTTTATGTGTTCATAGGGGACTGGGACATCTGTTGTCATTGGTGGACTGGTTGGTTGTATTTGTCATTGGTGGACGGTGTGTAATGGTGGAACTGGCTGTGTCATGGTGGAATGGCTGTGTCATTGGGGGACTGCGGTGTCATTGGTGGAATGGCTGTGTCATTGTGGACTGGCTGGTCTGGTATTGGGGCTGGTCATTGGTTGGTGGGACGGGTTCATGGTGGACGGTGGGTCATGGGACTGGGTGTACATGTGTGTGGTGGACCGCTGTGTCAATGGTGGAAGGGCTGTGTCATTTGGGATGGGCGTGTCATTTGAGGATGGGCTGTGTCATGGTGGACGACTGGTCACTGGTGGACTGGCTGTGTCACTGGTGGAGGGACTGGCTGTGTCACTGGCAGACGGGCTGTGTCACTGGAGGATGGGCTGTGTCATTGGGGACTGGCTGTGTACTGGTGACTGGCTGTGTCACGGCAGACGGGCGTGTGTCAGTGGTTGGAATGACTGTTGTCACTGGTGGACTGGCTGTGTCACTGTGGACTGGCTGTGCACAATGGCAGACGGCTGTGTCACTGGAGGAATGGCGGGTCCTTGTTGACGGCTGTGTCTTTGGGGAGCTGGTCATTGTGGATAGGACGGCTGTGCTGTGGCCTGACTGTGTCCTTGGTGGATGGCTGTGTCATTGTGGACTGGCGGGTCCTTGGTGGACTGGCTGGGTCCTTGGTGGACTGGCTGGTCATAGGTGGATGGCATGGTTGTGTCATTGGTGGACTGGCTTGCGCTGTGTCATGGTAGACGTGCGTGTATTTGAGGAGGCTGGTCATTGGTGGACTGGCTGTGTTATATGTGGACTGCCGACTTAGTTGCCTGAGCTTGGCATCTTTGTTTGTTGGCTTTTTGGTCATTGGGGACTGGCTCGGTGTCACAGGTGGATGGCTGTCTCATAGTTTGGACTGCTTGGCATGTTGTATTGCGTTGGACTGGCTTTGTCATTAAAGGATGGGCTGTGGACATAGGTGACGGCTGTGTCACTGGTGGATTGGCTTGGCTGGGTCATAGGTGGACTAGCTGTGTCATTGGTGGACTCTCTGTGTCTTGGTGGACTGGTGGCTGATTATAGGTGGACTGGCGTGTAATACTTAAATTGGCTGTCATTAGTGGACTACGCTGGTCATTGGGGTGGCTGGCATGTGTCACGGACGGACTGGCTGTTTCATTGGTGGAGGGCTGTGTAATAGGTGGATGGCGTGTCAGGTGGACGGGGCTGTGTCATAGGTTAGACGGGCTGTGTCAGTGGACTGTGTGAAGTGGACTGGCGTGCAGTAGGTGGATGGCTGTTGTCATAGACGGTGGTCATGGGCTGCGTGTCATTGGTGGCTGCGTGTCAGTTAATGGAACTGGCTGTGTCCTGGGAATGGCTTGGTCTTGGTGACTGCTTGGCGTGTGTCTCATAGGTGGAATGGCTTGGCTTGTACTTGATGGACTAGCTGTGTGTCATTGGTGGATGGCTGGTGTCATTGGTGGACTGACTGTGTCAGTGGCCATGGCGGTGTCCTTGGTGAATGGCTGTGTCTTTGGTGGACTTTTCTTGTCATAGGTGGAGGCGTGTCATTGGTGGACTGGCTTGGTGGTTGTCATGGTGGATGGCTGTTGTCAGTGGTGGACTGGCTGCGGTCATTGGTGGACTGGCTGTGTATTCGTGGTGGACTGGCTGTGTCATTGGTCGAGGCTGTGTCATTGGCTGGACGACTTGTGTCACTGGTGATGGCGTGTGTCACTGGTGGAATGGCTTATCAATGCAGACGGGCTGGTGTCACGGAGGACTGGCTGGGTCCTTGTTGGATGGCTTGGTGAGTGGCTGTGTCATTGGTGGACTGGCGTGTCATTGGTGGTGGAGGCTGTGTCATTGGTCGGGAATGTGTTGTGACGGCTGTGTCATTTGTGGACTGGCTGTGTCAATTAGGGACTGGCGGGTCCTTGGTGGACCTGCTGGGTCCTTGGTGAGGACG
This sequence comes from Hymenochirus boettgeri, assembly GCA_019447015.1. Lineage (NCBI taxonomy): Eukaryota > Metazoa > Chordata > Amphibia > Anura > Pipidae > Hymenochirus > Hymenochirus boettgeri. The sequence continues at coordinate 87,534,559 of CM033472.1, read as the reverse complement.
GCTGTGTCATAGGTGGAAGGGCTGTGTATAGGTGGACTGGTTGGTTGTGTGCATGGTGGACTGGCTTGGCTTTGGTACATTGGTAGACGCCTGTGTGCATTTGAGGATGGCGATGTGTATTGGTGGACTGGCTGTGTCATGTGGTGACGGGGCTGTGTCAGTAAGTGGACTTTGCGTGTCATTGTGCTTATAGGACTGGCTGTTGCCCTTGGTGGAGGACTGCTGTGTCATAGGTGGACGGGCTTGGCTGAGTGCATTGGTGGATGGCTGTGTCATTAGTGGAATGGCTGTGTCATGGGTAGGATGGTGTTTTTTGGTGGACTGGCTGTATACTTGGAGGAAATTGGCTGTGCACATAGGTGGACCAGGAGCTTGTGATATTGGTGGAATGGCTGTGTACATAATGCAGGGTGTGTCATGGTGGACTGGATGTGTATGGGGACTGGATTGGAGGTGTATAGGTGGAATGGTTGGCTTGTGTACTTGATTGGACTAGCGGGTGTCAGTGGTGGACTGGTGCTCTTGTGTACATTGGTGGACTGACTGTGTCATAGTGGCTGGGCTTGTCCTGGTGGACTGGCTGTGTCTTTGTGGACTTTTGTGTCTACGTCATGGTGGACTGGCTGCGTGTGTCAGTGGTGGACTGGCTGTTGTGTCATTGGTGGACTGGCTGTGTCTATGGTGGACTGGCTGTGTCATTGGTGGATGTGGGTGTCCACTTGGAGGCTGGTGCTTGTGCATTGGTGGACTGGCTGTGTCATTGTGTTTGGGGACTGGCTGTGTCTGTTGATGCATTGGATGTTGGTTGGACTGGCGTGCATGTGTGGATGGCTTTTGTCCCAATTGGTGGATGCAATTGGTCAATTTGAGGGTGGGCTGTGTCAGTGGTGGATGGCTGTTGTCACTGGTGGACTGCTGTGTCACTGGCAGACGGGTGGTCTGGAGGTACTGGGCTGGCGTTTGGACGGCGATTGTTGGGGAAACTGGCTTGTGTCATTGGTGGACTGGGCTGTTCATTCGGGTGTCATTGGTGGCCTGACTGTGTGCTGGTTTGACTGGCTGTGTCATTTTTTACGGCTGGTCATAGTGCGACTGGGTGGGTCTTGGTGGACTGGCTTGTGTCATAGGTGGACTGGCTGTGTTCATAGGTGGGACTGGCTGTCTCATAGTGGACTGCTGTTCCATAGGTGGACTGGCTGTCTCATGGTGGACGCTTGGTTGTGTCATTGGTGGAACTGGCTTGGCTGTGAATAGTGTTAGACGTGCTGTGTCATGGTTGGTCATTGGTGGACTGGGCTGTGTCATTGGTTGGAAGGCTGTGTCTTGGTGACTGGCTGGACTTAGGTGGACTGGGTCTATGGGACTGCGGTGGTCATTGGGGGACTGGCTGTGTCATTGAGTGGAGGCTGGGTCTGGTGGGACTGCGTGTGTCACTGAGGACTGCTGTTTCATTGGTCGGAACTGGCTGGATTCCTTGGAGGACTGGCGTGTGCCATAGGTTGGACTGGCTGTGTCATTGGTGCACACTAAACTGTGTCCTTGGTGGACTGCGTGTGTCACTGGGGAATTGCTGTGTCATTGGTGGATGGGCTGGTGATAGGGGACTGGTTGGGCTGTGTATAGGTGGACTAGCTGTGATGATTGGTGATCGATGTTCATTAGTGGATGGCTTGGCTGTATTATAGGTGGGACTGGCTGTGTCATAGGTAGATGGCTTGGTTCATTGGCGGGTGAGCTGTGCAGGCTGTGTCTTGGTGGACTGTGTCCTGGTGCCAGGCTGTGAATAGTGGACTGTGTGTCATGAGGTGGATGGATGTGTATTGGTGGACTGGCGTGTGTCATTGGTGTTGGTGGAGCTGGCTGTGTCATTGGAGGACGGGTTGGTCACTGGCAGATGGGCGGTGTCATTGTGGACTGGCTGGTGTCATGGTGGTGGCATGTGTCATTGCCGTGGACTGACTGTGGCTGTTGCATGGACTGGCTTGGCCTTAGTGAACTGGCTGTGTCATTGGCTCGACTGGCTGTGTCATAGGTGGAACTGGCGTGTCATGGTGGACTGGCTGTGCTCCTTGTTGGACTGGCTGGTCACTGGAGACTGGCTGTCTGTTTCATTGGTGGAATAGCTGGTCAGTGGTGACGGCTTGTCATTGGTGGACTGACTGTCATTAGTGGCCTGGCTGTGTCCTTGGGGGATGGCTGGGCTTTGTGGACTTTCTGTGTCATAGGTGGAATGGCTGTTGTCATTGGGGACTGGGTTTGGTTGTGTAATTTGTGGACTGGCTGGTTGTGTTCTTGGCAGTCCACCTATGACACAGCCACTCCACCAAGGACACAGCCAGTCCACCAAGGACAAAGCCAAGCCAGTCCCCCAAAGACACAGCCAGTCCATCAATGGCACAGCCCATTCTTAAATGACACAGCCCGTCCACCAAGGACACAGCCAGTCCACCAAGGACACAGTCAGTCCACCTATGATACAGTCAGTCCACCAAGGACAAGGCCATACCACCTATGATACTTGAAAAGAACAGACTGAAAGGGCTGATCAGTAACATGATTTTAAAGGGACAGGTGGCACTTCTGTTACCACGTCATGCCGCTGTAAATATCAACTTAGGTTATCCTTACCGCACATGTGTAAAGGGATGAATGGGTAATATGCCCTACTCAAAGATGGCCGCAGTTAGATTAATCAAGACTGCGCACGCTCTAGCCGTCTAAGGGGAACATGGGAAAACAAGCTTGTTACAAAACCGTCCCAGGTTGTGGTTGTGTAACGCTGAGATAAGAGCAGTTTTGAACCGTGAATAATGGACGCGCTTTTGCCTGCTGAGGGAGAACCGGTTGCCAGAGCGATGGACAAACTGGAGTGTGGCCAATTGGATCCGGATGAATTCTACTGTCTGGTTCTCTCCATACTGGGCTGTCACAGGACTCGGACCCACTTCCCTGCTATAGTCCGGTGTCTGAAGGGGAAAGAGCCTGCACTGTACATGGAGCTTATGGGGCTGCACACAGATTATTGGAACAAGGTAAACTGTATTAACAGTGCATGTCTAGCGTGCTTACAACCACATTATGCAATCCGTTAGCGTGTTTTTGGAGCGGAATCCCAGTATATATCCACAACATTGACGCAAGATCAATTGGCATTAGCAGAATAATCAGGGCACAGCCACACTGCATGCAGCATCGCAAACGGAATCACACACGCAATCGCACCCGATTTCTTGCGTGTGATTCCGCAGTTCTTGCGAATTCGCCTTTGGAGATATGGAATCACATGCAATTGCACATAAAAATGTATATTGCATACCGCAAGCGGATGCGTAATCACAACGCACCTGAAATCGCACAATTTCTATGTGTTCCCGTGGTTTTCATATTGTTGAAAATCACAAGCGCAAACACGCAAATATTGCACAAGTGTAGCCTAGCCCTAAGAGTAAGGCCACACTTCATTGCACACTTTTATACCAGAAAAACACTCAATCACAACAGTGTGTGTTGTTGTGCACTTGCACTATGTTGCTCAATCAGAGTGCATTCGCTCTGAAAAGCAAATTCCAACGCAGTATACCTAGTGTGGCCAGATCGCTAATGTGGCCTAGTACACATTGAGAGAATATCCATCAGTTAGATCATATTGTAGACAGAACACATTGAGAGAATATCTATCAGTTAGGTCACATTGTAGACAGTACAGTTTGAGAGAATATCCATCAATTAGAGTACATTGTAGAGAGTACACATTGAGAGAATCTCCATCAGTTAGATCACATTGAGAGAATCTTCATCAGTTAGATCACATTGTAGAGCGTACACATTGAGAGAATATCCACCAGTAAGGTCACATTGTAGACAGTACACATTGAGAATATCCATCAGTAAGATCATATTGTAGATAGTACACATTGAGAAAATATCCATCAGTTAGATCACATTGTAGAAAGTACACATTGGGAGAATATCCACCGGTAAGATGACATTGTAGAGAATACACATTGAGAGAATATCCATCAGTAAGATCACTTTGTAGAGAGTACACATTGAGAGAACATCCATCAGTAAGATCACATTGTAGAGAGTTCACATTGAGAGAATTTCCATCAGTTTCACATTGTTGAGAGAATACCCAGCAAGGCTGAGGCCACACATGTGAGCCCATAGATCACATTGAAGAGAGTACACATTGTGAGACTACACAGCAAGATCACATTGTAGACCACCTCAGACATCCCACCCTGCCCTTTCAGGCTTCCTGGCAGGGTGGGGAAAGGGGGCGTGAAGCAGGGTGTGTGACGTCATGCAGGGGCGGGGCGTGATGTCACAAGGACGTGACCACTGTCCTAGGCTGGTGGGGGGTGGGGTTAGGGAGGGTTAAGGGCATTCCGGGGGTGTGGCCTTGTAACGTGGGTGTGACTTGGGAGGAGACTGGGGTGGTCTCACAGGAGTGCGGGAGACCACCCCAGAATGAGGGAGACTCCCGGGCCATCCCGGAGAGGTGGGATGCCTGCCACCTTGTCTGTAGGCCGAAGATTCAGAATTACAGTCAGTATTGTCATTCTGTCACATGACAATAAATAGATACATTAAAAGTGAACTACATTTAAAACAAAACACCTTTGGATTTAATGATGTAACCATTTGACACTGCCCACCATGCTGACGTTTCAAAGCTGTAATGGTGTATATTCATCTGAATTCTAACCCAAAGTTGTAATGGTATATATTTATCTGAATTCTAACCCATCATAATATTAAGTAACAGGTAATTGCTAACATTAAAAAAAAGTCCTGAAAAATGCTGCTGTAGACTGCGGCCACAATACAATGCATGGTAACGTGTGAAAAGCAAGATTGCAGCGCATACAGTGTGGCCAACCACATTTTAAGGCACTGGCATGCGATTCTCACGCGCAACAAATGAATCTTAAAACACGTTTAGAAGTACAAGTACATCATACCGATTTGAAACTTATTTAGGGCTAGGACCCACTAGTGTGCTTTTAGCGATTTTGTGGTCACACTAGTGCGCAGGCACATTTTTTGTGCAAACGCATGAACCTCTACTCCTCTGTCGGCTTTAGCCTGCTCCCTCAGGTCAATGCGCCGTATAGTACAGAGAGTCCCAAGACTATTCAGGCAAAGGCTGTAAAGGAGTAGTTGTGAGATGGGTCAATAAATTGTCATTGAGTCTGGCTCTAAATATTGGTGACATTCCCTGGGTTTTTAGGATAGCCTGGGATTGTCCTGGGAAAACTGTTGGCAACTATGCATTTTAGTGACTCGGTCACCCTTTAACTAAACTAGCTCTAATACGTATGCTAATTAATTTTGTGCCTAACAAAAAGTATTACATTTTATTCTGCATAGTCGTAAACCAAATGGTAAAAGGCTTTTTAAGAAAGGTTTAGCAAATCTTTAGCTTAGCTTCTTTTTAGCTTTAGCTCTTCTATTTCCCGTCTTCTCTGGTGTCCGCTTATTAAAGCATGTTCTTTACATGGACTGATGTCATCTTATTTGGTTGCAATGAACACCAGGTATACTAAACCCATCTATTCCCCTGATCTCGGTCATCAAATTCCCCCTATAGTTTGATGACCGAGATCACAGTTGGTGTTTGGGTCTCTCACTATGCTAGGATATTTTATGTAGCATAATGTTACTAGAATTATTGTAAGACTAACCACACAACCACATATGAAATTATAACACTTTGAAACCTGTCCAGTTGAGATGCATGGAACAATTGGTCTTTAAAAGAAATGTTCAAAGACAGGCAAATTTCCTTCCGTTTTCAGATTTTTGGAATTCCGATAAAATTGGAGAATACAAGAACTGACCCATAGAAGTCAGTGGGGGAAAAATCCAAAAAATCAGATTAACATAAGGCTAGTAAAAGCATGGTAAGATACTGTAGATTGATCAAGCACCTGGGAAATAGTCAAGGGAACACAAACGAATCAGCAAAAACCATTTTCGAGCTTCTGCATGTATATTCGGTAACCCTCAAAAATATCCCTGTATATTCGGTATCCCTCGAAAGTAGGCTTGTATATTGAGTAATTCTCAAATGTAGTGCGCATATATACTTTCAAGGGTTACTAAATACAAGTAGCCTTAAATACTCGAAAGAAGCCATCGAAAGTTCCAATCTGTTCTGAATGGATCCAAACTAAACTGGGTCTGATTTGGACCCGGATTCCATCTCTAGTCTTTAATTGAAAATGATCTATAATAGAAAGTATCTGTTGTATTTATGCTCATGTTAATATGGGAGGTCAGCTGCAGAATGAGCAGTACAGAATTATGTTAAATGCTTATCTGCCCTTGTAATTGCAGAGATGGGCTGGATTGCCTGGTGTTCCAATTAGAGATGCTCTAAACTGTTGAAAACGGACCAATAGAAGTCTATGAGAGAAAAAAAATTGAAAGTTTCTGTCCATTTTGAGGGGCAAATAGTAATAGTAGGGTACTCACAGACCTGGGGAATGGTCTGGGGAATCCATAAATATAACAAAAACTTATTTTAAAACTATCCTCATGATCGGGCTGTTTTCGAGCTTCGGCATTCTATTTTCAAGAGTTACCGAAATCGATCATTACTCTCGTGGGTTACCGAAATCGATCATTACTTTCAAGAGATATTTTCGCGGTTTTGATTTTCGATTTCGATAATCGTCTATTTTCGATTTTGATAATTGTCTGTTTTCGATTTTGATAATTGTCTGTTTTCGATTTTGATAATTGTCTATTTTCGATAATAGTCTATTTTCGTTTTTTAAAATCGAAAATTCGGGTTCCGTGAAATCCAGGAGTTCCGAAAGTTTCATCGAGACCTCAAAACCCTCAGATTCGATTCAAAACCGGGTTCTATTCAAACTCACATTACATCTCCAATGCCAGTGGTTTCCTGACTGCAAAATGTATGGATATTTGTGTGGCATATCAGCATGTGCAGTTTTCTCATACTTCTACTTGATTAACAAAACATGGTTATAAACTTTCAAAAGGGCAATAACTATTTTTGGGAAGTCTACATTTGTAGATAGTCTCATTGCCTTGTATGTATGACTTGTTTGCATAGAATTATTTAAGAACCGTCTTTTTTTTTTTTCTTCTCCTGCCCCCCTCTACTCCAGCAATCTACCGATATCAAGGTGCAAAGTTTTGATACAGACTTTGAATTGGCCATTGCACGTTCTCTTCAGGAACAGAACAACCTTGCAGAAAAACAATCTGAATTGTCTTCAGTTTCTAAGATTTCATTTGCTGATGTTGCAAAAAAATCATCACGCAGGAACAACACAGTTTTCCTCTCTAGTTCAGAAAATACTACATTTTGTAATAATGAAAGGACTTTACAAATGCCCCCAAAGACAAATAGCCATCAGATAACTAGGGAAAAGACTTGTATAATCAACTCTTATTGTGGGCAGCCTGAACCAGAAGATTGCGTTACATGTTTGCATAGTGAGGAGGATATTTTTCATGTTAAGTCTCCTGCCCCAAGACAGAACAAAGCTAAACAAAGCAGGAGGAGCCGAAGAAAGAAAAACTCAACTCTGGCAAGGGGTCAAGTGTCTATGAGACCAGTAATGGTCTGGTTCCGAAGAGACTTGCGTTTGCATGATAATCCAGCATTGGTTGGTGCTCTGGAGCTTGGGGTTCCAATCATCCCTGTTTTTCTGTGGTCTATAAAGGAAGAAAGTGGAGAGAATTTTACACAGGCTACAGGTGGGGCTACCAAGTACTGGCTTCACCATGCCTTGGTTCAACTTAACCAGAGTTTAGTACAGAAATTTGGCAGTCACATTGTTTTTAGAGAGACCCATTCTTGTGCTAAGGAGCTTTTATCTCTCGTGCAGGAAACTGGAGCAGACACTGTTATAGTAAATGCAGTGTATGAACCATGGTTAAATAAAAGAGATGATCTTATATCAGAAACATTAAGAAGTCAAGAAGTAAAGTTTACAAAATGCCATTCGTACTGTCTTCATGAACCCAACTCTGTCAACACAGAAGGAGTTGGACTAAGAGGTAAGCTTATTTATAGAAATATTTATAAAATGTGGTTAAAGGGCATTTATAGTGCCCTAACAACTCTATCCCACCTTAAACTAAATTTTTCCAGGGAGGTAGGCATACCCTAACTTTCTTTTTGCCATCTAAGCCAAGAGGTAAGCTAACAAAAGCAACTTGTTCCATGGCTGACAGCTCTTCCTTTCCTTTCCCCTTCTATCTGTAACTGAGTCACAAATGTGGGTATGTGAATGAGTGGGATAGCAGTCAGCCATGGCGCAAGTGACTTTTTGACAGATAAAAAGGAAAGTAGGAGTACTTTACCTGTCCTGCTTGGAAAATAGTTTTTTTGAGGAAGAAAGTTTGGACACAAAAGTTGCCCTTTAAATCCAATGTGGTAGCCCTGATAGGTAAGATTTGAGGTGCACTTCCTATAACCTGTGCCACTGCAGGTAAGTATAATCAGTCATATATAGTTTGTAGGTAGGCACACTCAATATGGTATTCAACAAATGCCAAATACACACAACGTTTCGGGGGGACCATCCCCCGGGGGTTGGACCCCCCGAAACGTTGTGTGTATTTGGCATTTGTTGTTTTCAGCACTTAAATAAATGAGTATTATTTGAATACCATATTGAGTGTGCCTACCTACAAACTATATATGGCCCTTTAAATGGACTCTTTTTGTGTGTTTCAGTTTATACAGTTTCAAATAATGCTGAAAAGTGGTTTCCTTCAAAAAGTAAAGTGCTTTTAAAATTAATGTGGATAGATAGGCCCCCCAGCAGGACAGTACAAAAAGCTTCTCTTGCCTATGAAGTTGGTTTCTGCCTAGGCTGTGTTCACATGGTCTGATGTTTTGGCCCAGTCGACCACTGCAACTGATATTTTTCCTGATGTGACAGACCAGCATTGGTTGAACGTTTTTCCAAAAAATGTTTGTTCCATCGGACAGGCCCGGAAAATCGCAGTAATGATCAATTGGGTCAAAATATCATTCCTGTTTACCTGGCTAAAGCTTTAAGCAATTTAAGGTCAGAAAAAGTGAAAGACCAGCAAAACTTTTTTATGGCAAACTTTGAACATATAAATGGGTCAGATTTTCTTGCAACTGAGATAAAACTATTATATTTGTTTATTTATTAAAGAGCAACTTTAGGAATAAGATCTAAAATGTAGATTTATAAAAGAATGTTATACTTTTTACTACCACCAAAGATACAGTAGGTGTTGATCTTTACCTATAATTTTTACCTTTGTGCATTCAGACATTGCTTGTGATTACCATTTTTTAGGAATTGGTTCTGTAACTCATTTCATGAGCTGCTGTAAAAGGAACCACCCTGCCCCGATAGGAGTGCCTCTAGATGCACCAGGATGTCTACCCACTCCTTCCAGCTGGCCTGAATCTGCTGATATGGAAAGACTGAATTTAGCCAAGATGCCACACAGGAAAGATGGCACTGTAGTAAGCTGCCTTTTTGTTTATATTTTTGGTTTTAAGTAACCTTTATATGTCTTGTGCTGGCCATACACTGTCCTGATATTAGGTTAATTCAACATTTGACTGGCAAATCTAATATCGGGCCATTTAGGCAACCCAGCCTGGACCATTAATTTTGTGATAGAATATTGATTGCCCAGTTGGTTGTCAGAATATCATTGGGTAAGTTGAGTAGTGTATGGCTTGCATTCATCTGTTTTTGTCTTAGGGCTAGACAGATCTCAGAAAAAAGGTACATAATGTACAGATGAATCTAATATATACATCTTATTTTTAAACATTGGATATTGTGTTTTTCTGCAGATTGACTGGGCCGCGACAATTCGGAAATCCTGGGATTTCAGTGAAGATGGAGCTTATAGATGTTTAGTCAATTTCCTTGAAGATGGTAAATCTAAATGATAACTTTAAAAGCAAAAGTAATTTGACACGTTTCCTTGAGGTGTCTTAGACTACATGTGATTTAGCTCTTTGGGTTTAATGACTTTTAAACCGTTATGTTGAATGAGACTTGCCAAGCTGCTGTATAATATTATACTCTATACATATGACAAATCTCCCTGTGAATAGGGGCTAATTACCCTGGAATTTAAACAAAAGTCTCTGCTTTAAGTGCAAAAACCTGCTGTGTCTGAAATACTCTGTGAACAGTGCAATGCATAAATAGAAACTAGAATTGATATTCTTGTTAAAAAGATGCATGTTTCATATTGTGTGAAGCCAGAATAATCTAATGTAATCATAATGGCTTTTCTTTTTATTTTTCCTATAAAGGAATAAAGCACTATGAGAAGGAATCTGGGAGGACAGACAAGCCTTACACAAGCCACATATCTCCATATCTTCATTTTGGTCAAATCAGCCCCCGTACAGTTTTGCAGGAAGCCTATTTCACTAAAAAGAATGTTCCAAAATTTCTGAGAAAACTTGCTTGGAGGGACCTGGCTTATTGGTTGCTGGTTCTCTTTCCTCACATGCCTTCTGAGCCTATCAGACCTGCATATAAAGTATGTAAAGTGTTAAGACTTGTGACGTCTGCACACATTTCAGTTTAGCACCTACAAGACAAGAGAAATATCATTTAGTTTTGAAAAAACACTTAAGGCAGTGCACATTTTAGTATTTTATAATATTATAACATTTTCTTTTGTAGTTAAGTCTATTTTATTTTTCTTGCATATTGCTGTAAATATTGCAAAAAATTTTTCCATAAGTGTAAAGGACAACTGTATTTTCTAAGTTCCTCCCCCCTCAATCTAGCCAATGGGGAAAAGCGCTTCTTCCTGAAAATCTTTCCATTGGCCAAAAGGGTGGCGAAGCAACAACACTGCAGTTGTACTTAAACAATTTATATCAGCCATTATCTTGAAGAGCTTATGGACCCTTTTCTGCACATGCACTAACGTCTTAACAATTGTGGAAGAAAACAAATGCAAGCACGAAGAGAATATGCACACGAGGATGGTCCAAGGCATCATGAGTAACCTCTGAGCCACCATAATGGAATGCATTACTTTTTAATCCTATATATTGGGACATTATCGATACCTTTTATAACAGCAACGCTTTTAGCGGAAAAATCATGCACTGTGGCTGTTATTTTGGAACCATGGTGCAAAATAAACATGTAATTGTAAAATACTGACTGTTATCGTATTAAACAATGGCAGTATTTGCAATACCATATGTTTTTAAATATGCACCTGTAGGGAAGCCGGGGATACTTCCATGCTACTTATCCTCTGTCATAGAGATTTTAAGATGCCTAGACTAGGAAGTGGGGGGGGGGGAGCCAGGTAACCAGCAAGTTAGGAAGTGAGAGGGAAGTAAAGAGAGTATGGTATGATAAAGACTTGAGGTGTAAACAGAAATAAGGAAACCGTTTTCTGTCCAGTAATACCCTCCAGCATACAATGGATCAGTTTCTGGTTCACTCACTCCTGGCTGGCAGATTGTAAGTACTGGTACAAAGTTCATATCTGCCTTAAATAAACTTTTCCATTCTGTTCAGTGGAATAAAGTGAATACAGAGTTATTACTCTGCAAAGCCTGTCTCAATCCTGGGTGGAGGCACGCCAATCTGTTATTCTTTCGTATAGCGGAGACACAGGACTCCTGTAGCGCCAATCCAGATGACAGATGATAAATACCAAACTTCAATTTTGTGTAACCAGAGGGCTACACACCATTGTTTCTGCAAATACAGAAGAACATAATCATAATACCTTGCGTGAAGCTGCTGGTTCTCTTACAGAATCTATATTACATTTATTTTTATGGAGACTAATGGGCATTTTAAGAATGGCAGAGAAAACTAAACACAGTACTTGCCTTGGGTGCTTGCAGATTATTATTCTGTAACTGATACATGGTGCATGTTTGTTCTGCTCTAACTTGTGTTCAGATATCTCCTGCTATAGTAAATTAACCCCTATAAGGCATAGTGTGTCTTTGTCAATAGAAAAATATGCCTCAAAAACTACAATGAAGTACAAACTGTAGGTGCATTTATCTGATTCAGGTCCTATTTCTATGAAGTTCATAAACACAGTTTAAATAAAATGATATCTTGTGGTATTGTCTTCCACCCCCCCCCCCCCCCCCATTGGTTGAGTGTCCAGTTCTTTATAGAATTACAATGTTTGGGTGTATGTTACTGTAATCCTTTCCATACAATAGGTATTTAACACCATGTAGATGTAAACATATTACTAATGTGATCAATTGTATAGCATTGAGTGATAGATATATCTATCTTAGAAAGAGACAGTATAATATACAGAATCTTGTTATGTTATAGATGTGCTGTAGAAATAACTAGCATAACAGGATTTCCCTATCCTTTAATGACCAAAATACACATGCATTACAGAATCAGCGCTGGAACAATGATAAGAATCATTTAAAAGCCTGGCAGAAAGGACTGACTGGATACCCTTTGGTAGATGCAGCGATGAGAGAACTGTGGCTGACAGGCTGGATGAACAACTATGCAAGACATGTGGTCGCCTCTTTTCTGGTCGCTTATCTGCACATCCATTGGATACATGGCTACAGATGGTTCCAGGTGGGTGCTTTTTCCAGTCAGTCACCTGTTTCCACTTGGCATGTAAACGTTAATCTTTTAAACATTTACATTTAGCAAACATATATGTTTTTGTTGTATTATTATTTTCATTTACATAACTCTGTTGAACATTTGCTGCAAATACTTGCTGGTCTAATTGATGTTAGCATTGACCCTAAAGGTGCCTCACAGAGCCTTAAAGAAACACCAGACTAATGCTAGCCATTTGCGTGTTTTCCATTGAGGATTGGCAAAAGTGATTCATTAAATTAAACCACCCAATCCTTAATTCTTTTGCATTTAAAAGACCAAAAGTTGATTTTGTGTGTAGAATTGCTCAAATCTAGGTTGGAAAACTGCATTCAATTGTACAAGTATCTGACGTTTCATTAACTTGCTGATTTTCAAATGTACAGAGCTATTTTTATCATTTTCAAAAATATCTTCGAACATTTGAAAATATGACCGGAGACCACTTTTGAGTTTCCGATCATATTTTTGAAGATTTTCTAATGTTGAAAATACGATCGGAAACTCGAAAGTGGTCTCGGATCGTATTTTCGAGGATTTTTGAATGTTCGAGGATATTTTCGAAAATTATCGAAAATAGCTCTGTACATTCGAAAATCTTCGAAAATGTGTTCCGAAATCCGGAGGATCTGTCCGGATTTGGACGGATCTTTCGGAAACGTAGGGTTCTGTGTCTCTAGTCTTTAGTTTGGAAAGGTTTTGTTTTTGGAACGGTCTTCTATTGGACGTGGTGATGGCAGGTTCATTGGATAGTTTCAAAAAAATCTGGATAGGTTTCTAAAAACAAAGAATGTTGCATGTTACTGGTATTGATACATAAATTTGGAGTTGAACTGCATCAACAATTAGGCAGGAAATAAGGATATTGCTGATTAGGTTGGACTAGATGGATGTATGTCTTTATTCAACCTCAAATACTGTACTATACTACTATACTATAAGGCAGTCTTCTTCTGGTAGATGTATTGTACCAGCATTAAGCATTACTGTCAAAGGTACATGGGGCCTTTTTTATGTTTAAAATAGTAATTCACCTTTTAAGGGGAACTGTGGTCCCAGAACAGCATTAATTTCACTAGTAGGCCATTTTATTACCTTTTTTAATGAGTCCTAGATGAGCTTTCTATGTGCTAAACAGGTCTCACAATCTTCATAGAACTCATACTAAAGTTAGTGGGTTGGAGGAGAAATTTCTGCAGTCAGAAAGCTCTGCCTTCCAATATGCGGTGAAAGAAAGAGCTGAAGAAACAAGGAAGTTTCCACAGAGTGAATGATTAAACCCAACCCTCAAATGAAAACTTACCGGTAAATCACCCCCCCTAAACCCTAGGACTTCCTAACACATTTCAAGTAATTTAATTGATGAATTGCATTGTGGGTAATATCGAAAAGGTGTCAGGGAGTCCTGGATGTGTTCAACTTATTCAAGTAAAGATGTGTTCTCCGGTTTAATTTGAAGACTTGGTGTGTGTTTTCTTTCCAGTGTGCGCCAGTGTCTCAGTTTGTGGGAAGTTTGTCTTATCCCCCTCGTGGGGTTTCCGCTAGCCCCACTTAGCCCTTTCTCTCACGGCCCCTTCCACTTGCATCCTAGACATATAACCCCTACAGAAAACTATGTGGAAACAGACTTTTTTGAGGCAGTAAGGCAGGAGCAGAATCCAACAATTTAATATAGTTGATTCTGCCTCTGCCTGAAAAGGCTATTACATAATTTTCTGTACATGTGGCCGCAAGGTGAAGGGGCCACAGGGGGCCCACGAGGAGGAGGGAAGAGTGACTGTCGCATGATTTTAGAGCAGGAAGTGCAGAGGATCTGGTGACGCTGCTACCATATAATAAAAATTGAAATATCTTCAAAACTACGGGGGAAATTTTTTTTTGCAAAAATAAGACTAAAGTCACTTTAACATGTGGAAAGGTTTTTTTAAAAGCTGTTTTTAAAAAGTTTTTATCAATTCCCCCCCCCCCCCCCCCCCCCACCCTGATGTTTAGGACACACTTGTAGATGCGGATGTTGCCATTAATGCCATGATGTGGCAGAATGGGGGCATGTCTGGGCTAGATCACTGGAATTTTGTAATGCATCCAGTAGACTCTGCCCTGACATGTGATCCAAATGGTTCTTATGTGAGGAAATGGTGCCCAGAGCTTGCTGGACTTCCTGATGAGTACATTCATAAGCCTTGGAAATGTGCCCCTTCTCAGCTTCGAAGGGCAGGTAGGTACAACTTTACTAACTGAATCACATTTACCAGACAAAAGTACTGTATATGAACATGTTATAAATTCCACAATTTTTACCACTATGTTTTTTAAGAAATAAAATAGAAAGATGTGTTTGTGTTTATTGGGGGGTCATTCCTTTTTGCTTTGGGAAAGCAGTATGGAACTGGAAGGTAAACTTACATTTTATTTATATCTGCACAGAAGATTTTTTTGCACACTCATCTGATTATGGATTAGAGGAAACATTGGCAGCAAGCCTAATGCTGAAGTCAGTGTGTCTAGATCAGCTTACCCACTGGTGTGACCTCCGTTTGACTCAGCCACTCACAGCTGAAGTGGCTTCATCCTGTCTGTCCATGTCATTTGCACGTGTGGATTATGATAAATGGTTTAAAATTCTGTTTTATAAAACATTTTTCAAGCTGTAGTATCGCTTAATAACGACACCAAGTTTTAATGAGTTTGTTATGCTATGCAGATGTAAAATAATGACTGTTATTAGTTTAAAAATTAAATAACACTCAAGGCCATTATTTTTACAAGTAGACATTAAGCCTGTTACATTAACTGGCGCTAGAAGCCCAGAGACCCCCCCCCCCCAGTGTCCCAAGGCCAGAGTCCCCCCCATCCTATGTCCAAAAAGGCAGAGTACCCCCCTGTGCCCCCGAAAGGCAGAGTAACCCCCTTTGCCCCTTTACCTTATCTGTTTTCGGTCTCCATGCTGCTGTGTTTCTCTCTCTAGTGGTGAGTCAGTAGGAACTGCAGAGACAATCTTACCATCTCCCTCTAGTGAATAGTCCATAGGAACTGCAGTGACACACACGGACTCACAGAACTGGAAGAAGCAGTTAGGATTTTGTATATATACTAGACATTAAGCCCGCTACAATAACGGGCACTAGAAGCCCAAGGTGCCCCCTTAGTGTCCCAAGGCTAGAGTCCCCCCTCTGTTCCAAATCCAGAGGCCCCCTCTGTTCCAAATCCAGAGGCCCCCCTCTGTTCCAAATCCAGAGGCCCCCTTGTCCAAATCCAGAGGCCCCTCTGTTCCAATCCAGAGGCCCCCTCTGTTCCAAATCCAGAGGCCCCCTCTGTTCCAAATCCAGAGGCCCCCTCTGTTCCAAATCCAGAGGCCCCCTCTGTTCCAAATCCAGAGGCCCCCTCTGTTCCAAATCCAGAGGCCCCTCTGTTCCAAATCCAGAGGCCCCCTCTGTTCCAAATCCAGAGGCCCCTCTTGTTCCAAATCCAGAGGCCCCCTCTTTCCAAACCAGAGCCCCCTCGTTCCAAATCCAGAGGCCCCCTCTGTTCCAAATCCAGAGGCCCCCTTGTTTCCAAATCCAGAGGCCCCCTCTGTTCCAAATCCAGAGGCCCCTCTGTTCCAAATCCAGAGGCCCCCTGTCCACAGGCCCCCTCTGTTCCAAATCCAGAGGCCCCCTCTGTTCCAAATCCAGAGGCCCCCTCTGTTCAAATCCAGAGGCCCCCTCTGTTCCAAATCCAGAGGCCCCCTCTGTTCCAAATCAGAGGCCCTCTGTTCCAAATCCAGAGGCCCCCTTGTTCCAAATCCAGAGGCCCCCTCTGTCCAATCAGAGGCCCCCTCCCCTCTGTTCCAAATCCAGAGGCCCCCCCCCCCTTGTTCAAAATCCAGAGGCCCACCCCCCCCTCTGTTCCAAATCCAGAGGCCCCCCCCCCTTGTTCCAAATCCAGAGGCCCCCCCCCCTCTGTTCCAAATCCAGAGGCCCCCCCCCTCTGTTCCAAATCCAGAGGCCCCCCCCCCTCTGTTCAAATCAGAGGCCCCCCCCCCTCTGTTCAAATCCAGAGGCCCCCCCCCTCTGTTCCAACAGAGGCCCCCCCCTCTGTCCAAATCCAGAGGCCCCCCCCTCTGTTCCAAATCCAGAGGCCCCCCCCTCTGTTCCAAATCCAGAGGCCCCCCCCCCTCTGTTCCAAATCCAGAGGCCCCCCCCTCTGTTCCAAATCCAGAGGCCCCCCCCCTCTGTTCCAAATCCAGAGGCCCCCCCCCTCTGTTCCAAATCCAGGGCCCCCACTCTGTTCCAAATCCAGAGGCCCCCCCCCTCCCTGTTCCAAATCCAGAGGCCCCCCCCCCCCCTCTGTTCCAAATCCAGAGGCCCCCCCCCCTCTGTTCCAAATCCAGAGGCCCCCCCCCCCCCCCTCTGTTCCAAATCCAGAGGCCCCCCCCCCTCTGTATCAAATCCAGGGGGCCCCCTCTGTCCCAAATCCGGTGCCCCCTCTGTCCTAAATCCAGGGGCCCCTGTCCCAATCAACCTTACCTGCAGTCTAATTGCTGTTCTCCCTCCGGGTTTCCTGTGTTTCTCCCTCTAGTGGTGAGTCAATAGGAACTGCAGAGACTCTCCCTCTAGTGGTGAGTCCATAGGAACTGCAGAGACTCTCCCTCTAGTGGTGAGTCCATAGGAACTGCAGTGACTCTCCCTCTAGTGGTGAGTCCATAGGAACTGCAGTGACACACACACACTGACACAGGGACGCACACTTAGGGTTTTATGATATATATATATATATGTATGGGCTAGTGAAAATGTAAGTTACATCAGTGATTACCCTACAGCCTACACTTGAACCTTAATTACTGCAAATAATTACTTCTGCTCATCAGAAGCCATCTTCATTAAAGCCAGGGCCCATCACTTTTGACAATCACCTTGTGGTTAAAGCTAGTGAACACTCCCAAGGATAAGGTGAGGTGGCAGCCTGCACAAGATCCTTAAAGGGTCATTATACTCACTAAATCAACTTAACATTTTCCGAAACTACAATTTGAGTAAAATGATAGTACTCACGTATTTATCTTTGCTTGGTTTGTCATTAAATTATTAATGTTTAGTGAGTACTCCTAATTCTCCCCACCCTCCTTTACTCATTGCCTTCGTTAAGTGTCTGCAACACTTATGTGTTCTGCACAGCCTCACCATGGACACTGCTCTGCTTACACATCTCCCCCCACCCTGCTGTCTTTACTCTGCTAATTCTCTTAAATGTTGCTTCTGATACCCTTCAAATAATGGGACTTAGTTTCCCCCCCAAAAAACTATTGCTGGCTATACACTACAAACTTACCTTGCGTGTCCATGTGATGTTCGTACATTAGTCTTACCTGACCATTTTGAGTTCTACATTTTTATTGCAAAATGATTTGGACCAGGATGGGCAATGTCTACACTTTTTAGCTTTAGCACAAGATCAATATAGTAGCTCAAAGTATGGTAAGTTAAGTAGTCGGTGCACACTGTAAACTTATGTTTTCATATTTATTAATTTTAAAAGAATAAAGGGGTGCAGTAGTTATTACTTATTTAAATTTTTCTGTTCTTGTATTTTTCTTTACAACTCCCCTTCATCTATTCAATAAGGTGTGCTTCTAGGCCAAGATTACCCTCATCGTATTGTACAGGACTTAGAAGAAAGGCGAGAACAATCATTAAAAGATGTAGTAGAAGCTCGACAAAAGCATCCAGAATATCTAGATAAGGTTTCTGGGTGTGATATGGTTCCCATTCCTGACCAGCTGCTAGCACTCACTTTGGGGTGCACCAATGGAGATGATGAAGTGGTTAAAAACCAAACTGGTTGCTTTCTTTTGCCAGTTATTACACGAAAGGAGTTCAAATATAAAACTCTAAAGCCTGATGCTAAAGACAACCCTTACAACACTGTACTAAAGGGATATGTCAGTCGCAAGCGGGATGAGACCATTGCTTATATGAATGAAAGACACTTTACAGCCAGCACAATCAACGAAGGGGCACAGAGATATGATAGGATAGAGAGGACAGTGCGGCTAATGGAAGATCTCCCACAGCCAACTGATGGACAGAATAAAAGCAGAAGAACCAAAAGATATGACCCTTTCTCAGTAATCCCTTCATCTTATCTGCATCTTGCTAATTAAATATATTTTCGAAACTTTAAATAAACGCTAACATTTTATATTAAATGGACATCTTTGCTAAATCATTAGTAAAATACATTTTATTGTTAAAGGGTTTCCCTCTCTTTGGGCTAGGCCACACTGCTTTGCTTTTTTTTCATATCATTGAAAACGCGCGTTTTCGGGTGCATTGCGTTTTTCAGTACTTAATGAAAACACATGCGCAAACACAACTCAATCGCACATGAAATCGTGTGCGATTGAGTTTGTGTTGCAGTTTGGCCGTGCCCTTTAGGTGTTTTTCTAATTGACTGCAGGTTTTAAATAAATCTGAATGTTGAGATCCATATGTGGTACTAAGGGCCATATTTATAAAGCGGATACCGCGCCTTTAGCGAACGGTAAAATGATCGTTAAACTGATCATTCATTTCCGATCGGTAATCTCCAATCATAATTTAACGGTACAGATCGTAAATCTATGATAACGAAATTGTAGATTTACGATCCCCGTACAATTGCGGTAGTTTCTAGTTCTATGACTGAACGTTCGTTAATTACCAACCGTTCAGACGTAAATTAACCCGTGGTATTGCTAAAAAGAGATACAGCGGCTTTATAAATACGGCCCTAACAGCTAAAATATTAAGCTAATTAATTGTATTTCCAATACGGTCATTTTTTGATATTTAAAATGTATTTCTTTGGCAGTAGTCAGGATTTTGGAAGACTAGTGAGGACCCAGACAGTGACTAAGCGTATACTTTTGCATAATGGTCCCAAACCAGGTGTTGAAGGACTGTCAAATTAAATTACATACATTTTTAAGAAGTATGTTGTTGGTTAATGGAAAAATGGAACAAATATCAGTAAAGTCATCAAACTTGTCAAACATGACCACACTTATATTAAATATAGCCTGATGGACAGTTTTTCGCTTTCCCAAACGAGCACGCAGCCGTCGAAAATTTCCCTCTGCCGCAGTAGTCTCACTATAGGGGAGTCTGCCGTGGTCGAGGGAAACACACATCTTGCAGATCCTGTCTGTCATTTTTCAAAAATCTGTCCTGTGTGTACCTAGCTTTAGGTGCTATGCACACTGCACATAGGGCCATATTTTATAAAGCTGTGGTATCACTTTTTAGCTATATCGTGGCTTAGTTAATTTACAATTACGGTCGTAAATGTACGATCGCACATTTACGACCGAACATTCGTTAATTAATGAATGTTCGATCACAGAATACTGTGCGGTAGTAAACTACCCCAATGGTATTCTATGGGGATCGTAAATTTATGATCGCTAAATCGATCGTTAATCTCCGATCACTTTAACTATTGTAAATTTACGATACCGATCATTAAAGTCGCGGTATCACTAAAAAGCACTACCGCGGCTTTATAAATATGGCCCATAGTATTGGATTGATAATAATGTATTCTCAGTTTGTTCTTACAGACAGATCTCTCTTTATAGACAGCAGGTAACCCGCAGGTACCCAAATCAATGCAGGACTTAAGCTCAGGGCACTGGCTACCCCTATAATAGAAGTCCATGCTTGTGCCTCCCATCGAGTATTGATAGCGGAGGGTGGGTGTCGGCACCAGAGGAATTGTGTTTCAGGTGACATTAAATGCCATATTTAAAAGAAACCAGCAATACACGTGTCAAATAATAAAGGCACAAAGTACATCCTGTTTTATGATAGCGATATTATTTAACGATAATTTTTCAAATATGTAAATTGTCCTTAGATTTTAACATAGCAGTGGATGTGGTATACTTTTGATACTGCTGAGCATAAAGACGCCTTTAACAGCTGGTATTTTTTACAACTGTAATCTTGAAATCACTAACAAGATCATACATTTATGATCGCCTATACAAAACTGAAGTACTTGAATATATGTATGTTCAAAAATGTGCAGCAGTACTTTTACATTACAAAGAATCAATGCACATTCCTGGGCCCCATATAATAATATTACCTGCACAATAGCATACATTATAAACAAAGGTGTTTAGTATACATTACTGTGATCACATGAATGAAAACCCCAGAAGGTCCTAACTTTCAACCCTTTTTACTTTAATTACGATATGCAAACTGTTGCATTTCTCATACTTGCACGCTGGATCAGTGTAGTAGACTCTCACTTCCCCCATTTGGTTTTGCTTATGGTTAACTTGGGAGAAATCTCCAAATGAATAACATATTATAAAATATGTGAAAAAGAGAGAATGTCCATTTATTTAAAATCGTTATCCATCTGCAGTTGTAACTATAAGCATGAACACAGCTCAGTCTGGTGATGCTTAATTGGAACTGCCAGAGTTTACAACTACAAAATTCTAACCATAAATGGTAGGTCCAAGAGTCATTCTGTAGTTGTGGTTGGCTCTCTGGGTTTGCATTTAGCATGTGGAGTTCTGTAAAATCCTTTTATTAGGTAAAGCATTTTGTAAGGGCTACAATGGAAATTACCCAGAAGTCTCCATTCCTTATTTGCATATACTGGGGGTGAGCTGCAAAGCCTTAAGCTGGGTACACACAGTAACGATAAAGCCCCTCTCTCCCTATCTTAATTTATTAGTGACACCTGAGTATTGATGCACTGAGTTAGTTTAACTTCATATAGAGCCACGATTTTATATCATTTCTACATTGTTTAGTATTTATTTAATGTCCAGTAATTATTTGCTCACAACAGTAACAAAAGCATTCAGAGAAAACTTAAAAGATTTATATGTCAGTTTTAATTACAAGGCATTATCTTTGAATATGCACCAAAGAAGAAACCATGTCCACCAATGCAGTTTTAGCAAAGCAGCTTTCACCATAAAAGAATGGTTGAAATTCCAGCACATAAGGACGAAGTCTTTAAGGAACAGTTACACCACTGGGGGTCCCTGTCTTGTTGCTGGAGTACACAGCAATGCTGGATTACATAGATAGCTGAGCTATTGCAGCATGTCAATTATGATTTAATTAAGTTTATAGATGATTAATTTCTTTAAAAAAAAAAAAGGAGAGGATAGAAGAAATAATTGGTACACAGAAAGACTCCTTTAGTTCAGTCCAACTCATATCAGTTACAAAACATTAAAACCATTCATGCTGCAGTACAGAGTCCCCATCAATGTGGGAGCAGAGACACTACTACCCAATCTACAGTGATATATCTTCTAGCTGGAATATATTCCAAAAATGTTATCAGATCAGTCTTCAAGTGACTTAACATATTTTTCATACGCATCTTCACTCATTAGTTCTTCAAGCTCTGAAGGTTTGTCTACTGTCATCTTTATTAGCCAACCTAAAAAGAAATTAAAATGGAGTGTTTATAAAAGCCACAGATACCCCAATTCAGCTTGCAATGTGACATCACCACAATACACAGTTAGCTATGAATTACTAGGGCAGAATAGTAGTTTTACAAAATTTGGTGGAAAGTGGATGTATGCTGCTGATTTCTGTGAAAACGCTATAAAGCAACCTAAACTCATAAATTACTACCTACACGCAAGCTTGAGCCCTTTAGATAAGTGAATCTAGCAACAAAAAAAACTGTCAGTGAGAGGCAGTCTACAAATATGGGGAAAGACCCAGGTATGTCCAGGATAAAGACAAAAGATGAAACCAAACTATGCAGAGCTTTGGAAACTTCAAATAATGTGCAATTGCTGCAAGCAGACATAGATAGATTATCAAAATGGGCAGCAGAATGGCAAATGAGATTCAATATTGATACATATAAGGTGATGCATTTGGAGTGTAATAATCCTTGTGCCACCTACACCATAAAAACTCTATGTTAAGTGAATCTCTAATGGAAAAATATTTAGGAGTTCTGGTTGGTAACAGACTTGGTGGTCTGTCATTGTTTGCTACAGCTATGTCTAGAGCTAGCAAAATATTGTCTTGTAGAAAGAGGGGAAGATTCAAGAGAAAAATATTCTCCCTCTTAACAAAGGCACTGGTAAGGCCTCATTTGGACTATGCGGTGCAGTTTTAGAATCCCATATGCAAAAGGGACATCTTGGAAATGGAAGCAGTTCAGAGAAGGGCAACTAAAATAATAAAGGGAATGGAGGGGATTGACTAGAAAGGCAGATTAGACAAGTTAGGGCTGTTTACATTGGAGAAGCGACGTTTGCGTGGGGATATGAAACTTTATACAAATATATTAATGGGCCATACAATAAACTCTCTGGTGCATTGTTCACAAATAGGTCATATCAGAGGACTCGTGGACAGGACATACTGTATTCCAGCAGATGTGGTAATGGCAAGTTCATTGAATAGCTCATTAATAGTTCATTAAAAGTGGCCTAGATATGTTTCTAACTAAAACTAAAAAATATTGATAATTACTGGTATGAATACATATACTGTAGCTCTGGTTGATCCAGGGATACTTTCAGATTGTGATTCAATCAGTCAGGAAGGAATTCCTCACCCCCCCCCCCCCGTACCTCTTTTTTTAGCTGCTTTTTTTTTTTTTGCCTTCCTCTTGATCAAAAAAAAGGTAGGGTTAAAAAGGAGGGTGAAAAGGTTGGACTTGATGGATGTGTCTTTATTCAACCTCAATTACTATGTTACTAGGCAAAAATCAGCTAAATACATATACAAAAATACATTGTATAAATATTCTAGGAATTTACAAAGATTACCCGGATATAAGATTTCTTTACCTTGATCATAGCATGATTGGTTGACCAAGCATGGATTGTCTGTTAGTGTCTCGTTTACCTCTGTGACTTCTCCTGTTAATGGGGAGTAAAGCTCACTAGCAGCTTTGACACTTTCTAAAGTTCCAAACTCATCTGTAGGAAAAAAAACTATGAAGGTTACCAAAACATAACCTAATAGAAACGCTAATCACAATGAATATACTAAAAGTTTGTAAAAAAGTTATAGTGTGTTTGTTATTATTTCTGTAATGATTTATTTTCCTATCTATGCTCAAAATTATCGTATACAACGCAAATACATACTAAAAGCGCATGTCCACCCCCAAACTAAAATTATACCCACCACTGGCCCCCACTGTGAAGTTTAAAAAAATCTTTACCTTACATCTCTGCTCCTTATGGTTCTCCTACAATGCTTGTCCAAAGTCTAGGAAAGTGAAGAGTAGCAGCTGTCTACTAAAGTTTTCTGCCTCTTCTGCAGCCTCCAGGAGGTAGTGTGACACTACCCCCCCTCTCCCACCATCCAGATCCATCCATGCTTGTCCTTCCCCCTAGCGTTAAATCAGGGCTGGACAAAGCCAGAGAGTTACTTTTACCTCCCCACACTAAGCAGCCCTAGGACAGCAGACAGAGCAGTGCACTTTTAATGAACTTCGCACCTTTGGTTTTGTGGAATGCGGGGGTCATCAGCAGCGAGAATCTGTGTCTTAGCATTCCTGTTCGTACCTCCTGCGTCTGGTGCGGATGGGGGTGAGTGAGTGTGACTCTTACCAGCATGGCTACAGCATGTGTGTATTTTGTGGACATAACTTTAGGGGGAAACTGTACTTTAAAGACACCGACAGACATGGCATTGGTATGGGAAGCCTGTGTGTGGAGGGGAGGAACTGCTGCAGTTCAGCATTTGGTAGGAAGGAGCTTTAGGACTGTCCCATCACTCCCATGTGAGTTTGTACACCTAATAGTTACTGTAAAACATGAGTTCTGGAGGCACAAGGTAACATATTCCACTAGGCAGGCAGCAGTGTCTATCTGTAATACTGACATAATCAGTGTCTTGTGTATTCTGTGTGTGTGGGGGTGGGGTTGTATGCAGGTTTAAGAGAAAGTATGAAGGAATAGGTATGTGCATATTTTTGGGAGAGTATGCTTATGTGGGTGAGTATTTAAGTGTGTGTGTTAAGTATATGTGAAATTGTTCATGTAAAAGTGTGTCAAACTGCGCGTATTCTCTGTATTAATGTGTATGTAGTTGATAATGTCATTGAAAGAGTATGTGTGCATGAGAGTTTGTGAGATAGGGTAAGTACATGTAAAAGTGTGTGTCAGAACATGTGAGAATGCTCTGCATTAATGAGTTCCGTAATATCCCCCATATACAGTGGAATTTTTTACATTTGCAGTTTGGGTTTTACATTATTTATGTAAATATCTTATTTGTCTGAATTGATTGGTTATTATTTGAATTTTTTTAAATTCTATTTACTTACTTATAATTTTATTTTGTCCTATTAGTTTATTCTGGCTTTTTTTGTGTAACACACTCTACTCCTTAGTTCTGTTAGATTAGGTTGTGCATTTCTGCCACTTCCCCTTTAGTAAAATGTGTACCCATTATCTTGCTCTCATTATTCTTTTCTAACATGAAATTCTAACATGAAAAAAAAATGGGGGAATATGCTTCTGCTGCTCACTTTTTACTCTTTAAAAGGGTATGTCCACCCTCGAACCACCACAAAGCTGCAGATGTACAAATAGTTAGAGCATAAAGATCCCAGCATTCACAGCTGTCCAACACAAGTCAACTAAAAGTTTGTAGCAATTTCTCCCATAAAGAACAGACAACTTGTTCCTAGATATGAGTGTGAATAAAACAGCAAAGCAAAGTAAGCAACAGGATTGTATAACCACAAAAAGTATTTTTTTGTCAAAACAGATTCTTAATAAAGCATACAATTCCCATAATGCACAGATAGCACAAGTGTTCTAAAGTTCAGCACTGGCAAATAAATGTGTTGTAAATAAGTGTGAATACGAATGTTTGGCTGTTATCAGTAGGTAGAAAGATCGTATAATCAGAGAAAATAGTAATTTGTAATTGCCTATGGAGAACATCCAGACATCCTTACCCACACATTGATAATTTACAACACATCTCATTTCTATCAAGGCAAGATAAGTTTTAAGTTCACTTGTGTAAGATTATGGAGCATGATGGGAATTGTAGGCTTTATTGAGAATAAGTTGCAGTGTTTGGACCGGTTAAGACCATGTGTCACACTCGTAGTGTAAGGATTTTTTTGTTGTTGTTGTAGAAGTCACAAAAAAGGGAAACTTTCCAATTGCCATTTGGAGTCAGGAAGGAATTTTTTCCCCTTATTTAGCTGGTTTTTTTTGCCTTCCTCTGGATCAACTGTTAGGTAGGGTTAAAAAGGAGGGTGAAAAGGTTGGACTTAATTGAGGTTGAATAAAGACATGCGTCCATTACTATGTTACTATGTTAAAGGTCAGCTATAGGTGTCTGTGGCAACACCCCTCACTTCAAAAGAACCCAGGGTGAGGACCTAAACAGCTAGGTCCTCACCCTTAGGTTCAGCTTTTAAGTCCTGTACTTCACTCTACAATTTCTGATCACTGGCCGTCATATTAATGGATGGGGCTTTAGTTGAAAGGGCGGGCTGTAGGTGCAGTTAGGGTGGGTGTGGGCAGGTCACCTGTCATTCATAGGACATTGAGATAGATGTAATTTGCTAGCTCCTAACTTTTTGGAGCTGGCTCCTAAATATTTGGATGATTTGTCCAGCCCTGCGTTAAATCATTTTAACATATGGCAGATACCCCCTGCCCACCTCTAACCGCCGAGTTATTTCTTAAAAAAAACCAAACAATCAGAACCCTAATTACAGCCCTTTCTTCCCACGGCACTCTCCATTGACGGCAGCTGCGTCTCAGGTTCCGGCAAGCAGGGAGCAGGATCAGTGCGCCGCGGGAGCAAAGGGCTGCAAGTACAGTTCTAATCGTTTTAGAATGCCAGTTGCGGGTGGGCAGGGGGTATCCACCATATATCAAAAAATTATTTTTAGGGTGGGCATGCCCTTAAATGGTACAAATGAATTATTCAATGGTTATCAGTATTTGTGCCCATCAAATCTAAGTATACAGTGACTGCCAACTTGCACAAACAGCATGCTCTTGCAAAGCACCAATGTTGCTCTGTAACTGCTATGTTTGCAGATTGATTTGTAAAAGGAACCATCATAATTTTCCAACAAGGCCTGGGTTAAATATAAGTATAATGCATACCCATTTTATTCAACTTTATTCCAACTTCTGGAAGACCACAATAAACCACTTCCCCTAATGAATCCTAAAAATAAAGAAAGTTTAAATAAAAGGTCATAAATCAGAATTGTAGCATAGATATTATGTCTTAAAAACAAATGGAATGTATAATATACAAAAATTATTACCCAGCACCAGTACGGTAAACCCCTATAGTGGGGAGAGGTGCCACTAAGTAGTTGATATATTAGACAGCTGAAAAATAGAACTACTGTGCACACTCAAAAATATAGCTAAAAAACCTTTATTAAATGTACAGGGTTCTCTTTAAAAATATTTAAAAATACAACAACTATAAGGCTACATAATTCAGACTAAACATATTCGGTGCAGGAGCTAGTTATGAAGGTACTAGTAGACTATAAAGTGTAAGTGAAAAGGTATAGCAACCAACTCCTTTGGTCAATGTCATCAGACGTCGTATATGCGCCTTATATACTCATATACGACGTCTGATGACATTTCCCAAAGGAGTTGGTAGCTATACCTTTTCACTTACACTACCGGTATATTTTTGAGTGTGCACAGTAGTTCTATTTTTCAGTTGCTAAAAACAAATGGAGCATCTAGAACTAAAACATTAAAACATATCCAGAAAACTGGCACACAGACTTATAATGCTGGCCTTACTCTAAATAAGAGCTGCCTGCATTGCTGGTCGACATTCACCATCAGCACTGGTGGTGGATGTATGTAAGCCAGTGAAACGTCAACACAGTGTATGGCCAACTAATGAATCCCTGACTTACAGAACCACCATACCTACACAAGTGCAGCTTCCCAATGGTTAAGATCCACTGAACCAATTATCTTACTGATGGTTGGGAAATGGATTTAATTTATAAGTGAAGACAATTCCACATTGTGACTTCTTCTGCCTATGAAAATGACCCACTGCCTTCCTCTAATTGGAGCCTAACACTCGCAAGTGTGATACGTCTGCTTAGGTGATCACTAGGCAAACCAATGTGCCCATACATTTTATAGAATTTTCTAATGATGTCTTGGGATTATTTGCAGATTTTGTCTCCCTGCAATTAATATTTCTTAAAGGGTATCTCTACCACCAAATCTATAAATTCACATAATACAGCGCCGAGGGATCCACAGGAGGGGAGGGATTGGGAGGGAGAGGGTAGCTCGAATGCACATGCCAGAGGCCTTTTAGAGGAGCTAAAAGTATATAGGCAATTTTCTCATGCATCTATTACCAGGGCTGTGAAGTTGTTAAATTAATCCTTCGACTCAACCAACGACTACATTTTTAATATAATAATATATTGTACATGTTGAGTAAAACAGATCATGCAAGACCTTTATCATTGCCAAAGCTCAGCAATTTTAAAGTTCTTTGTAGATGGCGTCTGCTTTTGGGAACAAACCAAAGCAACCAATTGTCTGGGCACTCAAGCCTACCACTTTACCAACTGTCAATTAGAACATTTTAACATACTGTCAGGGTTATTCAATAAAAGTTCTTATCGTTTAAAATGGTGCTAATTTTGCCCCAACCAATCAGATGTTAGCTTTCAAATGTTAAATAAGCGATAAGAACTTTTATTGAATCTCCCTGTATATTTTTTTTTTTTACTACAGTTTAAATTAATTAGGAGTTTGTACATTTTAGGGACCCTAAAGGCTAGGCCACACTTGCTCGATATTTGTGCGTTTGCACATGCAATTTTTCAACTATATGACAAATGCGGAAATGCACCAAAATATTGCGATTTAAGGTGTGTTGCGATTGTGTATCCATTTGCGATATTGAATCCCATGCAATACACATTTTTATGCGCAATCGCATGTGATTCCATATCCCAAAAGGCAAAACAGCACCGGAATCGCAAACAGATGGGCAATCGCAACACACCCGAAGTCGGCGCGTTGCTGCGATTTTGAAAAATCGCATGACCAAGCGCAAGCGCTCAAAAATCACGCTAGTGTAGCCTAACCCTAATTCCACAGCCAACTAATATATATTAATCATTTAGCAGTGTTAATAAAACTTTCTAAAGCAACTTTATCAAAACACAAAGGGGATCCATATATATATAAAGAATAATCAAAATTATACTGTCATTTTAAAAGTAATTTTCTCAAGTACCGTATATACTAGAGTATAAATCAGCCTGAAAAACCGACCTTGGTTTATACTCGAGTCCGCAAACTTACTTGAGAAATCCGGAGGCTGCTTGCACGCTCCCTATAATGGCGCGCCGGCTGACGTCACTGCCCGGCGCTGAATAATGACGTTAGCCGTCGCTTCAATATAGAGAGCGTGGGAGCGGCTACCCGATTTCTCATGTAAGTTATGGCAGAAGGATGCCCACAGATGTATGCCATGGAAGGATGCCACAGAAGGATGCTCACTGAACTGGGTGGGGGTTGAGGGTGAGGGATCAGATGTTTGGAAACTGCAACTCCCAGCTACTAAAGCATGCTGGGACTTGTAGTTTCCAAACATCTGGAGTGCCAAGGCTTTAGTTGTCTTTTAAATGGACAGCAGAATTCTCATACAGTAATAGTCATATCCAGTATGGCTATTACTGTATGGGAAATCTGGTGTCCATTTAAAGGGCAACTAAAAAACAATACAGAATAAGAAGAAGAATGTTATCTATTGTTGCCTTCTGATTCTGTATTGTTTTGCAGCTTTAGTTGTCCTTTAAACTTGAGTCAATCACTTTTATTAGTGGGCAGCACGGTGGCTCAGTGGTTAGCATTGATGCCTTGCAGCACTGAAGTCCTGAGTTCGATTCCACCTTTGGACACATCTGCAAGGAGTTTGTATGTTCCCCTTGCTTGCGTGAGTTTCCTCTGGGCACTCCTGTTTCCCCCACACTCATAAAGACATACTGATAGTTTGTATGTGTCAAATAAATGTGCTTAGATTGTAAGCTCTTCGGGCAGGGCCTGATGTGAATGTATACATGTAATTGTAAAGCGCTACGGAAGAGGTTAGCTCTATATAAATCCACAATAATAATAATAATAATAGTTTTTTCTGGTAAAAATGGGTACCTCTGTATACTCGGGTCGGTTTATACTCGAGTATATACAGTATGCTTCAAATTATCCATGTCCAGCAAATTTATTTGGTTCCCCTAGCTATATACCAATCTATATTGTTTGATTGTTATCTTAACCCACTGGCCTATGGAATGCTGACTATGGAGCTACACATCAGCGGGGTCTAAAAATATAGTGCTGTGATTATTAAAGGGTAACCTTAAAAATACTACATGTTGATACGGTCTTACATTTTTATTGAATCAATACTCTCAAATATAGTCCAATATTTAGATTTCTTAAACATTTTCCCCTAAAATTAATTCCATGTGCAGCCTGCTCCATCTTCTTTTCTAATTCTAATTTCTCCTGTGAGCCAAGCAATGTTTGGACACATTGTGACATTATGAACAAGACAAACAACTCTTGAAGTCAATCTCAATATTTTTATGCAGATAAAAAAAACAGTCACCAGGTATCAATATCTAGGTACACTGTATAGCCTGCTACCTATGACTTGGCCCTGCATTAAACACAGACAAGTGATAAACAGATACTACCATTAGTATCCAAACAAATCATCATACCTGGGCATAACGGCTGATTCCTACTGTTCCTATTCCGTTTTCAACAGATATCCATTCGTGCTTGTCTGTAAATTTCCGAGCTGCAACAAAACAAAGGTATCATTGTAAAAATAGCATTCTTCTATTAAAAAGGCGTAAGGTTTAACTAAATTAAAGGGATTGTACCCCCCCTAAATGGAATTTCTTGTGCATGTAGAGCACCCCTCAACCCTGAAACTGTAATACTCAAGACTCCTGACAAGTGCAGCTAGGAGTTATTCATACGATCATGACTAGGGTTAGGGAAAGGAAATCTTGGAAATGGAAAGGGTTCAAGGGCAACTAAATTAATAAGGGGACTGGGGTACTTGAATATGAAGACAAATTGGATAAGTTACAGTTATGCACACAGGGAAAAGGCACTTGCTTGGGGATATGATCACTGTGTATAAATACAAAAATAAACCATACCAAAAAAAGAAGCTGGATGAAAATCAAAGAATGTTAAATGTTTCTGCTATTGATGCAGGGGGATTGCCAGTTGGAGTCCGAAATAAAACTTATTCCCCCATCATACGGTTTTGTTTTTTTTGCCTTCCTCAATTAACCGTTTGGCAGGAAAAGTGGGTATTGCCAAGTTGGTTGGAATAGATAGTGTTTTAAAATCAGTACTGATAAAGGAAGTAGCATGCTACAGCAAATGGAGAGGATTTTAATACCGTACTTGTAAATGCAACAAAAGGGATGGAATTTCTTAAAAAGCTTAATTTGTAGGCAAAGGGGTATTATTTCTGCACAGCAAACCATTCTTTTTTTCAAATGTGAAAAATGTTAATCTTTAAAATTTCATACTTGAAAAATGATTTATTATTTAAAGGGACACTAAAATGATGGTATACTAGAAAAAAAAATACTCTGAGGACACAATGGCAAACAAAGCAAAACGCTGCCCATGATTTCACAGGTTCAAAACTTGTTCAAACTTTTTAATTTTTTCCTCAATGCTTTACAGGAAATAAACCACAACTATTATTTTTTAAGGTTTGTGTCTGAAAAGAAAACACATCTGCTCAAAAAGAACTGTATGCTGGTAAATATCTGTTCTGTGTCTGAAAGGCAGGATCTGCTGTAATATGATCTGTGTAACAGAGGTGGGTCCCTGTACTGTAATACGATTGGCTAACAGCTTCTAGGGGGCAAGACTGCAGCTTACTTGTTTTGATTTGCTGTGCACTAGACAGCATGTGAACTGCAATTGAATAATTGGATTATTGGAGTTGACCCCTAGTACAGGTTAATTTTCAATCAATCAACAGTCACAGAAAAGGGAGAGGGACATGAATTGTATCTTTGTAAATGTGCTCTGTCTATTGGAAGTGTGTCATCTGGGGATTCTAGCCCCCCTTCCATTTTCTACATCACAGAACTTCCTATCTGTTGTTTAACAATAATTGGATGAAGAAAAAATAGTAGGTTATGTGATTGCTCGAATAACAATCGAGACATGGTGCAAAACACACAGAAACATTGTATGAGTGTGCACTGGGTATTTTCAGTTTCTACCAAAGAATAAATGAACAATGTATTGGTCCTAGAATCGGTCATTTTGAAATCTGCTTTACATCTTTTGTGCACCAATCAGGATAGCTATGTACTGTGTGATACAATATGTTTTACATATATAGCATTCCAAAAAGAGGACAAACTTTTCTGAAAAGTATAACTATGAAGACTGTCCACATAGGAAACAGTTGCCATTAAAGTATACGGTTCATTAATTTAGTTTTAAATTAACAGATTCTAAATATTAATGATTTACTATATTATGGAGTAAAACTAAAGTCTATAATGGAAATATTGCTGAATGAACATCATGGACATTAACATAAAGGTGTTTTCTCATCGTTAAGCTACTACTAGCCTGCTTGTCTCGGATTCCCATAGTTTAACAGCTTGCATTTCTAACGAAGCATGAGTATACAGTAAACAGGAACTCCTCACATCTGTGTGTACGTTTGCAGACACTAGCAAGAAATCACTGGCTCAAACCAGATTGTGAGCAGATTCAAGTACAGCTTATAAGAATCAACAGAGATGGACTGAGCCATCATCTTTTCACCACTTTACACACTTTTTTTTACAAGCCTTTTAAAACCAAAACATGACTTGATAGTATATGACCAATATAATAACAGAAATTAGTTGCCTAATGCTGGCCAAACACTTATTAGACGTTAGCTTTGTCTGATTGTCGAATCTATTATCTAAAACAGGGCTGTAAAGTCTGTCAAAAAATCCTTTGACTCAAGACTCTCAGGGGGCGATGCACCAACGGGCGCATAACTCCTGTTTTGGAGTTTTAGTCACGCTAACCGATGTTATATCGGTTAGCGTGACTTAAACTCCTTCCTTGCGGCGGCTGCGTGGCTAATGCGAAAGTTAACAGCGCAGCCGCCGCAAGCGATGTTATATGCCGAAATCGGCATTTTATTGCAAAAAGTGTCGGAATCGAACAGCGCCAGGTAGCGATGTTCCGAGCGCCGCTATCGGCATATAACATCGCCGGGTTGTTTGCACCGGATTGCCATAGCGGTGCTCGGTGCATCGGCCTGTCAGTTTATAACAACCTCCGATTCATCTACACCCTAGACCAGCAATTCTCAAATAGTGTTGAAAATGACAACACTGTCTGAGAATACCTGCCCTAGATTTCATTTTAGCTGTTAGAGTTCACTAAAATAATCAGATCATGTACCTGACTAATTTTGTTTTATTCTGTTTGTTCAGTGATTGGAACAGAACACCAAGTAAAACCGAGGCAGCTATAAGCTATAAAACACATATGGTGGTTCCCTAATGCAAAATGGCATCACAGTACCATAGGTCTCCCAGATGCTCCCACTCCCTTCACCAAAATTTAAAACAGGCTGCTTGGCCTCATCTCTATGTATTTTCTGATGTTGGCTGGAAGTAAAAAAAACCTATTGGATGTCACGTGCTCTGTGCAACATGACAATGGGAGACCCTACCTTCACTGGGTAACATTGCCTTTCACATCTGAAAGGGATATTAAAGGATTTTCTACATCTCTGACAAGAGAGAGAAATCTGCTTTAAGGGCTAGGTCCCCATATGCACTTCTAACACTTTTTTTACCCACAGTAGTAAATAGTAATCACTAAAGTAGACAAAGTGGGCAAAAATGAAAATGCATTTTGTTTTTCAGTGCGATGAAGTGGTACCTTAGCTTCATTTGTACTTTTCACTAATAAATTAAGAAGGTTCAAGGCCAAGCACATTCACCAGGTGAAACTTAATATCTATATTTCAAAGTTAAATACAGAGTCAAACTCTGATAAGGTAGGAAATCCCTCCTAACCTAGACCTCGCTAGGTTTAAAACCCTGAAATCAGCCCCTAAAGGTACTTACCAGCCTTTGTTTCTGGCCCCTTCTGCTGCTTTCATGCACGGAACAGCAGAAGTGGCTGGACCGGCAGCCGCACCTGTGATTGAGAATGGAGCTGAGGAAACGTTAGGTACATTAAGGGGCCGATTTCGGTTTTTTAAGCTTACCAATTATGTTTGGAGCGACTTTTTTTTGTCTCAGACGTGATACAGCCGCTAAAGGGATCTGGAGGGAAAGGGGAGAGCTCTACTGTGCATGCCACAAACCTCTCAGAGGAGCAGAAGGAGGCAAAAATGGCTAACACCGAGAGGCTTCCTACTCTTCAGTTTCCTGTATTTTAGCCAGGCACTGGAGGACAACCATATACAACAGAAGAGAAAAGGTAGGAGTAATTTAACACAGTGGGCTCAACTGTGGGGCAAATTTTAGTTGGTGGGCAGGGTGGACACGCCCTTTAATAATTATTATGAAACACTTATTTTGATAAACTTTAGTTTTGCACGTTTCATTTAAATGCATTTGTTGTTTTTTTAAAACTCGTTTACGTACACAGGGTGTATTTATATTTGCAGTTATTACATGTAATTCGTTATTAAACAATTTGTATAGTTGTGAACTGGGTGACATTAGTAGCAAAGCATATAATTTATGTATGGGTCGGGGGGTAAGGGGATGACAGTTGTTATAGTACCAGATGTGGTTTAGTGGTACCTGTATCACAGAAACCACCGGGTATGGTGTTGGAACATATAAGGAGGCTAGACCTTGTGTTTAGACTCTATGGGGATGAATGTACCAGCTGGAATAAACCCTCAAATAATAGTCATACCATAGGTTCCAAATTTTTCCGAATTTGTTGGGACAGCCTCTTCCAATGGATATTTATCTAATACATGGTGGAGTGGCTGCATTAATTATTTCTTTCTACAATGTGATTTTTGGGGATATAGGATCCATCCAATTCAAAATAATATTTTTACTCGCATATAACAGGGCTTCACGTAAAAATATTAGGTGATATTGTGACCAGGAGTTCACCTCAGGTATACCCATTATGCATAATTTAGGTTCCAATGGAAAATCTGTGTTTAATATTTCAGATAGTGTTCTAACTATATTTCTGTGGGCACTTATGCACAACAAAGTTTGTTACCAGAAAGCGAGAGAGAAAGTGCAGCGGCTGGCTGCAGCAGAGAGGTCACGTGCTATAACATTCAGCTCTGCTTAAGTCCCTTTATGGATCTCAAACTCCTGTCTAATAATGTAGGGGTTAATGGTCACTTTTAGATCTCAAACTCCTGAGTGGTAATGTAGAGGTTAATATGTAATTAATTATAAATGCATTTGTTGTTTGAATGGTTTAGAAATGTAAATATATTTTAATTCATTCTGATTTGCATAGAGAACTTTTACCTTTCTGTAGACAATAAAATCATTCACTACAGTAAACCATGCAGTTACTTCCAAATTTCCCCTTTGCAGAGGTGGAGAATTAGGATTCTCTATCCTCCTGGGTGAAGCTCACTACGCATGTCTAACCCAAGGAGAGATTCCAGAAATGAATACCATGGAATGTGGCCATACTCTTTTAAAGGCCCATCCCGTGTTAAGCTATACTTCCATTACCGGTATTTATTACCCGGCAATCAGACCAGAATGGTCTGGTGATTAAAATATCAGCACATGTTCCAGATCTTAGGCTGTGTAGACACCATGCAATTTTTTCGCTATTAGCAAACAGTCGGTCAGGACGAATCACTGTCAATAACTGCAAAAGTAGCTAGTTAGGGACAGTTTTCCAGGACTGCATGATCGGCAATGATTTATCACCGTACCCCACCGATATCGGTCGTGGCTGTCCGCAATCAAACCATGCAATATTTCTAGAACCGATCAGCAGATACACGGTAATATTGGTGGACCCAAAAATTAAATGGTGTGTACTCAACCTTAACTTGAGGACTTTTCAGTGTAATTCCTGTAATTTCTCTGTGCATAAATAAATGCTCCCAAAGTACTTCCTTTGTGGAGGACCCCTAATAATGTCCATTATGGTTTTGCTCTCGACTCCCCTAGAGCGAATCTGTCACATAGATGAGATTTGGGCATGGTTGACCCATCCAACAGCCAGGAAAGCAGTCTGTCATTTTTCAAAGATCAGGATACACACAGTCCCAAGCTGTGCATAGGGAGAATGCTCGGGACTGCATGTTTCCCACAAACGCAGCAGACTCCCCTATATGGAGACTACTGCGACTGAGGGAAATTTTGAGGTCTTTCCCAAACAGGAATGTTCGGTAGCATCTCACTCGTTCAGAAATAACTTCGGTTTTGACGGTATCAGGGCTTTATGGTCAGTTTGTATACCTAGCTAAAGGGTCAAAATATGGAAATACTCCATTTGAATGGGTATCCAGGGGGGAAAAAAGGACCAGTGCAGAAACTTTATAATAAATAGACTTAAATGGTAGCATGAAAATTCTGTGTATTTTCAAACAACTACTGAGGCATGTATGAGGATATGACCAGACAGAACGAAGTTGCAGCATTCAACAGAATCAGGTGACTCCCCATATCAAGGGGGCTAGAACTGCTACTTATAATCTAAATGTTACCGTTTCTCATTTACTAAAGTGAGCTTTCCATTATTCTCTATTAAACAATGGCAGTTTCTGGCTTAGTAGGTTTCAGATCACCTGTACAAGTGGCAAGTTTCCTTTAATAATCATGCTTATATTACATCATGAAACCTAAAATAATAAAAAAAAAGGTTGAATGCAAACAACAGTCTGGCAAGGAAATTCCATTTACCGTATATACTCGAGTATAAGTCGAATTTTTCAGGCTTTAAAATGAGCCTGAAAACCTAACCTCGACTTATACTCGGGTCAAGTCCTAATTTAGATCCAAATTCTGCAATTGCGGATAGTAACCAGTAGGTGGCGCTGTGTTAACCTGCATAGAAAGTTACAGGAGCTGATCTGCCTTTACACTTCCTGCTTCCTGTAGTCTGGCTGCTGGACTCACTCAGCACTGTAACTGCTCATCTGGATGCTGTAAATCTGATGGGTCTCCTCAGTTTGGGGCAAAAAAACCGGGGTCACACTCAGGCTAACTGTAACAGGCTAACACCTGGTTGCCTCCCATCTATATTGATATAAAGAGAGTTCTTTTTAGTAAATATTTATTGGATACAAAATACAACAAGTAACTGAATCTTCGCATTTCAATCCATCTGTGTCATCATCAGGATACAGAACTCCTGTCAGAGGAGGCAGTGCTGGAGCGTGACCGCAGGTAAGTACTCTGTGTTCCCTCCCTGCTTCTGTCTAAATAATTGAAGAAGGGGAGGTAAGACAAATCTCCTTTACATCCCGTTCTTCAATTAAAGGGAAAAATGTTGTCATTTTTAATATTACTGGAACAGGGAGTGACACTCCCTGTGACACTGTACTTTTTTTGTCACTTTTATTGTTGTTTTAATGTCCAAGGGACAAAAAAACTGTATACAGATCAGAAATTGGTTGTTATTGTTATGAAAAGAAAAGGGGAACAGAAGAAAGATCTACATGTGATCTTTTCGTATCATGTTGGTGATTTTATTTCCGTCTTTCTGTGTCAAAGAGAAAAGCAATGACAAGTACGTTTTCATCTCATGCCACAGAAATTAGTTTTAATGTTTAACAAACAGGGTTATTCAATAAAAGTTCTTATCGTTAAAAATGGTGCTAATTTTGCCCCAACTAATCAGATGTTAGCTTTCAAATAGTACATAACATCTGATTGGCTGGGGCAAAATTAGCACCAGTTTTAAGGATACAAAGTTTTATTACATCTCCCTGATAGTTTTTTATTATTAAAAAAATTTACAACCTCTTTCCCAGGTTCTCTCAGATTATCCTAATCAGCCTAAAAAGAAAACACGGTTTCCTTAAGGAATTGGGAATTCACCCCACCCTACACTAGTGAATTCCCAGTAAAACCAGATCCTGTACAACTCTTGGAGCCAATGCAAAGGAGAATATCCTATGCACCAAATCCATACTGTTCTTGTTTCACCTCACCAGACATATGTGAAAAACCTTAAAGGAACATTTTTTCTGCAAAAGGAGGATCTACTCAATATTAATTTCATTTCTTTTTTGTGGTGCCCAAATGTATGCTCCTGCCTAATTTTGTTTAAACAATTATTGCACACTTTCTGTAAATCCAATAAACTTCATTTCACTTCTCAAATATCACTGTGTCTCCTATATGATATAGTTAACTGCCATTTTTTATCGTAACAACCAACGATTTATACTGGAAACCAACAAGTTTGCCCAAACTTTTCAATCCCACTGTATGTGAATCAGGATTCATTTTAAAGGGACACTATACTAAAAAAAATAACTTTCTTCATCTTAATCTATTATTTAATACAAGTAGCACTTACTCTGAGGTGTGTGTGTTGCTGCATGCCTTCAATCCAGCACACATTTTGTTTAGGAGCAGTATCCCCCCTCCCTCTTTTAACCACTCCCACTTCCATCTGACCTGACTTTTTCCCCAACAAACCAACTGTCAAACCTGCACACAGCATACAGCATTCCAACTGTCAAAACTCTGGCACCATTCGAGCCACAGTAAAACTACTCACAGAATAGGAACTTGATTGACAGCTGAAATATAAGAAGTTTTAGATTGGATATCTAAAGAAATAAGTAAAAAAAAATGATACAGTGGTGGTTGGGAAGAATTATAGTTTCCAGTTATGGCCAATTAAAAATAACCTTTTTTCCCCAGTATAGATGCCCTTTAAAGGTATGACGGAAGGGCATTTATTTAAATCTAACATGCTTGGTGACTACAGTTGCCCTTTAAGTTCTCACTCCGCATAACTATGCATTTGGGATTTTCTATCATATCAAGTGATCATTATTAGGCTGGTGCAGGTAAGAGGCCTGCTAGACCCTCACGTGAAATAATACACAATAGGAAATCATGTAATTACACATTATTTTTTTATGCAGATCATATTACCAAGGTTTTCCATGCCTGATGAAGAGAGAAGTATTTTAAGTCTGCTGAATTTCACCGTTATTGTGATAAATGTCACATCTGCCAGTACTTCCCTTGTGATTCATCTGGAACCTAGTGAAGACATTCCTTTAGTGCTGTACTTGGCACACGGTTATCATCCGAACGAAACAAATTATGACATCACTACTCATTTGCCTGAAAAAACTTACAATGATGGTAAGTAGTGGTGATACCAGGAATACTTTTTCAAATATACACTAGACAGGTATCCTATGTACTAGTCTAAATAGGCAGCAGCCATTTGGCAGAGATTAATTTCACCACTGTTGGTCACCGTATTTTACCAGAAAAGCAAGTACCGTATGTTCATACTAAATCAGTAACTTTGAACTTTATAGGGTGCAAGGTAAATATCAAAGATTTATTCATATTTGTGATGGACATACATAGCAGTAAAGGTAACTTTTGCAAGACAGGGGTTTTCTTTAGTTTTTGGCATAAATTCTTTCAAAGGCCAACTATAGTTAAAAAGGGTGTCAGTCTGAATGGGGATTAATACAATGGAGGCCAAGGTGCAGATATGAATAAAAGTGTTTATTTTAGGGGGACAAATGGTAACATGCTCATATAGATATTGACAGAACACTGAAAGAAACTGGAATTTTATTATCCTTATTCTTATTGTGCTTGTACCTGTAATAGCATGAACTGAACTCCATGTAACATATCAAGTAATCCCTTTACTACAGCTGGTGCCCACGGTACTGATTACTAAAGGTGCATACATTAACTATATTATTATTATTGTGGATTTATATATCACCAACATCTTCCGTAGCACTTTACAATTACATGTATACATTCACATTAGATCCTTCCCCGAGGATCTTACAATCAAAGCACATTTATTTAACACATACAACCTATTAGTATGTCTTTATGATTGTGGGGGGAGTGCCCGGAGGAAACCCACGCAAGCACAGGGAGAACATACAAACTCCTTGCAGATGTGTCCACGGGTGGTTTCGAATGCAGGACTTCAGCGCTGCAAGGCAGTACTAGCCACCGAGCCACCTTGCTGCCCAAGGATAGAAAGAAACAAGGATTTATATGTCAATATCATTTTTTACTACAATGAGGTTTGCACTAAATACTATACCTATACCTCATATTGTTGTATAGTCATGGGACTCCTTGGTCACTTATATTCTTGTATTTTAAAATAAAGGGGAGCAATACTCATGCAGCAAGAGATCTAGGGGCAAGGAAAGATATTCTTTAACATAGGAGTGGCTAAAATGTTAATGTTGGGGGTGTGCTAAGATCAACACTGCCCATTATTACCCTTTCTGGAATCCCTCCCTTTGAAATCCTGCACTTGTCCCTGGAGACCACCCAAAAAGATAGGAGTATGCTTTTCTTTCTCCACACTAATTAGTGCTTTTTTTTCCCACACTAATACACTAATTCTATATAGCATGGAATTTAACCTTATATTTATCTGTTCTAATTAGTAAATAGCCATGCAGTATATGTAGATTAAGTCTGCATTGCAAATGTGTTAACACCTTACAGAAATCTAGACAAAAAAATGTTGGCAACTCTTACATGGAACAAGAAACATTCTTTTCTTATAACATCATGGACTAGATGGATGTATGTCTTTATTTAACCTCAATTAATATGTTACAATCAATTAAATATGTAATGGGATTTAGTTTGTTATGATGTTGCAGAAAATGTGATATACCATATTAAAATATGGACATACGGAGAAGGATCATGGGAATACTTCTCAGGCAAAATAGCAAATTAAATATTTTAAAGATCAGGCCAAAGATTGACAATGAAATAGGAAACTAAGAAAAAAAAATGGAAAATTTTCTTTCTAGGCTTTTATGTATTACAGAGTGCCCCCTTAGTGTCCCAAGGGCATAGCCCCCCTCCTCCAAGTCCCAAGGCCAGAGTTCCCTCTTAGTGTCCCAACGCCAGAGTCCCCCCTAGCCTCCATGTTCGATAATCCTCGAAAATTTCTGATCGTATTTTCAAGGATTATCGAACGTTCATGGCTATTTTCAAGAATTATCGAAAATAGCTTGAAAGTTCGATAAAAATCAAAAACTCACTCCGAACTCCCGGTTTTAAGTTCCGTTTTCAGATTTTCAGATCTTCGGGATTTTCCCGAGATCCGAAAACCCGAAAAAGGAATGAAACCCAGCAGTTTTGGCCATCTCTATTCATAAACAGAAATATGAAATGCTTTCTAATCATGTCAAGGTATTTCCTTGTATGGAAGGTCTTAAATAGTTAATGGGAAAGATGTATCTACTGCTTGGCCATACTACTACATAAACCATAAAGTTATTTTAAACTATAAACTAATGTTCTTTCAGAAAATCTATATTCCTGGGTAATTAACCCAGATGAGCTGTTCTTTGGAGAAGGTACCTATTACTTGACTGTCAGATCAGAACTTGAAGACTTGACCACAAATGACAACATAAGTGTAGCTATCACCTGCTTTAGCACTCAATGTATGTACTGGGATGAGGATAATAATGACTGGAATAACACTGGCTGTCATGTGAGTAGCATATGCTTGAAATTGCTAAGTGGTATTTAAAAAGTTGTATTGTTTAAATCATAAAATGCTGCTCAATGTCTATAATGAACATTAAAGGCCTCTTATGCACTCATTTAGGTATTTCTTTTACTGTGAAACTAATTTTCTGTTCTAGGTGGGACCCAAAAGTACTCCAAGCAGCACTCAATGCCTTTGCACCCACCTCACCTTTTTTGGAAGCTCTTTTATAGTGATGCCCAATACAATTGACGTTAGTAAAACAGTAGAACTTTTTGCTACTTTTGTGGACAACCCCGTAGTTGTGACTACAGTTGGCTGCATTGCTGTTTTGTATGTCTTAGTTATGATATGGGCAAGGAGAAAAGATATTCAAGACAACGCTAAGGTAAGTTTAACCCCAATGCCATCAATACCCCTTCTTTGCTGATTTTGTAAATATTTCTGAAATACACTAAACCCAGTTGTCTTATTTTCTGTGCCAGGTAAAAATCATAGCTTTAGAAGACAATGACCCATTTGCCCAATATCGTTACCTTGTCACAGTTTTTACTGGGCATCGCAGAGGAGCTGCAACAACATCAAAGGTATTAAGTGAGAGTCTGGGATATTGGGGGGGGGGGGAGTTGTACAGTAGTGATATTTGTCTGCTTCTATTTTATTTATAACTGAGAGCATTTTTAGGTTTGCTATCGCCCAGTCTTAAAGGAGAATTAAACTTAAATGTTTTTACCTTAAATATGAAAACTTTTGTTACCAGAACACCCATGCATTGTAAGATACTATTTCAGTAAGTTGTATTTCATACCTAAGGGCTAGGCCACTGTAGCGTGATTTCCATGCCTTTGCGCATGCGATTGCTTTGCTTGGAATGGTGGCAACGCACCAAATTTGCGCAGTGTCGGGTGCGTTGCATTTACGCATCCGTTTGCAATACGCAATCACACACAATCACCATTTTATGCGCAGTCATTTTTATCTCAAAAGGAGAAATCCCAAGGGCAAACACCCAGAAATCACATGTAAATCGGGTGAGATTTCATGAGCGCTTCTGGTGAGATGCAGTGTGGCCGTGCCCTAAAAAAGATTTTGTAGTTAGGAAAGCTTTTATGTTGTTGCAAACAAATATTTCAAAAGTCTTCAAGCGGCCTGGCGAGCATGTGCATGAACTAGCCTTACCTCTGAACCCAGTATTCACTATGACTATGAAGTATTTTGCTTGTGAAGGTTTTTATTCATCCAGGTCATGGTATATCTGTTGCATTCAATTAGATCAACTGGACTTGAAGTTTAGTTCTTGAAGACGTTTCGCTAGTCATCCGACTGGCTTTCTCAATTCAGAATGACTTGTACAAGAATCTGTGGCAATTATGTACCCTGGAAAATCCCAATTAGCATATCACAGCCAGGTGTTAAGGGCCTGATTGGATAGTGGAGGTGTTATAGGAACTCCCAGAGTAAGGTGTCAAACGGTCT
This sequence comes from Hymenochirus boettgeri, assembly GCA_019447015.1. NCBI lineage: Eukaryota > Metazoa > Chordata > Amphibia > Anura > Pipidae > Hymenochirus > Hymenochirus boettgeri. The sequence continues at coordinate 87,491,710 of CM033472.1, read as the reverse complement.
GCCATGTACAATGCTGTTTTGACACCTTACCCTGGGCATTCCTATAACACCTCTTAGCCACTATCCAATCACGCCCTTAACACTTGGATGTGATATGCTAATTGGGATTTTTCAGGGTACATAATTGCCACAGATTCGTGTACAAGTCATTCTGAATTGAGAAAGCCAGTCGGATGACTAGCGAAACGTCTTCAAGAACTAAACTTCAAGTCCAGTTGATCTATTTGAATACAACAGATATATGAAGTATTTTCTATACAGATGTCTCGGATGCTGTTACCCTGCAGTTATTTTTTCAAGCCAGCATCAATTGGCACAAATAAAAGCCTATTAGGACTGGTGATTATATATATGCTTCGAAAATGGAACACATACAATGGGACATGCACTGCCATGCATTTTTTCACGTTTGTAAATACGTGAGAAATGCGCATGCTGGCAATGAAATAATCTACAACGATGTTTCTTTTTTTGTAGGAAAAGCAAAAGAATGTGTAACTGTTAGAGACAGGAGTGTTACTTTGTAAAATCCATGCTCTGTATGTGAAAGAGGCAGGAACTCTGTTCTTTAACATGATTGGGTGTCAGTATCTTCCGGACAGGACTGCTGCAGCTTTCTTGTTTGGATCTGCATGTTGAGAACATCCATGTTCCTTTATATATAAGAAAGACAGAGGGACAGTTTAAGCGCATATTTCAGCATCACCGTAGTGACATCAGACTGACACTGGCAAAGTCTGATTCTGGTTAACAGAAAAATGATGATCCGCCAGTGGCCAGTCACTTCAGGACAGCCAAACACCAGGTGTCCGATCTGCGCAGGATGGTGATTGACCATGTCCCACCATTACATCGTGGCGGTGACTGTCGGAATACCCTCCTGCGCAGAGAGGCAAACTGGATTTTTACATTACATGCAGTCCAACCGAGGGGACTGAATGTGAATCTGGGTTTATCTTGCTTTTTGCCAAAAAGATGATTATTTTATATGATGTATTGGACATGTAATACTTTGACACAATGTGATTAAGTGTAAATGAATGCTGTGTCTTTTTTTTACAATGTATCAAACACTATCAGGGTTATTCAATAAAAGTTCTTATCATTAAAAATGGTGCTAATTTTGCCCCAACCAATCAGATGTTAACTTTCAAATGTTAAATAAGATCTGATTGGTTAGGGCAAAATTAGCACCATTTTAAACGATAAGATCTTTTATTGAATCTCCCTGTATGTGCTTTTTTTGATTGTTTGTTTACTAGTAACCACTAGGTGGCACTGATGTGCTGTCTCTAGTCTATGTATGGGTCCACCCTTGGTTTTTATTCTTTGTATGCGTCTGATGAAGGTGATTGTGCACCCAGCATATTAGCGAGTCGAGAGTGTGCAGGATCGTTTGGTTTCTTTTTACCCCTATACTCACCCACATATTCAATGCCTCCCTTACATCTGGAATTTTCCGTTCCATCTCTAAGCATGCCCTTGTTAAGCCCATACTTAAAAAGCCCTTGCTACACCCCTCTTGCCCTCTTGATTAGCTAACTACCACCTGGTCTCACTCTTACCAATAGCCTTTAAACTGCTAGAATGATTAGTCTTCTCCCATATCACTAACTACCTCCATGCTCATAACCTATTGGATCCTTTGCAATCTGGATTCCATCCTGCGCATTCTACTGAGACGGCCCTGTGTAAGGTTGTGAATGATCTGCAGCCTGCAAAGGCCAATGGTCACTTTTCTATTCTTATTCTTCTTGACCTCTCTTCTGCTTTCGACACAGTCTATCATTCTCTCCTAATGCAGATACTTCACTCTTTGGGCATTCGAAATGAAGTGGCATCCTGGTTTCTATCCTATCTCTCTGACAGAACTTACTCTGTATCTTATGCTAACAACAACTCTTCTCCGGTTCCTCTTAATGTGGGGGTACCACAGGGGTCTGTACTTGGACCCTTATTGTTCTCGCTCTACACTATCTCCCTGGGAGATGTCATTAGCTCTTTTGGCTTCAAGTATCATTTATATGCAGACGATACACAAATCTACTTGTCAACACCTACGCTAACGCCTGACATCTAATCATAGGTTTCTGACTGCCTCCTTGCCATCTCCTCCTGGATGTCTCAACGCTACCTCAAATTAAATATTTCTAAAACTGAACTGACTGTTGACAATACCCCCATTTTCCCTTTCCAATCGGCACGCTGCCTGGGAGTAATTATTGACTCCTCTCTCTCCTTTTCTAACCACATTAACTATGTTGCGAAAACTTGCTACTTTTCCCTTCGCAATATTGACAAAATTTGCAGGTTTCTTTCTCTCCCAACCACCGCTATGCTTATGCATGCTCTCATCCTATCGCACCTGGACTATTGCAACCTACCACTTTCTGGTCTTCCTGCTTCCCACTTCTCTCACCATCAGTCTATACTTAACTCTGCCACACATATTGTTTTGCTCTCTAATAAACAGGATCCCAAATCTCCTCTGTACCGGACAACTACCTGGCTCCATTTAAACAGTGCATTCTATACAAAATCCTTCTCCTAAAGTTTAAAGTCATTTGCTTTGCTGCTCCTTTTTATATTACTTCCCCAGTGTCCCCATATGTTCCAGACCGTAGCCTCCGCTCATCGCAGAACCAGCTCCTGTACAGACCCCCCACTCATACTGCTTCTTCTCAACTTAAACCTCTCTCTCTTGTGGCTCCCATCCTCTGGAATAGAGATTGACTAGAACTCGAACTCGAACCCAAGTTCGAGCCGAACTATTTGAATTCGAACAAATTCGGACTATCCCGAACCCGGATTTTCGATATTTTTGGACTTTCAATAAATATCGAATGTTCGACCGTTCGAAATATGCGAGTAAAATGCCTATTATACCTATACGCGAGCATCGAATCTGCGAGTAAAGTGTCCATTAAAACCTATACGCGAACATCGAATCCGCGAGTAAAATGTACATGATACCTAGGCGCGAACATCGAATGTTTGAACGCGAGAGCTCGAAAATAGCGCGAGTGAGAGTAAAATTGATTTTTCAAAATGTCCTGGATATTCAAACATGTTCCCCAGACCATTTCCCAAGTCCCACAGCCATTTACATTAAGTTACCATTGATATTTTACTTATATTTCATTAGATCTTTTCAAACAATTTGACTCCCATTGACTTTAATGGGTCCGTTTTCGAACTTTCGAACTTTCGAACCACTCCATTGTATCTGTATGTTTCCCACCTAACTAGATTGTAAGCTCTACGGGGGAACTTCTTTCCTCTTGTGGCAAAGCTCTAGCACTTCTATTTATATAATTTATATATTTATGTACTGAACTATCTATGTATTTATCCCACTTGTATGACTTTATTGAGTTTATTGTATTTTATTACTGTACAGCGCTGCGTCCTCAAGTATCACTTTATAAATAAACTATACATACATATAAAGGAGCTCTATTTTTAGCTGTTTCTTTATTTATCAGACTTTGCTATAAAAAATATAAAATTTTTGTAGTATTTATAAAATGACAAAATTTTGTGGCATTAAATTTTTCCAAAGGGGACATCACCAAAAATCTAGATTTAGGGTGATTTTATGCCAAATGGTGCAAATAGCAAATGGAGTCTAGAATGTGTTTTTGCCATTACTAAAAAAAAAAATTTTCAAAATCTTTAAAAAAACCAAAACAACAGTATTATTTTTTTCCCATCGTGTTAATAAAGAAACCATAGGGAATTTTTATGACAAGACTTTGTAAGTAAGTTTCCTGGCACTTTTTTTTTTAAATTGAAGTCATGCGGTTAGGGTTGAATGGAGGGTGCCTACACTACAGCAAAACCTTCATTTTCAGGTGGACATTCCAGTTAGATCAACTGGATTTGAAGTTTTAGTTCTTGAAACTAAACTAAAACTAAACTAAACTAAAGCCTAGTTGATCTAACTGATACCATAGCTATTTTTGCTTTAATATAGTTTATTAAAATGAATGAAGTAGAAGGCGATTCCAGTAAACCTACATTAATACTGTAAGCCTTACCCTTGTAATCAAGTAGACAACTGATGAGACAGCTACTTCATTTATTATTTCATTATTCATGTACCATCTACTCAAAAATACAAGTTTTAATGTCTCACGGTTTACCTAGCTTAGCTCCAGTTTTTATATAATAACATAGCTAAGCACCTTTTATAAAGTAATAAATTATAATTTGCAGAGTATTCTTATAAGAATATAATCCAAAATGTACATGAAAGCATATGGTATCAGAACTGTAAATATAAATCTAATAAATATAATATGTACAAAACACAGACCTCCAAATTAAGATTAACTTGAACATTGAACATATGGGTTTGATTGTAATGAGCTGTACAATGTTGCAGAGAGCCAATTCTGAACAAGCCCAGGGATCTGGTTTGAGTCTAACTTGACAGACATCTAAGGCAGAAATAGTACAGTAGTTACTTTCTGTGGTACAGTTTAATAAATATTGAAAATCCCTCCATTTAGGTGACTATAACATTGTATGGGTCTGATGGAGAAAGCGATCCCCACCATCTTTGTGATCCTGATGGAATTGTGTTTGAACGTGGAGGGACTGATGTCTTCTTGATCACAACACTTTTTCCACTAGGTGATGTGCAGAGTATCAGATTTTGGCACGATAACTCTGGAGAAAAGCCATCTTGGTAAGACTCTGTACAGTGTTCTTTAAGATCTTCCAATCAAATTAATAATTAATCCCAACTCCAGTTTCTCGTTCATTTAGAAAAAGCATCTTTAAAACATTGCAATTCCAATCATCCTGTCACAGTTTCTGCATTGTTTCTATCTTTTCCTCTTATTTGCCTGTGCACTGCATGCAAACAAAGCCTGGGGGAGCTTAGTAGATGGTGCACTAGTGCAAGTGCATGTGAAGGGAAACTAGGCAGACAGAGCTGGCTGCAACAGTTACAATTGGACTTCCAAAGACAATTTCTTCCAAGCACAATGAAAAGTAGGAACAGCAGCTCATACTTAATGAGAAGATATTAAAGGAGCATTAAACTAAGTATTGTGTGCATGGTGCATTGGGCATACTATGCTAGCTCAGAGTTAAATCAGCCAATAAGTATAGTCCATGGCAAAGTATTTAATTTGGCCACCTGCAGTCATAGTCCAAAGGCAAAAATGATTCAGTCTGTAGAGAGACAAGAGAGTCAGCATGAGACCTCAGGAAGATAAATACTTTTAATACCAGGGGAGGGGCATGAATTTTCATATTGAGGTGACCACCGTAGGTTGCCTCATGGTAAATACTCCCCTGTTTGGAACTAACTATATTCTAGCTACTGGGCTAGAATATATATATAGTAGAAAGATCCAAAACAGGGATTTTGGTCCTGAGTTGAATGAAAGTCTGTGACTAATGCCTTGTACGGATGTATAATACTGTCAGAATTAACGGTTTATGAATGTTCAAAGAGTGGCCACTTCTTAGGACAATCATGTCTATATGGGTCTAAATGTATATTATTGCTAATCATCTGATGTAGTATTTACAGTAGAGAAGGTTTTTTTTTTAATAGACTTGTTTATTCCACATTTTGTCTTGGCTTTTTAGGTATGTAAACAGAGTGATAGTCCATGATATGGAATTAGACCAGAAATGGTATTTCTTGTGTAACTCTTGGCTGTCCATTGAAGTTGGAGACTGTGTGCTTGATAAAGTTTTCAGTGTTGCAACAGAGGAGGATATGAAACAATTTAGGTAAATTGTGATGCTTTGTCATGGATGGATTTAAAGTAGAATGAAACCTAAAATACTGTACTTTCTTTTGGAAAAGCATGATTACCCTTTGATTATGTGTACCTAAAAATATATGGAATTAATCTGTCTAAAAACATAGTTTCAAGTTCAAAAATATTCTGCTGTTCATAGAAACATTGAAATTTGCATTTTCAGCAATTGTTAATAGCTGTCCACATTAGCTGTCCACATCAAGCAATCAAGCACTTTGCTTATGAAGATAATTTTTACATAAAAATGTGTTTATGCTTTAATATACATCAATTGTTTAGAAAATCCATTTCCTACAGTGCCACCCTAGGTGGCCGCATGCATGGGTGGTGAGCTATGGTGTTCTGTTTGTGCAGCGTCTGACAGCTTGATGCTTGTTTAGTGTGCCTTCAAGACAATGACCCTCAACATTAGATATTACGGTAGATAGTCACGCTCACCGCTTATGCATGTGGTCACCCAGACAGTTAGGAATAGGATTTCCTACTTTCCTGGGGTAGGAACTTTAAAGGGGAACTGTGATCTCCATACATTATTTCTTTTCACCTTTTCACCAGCACTTGGGGTCTGCCTCCAAGTTAAATGTTGAAACATTGCAATTGCTGGGAACATTATCTGCTGAAAAATAAGTCCTACCCCGACATTTTTAATCATTTTTATAGCTAGCAACAAGCCTATACAGAGACAGAGAATGTTATTAGGTCTTTACAAGCTTCTAGAGAAGCTAGAGACACCAAAGCTTGTATGGAGACTTGTATATAGACCACAGTTACCCTTTACCTTTAAAGTAAAGTTAAATATTCAGAATTCAAGTTAATAGAAATATAGATCTCAGCAAGGAGAACATTAGTAAATCATCATCAAATGCACATTGTTCACTGATATTGTAGAAGCAGTGATAACATTTTACTTTTGTTTGTGTGTAAGTTTACTTATTAACTGCTAAACAGGTTATAAATCCTCCCTACTCTGTATATACTTATTATGCACTCTGACCCTTACAGTAATCTGGCATTAACTTAACAGAAAGGAAAGAGTAACCAACTTGGTGAAAACAGCTGATGCCTCTTTCCTTAATGTTTGATTTCTTTTAAGCAGATCATTTGTGTTTGTAAAGAATTTACCATTTGGTTTGCCTATCCGTTGAAGTAGTACCATAAATGAAAAATAACAAGCAGACACATGCTAATGCATGGCATAAAATGTAATTGGTTGTACCATTTTAATTCCAGACCAATGGACTACTGACCTTACTACCAGATCAGTGCTCCATTTAAACAGATATTTTTGACTTATTAGGAATGGGGAGTGGATTAGTATGTTGGCTGGCAAGAACACTTTTTTCTCAAATGTCTGGTCGAACTTTGAATGGGCAAAAGTGATTAAAGTACTTTGCTCAAACAAGCACATGACCTAACTCTGGGTGGAGTACAATTTCCCAGAAGGGAAGGCAACCTTGAAGTGGTGACTGGGCTTAAAATAATTTGGCCAATTTATTGAACTAATTGCTTTTATTTATCCAGGGTTTAGCAGACTGTTTGTACTAGCAACCTTATGGAGGTAGCCAATATGCAAAAAATTAGGATTGTTTGTGCACTAGAATTCTATTTTTTGTATGTATCATTTAAATGTAGCTGAGGATCAGTGGTAACCACCTATCCTTGCCACTCCTATATATAGTTTTACCATACGACACAGGGGGGACTGGGTCCTGTAAGGAGATGGAACATATTAAATCCCTACCTAACCCAAACTCCATGCTCAGTCCACCTCTGAGCCTTTACAGCTCTTTAATAAGCACCGCATGCTTCTTAGCAAAATCGGGTTTTTAGTCTATCCACTCAGTATCATAAGCTTTTTAGCTATGGTTTCTAGGAATATCATCAGGTGATCAATAATCAGTCCTATAATAATAATCATTCCTATAATATTTCTCCAAGTAAATTGCAATTGTGTACATATAGACAAAGCTCAAAACCACAATAGCTAACTCACAAGTTGAAAGATTCAGTTAGAGAACAAATTCAAAGACAATATAATGGTGCAGTGAAGGTTGAGGGGTAAATGGGAGGCTCAAGCTTTACTACTCTCAGTATATTGCTTGAAATGACAATAGACAAGAGATTGCCTTTCTGCGTGTGCTGGTTTCCATGGATGTTGCAAAAAAGAAAGGCAGTGAATAAAGGAATAGGCAGGTTACATTTTGTATGTGCTCATACAACGTGAAACAGCTAGGATTTTGTAATTAAATGTATACTATTATCCAGAAATATATTAAAATGGGAATGTAGTGACAAAAATAAACATGCATATTCAGCGAGATACATTCAATGCCTTTTGTCTTATGTGTGATTAGGACACTTTTACTTCTGTAGAGGAATTTAGAGTTCAGACTTGAAGTACTGCCATAAAGGAGCAATTCTATAATTAAAAAATGAATCCCATCAGCACCCAACGTAATATTTTCAATAAGCTGTATGTTTAAATGTACTGTATTCTCTTTCAGAGGGTAACATAATTAACTGCAACTGGAAGATGCAACAGACAAGGGGGGTGTTCCAGTAAATTAGTGGGCTGTGCTGGACTGACATCCTTTTCATTATGTTTGTACGAATTCCTTTTTAATTAGCTCTAATTCTAGGAAATTTTTATTGCTGCTTATTGTGAGGATTACCATGCTAAAGATCTTGCAAATTTAATCGAAAAGGCAAAGGAATGTTCTAGCTAAAAGATCTAAGTTCGAATTTACAGTGAACATCTAAACACGTTAAAGAGACACGAGGAGAACATTGAAATATTGTGTCAGTGTAATGGTTTGTATTGATGTTTGAAGGCTCCAGCTTTAGGGTTTATAAAATAAAACTCACCTAAGATAAAGTTGTGTTATTTTTAACCACTGTGTAAAGATGTAAAAGGATTAAGTTCAATATTTCTTGGCAAATAACTTTGACAGAATTGGCCTAAAATTGTTAACCTTCCAACTTGATTGGGGGGGTCGATAGACACATAACTTTTTACTTTATTAAAAATGCTTGCTGTGTTCTCCTAGATGCTTATCTTTGATAAACTGTTTTCACTTCATATCAAAAGACAAGGGGGCATATTTATAAAAGTTCGGTATTTTCGCCATTTCGCTATTGCAGGACATCGCAATGACATATAGCGCTATTTTCTCCTTATTTATTAAACCGCTCATTTTTGCTTTTGCCTTTGCGGAGAAGTATCGCTGAGGCGATGTGTGGCGATAGTTTTCGCCTTATTCATTGTGTTAAGTGTGGTATCACACTGCTCTCTAGTGTAATTTCAGAATTACCGTATATACTCGAGTATAAACCGAGGTACATAGTTTTAGCTAAAAAAAGGGGGAAAAGATATTGACTCGAGTATAAACCGAGGGGGTTAGTATTTGCCACTTAAGATGTTTGGAAACTACAACTCCCAGCATGCTTTATTGCTGGGAGTTGTAGTTTTCAAACATCTTAAGTGGCAAATACTTGCAAATAGGGGTAAATCCTCCTTTATTTGTGCATACAGTATGCACAAATAAAGAAGGTTTTACTCTTATTTGTAAATATTGCCCTGGTGTCCGTGGTATTCTCCTACCGTGTCCGGCGGCCGCTCGCTCCTCGCTCCGCATCCTCAGTGCGCATCCGGATAATGTCACTACTCGCCGCCGCAAAGTGAGAGGCGCCAGATAGTGACATCATCCGGATGTGCACTGAGGATGCGGATCGCGCGGCCGCTGGACAAGGTAGGAGAAAGGTTGACTCGAGTATAAACCGAGGTAAGATTTTCAGGCTTTTTTTAAAGGGCATGTCCACCCCGAAATTTAACTTTTGATATGTGGTAGGGCATGCTCCCCCAGCCCCAACCGCATTAATATAATTGTTAGAAAGTCCCCCGATTCTTACTTACCTGCCCTCTCTCCTCCGCTGCACTGTTCAGGCCCTCTGCTTGCATGGAATTGAAAGCAGGGGGCGGGACCGGCAGCCGCGTCCGTGATTGGCTGAGAGGCAGGGAGGGCTGCACTGAGCATGCCTCAACCTTGATGAGGTTGAGGAAGTCTCAGGCACAGCATGAGTCACACACTGCTCCTACACAGCAGTTTCCTGGACTTTGGAGGGGCACAGCAGGGGAACTATTTTGAGCAGGAATGTAAGGTAAGGATTGTTTTAAACTACTTGATGTGGCCAGTAAGGGGTTACATTTTAGTTTTGGGGGTGGACATGCCCTTTAAAGCCTGAAAACCTCGGTTTATACTCGAGTATATACGGTGTCTTTGTCACTTTTTTATTTACAGCTATTTATAAATAGGGGATTCGCCTTTTTGCCCCTTTCTCCCTTTTGTTGCATTTTTTGCAGTTTTTAATTTTTGCCAGACATCATTACTTACTGGAATATTCCATTAACATGACTATTTCTTACACAGCACTATGGTATGTTCCCATATTCATGGAACTGGTTTGGTAATTAGCTGTAGTTTGCTAAAAATAAGCAAAAGTGTAATTCTGTATTGTGTGCCTTTTTAAATTGAGTCTAACCTCATAGTTTGGGTAAACTTAATATGGAATTAATATCAATTCCCTTCATTTCAATTTAGCAATCTGTTTTTCTTGAAAACTTCAAAAGGATTTAGAGATGGCCATATCTGGTACTCTGTTTTCAGTCGCTCCCCAAGGAGCCCTTTCACCCGAGTGCAGAGAGTATCCTGCTGTTTCTCTCTGCTCCTCTGTACCATGCTGACCAGCATTATGTTCTGGGGTGTGCCTACTGATCCAGCCGAACAGAAAATGGATATGGGTAAGATCTCGCCCTTCAGCCAATATAGACCCTTTATAAATTTTATGTAAGGAGAATAAGGGTAGGCATTCAATTTGCCTAGGCCAAATCATTTTATAGTTGTTGATTTTTAGTAAAAAAAAACCAATAAAATTGATGGATAAATGTTACAGCTACAGACTGTAAACGTGCTGCTCCAATTTGCCAAGTGGAGTCTGGGCTAACTTGTATTTTGCTTTTTTTTTAGGTAAGATTGAATTCACCTGGCAAGAAGTAATGATTGGGTTTGAAAGCTCCCTCCTCATGTTCCCTATCAATCTTCTGATTGTACAGATATTTAGAAATATTCGACCAAAAGGAGCAAAGGAACAAACAGCCTTAAAGAAGGAAAGAAATAGCACGTCTGAAGCTATTGGAACGTCTTCTTCTACACCAGATATATCCAGTGGCTTCCTTACTCCAGAAGCTGTGATGAAGGTACTATTGTTACCGAGACAAATCCACAAAAATCCACAAAAACATTGTCTTAAAACTTGCGTTCCTCCTGTGTTTGTGGATAGCAACTCTTAATCAAAGTTGCTCTTCATTGCATGTGTGTCTTGGATATTAATATTAATCAAAAACTGACAATATTAATAAAATGTGAAAAATTGGGAAATCTGGCTCAGTATGGGTGCTCCTTTCTCCACTACAGGACAGTTCACAAAAATTACTGATGGCTCATTACAATTGAACACAAATGTGTTTTAAAGCAATACATGCTTGTGTGTAGTTTTATAAATAACTTTGTTCACATTTCCACCCCTTCATAAATGGTGGATTTAGGGAACACTCAATAGTTGAGCATCTACCTAATTATAGATGGGATCCGGGTCCGACTTGGACCTGGATCTAGCAGGGAACCCTTCGTTTCCGAAATCCTAATGTTCCAGATCATTAGGATTTCAGGACTTTGGAATGTATTTTCAAGGGTTGCTAAATGTACAAGGTTATTTTCAGTAACCCTCGAAAATAACCTTGAACGTTTGATAACCCTTGAAAATACGATTGGAAACTGGAAAGTAGCTTCTGATAGTATTTTCGAAGGTTTTCAAATGTTTTTCCTGAGTTCAGTAAATCCAAAAATGGAATAAAACTTCAGAGTTTCAGACATCTCTATACCTAATAATATCACTTAACCTGTATTCACAGTAATAAACATCCATTTTGATAATCTTCAACTAATTTGGAAGCCCATTGATTTGTATGTAAGACATCCCCCTCCCCAAATAGGCCTATGAGTTATGAAATTTAGTGCAACTAGACAACGTAATGCAATCTTTACTCTCCTTAGTATTGCGTGTTTTTGCCAGTTGGCTCAGATAAATGTGATCATTAGCATCCATAAATATGTCTACCCTAGCTCCAGTAGTAAATATCCATTTTCTTTTTTGTGATTAAGGATATTAGGAGAATTGCCAGTTCTCTGTTTAAAACCCAGAAGATCCCCCTACCAGATATGGATTTGGGGAAATCTACAGATATAAATAGACTCTTATCTTTGGTGGAAGATATCATTCACCAACAAAACAGATGTGGACAGGATTTTTATGATGACAGCAAGAAGAATGAGAAATCACTGATCCTTAGCCTGGGGTCTGTAGATTGGCAAGGTATGCAAAAATATACCCCCCCCCCTTTTTTTTTTTTCCTTTTAAACACAGTGGCATTAAACCTTGTGTCCTCCAACTCAAGAGCTGTACATAACAGATCCCTGAAAAGAAACAATTATTCTCTATTAGAAGTTTTTTCACTACTGGAATCAGTATGATATCTAATTTTTACTGCTGTGTGCCTTTGCTAATTAAGGGTAGCACCCACCCACCTAATGAGTGGTACTAAAGCAATCAAATCGATATGGTCTCCGTAATTTTAACAAAGCATTTTGGAACTGGGTACTGGGTGGTACTAAAAGAGTCATGATCAATAAGACCTCTGTAATTTTACAGAGCATTCTGGGACAACAGATGGTCCAATAAAAAGTATCTTGGTTGGTAGTAATCCAACAATCATAATCATTAAAACCACTATAATTTTACCCACTTACAGGAAAGTAAGGCAGGGTACATACATGAAGATTTTTTATGCCCACCGATATTTCCGTGTATCGGCCAGTTGCCTGAAAAATTGGAGGTGCCCGGATCAGATATGCCGTTAAATTATTGTCAACTGTGTGGTCTCTTATGAATTGCACAGAAAACTGAACAATAATTGTAAAGAAGAGTAGGCAGAAAATGTGTGGTAAACTTGGTGTAGTTAGTCAATGTAAAGAAATTGGCAACACATAAATAGTAAAATGATGACAAAATAATGTCTATGATTACAAAAAATAACTAATGAGGTTCAATGAAATTTACTCACCTAATACTGGAAAAGCCCTTGGCCTTAAGTTTTTATTATTGTATTTATTTTTCTAAATCCTCTCTCTTTCTTTTCAGAGGAAATGAGGAGCCCAACACCAGAAAAGGTAATGAGAGAAAAGGCAAGACGTAGTGATCAGAAGAGGTATTTGTATCAACAACTGCAGCATGTGGAGAGAAAGCTTGAATTCCTAGGACCTTATCAGTTCCAGAATCCTCAAAGTTACAGCCGAGCAGTTTCACAGGTGCAGCATATGAAGGAAATCCTGGAGAACCAATTCTTTTCTTCAGGCTCTGCCAGTGAAGAGTGAGACTTTTTCCTTATTCTATACAAGTCACGAAAATCCTGACATTATTTAAATGTTGTTTTTTTTTAAATGTTTGCTTACATGCATGTTTTTTTCCCCAATCCATTACTGTCCTAGCAAAATTTGGTAGTTGTATTTAAAAAAAATTCTATCATGCAAAGAAGCATGGAGTGCTTGGACAATTTTTCAGTTTACTTACAATTAGCATGGCTCATTCATTAACATATTTCCCTAATATTTCACTGTTATCAGTGAATTCATTCTGTGGTTTAGAAAAACAATAAAGTCAAGTTTTAGCATATCAGTAGATTTTGCTCCTCATTTTCCTACTTACCTATACTATACCACTATTATAGGATCTATGTTCCCCTAAAACCTTCTGATTCTTCTTTTATGTGTTTTTATATGTTGTAGGTGCTCATCTGCAGCCAGTCTTTCTGAAGATGGAAAGAAAAATACATCAAAAGGGCTGCCTTGGTGGTTTGTTTTTATAGGATGGTTTCTTGTGGCAGCAACAAGTGGTGTATCGGCTTTTTTCACTATGCTGTATGGGCTGCACTATGGAAAGGACAGCTCTATAAAGTGGCTCATCTCAATGGCAATATCATTTTTTGAGAGTCTATTCATTACACAGCCTTTAAAGGTAACTAAATATGTACCTATAAGTAAAAAGAATGTGCATTGAAATGTGTAATAACACAGAGAATGGTATCTTCATAAAGATATGTGTAGAATGCCATGTGCATTGACTAATAGTGACCATACACAAATCGATATTATTAGCTGATCAAGGGCGATATTATTGATTGGCTGAAAATTTTGCCTATCCTAATAATGAAATCGGGCCAATGTGATCAACTCGGTTTCGTCAGCGGGCACCATACACAGAGCGAAAATCACCCAATAGCCGGTATTATTAGCATTTTATATTTCAATATTTAATAAAAAGACAATGGAGCATTACTGAATCAAGCACTGTCTAAAGAAGCATGTTTGTTTGTTTATGCATCATTTGCCAACTATTGGTTAATAGGCTGCAAGGAAACACAATTATACACACAATATCTGGCTTCTACCTTAAGGCAACATTTCAAATATTGTTTACGGTACTTCAGGTGCTCGGATTCGCAGCTTTTTTTGCCTTGGTTTTGAAGAAAGTAGAAACAGAAGATGAAGAGGAAACTGCTATAAATGGAGATATCTCTACACCAGGTATCCTGTTTATGATATATTTTCTAAATATTCAATTTAATGATGTTATGTCATATAATGGCAGAGAAAAGATTGTGTGCTCATGTCCTATTTACATCTTTATAATACAGCATTGAGTTTATTTTTGTGCTTTCACCACATTTCATTTTTGAAGCTGTGTGAGGGGAAGAATCTATTTTTAAGTTTTGGCTATAACTGCAGCTTTAATAATGACAGGGCAATGTACTGACAGACAGTTTGACAAATTTAGCAATTCTTCATGTCACATTTCAGCCAGATTGGAATTTAATATCAGCTCCTATAACTTTGGTATAAATGAATAGCAGGGGGCAATGTCAAGGGGTAATGGTCCCTCGTGGCCTGGGTGCCGGCCCATGCTCCTATTGCAAGCTCGCTTCGAGCAAGAACAGGAGCAGTGAGAATCTCCTAGTCCCGACTGTCAGCTATTGGTTGTGATGTCATCAGAAGTGTCGAGGGACCAGGTCTTGTAAGTTTGTTCCTTGGCATCTTTGGGGAAGGTAAGTAAAATGGATCTGGGGTTTGGGGGGGGTGCTTAACCTGTGTATGAAATTCCGTTATATTGGTGCTGATGCCCTTTAACAGCCCTCCACATAAACATTAGTTTTGATGACAAAACAATGGAAAAACAGCTATGAAAGAAAGTTAAAAAAGATAGTAAGTATGGCATCCCCTCATGTACTTTTTTCTGTTTTATTGCTTTTCTGTTAGGCCAAAAAAAAATAACCATGTTCAGTGTTCCCTCTAACCTCAAATTGTGTGCACAGAAATATATTTTCTGTGCGCATACAAAATTAAATTTTGTGCGCTTACTGTAGCCCTTACATTCCAGAAGATATTTGTGTGCTCACCACTTTAATCCTCTGTTTAATGCTTAGAGGGAACACTGACCATGTTTGCTTACAAAATATCTTTAAATATATACAGTAAGGGTTAGGCCACATTAACGCAATTTCTCAAGCACAGTGCATGTCAATGGAGGGGGCCACATGCGCTGCAATTTATTTTTAGTGGCGCATGTGATCACCATTTTTTTGCAAAATGCATGCTCTCCAATAGCACAGTGCAAACGTAATGCCTGCCGATGCTTTTCACGTGCTTTGGTGTTTGGCATAGTGTGGTCTCAGGATACGTGGATAAAGATATTCCAGTAAATAGGCACATCAATGTTGAAAGCTAAAACAAATGCAAACTTTTCAGGCCAACCCTGTATGAGTGCTGTTAGAATATTTAGAAATGCCAGGTATGTAAATACAGTGTTATTTCTAGTGCCTTAAGTGTACAGAGTATAGGGAGATGCTATTGGTAAAGTGTGTGTTTGTTTTTGTAGCTGATGACAGACAGATTCCAATGGAATATTTCTGTCGTGTGCTACAAATCTTTAATGTGTGTTCCCAGCTTTAATGCACAAATTGCTCTTCATTTGTGTTAGATTTTCTCAACTTTATGGATTGCTTTTTTGAAACAGATTATATTCGTTAAAACTGGACAAATCTGCATATTTCTAAATGTAGGTAAAGAGATTTAATACTAGCTGACATGCAGTGTATGATTTATTTTCATTCTATGCCAGGACACAGCTGCTGCCCTGCCGTTTGGTTAATATTCAGTGATTGCTCAAATTAAAGCAGGGTGGACTATAGTACAGGATATCAGGGCCAGAGTATCTACTAGCTGGGATCACTACAATATACAATATACAAATATATATTTAAATAGTAACAACACAAATAATAAGAACATGCATGAGAGGAAAGCATGGATTTCTATAGCTATAATGGGAAATATTCTCCTTTTACACAGTGGATCAGGCTTCAGCCATTTACTTGGTATAGTTCTTCTTTATAATAAAAAGTATATACTTGGAATACCTGAAATCATTTTATTTTGCCAATAACAAAACTAAAAAAAAAAAATCTAGTTATGAAATTAAAATAATAAAACCGAATCAAATGCTAATTTCCAGATGAGTGCATTTGGGGCCAAATATATTAACTATAACCACTGTCCTTTTTTGAATATACAATTATATATTTTAGTTTTTTTCCATAGAAAAATAACAAACATATTTCCATATCTTCTGTGTGTGTGTAACATAACAAAATGCCTGTATTCTGACAGATTATTGTGTCTGCTCTATTTAAACTTTGTGCACAGACTTGTCAAGTTGCATGCGTTCACATAAGGGCACTGAGATTACGTCTGGTATTGCATTGTGGGATGGTGTAAAGGTAATGAGATTACGTCTGTTATTGCATTGTGGGATGGTGTAAAGGTAAGACATTCCAGTAGCCCCCCTACAGAACCTACGTTAAGTTTCGCAATAAGTGGTAGGGTAAAACTTTTGTATAACGGGTGCACAGCGCTATTTCCAAACATATTTGAAAATGGCGTTGTGCCCTCAAATCCATGTAAAACACAAGTTTACCCTATATTACTTCAGGTTAACATGGGTTTTAAACAGATTTAACCCATATTGAATCTCCCTGAATATTTTTCTCAGTGTCTCTCTGTAAATAGTTGTCTATTTTTAGGTAATGTGTCAAATCTATGGGCTGCAGCTTAATATCTTGTGGTTCTTGTCAGTATGTGAAATGCTCATATTATAAATACAACCTCCTACAGGTGATCCAAATCCCCTTTTGGCCTCTCGCAGGGACAGCAGCATCTACCAGCCTCCGCCTTTGACTGATATCACCAAGATGAAAAACAATTACGTCAAGGAACAAAAAGTGTTTGCATTAATTCGAGAAATACTGGGTAATCTCTCGCTCTGTAGGATGGGAAAGTATATTGATTGGTCTGTAATAATAACACATTTCAATCTCAAAAAAAAAAAATACATACAATTTGCAATTTCCTTCAGATTGAAGAGTCTGGGTATTGATTAAATTATTTCTATTGGTGTTAAGTTGTGCTACAACTGTTTACAGCTGTTTTTAAACTACGTAAGGTTCTTTTACCACCCCTACCCCACACACTTTAACAGATAATCATCCCCAGTGCTTCTGGGTGTTAAGATATCTTACCGTGTACTGCTCTGGTTCTTCGCTACTCTCTGCCATCTACTTTACATTTTTGAGAGCTTCTGCAGCTGTAAAGCAGGCAAACAGTGCTGTATAAGTCATAGGCTGTGAAACCACTGTCATGGCCTTGACCAATGCCTGCAATGCACAGGTGCGGAAGAGATATCTGGTGGAGTTTAAGGTAAAATATCTGGTTTTAGAAGTGCTGGGGAGAAGTATTGCAAAAACTCTATCTGTAAAAGTTTGTGTGTGTGTGAACATGGCTTTTAAGGTGACTTTGAACTTCTATATTTATATATATTAGAGGAGGGTTAGAAATGAACTATGAGGGGCTAGGGATGAGTGAAGATGGGATTACATTTCCCTCCTTTTTCAGTTCAAGATTACGACTTGAATTACCACAGAATAGGCGCTTCCATTTTAAAGGTGCATATTAAATATAAAGTAGGAAATGTGTAAAAAAACACTTTACTGTCATAGATCTGAAAGGTCAGATCTGTACACAAAGTATATATTACATTTACTATAAGGAAACAACACATTTCAGAATGTATCACAATTCATGAATACTGTGCTCTTTCCTGTGTTCTAGCCTACCTTGGGTTCCTTTGGATGCTGTTACTAGTTGCCTATGGACAGAGAGATCCAAATTCTTATTATCTCAATAAACACATTGAGGAAAGTTTCACCAATGGCCTTGAAGATATATGTACCTACCAAGGGTTCTTCACATGGGCAAATACAACACTGATAAACAATTTATATGGAAATCCTCCAGGTAATGTATTAAAAAAATACACAAATGTTGTTTTTTACTAACATTTTATTCCATTGAACCTGATGATTTAGTGATTGAAGAAATGTTGTGGGTCAATGCTAAGTTGAAAACTATTTTTTCACAGACACTGAGCTACCAAGAAAGAATTAGTACCTTTGTCCTAAGAAGACATAAACAGGGAGATGCAATATCCCGTGCTAACGAGAAAAATAAGTGCAAACCCCATATAACCGATGAACTATTAGGTTAGTTTGAGTTTTATACTTATTTTGCATTTAATAATCATGTTCAGTGCAAGCAATGCAATAAATGTAGCAATGGTTTTTGAGCTTGTTTTTTGCACAAAAATGAAACTTTTCAATTGTGTCTTTAAAGCCGCGCAAAAGATTGCGATGTTCACACAATGTAATAAGGGCTACAAAGCGGTTACTACATCACGTGAACGGTTGTAGGTACAGTAAGTGACGATAGAGACATTTATTTAATCTCCCCCAAAGTGTTACTGACATATTTTTGGGGGGAGATACAATAAATTTCAGTAATGCAAATGATCTGCACTTGTTCCTGCGATGTAGTAACCACTTTGCGACTGTTATTGCATCGTGTGAATGCGAGAGGTAAGTTTCAACCTTTTGCACGGCTTTAAAGCTACAATTTGGTGCAAAAAACGTGTGCAATTATCATCTCTAAAATGTATTGCATCGCTTGCACTGAGTTATTTCCAAAAATCTTTGGAAAGGATGCAAGCAATGCAAAATGAGTGAAAAAAAACCTCGCTAACCCTATATTACAACAGTTAGCATGGGTTTTGCACTTATTTTTTCCCTTAGCATGGGATATTGCCTCTCCCTGTATGTGTGCATTTTAGGTACATACATTTTTTTTACAGCCTAAAGGCTAGGCCACACTAGCGCGATTTCTGTGTGTTTGTGCATGCAATTTTTCTCTAATATTGCAATCACAGCAACACACCGAAATTACGCAATTTTGGGTGCGTTGCGATTGCGCATCCATTATTAACATTTTTATGCATGAGCGCTTCTGGTGTGATGCAGTGTGTCCGTGACCTAAAGGTTTTAGAAAAATCGTCTGAAATATTAGCTTCCTCATACGTCATATTCCATATTATGGAATGCACTGACTGAGCTGTGCTGATTACACATTGCTGTGCTAGTTATGAATCACCTTATGATACTTCTAAACGTATGACTTGATGGCTAGCCAAACAAGATGGCTAATGAAAACTGAATTCTGCTGACGCTTCAAAGCATTACACTAGTTGAATTTCTTCCAAGAACTCCATTAATGATCTATATTTGTGGTGTAATTTGATCTGGAACTGCAGGGTTTTTTAGAACTACCATCAACATACTCATCGGTGTCCTTCGTTAAAGGATGATGTTGTCAATAAGGCTGCAGATCATCACTTTAATAATGGACATTTTTAGCTGTATACCACTTTTTTAACACATATGAAAAACATCAAAATTGCAAACATAACAGTATGCACGAGTAACAATATGTCTTAACATGCTGCTGTACCAACATTAAGCGCCACCTCTTAACCAATAGTGAGAGAAGGTGGGAGGTGCTTTTGATGACCTCACATATGGTCCAAAAAAACACTTCAGTTTGGAATATCCTCTAAATGGATGTAATTTCAAGAGACTCGTCCCTTCTGTAAATCGTTCCACAATATTATTCACTTGGGTGCTAATCTGATTTTGAGGAAATCATATATATATGTTGTATTCAGTTAGATCAACTGGACTTGAAGTTTAGTTCTTGCTAGTCATCCGACTGGCTAATTTGATCTAACTGAATACAACAGATATACCATGACCTGAATGAATGAGAACCTTCACAAGCATAGAAAATCATATGCATTGAAAAATATTTCCACACCAGCACATGTTATATATGCATATACCTATGTAGTTTATTGTGGGACATTTATAACATATGCAATGCATTGTTCAAGATGTTGATAAATATTTGCTTTATACACTTTTTTCAATGTCCATATGGATTAGTAATTTAAAAGTCATAGCACAGAAAGATAAGAAAGGGACAACATATGCCCTTGTACTTTGGCTTGACTGTCTTGAATAATTCTGCATATATTAAGAATTCTTTAATAACTTTTTTTTTTTATAATTTAGGATTTGTAACTGATGGAAACTCTAAGCGTGTGGGTGGTGCTCAAATCCGTCAGGTTAGGGTTAAAAAGGATACTTGCATGGTAGCTCCAGTACTGCAAAGTACACTGGAAAACTGCAGAGCACCATATTCCCTGGATGCTGAGGATATTGGAAATTATGATGAGCAGTGGAATGTCTCTGCTTACAGAAATACAACTGATATGAACTCTGCATGGCATTATCAAAGCCAATCCAAACTCAGGGGCCACCCAATATGGGGAAAGCGAGCAACATATAGAGGAGGTGGCTATGTGGCAGATTTAGGAAATGAACGAGCAAATGCATACAGGTAATATCACAAAACCCATGGCATCTCAAACATTTCCCCGCATATTTACCATACACAATAACATTTCCTTAACTTTAATTACAAAATAAACTTATATTTTATCCCTCTTTTTAAACTTGCATTGGATAATGTAATAACATCTTCTTCAGAACTTCTATGGGGTTAGCCACAGGAAACAAGATGGAGTGTTTCTGCTTTGGATGAGGATGTACCGTATATACTCGAGTATAAGTCGAATTTTTCAGGCTTTAAAATGAGCCTGAAAACCTAACCTCGACTTATACTCGGGTCAAGTCCTAATTTAGATCCAAATTCTGCAATTGCCGATAGTAACCAGTAGGTGGCGCTGTGTTAACCTGCATAGAAAGTTACAGGAGCTGATCTGCCTTTACACTTCCTGCTTCCTGTAGTCTGGCTGCTGGACTCACTCAGCACTGTAACTGCTCATCTGGATGCTGTAAATCTGATGGGTCTCCTCAGTTTGGGGCAAAAAAACAGCTACTAGTACAGTGCAAATGACAGCTTGAAACTACAACTCTAAGGTGACATTTTTAACTATTGGGGTCAGAGAGTCCATTACTATATGGGGTCAGAGGGCCCTTTACTATATGGGGTTCAGGAGATTTTTTTGTGCTTTTTTTTCGGACACTGTAAGATTTAGGATTTTGTAAAGGAGAACTAAACCTAATTTTTTATAATCCAGAATCTGAAAAAAAACCCATCCCTCATAAAAACACCAATAAGCTATAATACCACTTCAGTAAATTGTTTTAAAGTAAATGTAAGTCTGTTAAGAACTGAAGATGAAGTATTTGTGTGTATGTGCAGTGTCAGACCACACCTCTTGACCTCAGTCACATGCTTCCTTGCTTGTCTGTCCTGTAAATGGATTGGCTAGAGATTATTAATAGGTGTGACTGCATGTGCAGAACATAATGGTCATTTACCAAACTGTGATACTAGAATGCTGTGAAGTAAAGCACAAACCATATGTTATTTAGTTAAATTTCCCAGAAGCACAAACCATATGTTATTTAGTTAAATTTCCCAGAACCCATATCAAAATGAGAGGTAAGAGATTACTGGTTTTAGATCAAGGTGTTCTGCCTTTTGGTTCAGTGTTATTCTGAGGTTTTAGTTTCCCTTTTAATACATTACCAGATGAGATACATGGACTTTTTTTTTTTTTATAACAAATTCGAATAGAGACTAAAACAGCTTTCATATAACAATCTATTGGCACTTACCACCATTTGGCTATTTTAGGACAGGATAATTAATGAACTTTGGTTATGGTACCAGATACATTAAATAATTAAATGAATGTTTAAAAGTATTTTAGATATAAGGTTTTTATATTAATTAATAGCATAATTATATTACTAATTTTTTGATTTTATTTGTTCCCTCCATCTCTTTTTTGCTATATTTCGAAGTGACAGTCACTTTTGCCTTTATTGTGGGGTGGGGGACCTACTCTGTAGGGAACATACGTTACACTACAGATCCATATTTATTTTAGCACTCATCCTCGAGAAGTAAGTTGGCAGGAATACATTGGCATATTGGCTACCTGGCTATAAACTGTAAAAGCCTTTCTTTTTATTACCTACATAAAGTTCTAAAACGTTCGCTTTTTGTGAAAACAATATTTTAGTCATGAAGTACACCAACAGTTTTGTATTAAAGGACAATTATACTGTACCTGGGAACCACCAACAAATCCACTTATCAATAGTATCCATGGTGGTCAGATTCAAAGGTGATAGATTTGACAGTATAATCCTCTCGAGCTAATGTTAATTTTAAAAAATCAACTTCAAATACATACCCTCCAACATTACCTTTAATATCTGCAGGGAGAGGATAATAAGTAAACCTGGTCTTAGCACAGCTTTGTGTAATGTATTTCTTATCAGTGTATAATAAGATAAGAGGGTATGCATAAGTTGTAAACAAACAGGTTATTATGCCTTTAATCAGGTGGAAAGGGATGATAGGACTTGTAGTTCAGTCATTAACAACAAATGTGAGCTTTTCATTGTTACATATTTATTACTGAAAAATGCAGTATTAATTAGTTCAGATAAGTAGCATATATACTAGTATACGAGTATAAACTGAAAAAATTTTACTCTGACTTTTTCATCCTGAAAGTCTTCCCTCAGTCTATACTCGGGTCTGGGCTGATCTGGAAGATTGAAGGAGCAGATGGAAAAAATCCCATAGCCCTTGGAAAACAAAACCTTTTCCCTGTAACCCGCAGAATCCTCTTGATTTCGGTGGCTAAAGCTGGGTACACACAGTAGCGATAAAACCCCGATACCGTCGGATCCAACGGTATCGGGGCTTTATCGTTATGTGTGTACGCTTGTTTCCCGAACAAGCGCGCGGCCGCCGAACGATCGGGTCGGCCGTACGCTCGTTCGGGAAAGGCCGAAAATTTCCATTGCCCGCGCTAGACTCCCTATAGAGGAGTCTAGTGTGGCCGATGGAAACACACAGTCCAGAGCATTCTCCTTATGAAGTTCATGGAGAACGCTCGAGACTGTGTGTATTCAGATCTTTGAAAGATGGCAGACAGGATCTTGCAGATCCTGTCTGTCATCTTTCAGAAATCTATACTGTGTGTACCTAGCTTAAGGAAATTGTTGTCCTGCTCACTCAGATCAGTCCAGACTACAGTGGGAAAAAATTATAGGAGTAACAGTATTCAACAACCAGGCTGAACAGAAAGGTATGCAGGACGCATCTGTGTATGAGGCTGTGTATGAAGCTTTTTATAGTTTAAAAAATATGTACCTGTTTATACTTAAGTATATACGGTATACAAATTAAAATAAGGAGCCCCGCAATGACCGGATAACAAGGAAGAGAAGCCAGTGCAGTGCAGTGAACAAAATGGCTTTATTACATCTTGCCTGACTAGATAAGTTTCTAAAACTAAACAATATTGAGAATTACTGGTATACTTTCCGATTGCTGTTCAATCAGTCAGGAAGGAATCCCCCCTTTTAGCTGGGGTTTTTGCCTTCATCTGGATAATATGTTAGGTAGGGTTAAACAGGAGGGAGAAAAGGTTGCACTTGATGGATGGATGTCTTTATGCAACCTCAATTACTATGTTACTAACTAATCGAGTAGTACAAAGTATTCCTTGGTCAGAGTTCTAATAAAATGTGATAAAAATTATGGAATCAGGGAATGTTCCACCATACCATCTGCCAAGCATAGAAACAAGTCTACACTGTACATTAACAAAGGGTACTTTTAACTTGGTAAATATATACATTTTCTAGTTCGTCATAAAGTACATCTTAAAGGGCATGTCCAGCCCCAAAACTATAATCCCCCCCCCCCCTCAGGCCCCCTTGTGTAATGTAGTTTAATCCTTACCTCACATCCCAGCTTCCTAAGGTTCTCCTGTAGCCCCCCCCAAAGTCCCAAAAACTGCCCAACAGGAGGATAGCAGAGTCCATATAGGACTCTGCCTCCTATCTGGCCTCCGGGAGAAGTTTGGCATGTGTACTGCAGCCCTTCTCCCCCTCCCTCCCGATTAGGATTCCCTCCCCCTAGTGTAAAACCCTTTTGCTATAATAATCCCCCTGTCCCCCCAGCCCCAACCACTATGTTTATTTTATTAGAAAGTGCCCCAAACAGTACTTACCTCCGCCGCACTGAATGACTGGCAGCCGCGTCCGTGATTGGCTGCCGCTCAGCCAATCACAGATGCGACTGCCGGTCCCACCCCTCTGCTTGCATTTTCTCGCAAGCAGAGGGCCGGCAGCGCGGTGGAGGAAAGAGGGGAGGTAAGTAAAGTTTGGGGAACTTTCTAATAAAATAAATATAGCAGTTGGGGCTGGGGGGACAGGGGGATTGTTATATCAAAAATTTATTTCAAGGGTGGACATACCCTTTAAAACACTATTGTGAATTGCAGCTATAGATTAATTATATCACAAAGATCTCTTTAGATGGTAATTAGCAGAGAGCTTGTGTTTTGGTAAATTCTACCAAAAGTTTTTACTCCATAATAGTTCAAGTTTTCTGTATTTAATATAGTAAAATTGCTATGGTGTTGGGAGAGTCTAAAGTTCAGGAAAACCATAATGTTATGCAACATTAACCTAACACAGTGATGTCGAACCTTGGCACTCCAGGCATTTAGAGACTACAACTTCCAGCATGCCTTGGTTGCATTCTGTGAAAAGGCATGCTGGGAGTTGTAGTTTCCTAACATCAGGAGTGGCAAGGTTTGACATCACTGCGTTAGGTTTGTGACTGACCAAACACCTGCACCTAACCACTGCAGCACAGTGGCTCCCACTAACAAAATTTCAATGGATCATATATTCGGTGTGTTCCCTGGGACAATCATATTTACTCATTCAATGCATGTTAATGTTGTCATGCAATCTATAGGAGTCTTTATTCAATGACAGGCAATTGGTTAAGGTTTTGACCCCCATGAAGGTATAAGGGTAGACAGTTATGATACCAATAACATCTCTTTCCTATAAAGCAGTGGTGTAGAACCTTAGCACTCCAGATGATTAGAAACTACAACTCCCATCATGCCTAAATTGTCAGTTTGTAAACACCTGGAACACCAGCATGCAGCAAGGACGATCAGTATTTGCTTGATCAGCATGATGCAGGCTGCAAAGATTTTAGTATTGCCATACAGCATGGATTGAATGAACTGGTACTTTGTTAAGTGTGTGTGTAAAGATTACCGTTTGATGTCAGGTTGATAAGTTGAGTGGCTGTTAGTAGTCATGTTGGTGTGTGACGGCTCTAGCCCCTACCTCCCATTCCCTGTCTGACTCCGTCCACCATCACTGTCTAGTGTCTATGGATCATTCACATGCAGAATAAACAAGACAGAACTGGGTAAGTAAAGTTAACAACTTGCAGCCCAAGGGAGAAACTCACCAGAGAGCAGCTGGGAAGCGGTAGTCAAGGTCCTGACCGTGCAACCCCTCCACACTGAGTTGCACTCCAGAGCCGGTGCCTGTAGACGTCCGACCGCACTCAGGGTCCTCCCCACCACAGCGCTCAGCACTCGCACCGCCATTTTTCCAAGGCGCTGAGCTCCGGCAACTGCCTCGCGGACACAACGTTCTAGGTCGGCGCGAGAGCGAGGGATTGGACGCGCACGCGCAGACTGGGGAAGGGGGCGTGTCAGCGCGGTGGGCTGTGGTAGCGTGACAGACCAAAACTCCAGATATTCATAACAACTGTAATAAATAGTAATGTGTTAGCTCAGGAATCCCTGTCACGTGCAGAGCGGGAATGTAGTTCTGCAAAGGAGTTAAGGGAGGGCAGTAGTCGCGCTACAGGACACTATAGTACACAGTAAATAGTGGGCAATAACAGAATGTATTATACACACACATATTTATAATGGAAAATGGAAGGTCTTAGCCCCACCTGGAAAAACGTCTGTGTTAGTTGTGTAGTTGTGTATGAGGTATAGGTATGTATATATAGGTAGATGTAATGTGACCAATGTAACATTGGTCTATCCCTTATTACAGGTACAAACCTCATTATAGTATAGGTGGCTCAGTAGTTAGCACTGATACCCTGAAGTACTGAGTTCGATTCCACTATTGGAACTGCGGGTTCCCCCACAATCATAAAGACACACTGATAGGTTGTATGTGTCAAATAAATGTGCTTAGATTCAGGGCTGTTTCTAGCCATCTTGGTGCCCTAGCGTGGTGATCCTCAAACTGTGGCTCTCCAGATGTTTGAAAACTACAACTCCCAGCATTCCTCAACTACAGAGAGAAGCATAGGAATGCTGGGAGTTGTAGTTTTTTTAAACATCTGGAAAGCCGCAGTTTGCCCATCAGTGCGGCGGTGATCAGATCACTAACAATCCCATCACCTTTAAAAGCACAGTAGTGTGGCCAAGCCCTCCAAGAGTATTGGCATTAACACTTTCAGTGCTAGCACTTTCACAGAGTATTGCCATTACCACCTTCAGTGCCAGCAGAGTATTACCATTAACCCTTCACTACTAGCAGACTTTCTTACTAACAACTTCAGTGTCAGCACTTTCCCAGAGTATTACCATTACCACCTTCAGTGACAGCAGACTATCCTACTAATAATGTCAGTGCCAGCACTTTCCCAGAGTATTGCCATTACCACTTTCAGTGCCAGCAGAGTATTATCTTTAACCCTTTCAGCTGCCAGCATTGACATGATATACAGTATGTACTGTACCTGCTTTCCATGTCTCCTCCATTGAATTGTTTACTCCTCACCCACCCTAGGTTGAAAGTGGAAGGAAGAAAGAGACAGGGATGGGATAGTGATCTTAGGGCTGCTAGTCACAGGGGCCACTGTTATAAAATTTGCAGCAGCTTTTACATTTTAGAACTACTCTCATCAGTTCTTCTAGCTGAGCTCATCCTCCCCTTCGTTCCTTCACCTTCAGTTCATTTGCAATTTTAGAGATAGCTAAGGAGTAAGCAAAACACAGTAGAGGGTCGCACTCCAAAAGTAATTAGATTTATTTAGTAACCACACATCATATCACAATGTTTTGGGGGGGAAAACAGTGCCCCCTTCCTCAGGTGATCACCTGAGTAAGGGGGCACTGTTTTTCCTCTCGAAACGTTGTGATATGATGTGTGGTCACTAAAAAAATCTAATTACTTTTGGAGTGCGACCCTCTACTGTGTTTTGCTTCTGATATACTTGATCCACCAAGGGTTGGATTTTTTGAGTCGTAGGCACCCAAGCTTGGATAGAGTGCAGAGGACTGTATATTTTCTGGTAGCTGAGGAGGACAAGGAGGGCAGATTTAACACAGCAAGTAAAAGCTGCCAGAGAGATGCTTGGGAGAACACTG
Organism: Hymenochirus boettgeri; assembly: GCA_019447015.1. Classification (NCBI taxonomy): domain Eukaryota; kingdom Metazoa; phylum Chordata; class Amphibia; order Anura; family Pipidae; genus Hymenochirus; species Hymenochirus boettgeri. The sequence continues at coordinate 87,464,048 of CM033472.1, read as the reverse complement.
CTATTTGCCTAGATGACCTATGCCTAAAAATGGCCCTGCTTGAACTGTAAGCTCTTCGGGGCAGGGCCTGATGTGAATGTTTACATGTAATTGTAAAGCGGTATAGAAGCAATTGGAGCAATAATAATAATAAAAACAACATTGTCACGTAAACCTGTGTGCTTTTCTGTAGTCCAGATCATGTTAACACTGGTACCAGGACAATAAGTATAAGGGTGATACGTTTCCATTTGTGGTCATTGTCTTTCAGATTAGTTTTACACCAGTCCCCAAACTAAGTAAAACTTAGGGTATGGCCCAACTACACTTAGGGTGAGGCCTCACTATACCAGCCGCCATCGGACGGAAAAGCACGTGTCTGCATTTTCCCATGCAATGTCATCCACTTGAGATGTGATCCCTGAAATGTTGCAGGTCACAAAAAAAATCATGATCACATGCAACTCAGCTCAGAGCACCAAACCAATTGACCAACACTAGTGTGCACTTTTTAACATGCGTTAAAACACTGCTGTGTGGCCTAGCCCTTACTGTTCATGTCTGTATTTGGCTCAGTTTCAATCCCTTTTCTGAATTACACCCCATAATCATTCTGATGACCCCCAATGTTCCAGAAGTGACAGCAGAAAAGAGGGGATTCTGGTCAGCTGTAATCCCCCCAGCCCCTTAAAACGCTTATGACCCGTTTGATATGTGGCTGTTGAACTGATTTTCTGACTTTCCTCTATAGTGATTATGTTAACTATTTCTAATGCAGCTTCTGCTCCATGTAAAGTTTAACTCTTCTCTCCTGCATTTATAATACACCATTAGGGTGACATGCTTTTCATTCTGGAAGGGTAGATGGGCAATACATATGCACATACCACAATCTCCCCACACATATGAATGTAAAGTTCACTACCAATAGGTAAATATCTCTAGTAATTGTGTCATAGTGTTCAGTAACTATAATATGATGCTCAGTTTAGTTCAGTTCTCCAAATTCAAACCAAACGATTACCTCCCGTAATCATATTTATAAAGATTGCACACATACCTACACAAATAGCCCCTTCTACACACACACAAGTACACATTTTTCTGGCTCAATGGGTAAAACTGCCTGTCGTAAATTCATTAGTACGGTGCCTACATGGCTATGCGAATGGATTAAGTTAATTGTTGATTGGTCTGCTGTTCAGTAAGTCTGATAATTGGCTGCTGGTTGAAGGTTGGTCATTTACATTTCAAATGAAATGTGGGAATAAAAATAGCAGCTTTAGTCCACATGGGAAGCACATAGACAAAGAAAGAGTTAGGTGGCCATACATCTATGAGATATTACTTACCCGACCGAGCGTTCACGCTATGTTCATCGATGCTGGCTGGAACCGTTTCTCCCGATCGTATATTTGACCGACAAATCCCATTCATTTTGCGATCGCATGTCGGTCGAATGTAAGATCCGGAGAAGCGGTTCTGGCAGGATCGAAGGAACATCACGTGAGCCCTCGGTCGGGTAAGTAATATTTCATAGATGTATGGCCACCTTTAGGATACATGCTTAGGCAGTATCCTGTAGCTAAGAGCTGATTACCTCTATCCTGGCCCTTAGATTGAGAGCAAGGGGTACAGAAGGCTAGTCTGGAGGAGGAAGCAGACTAGGGCTTGGCAGAAGGGAAAGCTGAGCAAGGGAGTACAGAGCTAGGACACATGCTTAGGCAGTGTCCAGCAGCTCAGAGCTGTAAAACACTATCCTGTTCCTTAGCTTGAGTCTTGAGAGCAAGGGATCCAGGAGCCAGGAAGGATTCAGCAGTCCAGGAGATGCCAGCAGCAGCTCAGCAGTTTGGAGCCAAGGCAGTGGAACCCATAGATCCCAGGGACTGCATCCCAAGGACAGTGCTTGCTTGGTAGGATAGGGTTTTGCTTGATACTGGTGCATTATAAAAAAACTGCTCTCATTGCAAAAGAGCTTTTGTTGCTTGGTTTGCCTTATTTCCCAAAACCTCACACAGGGTGTCCTGTGACAATATGCAAATATAAATATTTGGTCTTGTGCAACTATAACCGGATACCAGTTCAGTAATACAAAGACAAGTTTAAATAACACATCCTCTGCTCTGTGACTTTATAATGTGCGCGTTTTTGATCAAAGTGCAAATATAATAAAATCAGCAAATAAAGAAACTCAAATTGAAATAAAAAATCCAATTAAAGGAGAACTAAACCCAAAATACAAAGGCAGCTCCACAGACTCTATAAAGGTCACTTAGTAAAACCATTTGTCTCTAACCTGTGAATTCAGCCTCCTAGTGTAGAAATCATTTATAGAACATTTCAGGGTACTGGTATTCTATGATGTCACTTTTGTTTTTTAGTGTTGCCTCTTCCTTCTGGACCCAAAACTTTGCACATGATAACTAACTTGTGTTTGTTTCCCACTCCTTTTATGCTAAGCTGCATGTAACAGTTGACCACAGAGTCCCCACCTGCCAGTGTCTCCCAGCCAATCATCAGGGATAGCAGTAAATATTATCAGCTGATTTTCCTGCTCAAACATGTATTTATGAACCAAACTGTTAACCCTTTATATTTGTGAGCATTTCTGCAAGACTGTCTTTTTCTGTGTTTATATCTGCACTCCGCCATTTATATTAGTGTGTGTATTAATGTACAATTAGAAGTGTAGTGCAAGCTTCATCATGTACCCTGCTCTGCTTTCTGTTGCAGAAAGTGTGCTGGAAAGCAGCCAAAGATCTTTGTAAGAGGTCAGGGATGGGGCACATATTATAATTTCTACTTCTGGAGCGCCAGGTTTTTCCCTGTAAATGCTGTGATTTCAAATGATGATTTATCAGAATCTACAGGTCAGATATATAATCCGAAAAAAGTTTTAGAGCAATGGGATCTTGCTGTATCTAAAGGTTATTTTTTTTAAATTGTTTTTTTTAGAGAAAAGATACCCTTTAAAGTCAATGGGAGAAAATAGTTTGAATAGTTCGAATAGATTTACTTACTGTAAATGGCTCTGGCACCTGGGAAATGGTTTTTTTATATCACCAAAACATTACCCCTCTCACTGACCCAAACTGATCCTAACCGCCTCTCACACTCCACTTCCAATCTATTTACAGCCTACCGATTCCCGTCACTTATGTCTCGCCCCCATTTCCTCTAGACTGTAAGTTCTTTGGACAGGGTCCTCTTTCCTATTGTGTCACGGTATTGCTGTGAGTAACTCATCACTCTGTGTACATATATTATGTATTACCTAAGTGTGTAGTATGTATGAATTTGTATAATATGTATTGCCTTGTATGTAATGCATGACTATGTAATTGTAAAGCGCCGTGGAAGATGTTGGCACTATATAAATCCCTAATAATAATAATAATATACTGTTTAAATACTACCTTTTCCCACTATCGGGCAATAGGCGGGTTTCCACATACTACATTCGAGGGTTACCACCAATTCGAGGGTTACTGAATGATATATTCGAGGGTTACTGAACGAACTGCTACGTTCGAGGGTTATCGTCGAACCACTACATTCAAGGGTTACTGAACATTCAAGGGTTTATAGCGGAAACGCTCCATTAGAGGGATATCACGAAACTCGGCATTAGAGGGTTATCGACAAAATGGTACATTTGAGGGTTATCGGATTTTTGGGAAGTTCTAAAGAGTTCTCGTTCATCCAAACTATTAAAGTTTGAGTCAAACTCAGTTTTGAGTTAGAGTTTTACCCCATCGCTACCTCCCGCGACCAATGGTGGTGGGCCAATGGTAACAGACATAATAGTTTTTTATATGCACAGACCTTTGGGGGAGATAAAATATGTTGGGCTATTCTCTAATTGAGTGTAAAACCCACACTAACCAATCAGGTTACTGAGGGTTCTGCATTCCTTTTACACACTAACACATTTACCCTAACTTGTTTTGAGACCATAGTTACCCTTTATGTCTCTGTGCATAGCTTTCTGCAACTCAGAATTCCACACTTTCTTTTGAGAATCTTAACATTTTCAGTAAAGGCAAAATAAAGATTTCTTAGTTAGGGCTTTGTAGCTTTAATTGAGACCATGCAACAATGTTACAATTCCCAAAATTGACCTTTTTTAAAATGCACAATATCATATTAGGCAATTAATACCGTATACCTTAAACAATCCATTCAAGCACCACACCAAAATCTACAATATATTATAGCTGCCTCAAGGTTCTAATGTGGCTATATATATATATTTATGAAATGGATAAAGAAGATACTGGTACATTAATTATCTTGGATATTAGAAAATGCCTTTGAAACAGTTTCCACAGCTTCTGCTTCTGGCTTTTTATGACTGAGACCAAGAAAGCTGCAGATTTTCATCAGCATGAGATCAACAATCTCCTCCTCCTCTGATGCCTGTAAAAATTCAAGGAATGCAGATCAGACTTTTAATAAGCAAAAGTAAAACTTAAAATCAAATCTGTAACAGCCTACACACTAAAACCATTCACTGTAAAGATCTATCAGTGCAGTGCAAATTTAAACCCTTTTTGAGGCTGAATTCAGCATTTGAAATCTCAGAAATACAGTCCAGTCTTTTAATAATCAGTATTAATCTAATTGGTTTTTGTACCTGACTTTAAATCCCTGTGAGTGGATCTTGGTATAAAGGACTGTGGTATAAGGTTGAGGCCACACTGCAACGCCATGGAATCGCGCACAAAATCGCGAGCGTTATCGCACGCATTTGTGTGCACGATTCTTGTGCGTTTTGCGCGTGCGTTTTTGCCATTTTGCGTTATGGAAGCGCATGCGTTAACACACCAAAAATGGTGAACGCATGCGTTACCAAAACGTGAACAGACATTTTCGCATTCCCGCGATTTCCATCGTGAGCGTGAAACACGTGCGCAAATGCGTGAAAAACGCGCTAGTGTGGCCTCACCCTTAAGGGCAATAAAAATGAAGGCATTTAAACAAGAAAGGCAGTTAAACAAGGTTGGTGTGTGTTGGTGTTGTGTATTTAGAAGGGACAGTTTTGTTGGTGTCATACAATGTTCATCCTTCCCCGTGTACAGGAACTTGGAGCAGTCGTTCCAGGGGACCTGGATACCTTCAGCACCCAGGGAACCCGTATCTCTAATATACAGTATAGGGAGGAGAACCAAGTGCTAGAAAGGCTAGGCAAATGGTAGTGAAAGGGGACTCCATTATTAGAAAGGTGGATAGGATTTTCTGCCGCCAAGACCCCACATGTGGCACAGTGTGTTCCCTACCTGGAGCTAGAATGCGACATGTGGTGGATCATGTAGACAGATTATTGGGTGGGGCTGAGCCCTGTGGCACCCCACTTAGAACTTTAGTCCATATTGATGAATCCACATTAACAACTACTCTCTGCATCCTATCCAGCAACCATATTTCTATCCATGTACATATGTGCCACCCCAGTCCAACAGACCTTAGATTATACATTAGACGCCTATGGGGGACTGTATCAAAAGCCTTAGCAAAATCATAATCTAAATGTTTGTTTACAAATGCGAGAAGCTTGGCTAAAAAAAATGGAAGAATTGGAGAAGTTTAGGGAATAGTGACCATGAAATATTGGTATTTAATTTATGTTATGAAAAGGAAAAGAGCATTGGGTTAACAAAGACATTTAACTCAGGAAAGCAAATTTTACCTGGATAAAAATAGGGGTTTAAAACCATTCCACATCTAAATTTATACCCTTGGGAAATAATTGAAAAAAAAGAAAAACAAGTCCACACCCATGGGACTTATTTCTGATGTAAAGAGAAATAGAAAGGAAGAGAATGACATTTATAATCAGAGGGAACAGAACGGGCCTTTAGAAACTATAAAAGCTTCATCAAATATTGTAAGAAAGCAATTAAGCCAGCTAAAATAAAAAAATTAGTTAGGATAGCTGAACAAAGCAAGACTAATCCTAAAAAATTTTAAAAGTATATTAATAGTAAGAAGATGAGGACTAAAAATCTGGGGCCATTAAATAATGGGGATAAGATAGTTACAGAGGATGCTGATAAAGCAAATGTCTTAAATGAGTTTTCCCCTCTATATACAGTACACTATAGAAAAAACAAGTACAGATAGCATAGAGTATAGTATTATTATTATTATTATTATTGTGGATTTATATAGCGCCAACATCTTCCGTGGTGCTTTTGCAGTTGCATTAATATAGATAAGGAAAACATACATGTTACATACAAGGGTAATGCAAGTAATACAAAGTGGAAAACATTTAAAGTGCATGTCAGCAGCATTCAGTGTGGGAAGTTACAGCATTACAGTGGTACAATAGAGGAAGGAGGGCCCTGCCCGAGAGCTTTACAGTCTAGAGGAGATTGGGATGAAACATAAGGTGAAGCAGATCAGTAGTTGTAACTAAGTTGTCAGTGGATGATACAGCAATGATGCAATTGCAGTTTGGATTGGAAAAATGGTGATGTCAAATATTCAAAAAATTTAGTCACAGCCTTGTAATTACAGACATGTTTAACTTCAGTGGTGGGGAAGATACTGGAAAGTTTGATATGGGAAGATATTCTAGAGTATGTTTCAAGGTCTGACCTTATAATTAATGATGATGAGGAACAGACCTTGTCAAACAAACTTGTTTGGCTTTTATGAGGAAGTGAGTAGGAATTTGGACTTTAGCATAGCAGTATATGCAGTGCAGCTTTAAGATCCCGTGTACAAAAAGGATATCTTGGAAATGGAAAGGGTTCAGAGATGGGCAACTTCATTGAAAGGGGGGCTTGGGGAGCTTGAATATAAAGACAGATTGGGTAAGTTACAATTATGCAGTAACTATTGTTGCTGGCCAGTAAACTAAAAAGTGAATGTCTATGTAAATAATATGTTTGTAAGTGCTAATTCTGAATTACCAGATGATCAACCATATTATAGTTTGGCAAATAGAGTTCTTATGAGAATTAGACAAACAAGAATTGGGTGTGGCACAAGAACAGGTGGTGGTTCCCAAAGTATTTAGGGAGGATATCATGCGTTGGCTCATGAAACCCCCTGGTCTGGTCACATGGGTACAGAGAAAACCTGAATAGAATTTTGTATGATTTCTACTTGGCCAGGGCCCTGTTGTAGGTAAAGTTTTCGACAGGGTGGCAATGGATATTGTTGCCCCTCTAGAGAGAAGCAGCAAGGGTAATAAATATATACTTGTTGTCTGTGATTACGCCACAAGATACCCAGAGGCCGTTCCACTGAGAAATATTACTGCGAAAACGGTGGCTGAAGCCCTGATTAAAATATTGGGAAATGGAGAAGTAAAGCCTGGGAAAGACAATATTGAAGCTATCAGAGAAAAACTCCCGCCCAAAACAAAGAAAGAGGTACGCTCATTTCTAGGTTTAGTAGGTTATAGAAGATTTTTGCCAAATTTCTCTGAGATTGCTACGCATTAAACGAATCTTACTAAGAAAAGTCTAAAGAAGAGGTGGTTTGGAGTTCTCAAGGCAAGAAGCTTTTCAAAAGCTTAAAGACATGTTAGTGCTGAGCCAGTTCTAAAAGTCCTAATTTTGAGCACAAATTCATTGTGCAGACAGATGCATCTGAAAATGGATTAGGTGCGGTACTGAGCCAAGAATAATGGGGAGGAGCACCCTGTGCTGTATATAAGCCGTAAACTTTTCCCTAGAGAAACCAGGTATAGTGTTATTGAGAAAGAATGTTTGGCAGTAAAGTGGGCATTGGAGTCACTGAGATGTTATTTGCTAGGCCAAGATTTTATTTTAGTGACTGATCATCGCCCTCTTGTTTGGCTAAACCGCATGAAAGATAAAAATGCTAGGAAACAAATGGTACCTGGCAATGCAACCGTTCGGTTTACAGTTATCCACCCCCAGGAAGTCAGCATCAAAATGCTGACTATTTATCTAGATACGGTGCGAATAGTGAGATGAGAATAAGCTTAGGAAATAAGATAAATTGTCATTAAATTGATATCAGTACGATTAATTAATTAGTTTTTTGTACTCTGAAGAAGGTATTCTTCTTAAAGAGGAGGGTATGTGAAGGTGTAAATGTGTTGTTTTTTTTCTTATATAGTGTGAACTATTGTTGCTGGCCAGTAAACTAAAAAGTGAATGTCTATGTAAATAATATGTTTGTAATAATGTTATGGTATGATATGTTCCTTTTGCAAAAGTGTTTGCCAAACAGAGGCCTACTATTTTTTTAAAGCATGGGTGCCTTACCTGCACTTCCAGAGTGACCACTTCCTAAAGGGAGGAGCAGCCTCTCTGCACATCTATTTATAGACTAGATACTGACCACTTGGTGGCAGTAGGGAGCAGTCTGGGAGCTATAAAAGGCTGCTGTCTAGCTTGCAAGAGTAGTCTGTGTCAAGAGGTGGTAGACAGCAGATCTACAGTTTCAGCTTATAATTATGTACCACCCTGCTGGTGGAAATAGTGTACTGCATCTTTGGCAATTTTTCTGCAGTTTGTTCTTTATTTTCCAACAATAAAAGAAAATATACGTCTAAGAACAGTGTCTGGCATATAGACCCATGCGCTTGGTCACATATGCACACTAGAGAAAAGACGCTTGCGTGGGAATATGATCACTGTGTATAAATACATTAATGGGCCATACAATAAAATATTTGGGTCATTGATCACCAATAGAACATGTCAGAGGACACACGGACATCCCTTAAAAAATGTACTGAGAACTTTGAGAACTGTAAAACTATGCAACTGTCTTCCATTGTATGTTGGCAGGTTCATTGGATAGTATAAAAAAGGCACATTCTAAAAATAATGACTGTTAAAGATTACTGCTATTGGTACAAAACTCATTTCTGTACCCCAAGCCCCCCCATAGGGTAGAAGTTTCTAATTCTTCTTTTGCTAATGACACGTCTGCCCCAATCCTCTGCATCAGAATCAAAATAGTGTCAATAAATTCTATGTGAATACTACCACAACCCTTTTTCAGGAAATGTAACTTTTTATTTTTATTTGTGGAACAAAATGTGGGGTTTTTTTAGTACCTGATGATGTTTTTGTTCTTCACTGAAGGCTACAAGAATGACTGAAATAAAGAGGTTCAGCACAACAAAGGTCATAAATATAATGCACGATCCAACTAAAAACGAGCCTAAAATTGGATTGTACTCCAACACCTAAGGAGAAAAAACATATAACAAGAGAATTGTACATTTGTTTAATGTCTTAGAGAAGATTTATTTAATGGGATATTAGCAAGGAAAACATCCACATACTGTTCATTAAGCATCATGTTTTGAATTATCAGTATTTCCATTTACATCTTTAAAAGCTTGTACAGATGTGCGATTTTGCCTGCGACCTGCGAGGAAAGAGCGCCTGACCAAAAGTCCATACCATTGGATCATAATCGTACGTGTATTGCCAATTGGTCAGCCATTTTTTGTTGATCCACTTGTTTGGACGACCAATGATGCCAGAACAAACGGCCATATGCGTACAATTATCATGTGGAATGGCCTTGCCAGGTGCTCGTTCAAAATCGCATGTCTGTACATAAAAAGCCTCATTGATTGATGCTGTTAGTTAAAGGATAATCATTGAGCTAATGTCATCTTGGAAGTGGTAAGAGCTAAAAAAAAAAAACATATCAGAGAGTGGCGCTTTTTCTGCATTTACTGTTTCTAGAAAAAGATACATTATAAAACTTTATCTAATATTTTACTACCAAACATTAGGTTGATCTTGATGTTCGAGTTTATTTACATTCTAAATCAACACACCATAAATTTGAAAAAAAAGACTTACATGTTAATGTCACTATGGATGTAAAGTTCAGTACAAATACATAGGTTTTCATAAGAAAAAAAACCTGCTAAGTCCTTACCCCCGGGCTAACATTAGTTTGGGAGCAATTGACCACCCCCCTCATTTCGGTCAATAGAAAGAAGCACTTCTTGCAGATTGTCTGTAAATTGAACTAGACCCAGGTGAGCCCCAAGTGAGCAAGCCGGGTGGACTGTACCTGGTTATTTCAACTTTAGATAAGCATGTCTTACCCTTGGCTTTGCCCCTGGGGTGATTTGGATGCTTAGGACTAGGCCCCACTCACACACACTGCTATGCATGCATGATTTTTGCAATGTGTTACCTTGCGTTAATTACTATGTTGGCTGTACTTTGTTTGCAGCCTGTACCTCTGTGGATCCAGGCAAGACTGCCTGTACTCCAGGGAGATGCAATAAGTAAGGAAAGTAAGCAGTATGGGAAAAAATATTGCATCTCCCTGGAGTACAGGCAGTCTTGATGTTTTAATCACTTGCAAATGATTAATACATCAACAGGCTTACTTAATAAGTGCGAAAATTTGCTTTTAATTTGCCTCAACTAATCAGATGTTACCTTTTTACTGGTGTACTACAGTTTACAGTTAACATTTGATAACATCTGATTGCTACAGATTAAGAACACAGCCAAATTGTGCACCTCCCATGGGAGCAAAGTGCCTTTCTCTGTATTTTTTTAAATAGCACAGCGCACCCAATAAAATTAGGTTTTGTGCTATTATATAACACAAAACCTGCACTAATTAAAAAAATACAGAAAAAGGCACAGGCCCCATAATATACATGTTAAACCCATGCTAACTCAATAGTACATTGGGTACCGGGTTTTGCACTAATTTTCCTATTAGCACAGGATATTGCATCTCCCTGTAAATTCTGAAGTAGTGATAACATGTTTATTGACCCTCAAATAAATTGCAATAATATGTATACATGTAATACTAATAATTTGTCTAGTAGAAAAGGAGTTAAAGCACAGGAAAGGTAAAATGGCTGCCTTTATATAATTTATCACGTGACAACACACAATCAGCCAACAAATAGCCACCCACTCAGGCCATGCCCACACATACCAAGTCCACTAAGACCTCACCCACTTCACCACACTTGGCAAAGCCCCTGATTCCAGATAGAGTTGACATAGTACCTCTTCATAGTTAAAGATGCCCAGCTGAAGGCTGACCATGGTCGTTGCTGAATCAAAGACTGTTTTATAGGAATTAAGCTTCCATCCATATATCAAGTTACACTGTAATTAAAGAAAGTAAGAAGAGAAATGATTATTAAAAAAAATTGTTGTCTGGTTAATGTTTTCATGCATTGACAGGGAGATGTACCGTATATACTCGAGTATAAACCGTCCCGAGTATAAACCGAGGTACCTAGTTTTAGGGGAAAAAGTAGGAAAACCACACTGACCCGAGTATAAACCGAGGGGGTATTATTTGCCACTAAAGATGTTTGGAAACTACAACTCCCAGCATGCTTTATTGCTGGGAGTTGTAGTTTTCAAACATCTTAAGTTGCATATACTTACAAATAAGAGTAAAACCTTCTTTATTTGTGCATACTGTATGCACAAATATAGGAGGATTTACCCCTATTTGCAAGTATTTGCCACTTAAGATGTTTGAAAACTACAACTCCCACCAATAAAGCATGCTGGGAGTTGTAGTATTCAAACATCTTAATTGGCAAATACGGGTAAATCCTCCTATATTTGTGCATACAGTTGCACAAAAAAGAAGGTTTTACTCCTATTGTATGTATTTTCTATTTAAGTGTGTCCTGTAAATAAAGTAAATGTTTTCCTTACCTTGTCCAGCGGCCCGCGCGATCCGCATCCTTCTTCACAGCCTCTGCGCATCCGGATGATGTCACTACCCGGCGCCTCTCACTTTGGCTGCGCCGGGTAGTGACATCATCCGGATGCCAGAGGCTGTGGAGCAGATGCGGATCGGCGGCCGTCGGACAAGTAGGGAAACATTGACTCGAGTATAAACCGAGGTAAGATTTTCAGGCTTTTTTTAAAGCCTGAAAACCTCGGTTTATACTCGAGTATATACGGAATAGACTTTAACCACTGGTACATGATGGAGAGTGCTGGACACAAATATTGCAGTTGCGCAATTTACAAACTTTTGGCCATCAAAATTAAGGTCCCACTTCCATATTACTTTAACTAGGCTTTCTGCACATTTATTTCACTATGTTCTTAGCTACTCCTGGGTAGCTGAAAATGTTCCAAAGTATTTACAGTAATACTGTAGAGAGCAGAGTGTGTTATTCCTACTCAATTCATTGTGTCTACTATCGACATACAGGATTGTTCAATAAGAGGTGCAAAAATTTGGCTGAGCTGTTTATTTGCCTTAACCAATCAAATTATACCTTTCCACTGGTCTTCTACAGCTAGAAAACATTTGATAACATCTGATTAGTTGCACCTCTTATTGAATTAGGCTAATAGTGTGTATTTTGTACTCTATGCCTGTCAGTACATAAACAGAGGTTTAAATACAAAATGCATTTCCAAATTCACTTTGCACTAGATACACACACTGAGACTTTATTAAGTACTGTCAGGCCAGAACCCATAGATTAAGTCATTATTTTGCTGTTCCTACTGCAGCTTATAGATAGCACATTTTCCCATATTCACTGCGGGCCACAGCCACTTGTAGGGTTCAATCACTAGAAATCTACACACAAATGATAAACTACTGGGATACTCACAGCTATGGAATAGGCAAGAAACATGATGCCAATGACTGTAATAAATCCAGAGATGTCTCCCCAGGCCCTGCGGAGAGTTGCCGTAATCATGTTGAGTTTTGGGTTCAATCTCAAGAGATGCCACAACTTAATTGTTGCCAATAAAACAAGAAAAGCAATCAGGTAGCCCAGGGCGGCATCTGCAGCTGCTGTTTCATTAAAACTTACAAACCTATAAAAAAAAGTCAGCAATAGAAATGTATAATTTTGAGTGTGCGCGTACTTAACATACCTGGTAACTTTCAGAACAAACAGTACAAATTCTCTAGGGAATACTATATAATATATATAAACAAAGAAAATGTAATCAATGCACATTCCTGGGTCCCATACAATATCATATTATCTGCACACTGGCATACATTATAAACAAAGATGTTCACATGAATGAAAAGCCTTCCAACCACGTCAAGGTAACCCCAGTCTGGAAGGTCCTAACTTTTAATCCTTTTTACTTTAATTAAAATTAAAAACTTTTTGCATTTTTCAGACTTTAATTGGAAGTCCTAAGCATAATATGAAGCACTGAAGGGACGGCCTCTTTCCTCATTATAAAAAGAAGGGAATTGAAAAAGCCTGCTATGTTGATCCATTGCACAAGTATGAGAAATGCAAAGGTCTGACAGGAGCAGAAAGAAAGAGTAAATAACAATGTCCCATGTTCAGTAGTAAACATATATGAAACATAGCTTTTTTTGAAAAATATATCGTAAATACATATATGGTAAAAGTTTTACGTATTATTAATGAACCAGCACATTATATCTTATTTAGGCAGGGGTGTCCCTAGGGTTTTTGGTACCTGAAACAATTCTTGCATGGTGTCTTTAGGCGGTTTGCGAAGTGCGCGGCCGCCACAGGGAAAGTGGGCGTGGCTCTGTGTGTGGGTGTGGTTTTGTGTGGGTGTGGTTTCTTTGCTGGGTATGGCTAAAGTTTTGAGTATTTTGAAACAGTTTATACTGTTCTCCATTGTTATAGAGCATAAAATCATATGTTGGTGCAACTGCTACATTATATTAAAAATTCCTACCATACTTTGTCTAGAATAAAGATGCTGGCCAAAGATTTGTAGTACTTGAGAAAGGGACAGGGCGTCCCGAAACGTTGTATGTGTTGTTACAATAAATAGTTGTGAATTCACCTCATTAGTGTGCTTCCCCATATCTTTCTTCTGCTAGAGAACTTTCTGGCCCCTGAGTAGAGGGCTAGGGGAACTGCACCTATTTACTTGTCTGGCATACAGCCAACACTGGTGTGCTGGAGTGTTCCTTGGACCAAAGATTTGTAAGCCTGCCACCATGTCAAAATAAACTCTTTCAGCAGGGTCCTAACAAACCTAACTAGTCTAACTTAACAAACTATCTAAAGCTTGCCTAACCATATGAAATTCCTTTTAGCAACATCCAACATATCCTTAGAGAAAGAAAAATATTTAAAAAAACATCTGCAACTGCAAGTACATGGTTGGTTGAGCAATCTGGTAAAATCTGTAGTCCCCATCATATCTAACCTTTCGATACCATGAAACAAGACTAAATACGAAACAGATTGATCACACTTGATATGTTCTTAACAGTAAAAAAAACTGTCTTACTATATCATTACAATGCAACTGTTAAAAATATTAAATTAAAATCCATTCTTATCTGGTGCTTTTCTTCGGCAAGAGGGTATCAAGTTGTACTGTGGGCCTGCACACAATTGGACAAATGGGCCCTACAAACAAAGATGGGCCCTGCGCACACACACAAATACACAGACACACTCAGACAGACACATAGACAGACAAAGACAGACAGACACAGATAGAGACACATTCAGATACACAGACAGACAGACAGACAGTCAGAGACACAGACAGACAAATACACATACAGGTACACAAATACAAACAGACACACAGCCCAGATCCCCCTCCCCAAGACCTAGACGGCTAGGCCCCATCAAAAATATTTCCAAAAGCACCCTTAGTATCTCAGTGCCACTCACTAAGGGCCGCAGCACACATGTAGGGTTGCAGCACACACAAGTGGGTAGGACCCAGGGACACACATGTAGGTAGGACCCCAGTACACATAAGAAGGTAGGGAACCACCAGCACACACAAGTATGTAGGGCCCCAGCACACACAGGTAGGGCACTAGCACACACAAGCAGGCCCCAGGACACTTAAATCCCCTTTCCCAAGGACCAGATAATGATCCCCAACCCAAAGACCCCAGGCACTCCCCTAAAAACTGCATGCGTCTCACTATGTTACGTCTCATAAGCGCACAGAATGGGGGGGGGGTACCAGGGCCTAAGTAGGGAAGCAGGTGTGGCTGGTCATACTGAAGAGCAGAAGACAGTACCAAGACACAACCAGGAACTTAAAAGGGGAAAAAAATGGGAAACTTCCAGACGCCTTTTAGATTTTGCTCAGGGGTAGCGCCTTCAGCATTTGTTTCAAGCTGCTTTATGGTAAGGACGGCTCTGTATGTAGGTAATCTGTTCTGAGAGGGATCCAATTTTTGCTCTTTTTTCTATGTAATGTTTATTGATCCCTAAGCTGACTGCCTATTACCTTCATTTGGTCGCAGTGTGGAAATGTTTGGGGGGGGGGGGGGGTTGCGGCTCATAAGAGTAACAATTACTTTATACCTGGTACACGTACCATCTACCTACTCTTTTCCCAAATCTAACCACACATTTAACTATGCTGCTAACAGACTAGCCAAACATGTATGTTTATGTGACAAAACAAATACATACAGTAATAGCAAATAAGAGCAAATTACTTATTCTTGTGGTTTTGGTAATAGATGACGTCTCTTGCCCCAAGGATGGTCCTTTTCACAAACACAGACAGTGCACTCCAACTTATAACAATTAGCGACAGTTCTAATAGATTCCACTTGCTTCTGAAGTATCCCCACTTCTGTGACCTGATGAGTTTACCCTGCAAACAGAAGGTAAATAGTTTTTCATTCACAGAATGCCCTGAGCTGCTTCATGCTTACTACACCTAGTACTACACCTAGTACAAAACCTTTTTTAAAAACAATCCCATAGGTTCCCTGTTACCCCATGTCAGTTATACAGTATCATTTACATTTCTGAATATAGAAGCAGAAAAACACAGTTCACAAATGGAAATATGCATTTTTGTCAAGGGACTTTACCAAGCATTAAGTGATGGATATTGGACGCAGCCATTGCCGTTTTAGCTGTACATTCTTCTAAAGGATAAGTGCACTGTAAAATCAAGTTATGTTCATTTGGAAGCTGCAGCTTTAAAAATACTGTTGCCATATTTTTTTTACCTATGTCCCTCCAGAGCCTAGCTTTGTGCCTTGAAAGTTGCTGACATCTTGTTACTGGTTTGCTGAATGTTAAGATCCACCCCTCTGAGATTTCCTCTGCTTTCTCCTGCTTGAGCCTCAAACAGTAATGCTTGTGAGTTCCGTGCATGGAACTCACAGGCATTACTGTTTGAGGCTCAAGCAGGAGAGTGCATGGAACTCACAGGCATTACTGTTTGAGGCTCAAGCAGGAGAGTGCACGGAACTCACAGGCATTATTGTTTGAGGCTCAGGCAGGAGAGTGCACGGAACTCACAGGCATTACTGTTTGAGGCTCAGGCAGGAGAGTGCACGGAACTCACAGGCATTACTGTTTGAGGCTCAGGCAGAAGAGTGCACGGAACTCACAGGCATTACTGTTTGAGGCTCAGGCAGGAGAGTGCACGGAACTCACAGGCATTACTGTTTGAGGCTCAGGCAGGAGAGTGCACGGAACTCACAGGCATTACTGTTTGAGGCTCAAGCAGTAGAGTGCACAGAACTCACATGCATTACTGTTTGAGGCTCAAGCAGGAAAAAGGGGTGGAGATTAAGGCTGGGTACACACGGCCGGACTATTTGTCCTGACGAGCACTCGGCCAGGACAAGTGTCCATCGGTCGCGGCAAATTTTGTCTGCGGTCAAATGTACGAACTATCGATTGTGCGATCCCATAGGGAACCGCACGATCGATCAAAATTTTCCGACGTGTCCGGAAATCAGACGAACGAACAAACGAAAATATCAGCTGGTGTGTACCCAGCCTAACATTCAGCAAACCAGTAACAAGATGTCAGCAACTTTTAAGGCACAAAGGTAGGCTCTGGAGGGGCATAGGTAAAAAAAAATATGGCAGCAATATTCCAAATGAAAATAACTTGATTTTACAGCGTACTTATCCTTTAATTAAAATATTTATTTATACTGAAAAAATTCAAATATCACATGAAAAATGCTAACCTTATTGATATAGTGATATGGATATCTCCAGGACAGTGGCCTGTATTAAAACACATGGCACATTGACCCCACAGGGTCACAGAACTCCTCAATGACCTAAATTATTTTTCTAGATCCGTATATTAAGTGAATTTATAATTTATTATGTTAAATTATGTTATTATTTATTATATAGGATATTATATATTATATAATAGGATATGGTGTTACAAAAAAAAACTGGGACCCACATAGCACAAAAAAAAAACAGAAGACCAGCCAAACCACACAGACCTGACCCACCATGTTATCTTATCATGAAGAAATACCATGGGTGTATTTATTAATCTGCATATAAATAGAACTGAATTGTAAGATTGCCTGCCCTAGAAGGATAGTATCGGGTGAATATATTTTGTCAAAGAAACTGAAAGAAAGTGAGGGGTTTTCCCTAAAGACACAGTATAACACCACAGTGCACTGATACAATTGTGAGTTCATTAAAGTAAACTACAGTACACAAGAGCCATAAATATATTTTTAAATTAAACTATATACTGTGCATAGCTACAGTATGTCATTTATTATATCTGGAGCTTACCTATTTCACCAGTGAAACTCTACTCACTTGATCCTGTGTGTTTTAGGAAAATATACTGTTTATATATGAAACAATGTTGTGACTAGGCAGTACAATAGTCTGTATATTATCCATGGAACTATTTAAAGGGCATGTCCACCCCCAAAACTATAATCCCCCACTACTGGCCCCAATGTGTAGTGCAATAAAATCCTTACCTCACATCCCAGCTCCAAGTAGTTCTCCAGTAATCCCCCCCCAAAGTCCAAAAAAATGGCCACCAGGAGGAGAGCAGAGTCCATATAGGACTCCTGTCTCCCCTCCGTGAGAATTTTGACATGCGCAGTGCAGCACTTCTCCCTCTCCCTTCTCTTCTCCCTCCCACCCGCTCTGGTTTCCCTCCCCCTTGTGTAAATCCCTTTATGTATATAATAGTAAATGTGCCCCCAGCCCCAACCGCTATAATAATTTTCTTAGAAAGTCCCCAGATAGTTACTTACCATGCCTCGCTCCTTGGCCGCACTGAGATGCTGGCAGCCGCGTCCGTGATTGGCTGCCTCGCAGCCAATCACAGATGCGCCTGCCGGTTCTGCCCCCTGCTTGCATTTCCGTGCAAGCAGAGGGCCGGGGCAGTGCCCGACCCAGATTATTTAAAGTCTCTTGAGAAATAAGTGTATTCAGCTCTACAGCGGGGCAAAAAAATTGCATGGGAAACCCCAACTTATTTTCAGGGACTAACCTGATCAGAATGATGAATTCTCTTCTTGTTTTCATGAGGTTTCTTTTTAATTTTCCTTTTGTCTTTGCTAAAATGAAAAAAGATACATTTAAAAAAATAAAAATACAGTATTTAAAACAAACTTCATATTTTAACTATCCAATAGCGATTGATTTTTCTATTGAGGAAATCATTTGTAAAAATGTTTAAGTTTATTTTTTAATGTATTTTGGAGCTTTTAAACCATTTAATGTAGTATTAACAACAATTTATCATCTTGTATCTGTATCTATTTAAAAAACTTCAAGGTTTCCTAAATACAGCTACTATACATTCATAGAAGACATTGATTAAAGGATATGTACACCCTAAAAAGAACATTAGCTTAGTGGCAAGTTTTGGCTTTAAAAGTTAAGTTGGCTAAAACATTTTTCTGATGTCATCGCACCACGAACAAACATGGCGCAGCACGATGACGTCACATGCACATGGTGCAACCAGAAATTACCTTTCGAGGCCAAGGAAGCTGGAGGGAGCAGTTGATCTCATCAGGGCAACGCGGCGGATGCCATTATCCAGGAGGAGGAAGCCAGCAAGTTTTAAGAAATAAAGGTAAGCTCTGGGGTGTTGAAGATAAATGTTTTAGCCAAAACTTACCACTAAACTAATTTTTTTTTTTTTTTTCAATGTACTTTTCAGTTTATCTAATTCATGTTTAAAATGATTTCTGGCGTTATATACCACTGTAGATGACTTTCCCATACATAACTCGCCTTCCGACGTTCTTGCAATGTTTGAGGAATTCTGAAGGAACTGCCTGGCCTGTTAATTTTTCGATTGCAAGTTGATTGCAAAAAAGAATAGGCCAGGCTGGACCTTTGTGGGAGCACCAGAATGTTATAACCCAATGGTGCTAAAGATATAGTAGATTAGCATTTAATTCAAAACAAGAGGACTGGATTGCTCATGTTCATTCCTGGTACTGGACAATAGATAGTATTTTAGCCGTGTATCGGGGACGCCCTGTGTGTTTGGGTTTCAAGGGAAGTGAGTGCTTAGAGGGGGTCTGTAAGGTCTTGCCCAGCACCACCTATTTAGTGATTTCCCATACCTATGATTACTTGGGTGCGCACCTTTGTCTTATATATATATATATATATATATTTATTTTTTTTTTAGATTAGCTTAATCTATCCAATATTTAAGTAGTGCATGGGAACCTTAATGGATAACTATACTCTAATTTACTAATATTTTACTTTTTAAAAATAGAAATTACCTGGGGCAGGGAGGTAGGATTGATTATTCCTACCTCACAATGTAATTTTTGTTAAGGAGCTTCAGCACTAACAGTTTACATTTGCCAGGATAGTCCTAGACTAATCCTTCATTAAAGATAGTGCTGAAGCCAGGAGGAAGACTGGCAGAATCGGTTTTCTTTGGACTGATGCTCCTCACAGAAAATACTGGGCGGCAGGAATCACTAATCCTATATCCCTGTCCAAAGTAATTTAACTATTTTAAAAAACTATACACATGATAGTTATCCTTTAAGACCTGGTAGGCAGTGGCAGATTTGTCATATTTACTCTAGACTTACTGATTAGTGATATGTCTGTCACACAATTTTAAACACTAGTCCTTTTTAAGCAAAAGAATTGCTTTGTTTAATAAAATACTCAACAAATTCTCAGCAATACTGATCACTAAAAAACTACTTAAATGAAAAATTCGTTTTGAACAATCTTCCTATTGTTTTCCATCCAATCTAATGGCCAAGGATTGAATAGGCAAAAGAGGTTTGCTTTGTTGTAGCTTTTATTAACTTTCCTGGGGATTTAGATTTATATAATTAGATATGTTAATCTAGATTTACCATTGAATAAATTTATATGAGTCACTGGTTTTGTATGTATGCAAGATTTTATGGGGGAGGGATTTTATGCTCATATTACTGGGTTAATGGTTTATTGATTGTGTTTAGCACTACATCATTTGACTATGTGGCACATGGTGCATATAATGTGGGTGAGGGAGTGTGTGACAGTACTGTATAGGAGCTTTGGATTGTGTGGGTGTGTACACTTATACCTCTGGGACTATGAAGAATTTAAAGAAACTAAAGGGACCCTTGGTGGTTGGGATGACTTATAGGATATATTAGAAGGAATTAAAAAAAAATTGTCTCACTATAATTGCCCTTTAAATATAATTGTTGCGCTATTAAAGAAATAAAATACATAAAGGCAGGAATTGCTACACAGAAGAAATCTAGCACATTTAAAAAGTATCTGCATGAACCGGTGTGTGCAAAAATCACACACTACTTAGGAGATGGACATTTTTCACTCTATAAATGTTTTTATCAGTGTTTAAAATAATTAAATGAGACCTGCTAGTTCACAAATTCAAGTACCTCAAAACAAATGCAGACACAAATAAGTTTATTAGTAATACAAACAACGATAAGTAACCATAGTAATTGGGCCTTATGGTTAGGCTAGGAAAATATTTGGTTTATTACCTTAAATTGAATAGGGTAAACAAAACAAATTCTTTATATATAAAACCTAGACTATACTTTTCTAAAGGACTTGTAGTCCTCAATGGAGATTTTAAAAGTCCATTGGATACACCGCAACTTTAAGAATAATTGGATGCATATTCAATGAGAACATATACTGGATCAACTGTTAGGTAGGGTCAAAAATGGTTAAATTTACCAGTATCTGCACAGGTGTAATCGTGATCTCTGTGCATTCAGTGCAAATGTATGCTTTGATCAGGGCAGGAAGAGCATGCACATTCCCCCAATAGACAGTGATTTGCTGTGGATGCTGAAAACAGTAAATTACCTATAAGAGAAAATGTGCAAAAATTGGATATATATCAAGTACAGGAATAGTATTTAAAATA
This sequence comes from Hymenochirus boettgeri, assembly GCA_019447015.1. Classification (NCBI taxonomy): domain Eukaryota; kingdom Metazoa; phylum Chordata; class Amphibia; order Anura; family Pipidae; genus Hymenochirus; species Hymenochirus boettgeri. The sequence goes on along the minus strand of CM033472.1, from coordinate 87,442,971 downwards.
TATTAAAATAAATGTCAATCTGAATTAATCAATTTTTAAAACTAAGGTAAAATATTTGCCAACAAAATAACTAGCATTTTACCAAGGTCTACAAATGTGTAATCTTGACCATTTCTCCGCACACAGTGTGAATGTATGCTTAGATCAGGGCAAGATTAGCATGCACAGACCCCACACCACCGGCCCACAGGGCAAGCTTAGCATGCACAGACCCCCCACTAGTGGATGACCTACCATGGATGCAAGGGGGAAGTTAGAGCACCTGTAAGGGAAAATGTTAACAAAATGAGATTTCAATTAAGTACAAGTAGTATAGTATTTCAAACATTTATAAATTGAAAATATAACTCATTTGGAAAAATTCCATCTTGCAGATTTAGGAAAATACATTTAACAGGACCCCCCTGGTCCTAAAAAGGACTTTTTCCAGGTCTCAGCATCTTCTTGTCAGCGACACCAACTTCGCTGATGCCGCCAATGCCGGACGATGTTACTGCGGCTGCCAGTGACACCACTGGTGCTGACAACCTCAACATCACCACTGTTGCTGACCTTCTGGACGGCGACACCAACTCCGCTGATGTTGCCAACGCCGGGCAATGTCACTGCAGCTGCCAGTGACACCACCGGCGCTAGCGACATCAACGTCGTCAATGTTGCCAACATTATGGCCAGCGACCGGCGCTGGTGACATCGTCACCGCAGTTGCCGACCTTCTGGACGGCGACACCAACTCCGCTGATGTTGCCAACACCAGGCAATGTCACTGCGGCTGCCAGTGACACCAACCGTTCTGGGCGACATCAACTTCGCTATGTTGCCGACATTATGGCCAGTGACACCAACGCCGGACGATGTTACTTAGGTGCCAGTGACACCCACCCGGCGCTGGTGACATCGTTACCGCAGTTGCCGACCTTCTGGACTCGACACCACTCCGTTGATGTTGCCAACAACCGGGCAATGTCACTGCGGCTGCCAGTGACACCACCGGTGCTGGTGACCAACTTCGCCGATGTTGCTGACATTATGGCCAGCGCACACAATGCCGGACTGTTACTGTGGTGCCAGTGACACCACCGGCCTGGTGACATCGTCACCACAGTTGCCGACCTTCTGGACGGCGACAACCAACTCCGCTGATGTTGCCAACACCGGGCAATGTCACTGCGGGCTGCCAGTGACACCACCGTGCTGTGACATCAACATCGCTGATGTTGCCGACATTATGGCCGTTCAGCAATCCTTGAGCGGCCGGTTTTGGGAAACTCCAGCAAAGTCACCAGACTAGTTGACGACCTGAAATGGATGCAAGGGGGAAAAAAAAAAAGGTTAGAGCACCTGTAAGAAAAAATGTTAACAAAATGAGATTTAAATTAAGTAAAATATTATACTATTTAAAGTACAAAGTAAAGAGACGCCAACGCTGGACGATGTTACTGTGGTGCCAGTGACGTCACTGCAGCTGCCGACCTTCTGGACGGCGACACCAACTCCGTTGATGTTGCCAACACCGGGCAATGTCACTGCGGCTGCCAGTGACACCACGGTGCTGGTGACATCAACTTCGCCGATGTTGCCGACATTGGCCGTTGACGCCAACGCTGGACGATGTTACTGTGGTGCCAGTGACGTCACTGCAGTTGCCGACCTTCTGGACGGCGACACCAACTCCGCTGATGTTGCCAACCGCAGGGCAATGTCACTGCAGGCCGCCAGTGACACCACCGCTGCTGGCGACATCAACATCGTCAATGTTGCCGACATTATGGCCAGCACCCAATGCCGGACGATGTTACTGTGGTGCCAGTGACACCACCGACGCTGGTGACATCGCTCATCGCAGTTGCCGACCTTCTGGACGGCGACACACAACTCCGTTGATGTTGCCAACACCGGGCAATGTCACTGCGGCTGCCAGTGACACCACGGTGCTGGTGACATCAACTTCACCGATTGTTGCCGACATATGGCCGTGACGCCAACGCTGGACGATGTTACTGTGGTGCCAGTGCCCCACAGGCGCTGGTGATATCGTCACCCCGCAGTTGCCGACCTTCTGGAGCGACACCCAACTCCGTTGATTTTGCCAACACCGGCATGTCACTGCGCTGCCAGTGAAACCCACGGTGCTGGTGACATCAACTTGGCCGATGTTGCCGACATTATGTCGGTGACGCCAACGCGGACGATGTTACTGTGGTGCCAGTGACGTAACCGCAGTTGCCGACCTTTCTGGACGGCGACAACCCAACTCTGCTGATGTTGCCAACCGCGGGAGATGTCACTGCAGCCGCCGTGACACCACCAGCGCTGGCGACATCAACGTCATCGATGTTGCCGACATTATGGCCAGCGACACCAAACGCCGGACGATGTTACTGTGGTGCCAGTGACGTCCCCGCAGTTGCCGACCTTCTGGACGCGACACCAACTCCGCTGATGTTTGCCAACACCGGGCAATGTCACTGCGCTGCCAGTGACACCACCGGTGCTGGTGCTCAACACCTTGGCCAATGTTTGCCGACATTATGGTCGTGGACCCAACGCTGGACGATGATACTGTGGTCCAGTGACGTACCCACAGTTGCCAACCTTCTGGACGGCGACACCAACTCGCTGATGTTGCCAACGCCGGGAGATGTCACTGCAGCCGCCTGTGACACACCAGCGCTGGCGACATCGTCATCGATGTTGCCGACATTATGGCCAGAGACACCAACCCGGACGATGTTACTGTGGTGCCAGTGACGTCACCGCAGTTGCTGACCTTCTGGACGCGACACCAACTCCGCTGATGTTGCCAACACCGGCAATGTCACTGCGGCTGCCAGTGACACCACCGGTGCTGGCGACATCAACTTCGCCGATGTTTGCCGACATTATGGCCAGTGACCCAACGCCGGAGCGATGTTACTTGTAGTGCCAGTGACACCACCGCGCTGGTGACATCGTTCACCCAGTTGCCGACCTTCTGGACGGCGACACACAACTCCGCTGATGTTGCCAACACGCGGGCAATGTCACTGCGGCTGCCAGTGACACCACCGGTGCTGGTGACATCAACATCGCTGATGTTGCCGACATTATGGCCGTTCAGCAATCCTTGACGGCCGGTTTTGGGAATCTCCAGCAAAGTCACCCGACTATTGACAACCTGCCATGGATGCAAGGGGGAAAAAAGGTTAGAGCCTCTGTAAGAAAAAATATTAACAAAATGAGTATTAAATTAAGTAAAGTATTATACTATTTAAAGTACAAAGTAAAGGCGACACCAACGCCGGACGATGTTACTAGTAGTGCCAGTACGCAGTAGTCGACCTTCTGGACAGCGACACAACACACCCGCTGGTTGCCAACGCCGGGCGATGTCACTGCACGCTGCCAGTGACACCACCGGCGCTGGCGACATCAACTTTGCCGATGTTGCCGACATTATGGCCAGTGACGCGCAACGCTGGACAATTTACTGTGGTGCCAGTGATGTCACCGCAGTTGCCACCTTCTGGACGGCGACACCAACTCCACTGATGTTGCCAACCGCCGGGCAATGTCACTGCAGCCGCCAGTGACACCACCGGCCTGGCGACATCAATGTCGTCGATGTTGCTGACATTATGCCCAGCGACACCAAAGCCGGACGATGTTACTGTGGTCCAGTGACACCACCGTCACCGCAGTTGCCAACCTTCTGGACGGCGACACACACTCCGTTGATGTTGCCAACACCGGGCAATGTCACTGCGGCTGCCAGTGACACCACCGTGCTGGTGACATCAACTTGGCCGATGTGCCACATTATGGTCGGTGACGCAACGCTGGACGATGTTACTGTGGTGCCAGTGACGTAACCGCAGTTGCCGACCTTCTGGACGGCGACACCAACTCTGCTGATGTTGCCAACGCCGGAGATGTCACTGCAGCGCCGCAGTGAACCACCAGCGCTGGCGACATCAACGTCATCGATGTTTGCCGACATTATGCCAGCGGCACCAACGCCGACGATGTTACTGTGGTGCCAGTGACGTCACCGCCCAGTTGCTGACCTTCTGGACGGCGACACCAACTCCGCTGATGTTGCCAACACCGGGCAATGTCACTGCGTCTGCCAGTGACACCACCAGTGCTGGTGACATCAATTCGCCGATGTTGCCGACATTATGGCCGGTGACGCCAACGCTGGACGATGTTACTGTGGTGCCAGTGACCCCACCGGCGCTGGTGATATTGTCACCACAGTTGCCGACCTTCTGGAAGGCGACACCAACTCCGCTGATGTTGCCAACACAGCAATGTACTGTGGCTGCCAGTGACACCAACCGTTGCTGGTGACATCAACGTAGCCGATGTTGCGACATTATGGCCAGTGACCCCAACGCTGGACGATGTTACTGTGGTGCCAGTGACCCCACCGACGCTGTGACATCGTCACCGCAGTTGCCGACCTTCTGGACGCGACACCAACTCCGCTGATGTTGCCACACCAAGCAATGTCACACTGCGGCTGCCAGTGACACCACACCGTGCTGGTGACATCAACTTCACCGATGTTGCCGACATTATGGCCGGTGACGCCAACGCTGGACGATGTTACTGTGGTGCCAGTGACCCCACAGGCGCTGGTGATATCGTCACCGCAGTTGCCGACCTTCTGGAAGGCGACACCAACTCCGCTGATGTTGCCAACACCGGGCAATGTCACTGCGGCGGCCAGTGACACCACCGTGCTGTGACATCAACGTCGCCGATGTTGCCAACATTATGGCCGGTGACAACCAACGACGACTGATTTACTGTGGTGGCCATGTGACGTCACCGCAGTTGCTGACCTTCTGACGGGCGACACCAACTCCTGATGTTGCCAAACACCGGGCAATTGTCCACTGCGGCTGCCAGTGACACCACCGCTGCTGGTGACATCAACATCGCTGATGTTGCCGACATTATGGCCGTTCAGCATCCTTGAGCGGCCGGTTTTGGGATCTCCATCAAAGTCACCCGACTAGTTGACGACCCTCATGGATCCAAGGGGGGGAAAAAGGTTAGACACCTGTAGAAAATATTAACAAAATGAGATTTAATTAAGTAAAGTATTATCTATTTAAAGTACAATAAAGCGACACCAACGCCGGACGATGTTTACTGTAGTGCCAGTACGCAGTAGTCGACCTTCTGGACGGCGAACACCAACTCCGCTGAAGTTGCCAACGCCGGCGATGTCACTATGCGCTTGCCAGTGAACCCACCGACGCTGGCGACATCAACTTTGCCGATGTTGCCGACATTATGGCCGTGACGCCAACGCTGGACGATGTTACTGTGGTGCCAGTGACGTCACCCGCAGTTGCCACCTTCTGACGGCGACACCAACTCCACTGATGTTGCCAACACCCGGGCAATGCCACTGCGGCTGCAAGTGACACCACCGGTGCTGGTGACATCACATCGTCGATGTTGCTGACATTATGGCCAGCGACACCAAAGCCGGACGATGTTACTGTGGTGCCAGTGACACACCGGCGCTGGTGACATCGTCACCAAGTTGCCGACCTTCTGGACGGCCAACACCAACTCCTGCTGATGTTGCCAACACCAGGCAATGTCACTGCGGGCTGCAGTGACACCACCGGCTGTGGTGACTCAACTTGGTCCGATGTTGCAGACATTATGGTCGGTGACCCAACACTGACGATGTTCTGTGGTGCCAGTGACGTAACCGCAGTTGCCTGCACCTTCTGGACGCGACACAACTCTGCGAGTGCCAACGCCGGGAGATGTCACTGCGCAGCCGCCAGTGACACCACCAGCGCTGGCGACATCAACGTCATCGCATGTTGCCGACATTATGGCCAGCGACACCAAAACCGGACGATGTTACTGTGGTGCCATGACTCACCGCAGTTGCTGACCTTCTGGACGGCGACACCCACTCCGCTGAATGTTGCCAAATCCGGGAATGTCCCTGCGGCTGCCAGTGACCCCACCGGTGCTGGCGACATCAACTTCGCCGATGTTGCCGAACATTATGGCCAGTGACAAACCAACGCCGAGGACGATGTTACTGTAGTGCCAGTGACACCACCGGCGCTGTGACAATCGTTACCGCAGTTGCCGACCTTCTGGACGTCGACACCAACTCCGTTGATGTTGCCCCAACACCGGGCAATGTCACTGCGGCTGCCAGTACACCACCGGTGCTGGTGACATCAACTTCGCCGATGTTGCCGACATTATGGCCGTTCAGCATCCTTGAGCGGCGGTTTTGGATCTCCCACAAAGTCACCTGACTATTTGACGACCTGCCATGGATGCAGGGGGGAAAAAGGTTAGAGCACCTGTAAGAAAAAATAACAAATGAGATTTAAATAAGTAAAGTATTATACTTTTAAAGTACAAAGTAAAGCGACCACCAACGCCGGCCGATGTTACTGTAGTGCCAGTACCAGCAGTAGTCCGACCTTTCTGGACGGCGACACCAACTCCGCTGAAGTTGCCAACGCCAGGCGATGTCACTGCAGCTGCCAGTGACACCACCGGCGCTGGCACATCAACTTTGCCGATGTTTGCCGACTTATGGCCAGTGACGCCAACGCTGGACGATGTTACTTGGGTGCCAGTGGACGTCACCGCATTTGCCAACCTTCTGGACGGCGACACCAACTCCACTGATGTTGCCAACGCCGGGCAATGTCACTGCAGCCGCCATTGTGACACCACCGGCGCTGGCGACATCAATGTCTCGCATGTTCCGACATTATGGCCAGCGCACACCAAGCCGACGATGTTACTGTGGTGCCAGTGACACCACCGGCCACCGCAGTTGCCAACCTTCTGGACGGCGATACCAACTACTCCGCTGATGTTGCCAACACCGGGCAATGTCACGTGCGCTGCCAGTGACACCACCGTTGCTGGTGACATCAACTTGGCCGATGTTGCCGACATTATGGTCGGTGACGCAACGCTGGACGTGTTCCTGTGGGTGCCGTGACGTACCCGACCGCAGTTGCCGACCTTCTGGACGGCGACACAACTCTGCTGATGTTGCCAACGCCGGAGATTTCACTGCAGCCGCCAGTGACACCACCACGCTGGCGACATCAACGTCATCGATGTTGCCGACATTATGGCCAGAGACACCCAACGCCGGACATGTTCCTGTGGTGCCAGTGACGTCACCGCAGTTGCTGACCTTCTGGACGGCGACACCAACCCGCTGATGTTGCCAACACCGGGCAATGTCACTGCGGCTGCCAGTGACACCACCGGTGCTGGCGACATCAACTTCGCCGGGTTGCCGACATTATGGCCAGTGACACCAACCCGGACGATGTTACTGTAGTGCCAGTGACACCACCGCGCGGTGACATCGTTACCCGACGGTTGCCGACCTTCTGGACGTCACAACCAACTCCGTTGATGTTGCCAACACCGGGCAATGTCACTGCGGCTGCCAGTGACACCACCGGTGCTGGTGACATCAACTTCGCCGATGTTGCCGACATTATGGCCAGCGACACCAATGCCGGACGATGTTACTGTGGTGCCAGTGACACACCGGCGCTGGTGACATCGTTACCGCCCTTGCCGACCTCTTGACGGCGACACCAACAACTCCGTTGATGTTGCCAACACCGGGCAATGTCACTGCGGCTGCCATCACCACCGGTGCTGGTACATCAACATCGCTGATGTTGCCGACTTAGGCCGTTCAGCAATCCTTGAGCGGCCGGTTTTGGGATCTCCACAAAGTCACGACTAGTTGACGACCTGCCATGGATCAAGGGGGGGAAAAAAGGTTAGAGCACCTGTAAGAAAATATTAACAAATGAGATTTAAATTAAGTAAAGTATTATACTATTTAAAGTACAAAGTAAAGCGACACCAACGCCGGACGATGTTACTGTAGTGCCAGTACCGCAGTAGTCGACCTTCTGGACGGCGACACCAACTCCGCTGAAGTTGCCAACGCCGGGCGATGTCACTGCAGCTGCCAGTGACACCACCGGCGCTGGCGACATCAACTTTGCCGATGTTGCCGACATTATGGCCAGTGACGCCAACGCTGGACGATGTTACTGTGGTGCCAGTGACGTCACCGCAGTTGCCAACCTTCTGGACGGCGACACCAACTCCACTGATGTTGCCAACGCCGGGCAATGTCACTGCAGCCGCCAGTGACACCACCGGCGCTGGCGACATCAATGTCGTCGATGTTGCCGACATTATGGCCAGCGACACCAAAGCCGGACGATGTTACTGTGGTGCCAGTGACACCACCGTCACCGCAGTTGCCAACCTTCTGGACGGCGACACCAACTCCGTTGATGTTGCCAACACCGGGCAATGTCACTGCGGCTGCCAGTGACACCACCGGTGCTGGTGACATCAACTTGGCCGATGTTGCCGACATTATGGTCGGTGACGCCAACGCTGGACGATGTTACTGTGGTGCCAGTGACGTAACCGCAGTTGCCGACCTTCTGGACGGCGACACCAACTCTGCTGATGTTGCCAACGTCGGGAGATGTCACTGCAGCCGCCAGTGACACCACCAGCGCTGGCGACATCAACGTCATCGATGTTGCCGACATTATGGCCAGAGACACCAACGCCGGACGATGTTACTGTGGTGCCAGTGACGTCACCGCAGTTGCTGACCTTCTGGACGGCGACACCAACTCCGCTGATGTTGCCAAATCCGGGCAATGTCACTGCGGCTGCCAGTGACACCACCGGTGCTGGCGACATCAACTTCGCCGATGTTGCCGACATTATGGCCAGTGACACCAACGCCGGACGATGTTACTGTAGTGCCAGTGACACCACCGGCGCTGGTGACATCGTTACCGCAGTTGCCGACCTTCTGGACGTCGACACCAACTCCGTTGATGTTGCCAACACCGGGCAATGTCACTGCGGCTGCCAGTGACACCACCGGTGCTGGTGACATCAACTTCGCCGATGTTGCCGACATTATGGCCGTTCAGCAATCCTTGAGCGGCCGGTTTTGGGAATCTCCAGCAAAGTCACCCGACTAGTTGACGACCTGCCATGGATGCAAGGGGGGGAAAAAAGGTTAGAGCACCTGTAAGAAAAAATATTAACAAAATGAGATTTAAATTAAGTAAAGTATTATACTATTTAAAGTACAAAGTAAAGCGACACCAACGCCGGACGATGTTACTGTAGTGCCAGTACCGCAGTAGTCGACCTTCTGGACGGCGACACCAACTCCGCTGAAGTTGCCAATATCTGGGGCCATATTTATAAACTGGGTTATCTGTAAATTACAATGGCGGACGTATATTTACTACTGCAATAGTATTCTATGGGGATCGTAAATGTACGATCGCCGCAAGGCCATATTTATAAAGGCGCAGTATCACTTTTTAGCGAAATGGGTCAGGGGCGTTCTTTGTTTTACTGGAACACTGAGACTGAGCGAAACTCTCCATCCCTCTTCTATTGGTGACGTATGGGGGGAGAGCATGTATGAGTATGAGCCTGTGATTTGATGACTATTTTTAACTTTTAGTATCCCTGTCTGCCACTAAGCTTAGGGAACCAGACTAGCAATTATCCCCTTTTAAAAAAGAGCACTGAGTGCTTTAGGGCTTTCTACCAGTAAATCAGGGCTAGTTAATTTTGATGGAGAGGTTGCCTCCCATCTAGCTGAGGGTTTTACATAGGTCTATCACCTCTTTCCTTTCTCTGTTTTCCCTAATGGCAGACCGTGGTTTCGCACTTTTTATATTTGTTTATTTTTAATGCATATCAATTAAATGTGAAGTTTTGTATGGTTCCCCACTACTACGGTGTAGGGCTAGTGGGGTGTATCGTGTATCATTTTAAATGCCCAGAAAAGACATATCCTTAACCACTTTGGGTAGCTGTGCGTTGCTTTGTTTTCCTTTGTTATTATTGGCCAAAAGTGGACATGTTTTGCTGAAGATTTTCTGTGAGCACTACCAGTTTTTCTCCAACTTCTTTCTTTATATGAGGGGGAGAGTAAAGCTCGGTACTAACATGAATAAGAAAGGAACGATTTAGTTGGATCTGTCGTAATCGCTCCTTTCTCGCCGATGTGTGTACAGCACAAGCACACGTTCCCGACGCCAACGAGACCAATGGTTTTGGCTGGAAATTTTCCCTTGCCCACAGTTGGACCCCTGTGCTAAAGTATAGGGAGTTAATTATGGTTGTGGGAAACATGCAGTCCCAAACGTTCTCCCTATACTGTGTATAGGGAGAATGCTGCTTGGGACTGTGTGCACCCTGATCTTTGGCAAATGACTGACAGAATCTTACAGATTCTGTCTGTCATCTTTCAAAAATCTGTGATGTGTGTACCCACCTTTAAGTTTTATACTTTATGGGGTATAGTTAAACAAATTCTTTATTAAAGATTCAAATTACCTGTATCCTTTTTACCAAATGAGGGCTCTGGTAGAATAAAATAAACCAGCAGTTCTTTAATGTGGAATTCCTTTGGAATATTATTACCCTCTATTTACTACCACAACTCTTATTTGTGGTACAGACAGATATTGCAGAACAAATACTACCATTGTTGTCACACATGGATAACCAATGACCATATTAAATCAGTTTGATCTGGACTATTTGGGCCCTATTTATAAAAGATTGGTATCGTTATCGTAAAATACCGATCGTTATCGTAAAATAACGACCGGGTTTTTACCGATAACGACCGTTATTTACCGATAACGACCGTTATTTACCGATATTGGTAAATAACGACCGGTATTTACCGATAACGACCGGTAGTTAACGATATCGGTAAATACCGGTCGTTATCGGTAAATAACAGTCGTTATCGGTAAAAACCCGGGCGTTATTTTACGATAACGATACCGATCTTTTATAAATAGGGCCCTTTGTTAGCCAAAAACAGATCTAGGTACTCACCTACTTGAACTCAATCAAACTCAGATTGTGTGATTCAGCAGTTTTTTGGCTTTTGACTATTGTTTTTGTGATTATTAAAAATTCCTTAATTTTTCTTTAAAAAATAGTATTAACAAACCTTTATAAAGTTGACACACTGTGGAATCTCCTATTTGTGTTTATAGTTAAAAATATCCTCTGTATGTTGCAACTCTTATTAATTTGGTTGTGTGATACATCTTTATGACAAGTTTAACTTGACTATATCATTTTAAACATTAAACTACTGCAATGGCATTGTAAACTACCTAAATAGTATCACACATAATTTTATGACTATGATCGTGGTCGTAAAATTGCCAATTGCTAAAAGCTCACTATGGCCTTTAAAAATAGGGCCCAAAGAGAGGATTCTCCCAGATACAGAAAATAAATGTCAACAGTTTATTTCGCTAAAAAGCAATACCGTGTCTTTATAAATATGGCCCTTTGTCTGCCTGCCAACACACTTTCTGCAACAATTAAGAGAACCAGCAGAGAAAAGAAAGAAGGGGGAGATGTGTAAGAAGATCATTGGTCCATAGTGAGGCTGTGCAGAACTTGTAAGTGAATACACATTTTGCAACTAGGATCGGCACCCGTGATTGCACGTGTGTATGAACCTTAAGCAATACACCAGTTATCAATTGTCAATAACAAACGAATGGAACGAGTCTTCAACCTTGTGCACAATAATCCTTTATTGTAACATTAGTGGCAACAAACGTGAGGTAAGGGAACACGCTCCAGAGACCTCTCCCTGACGCATTTCGTGACAATGGTCACTTTACCAGAGGTGACTTTATCCCTCTGATGAAGTGACTATCGTCACAAAAAAAAGACTCGTCCCATTCGTTTGTTATGACTTCAAGGAGTTTCTCCATATCGGAGGTGCCGGTCCTCCCGGAATTATGAGTCTCCTTTCTATGCTGAGTCCAATAGACTGGTTCAGGTAGGACACCAGATTGCTTATTTGTATCATTTGTCAATACACTTATTAATGGAAAGAAAACTTTGATGCTTTCTCTGCCAATTTGTTTTTCACAGAAGGAAAAACACAGTGATAGTAGTAGATCTAACAGAAAAAAATCCAGGATGCAAAACATGCAAACAAAAATATTGTGGCTTTTAATTTAACCCGTTTCTAACGTTTGCAGATTTGGGGGAGATACAAGATACGCCATACTGTTACCATGGTCTTTATTCAATAGGGCTTTCTGTTCTGAAACCAAAAGCAAAACAATACACGTACGTTAATAATAATACAGTCAACAAGACAGCGACAAACTACTTTGTACAGTTCTATCTGCAAAAAAGGGGGAAAAGGAATTAACAATTTATAAATAAAAATGCAGGTCCCAGACCTGCTCAATGTGAACCATTAAATAGTTGAATTATGTAAATCTTATGTACAACAATATGAATTTTGAAGAACAGTTGCAGGGCAAAAGGAAGTTGCGGAGATGAAGGCCTTCCTTTTATAATTATGAATCTGCAGTTTCTTTGCAGAGAAAGGCGAAGTGGAAACTTCTGATAATGAGTCCATCCAATCAAATAAGAAGAATAAAAAAAAACATTACATAAAGATAGGCATTCTTATTGTTTCCCAACACAGCATGAACACTTAGGCAAATAAAAAAATCATCAAGGGCGTATTCCTCAGTATTATCTTCTTGTAGCTAAAAGTCTTAAGTTTTTTCTTTTTTTTTTGTTGTTGTTTGATAATGAAATAAAATTTTGAAATTCTGAAGCTTTACATATTGGGTGAAATTCGTCCATCATCCCTACATAAAAATGACCTCTAACTCGAAACCACAGTTTGTAGTCCAAGAAGCTTCTTTTTCTACAGTTTTCACGATCAGCCAACAAAGGCATTAAAGGGCATATGTCCCAAGAGCTAAATAGTCACTAAAGTCACCAGGCCTCGGTGTAACGAACATCTACCTCTTTAAGGTTTGGCAACTTCGCCTGTTGAGATAAAACATTTTTGTTAGCCCATCAATTAGAATATATTTTAAAATAGTTTAAAAAATTGAAATAAGTGTGTCAGTTTGGGACTTTATAAAATAATGTATATATGTTATATTAAAAATGTGTTTTTAATGGGCCCCCAACAGCAAAAAAAATCTTTTTAAGAGGTTTTTTATATATTCTAGTACCAGGGAACAAGGCGCATGGTTCGTTTATCAGAGGAATGTTAATCTAATTTCATAATAAACAGCTGAAAAATAAACGTTTCTAAAAAAAAAAAAATAGCAATTGAGGTGCCTTGTATGTTACCAGCCTTGTTAAAGGGGAACTTTTTAGATAAGTTTCTGAAACTCAAAAATATTGAGAATTACTGGTATTAATACATTTACTGCAGTTCTGGTTGATCCAGGGATACTTTCCGATTGCCATTTGGAGTCGGGAGGGAATTTCTCCCATTTTTAGTTGTTTTTTTTTTTTTTTTGCCTTCCTCTGAATCAACTGTTAGGTAGTATTAAAAAGGAGGGTGAAAAGGTTGGACTTGATGGATGTATGTCTTTCTTCAACCTCAGTTACTATGTAACTGTGATCTCCATACAAGTGTCCTTTATTTGAAAAAGGTGCACTCCTACCATTAAAATAACTCCAGGATCAGGCTTCTAGCTTTAGTCTATTGAAAGTTACAGCAGTAGAAAAGGTGGTATTTCTTGCTAGCACTGTGACAGCACCACTGGTCTGCCCCAAGTCTCAGTCCTGAGCATGCCTACTGTTAGGACAGAGCATCATTAGCTGCATCATAAGCCCCACTCCCAAATTTCTAAATAATTTTTAAAGCTAGCCACACTCCTGTAAAGAAAATGTTTTCTTCCCCTAAGGTGTCCATCGTATCAAATTAAAATTATTTATAGTATTAAGCATACTTTTAACTAAACTAATTACCCAAATAATTATGATTAAGTGATTCATTTTAATCCTTAAACAGGAAAACCAAAGAATAAACCAAGGAAACACCAATTCTATTTAAGGCACACAAATGAATATCATGGTGTGATTTGTCAAGTCAGCTTCACATGTCTGATACTGAATTAGGATTATAAACACTAAGGAGGGGCTAAGTACAGAGTGGAATGTTACTCCTCAGCAAAACTAGAAGGTGGGTGGTTACCTTGGGTGTGCTTATGATGTACAGAATAGCAGTGTAGAGTGGAAGTTAAATTTAGTACTAAGATTAAAGGGAATGTCCACCCTTCTTAAACATTTTTTCATATAATATTCTCCCTGTCCCCCCATCCCCAACCGCTATAGTTTTAAGTTCAGAAAGTGCCCCAAATATTACTTACCTTCCCTCTGCCGCACTGCCAGGCGCTCTGCTTGCAAGAAAATGCAAGCAGAGGGGCGCGACCGGCAGTCGCATCTGTGATTGGCTGAGTGGCAGCCAATCACGGACGCGGCTGCCAGGAGTTCAGTGCGGCGGAGGAAAGAGGGAAGGTAAGTAATATTTGGGGCACTTTCTGAACTTAGCGGATGGGGGGACAGGGAGAATATTATATAGAAAGTATCTGTTGTATTCAATTAGATCAACTGGACTTGAAATGTAGGCTTCAAGAACTACATTTCAAGAACTACATTTCAAGTCCAGTTGATCTAATTGAATACAACAGATATACCATGACCTGGATGAATGAGAACCTTTACAAGCATTATATAGAAAGGTTTTTACGCTAGGGGGAGGGAATCCTAATCAGAAGGGAGGGGGAGAAGGGCTGCAGTGCGCATGCCAAACTTCTCCCGGATGGGGAGACACGAGGCAGAGTCCTATATGGACTCTGCAGTACTCCTGGTGGGCATTTTTTTGGACTTTAGGGGGGGATAGCAGAAGAACCAGATGGAGCTGGGATGTAAGGTAAGGATTAAACTACACTACACAATGGGGCCAGTAGTGGGGGGATTATAGTTTTGCGGGTGGACATGCCCTTTAAGATATTCCTTCGCCTAAACTTATTATTGGAAAAGGATCATTTCTTATTTTCAGCCTTTCTGAATCACTATTCCTAATACTGCAGTTTTTTTAATCATTTGCAGGCTCATGTGGGTGCAGCCAAGAATTAATATATTAATTAGTAACATATACTGCATAGCTAATCAATACTCAGGGAGATTCACCCAGAGCCACGCTTGCTGGCTTTAAATACTTATGTGCACGCAGCCACTGGTAAATAGACTTGAAGCGGCTGAATGAGTGTCTCTTCTGATACTCGGACAGCCACCGTAAACTAGGGGTTAAATAGGTTAGCACTTTAACCCCATTTATGGCATCTCACCATAAATCTCCCTGTATATGTATTAGATATCTTGCAGAAACTGATGATGTACATGATCTGAATGCTAATATCACTTTTTGCATTATACCAATGTACAACCAGTTAAGATTGCTTGTACATTGTAAGTTGGCCATACATGGTCCATTTCACTGTAGATTACACACAGATTCTGATTGAATTTATTTTACCTTTGAATGGAAATAAATTAATGATTGTCAGCAGGTTAGTTGATTAGTGTATTACTGGAGGGCACACCTATGCTAAATGTCTGCATAGCATGCATCTTATTATGCACCTTTTAGAAATTAATGTTTACAAACATTTTCAACTGTTATGCTGCCATGCACAAAAAATTTTTCAGGAATGATACACTTTTATACATAAGTCCCAAGTACAAAAGAATTTGGGAACGCTATGGTAAAAAAGTTTAACAGGTAATTGTATTATAAACAGGGAGAGAATTAAGGGCCTGCAACTGCAAGTGGGCAGAATGAGGCAAGGCAACCCCCCACCCCACTGACACTCCCTTGGTAGCTGCTATATCCAGGGCATTAAGGGCAATATAAAGGCTAAACAGAAGTTATACTCAAAGATTGTTTAACAAAAAGTCACATAACTCCCTGCCTTTCAATCCCAGATTAGTACAAGGGAAGAAATTTGCCAGCCTGCCCATTAGCCATATAGTCAATCATCTATTCTGCCAGCTAATACATTAGTTAACCACCAGTCTTACAGCCAGTGCACCACCCATCAGCCTACCAATTAAAGATCTCAAACACATGCAAAGATTAGGTCAGAAATCAGAATGTAACACATAGTTACCAACATTTCTAAAAAAAAAATCTAGGGACATTTTTGAAGCCAAGCAAAGGTGCACAGAGCTACATTTATTTTTAAGCCACACCCACAAACCACACCCATTTAAGCCACGCCCCGTGGCATACACGCACTCCGTGAAACATTTTAGGCCATTCCTGACAAACAAAACCATGCCCATTGTGTACTTTGCGGAGATTGAAACACACAAAGACAGAAATATAGAGAGAGACAGTGAGATATAGGAACAAAGAGAGAGAGATACACAAACAGACATGGTTAGAGTTATAGAAAACTAGATAGATAAATGGATAGCTAATACACATATTACATATAGACTGAAAAGAAACCCATATAGAAACATATTACATAGACACAGACTGACAGATAGAGATAGCTAGATAGATGATACCCATATAACATAGATACAGGCAGATAGACAGATTGATAGAAAATAGACATATATAGATGATATCCATATAACATAGATAGATGATAAATAGATAGATAGATGATAAATAGATAGATAGACAGATGATAGATAGACAGATGATAGACAGATGATAGATAGATAGACAGAAGATAGATAGACAGAAGATAGATAGACAGATGGATAGATAGACAGATGATAGATAGACAGATGATAAATAATAGATAGACAGACAGATGATGGATAGACAGACAGATGATGGATAGATAGATGATAGATAGATAGACAGATGATAGATAGATAAATAAATAGACAGATGATAGATAGATAGAGATAGACAGACAGATGATAGATAGATAGACAGATGATAGATAGATAATAGATAGATAGACAGATGATGGATAGATAGATAGATAGATAGACAGATGATAGATAATAGAAAGACAGACAGATGATGGATAGATAGATGATAGATAGACAGATGATAGATAGATAAATAGACAGATGATAGATAGATAGAGATAGACCGACAGATGATAGATAGATAGACAGATGATAGATAGATAGACAGATGATGGATAGATAGATAGATAGACAGATGATAGATAATAGAAAGACAGACAGATGATGGATAGATAGATGATAGATAGATAGACAGATGATAGATAGATAGACAGATGATAGATAGATAATAGATAGATAGATTATAGATACATAGACAGATTATAGATAGATAGACAGATGATAGATAGATTATAGATAGATAGACAGATGATAGATAGATGATAGATAGACAGATAGAAGATAGATAGAAAATAAAATAGGACAGATGATGAGATGATAGATAATAGAAAGACAGACAGATGATGGATAGAGAGATAGATAGATAGATAGACAGATGATAGATAATAGAAAGACAGACAGATGATGGATAGATAGATGATAGATAGATAGACAGATGATAGATAGATAGACAGATGATAGATAGATAGACAGATGATAGATAGATAATAGATAGATAGATTATAGATACATAGACAGATTATAGATAGATAGACAGATGATAGATAGATTATAGATAGATAGACAGATGATAGATAGATAGATGATAGATAGACAGATAGAAGATAGATAGTAGACAGATTATAGATTAGATGATAGATAGACAGATAGAAGATAGATAGATGGATAGATAGACAGATGATAGATAGACAGATGATAGATAGATAGACAGATGATAGATAATAGATAGACAGACAGATGATGGATAGATAGATGATGGATAGACAGATGATAGATAGATACATAAATAGACAGATGATAGATAGAGATAGACAGACAGATGATAGATAGATAGATAGATAGATAGATGATAGATAGATAGACGATAGATAGATGATAGATAGATAGACAGATGATGGATAGATAGATAGATAGACAGATGATAGATAGACAGATGATAGATAGATAGATAGATAGACAGATGATAGATAGATAGATAGATAGACAGAAAGATGATGGATGGATAGATGATAGATAGATAGACAGATGATAGATAGATAAATAGACAGATGATAGATAAATAGACAGATGATAGATAGATAGATGATAGATAATAGATAGACAGACAGATGATGGATAGATAGATAATAGATAGACAGATGATAGATAGATAGATGATAGACAGATTATAGATAGACAGATGATAGATAAATAGACAGATAATAGATAGATAGATAGACAGACAGATGATAGATAGATAGATGATAGATAGATAGATAGATGATAGATAGACAGAAAGATGATGGATAGATAGATGATAGATAGATAGACAGATGATAGATAGATAAATAGACAGATGATAGATAAATAGACAGATGATAGATAGATAGATAGATGATAGATAATAGATAGATAGACAGATGATAGATAGACAGATGATAGATAGACAGATGATAGATAGATAGATGATAGACAGATTATAGATAGAAAGATGATAGATAAATAGACAGATAATAGATAGACAGACAGATGATAGATAGATAGATAGACAGGTGATAGATAGACAGATGATAGATAGACAGATGATAGATAGATAGACAGATGATAGATAGATAGACAGATGATTGATGGATAGATAGATGATAGATAGACAGATGATAGATAGATAGATAGACAGACAGATGATAGATAGATAGATAGACAGATGATAGATAGATAGACAGATGATAGATACATAGATAGCTAATAGATTGTTAGATAGATAGACAGATGATAATAGTATAGATAGACAGATGATAGATACATAGATAGATAGATAATAGATTGTTAGATAGATAGACAGATGATAGATATATAGTATAGAGCATAGATAGATAGATGACCATATAACATAGATACAGATATATATAGATCGATAGACAGACAAATAGATAGATAGATAATAGATTGTTAGATAGTATAGACAGATTAATAGATGATAGATAGATGATAGATAGATAGACAGATGATAGATATACAGATGATAGATACATAGATAGATAATAGATTGTTAGATAGATAGACAGATGATAGATATATAGACAGATCATAGATAGATAGATGACCATATAACATAGATACAGATATATATAGATCGATAGACAGACAGACAAATAGATAGATGATAGATGACCATATAACATAGATACAGATATATATAGATCAATAGACAGACAGACAGATAGATGATAGATAGACAGACAGACAAATACATAGATAGATGATAGATAGACAGACAGACAAATAGATAGATAGATAGATGATAGATTGATAGATAGATGATAGATAGATGATAGATTGATAGATGATAGACAGATGATAGATAGATAGATAGATGATAGATAGCTGATAGATAGATGATAGATAGATAGCTGATAGATAGCTGATAGATAGATGACCATATAACATAGATACAGATGTATATAGATCGATAGACAGACAGACAAATAGATAGACAGATGATAGAGAGATAATAGATAGATGAAAGATAGATAGATGATAGATAGATAGATAGACAGACAGACACAGACAGACAGACAAATAGATAGATAGATCGACAGAGACAAATAGATAGATAGATCTCAAACCCCCTTCCCTCAGTACAGACAGGCCAGTCCCTTTCCCCACCTAAAACCCCCATGAGTCCAGTGAAGGAGGTTCTGATTTTTAGGGCACTATGATCCCCTGCCAAGTTTGTCAGACAGCACTATTGATTACTGTGGCCCTCCTTACCTCCTAGCCATGTGGACACATCTCCTAACTGAAGTTGTGAAGAGGAGGAAGTCATGCGCACAGCCCTCTCTACACTTCCCCCTCCCCTTTTACTGCCTCAAGTCAGGAAGAAGCAGAGAGACCGGCAGTGTCACATGACCTTCTGTCTCTGTTAAGGATCCCGATCTTTACTTTATTAAATTGCTCTTCCCCAGACACGGCAATTTTGTGACAGGCTGCACTGTGTGTTTGACAGGTACACTCTGAATCCCAGGACATCCCCCGGGACTTTAATAGTGCGGGACTACTTCTTAAAAACCGGGACTGTTGGCATGTATGTGTAACATGAGCTGCTAATGGATCAGGTTATGCAGTATTTAAGGCAGATCTAAAATATCCACCAACCTCTTACATTATAGCAAGAGCTGTGGATAAATGCATTGAGAATCGATAATTTTGTAAAAAAAAAAGAAAAAACAAATACAGTTTTAATTTTTGGAATGAAATTCTTCCTTAAAGGACAACTTAAAGCCTCAGATCAACACTCTTTCAGAAGGAAGAGAACCTTAATATAAAAGCATTAATCTATGTCTCACCTCTCATTTTAAAATGGCTGTTGGAAAATGTACCTTTCTAACATGGGGTTTGTGTTTTATTTCACAACATTTCAGTATCACACAGTGTGGTTACTGACCATTGTGTTCTTTACACATGCTCAGTCCTAGAATACTGCAAGAACTTGTTACAGATGGTAAGACCCACTAGAAGCCTTTAGCCAATCCTTTTACATGGCATGAAGCATGTGACAGAGATCAGGGTTACGGCTAGTCACTGTATATAGAGAACGTTATTTTATCCAGTTCT
Source organism: Hymenochirus boettgeri (assembly GCA_019447015.1). Classification (NCBI taxonomy): domain Eukaryota; kingdom Metazoa; phylum Chordata; class Amphibia; order Anura; family Pipidae; genus Hymenochirus; species Hymenochirus boettgeri. The sequence goes on along the minus strand of CM033472.1, from coordinate 87,422,370 downwards.
TCAGGGGGTTATAATTACTTTAATGTTATTAATTATAGTGGGATTTTGTTTATAGGTGTTTTTAGGGTGGATACTTTTAGATTCTGGAGTGTAATAATGTGGGCTTAGTTCTCCTTCTCCTTAGTACTTCAATAAATGGTCAATACAGAGTTGTGAAGAATTCTGGGTGTTTGTTGTACTATATGAACTGTTACCTTAAGATCCTCATAGGTATCTGCTGACAATTTAGTGCTGTTCATGTTTAGGCTACACAGGCTCTTCATAGCTGCATAAAAAAATATATTGTAAAATATTACAGTTCAATAAGTAGGATAGGGAAACAGTAGCAATGATAAATGTGAAAAGCACTTTGGGCATTACTTGAAATATCCTACGGAAACAGAGGCTGCCATTACAATGTATGGGTGAAGGGACAGAGTATATGTATGTACATCTATCTATTAAAATATGGTCAGATCTAGTAAATGAGTCTAATATTTAAAAATAAAGTCAACACCGAAGTTAATATAATTGTGCACAAAGTAATCAGCTGCTCCAAACAACCATTAAAGGAAAATTGTATTGCCTCCCTCTGCCTTCAATTAGCCATGTTGTGAAGAAGGTGTAACAATTCTGTCTGCCTCTAATTGTCATTCAATCCTCCACCCACCCTTGATCAGCTTGATTGTGTAGGCAGTATCCAAGCAACAGGACACTTCAAGTTTGTTTGACTGGCAGAGGAGGAGGAGAGAGGTTTTAACAGACATTCCCATCAGCTAATGACAAGTGCTGTGTTAATCACGGCCCTGGGCCATCTAGTAGGTGGGCTTTTAGCAATCATTTTTGGTGTGTGATATCTAAGGGAGGACAGCACAGTTGTAAATGTGCTAGAAGAGTGGACATGTAATGTGGAAGATGTTATTTTTTTTTTTATATTGTTGTCCTGAGACGCTCTGAAATGCAAAGATAAAGAATAAAAAAAGAAAAAGGGAAATACTTACAGCTCAGGGCTAGAAGTCCAGCATCCGTCACTGGGGTTTCACACAGGTTGAGAACTTGTAGAGTAGTGAGATGCTCCGACAAAACCCGCAACCCAGAATCTCCAAACTATAGAGAAAACCATTAAGGGTACATTAAAACAAGGCGAGCTCGGCGATACAGTTTATTGTAGCTGACAAGCTTTATGGAAAGTATGTTTTTTACTAGAATGGAAACTAGGCAACAATTAAAGCATTTTTTTTTTTAAAAAGGAAACCGCTTAAAAAGATTATTTCACATACTGCTATGTGCTCATGATAATGGTGATAATAGAGAACAAATCTGGTGAGTTTCATGTCGCCAATGATTCCGCAGAACATATCAAATTCTGAAAATCTGATTTTGACCATAATTGATGCAGATTCTTTAGATTTTTTAATTTTCAAAGTAATCTTCGATTACCCAATTTTGAATTCTCTGTGAATTTCCACCTTACAAATTTTTTTGAAATTCTGGATCTACGGATTTTCGAAACTGGCCGTTCCGAGATGAAACGAGCTTCTTTCCGAAACCCGGACAACTATATATATTGCTAGAGTAATAGTAGTAGAAACTGAATATATGATTTATAATAGCTCTGGGCCCTTTTTAATTTGTATATATATATATATAGTAGAGGTATGGTTGTGGCCGTACATTTATGATTTACGACCGCTTGGCCATACAATATTATGCGGTAAACTACCACAATGCTATTGTATAGGTGGTCTTACAATTCTGACGGTGATCGTAATTTTACTTCCACGATCGTGAATGTGCAATCCCAGTCGTAAATTTGTCAATCGTTAAAGGCACGGTAACACTACTTTGCGATACTGTGCCTTTATAAATAGTGCCCACTGTGACTGTGTTCTCTCTCATCTTAGCATAGGCTTAGATTTACCTGAGTCGACCACAGGTTGAGTTGCTTAAGTGAAGGCAGTTTGATGAGTTGCTCTGCGCAGGCACTCGTTACATTGGTGAAGGCCAGGCTGAGGTTTTCCAGGTTTCCAAATGAGCCTGAGCTGAGTAGCCTGGCAAGATCTGCATCCTAATAACAAAACAGTACATATTAGATCTGTAGTCCTATAGGTCATGCCAAAGACTACTAGATAATAGTTGCCAGATGAAAATCCACTCAGATGAGATCATATTCTGCATATTTTCTTAATGGTTTACAGATGTTAATTCCCAAAATACACTCACCGTGGACTTGGATGGCAATGTCAGGCGAGTAGGTCCACCTTTCCTTTGCTGCAAATGAAAGAAAAGCTAATGAGAAATTATGTATTTGTGTATTTGTTATTATTATTAGCATGGTTTAGGTAGGCAAATCCCACATAACTGCTATACCTGAACTGTAAACCTCTACAAAACAATACTTGACAAATACATTTAGTAGTATTTTGTCTTTTTTTTTATTTAAATGATAAACATTTGTTGTAAAAATGTGCAGATCATATCGCCAATGGCACCTGCTACGCATATCCTTTTTAGTCTTGGTGGTCACTTTTAAAAATGCAACATAAATTTAGAACCCACCAGCTCCTTTAACTCCCGCTGTCTGTCACACAGCTGCTCATACATTCTCTTTCCTACATCTGTGCTTTCCAGAGTAGAAATAATCTGCAACTGGGTGTCATTGTTTTCTATTATATTATATTCAAGCATAAGACAGAGAATCTGAAACAAAAAATAAACTTTGTTTTAACATAATAAATGTAGTTTATGTAAAGGTAATACATGCATAAAACTGTGGGGCGTATTTAAAAAGGTTTGTTATCAGTAACTACCTTTATAGCGATTGGTCATTTTTTTGACAGCAGTGTTGTTTTTTGACACAGTGAAAATCTTAGCTGTGGTCAAAAAGCCAGTATCGGACAGTATTTTCATACCACCCAGTATGGCCCATTGAAGTCAACGGAACACTAAGGAAATATAAATATCTTACTGTTCAGTGAGACAGATTATTTTCAGTCTTTACACTAAAATTCCATATGATATTAATCTGAAAATCTACATTTACATACAGCATTTCTTTCCGTACAGCTCTTTATACACTGTATATCAATAGAAAACAAATAGTCACGTAAAAACAGTTTGGTAACACAGGCATCATAATTGATTTTAGATCATTGCTTGTCCATCTGTATGATCTCTACTCTGGGAAAATTCTTTCAGATATAGCAGTGATTCATAAGATGTGCTGTATGACATCCTCTCTCTGGTGGCTGTGAATGAGTCATTCAATATATTATGCAAGAAGCAATCTTGTTTATTCTTTACCTCCACCATTGTCTGATTTCCTCGCAAGGCAAGTAACATGCAAGGTCCCAGTTTGTTTTCTGCCAGTGAGAGCAGGAATTTTTTAGTTTTGTAGCAGGAACCCATCAAAATGTGAACCTGTATGTATAGATACAAAAGACAAAAAAATAAGGAATACAAACTTAATTCTTGTATTGTCTACATGTATACAGTCTTTCTTTATCACTTTTTTAGCCTGGTATCATGAAGTTAAAAAAAGCAATATTAATATCATGCAACAGGGATGGATTTACCGTTGGGGACAGAAGGCACGTTCCTAGGGGCATCTGTGGTTGCAGGAAAAGCTGTCCATCTGTCCCCCATTTTGATCCCCCACTGTTCCCACTTTCATTTGAAGAACATCAAGTTTTAAAAACATCTGACACCCCCCTGCTTTATAGTACAGTTTGTAGTTTTTGCAGTTCACAAAATGTGAGCATATGTAGCCTGACTACTCTAAAAGTAAAAAAATATGGGTTTGGCTGGGAGGTGTGGCAGGGTTAAGGGCGCCAGGTTATTTGCGACTATAGTTTCATGAGTTGTAAATCGAACACTGTCAGCAATATCATCTGAACTCATATCAACCTTTATTGTTTTTATTTATACCACTGAGATTTGTCACATTTACATAGCAGTATAGCATTTGAGGTTGAACAAAGACATACGTCCATCCAGTCCAACCCATCCAGCAATATCCTCCTCTCCTGCCTAACTGTTGATCCAGAGGAAGGCAAAAAACCCCCACCAAATTTATGAAGGGGAAACAAATTCCTTCCTGATTCCAAGTGGCAATTGGAAATTTCCCTGGATCAACTCTACTTTATGTATCAATACCAGTAACTTGCAACATTCCTTGTTTGCAGAAACTCATCCAGCTTTTTTTGAAACTGACCAATGAACCTGCCATAACAACGTCCACTGGAAGACAGTTCCATAGCTTTACCGTTCTCACAGTGAAAAACCCTTTACGAACTTGAAGCCTAAACCTTTTTTCTTCAAGTCTTAATTCACAGCCTTCAAGTCCTTGTGTCCTCTGACATGTTCTATTGGTGAACAATGCCCCAGATAGTTTATTGTATGGCCCATTAATGTATTTATACACATTAATCATATCCCCACGCAAGCGCCTTTTCTCCAGCGTACATAATTGTAACTTTTCCAACCTCTCTTCATATTCAAGCTCCCCCAATCCCCTTATTAATTTAGTTGCCCTTCTCTGAACCCTTTCCATTTCAAAGATGTCCTTTTTGTACACAGGATTCCAAAATTGCACTGCATATTCCAAATGAGGCCTTACCAATGCTTTGTAAAGAGGGAAAATAACATTTCCTCCCTTGAATCCATACCTCTCTTTATACAAGACAATACCATGCTGGCTCTGGCTGTTGCCGCCTGGCACTGCTTGCTACCTTTAAGTTTGTTATCCACCAAAACTCAAAGATCCCTTTCCAACAGGGATTCACTTAATGCAGAGCCATTTATAGTATAAGCAGTACAAGGATTTTTAAGTCCAAAATGCATCACTTTACATTTATCAACATTGAATCTCATCTGCCACTTAGCAGCCCAATGTGACAAACTATCTAGATCCAATTGCAACAATTGCACATCCTCTGAAGTTTTTAATGGTTGACAAATTTGTGTTGTCAGCAAACACAGAAACCTTGCTGACAATACCCACTTCCAAATCATTAATAAATAGAAGCGGCCCAACACAGAACCCTGTGGCACCCCACTTAGCACTTTAGTCCATAATGATGAAGCCCCATTAACAACTACTCTCTGCATCCTATTCATTAACCAATTTTCTATCCATGTAAAAATGTGACTCCCCAGACCAACAGACCTTAGCTTATACATTAGTCGCCTATGGGGGGACTGTATCAAAAGCCTTTGCAAAATCCAAGTAAACTACATCTACTGCTATGCCAGAGTCTAAATTTCTACTTACTTTCTCATAAAAGCCAAGCAAGTTAGTTTGACAAGATCTATTCCTCCTAAATCCATGCTGGTTACTACTTATAATGTCAGTCCTTGAAACATATTCTAGAACATGTTCCCTTACTTTCCAGTATATTCCCCACCACTGAAGTTAAACTTACAGGCCTGTAATTACCCAGCTGTGAACAACTACCGTATATACTCGACATGGTAGGAGATAGGCTGACTCGAGTATAAACCGAGGTTTTCAGGCTTTAAAAAAAGCCTGAAAATCTTACCTCGGTTTATACTCGAGTCAGCCTATCTCCTACCTTGTCCGCCGCCACGCGATCCCATCCTCGCTCCACAGCTTCTCCGCATCCGGATGAGTCACTGCCCGGCATGGAAAAGTGAGAGGCGCCGGTTAGTGACATCATCCGGATGCGCAGAGGCTGTGTAGAAGGATGCGGATTGCACAGCCGCGGACAAGGTAGGAGATAGGCTGCTTTTTGCTTTCACAGGGATTGGCAAATACTTACAAAAAGAGTAAAACCTTCTTTATTTTGCATACTGTATCACAAATATAGGAGGATTTACCCCTATTTGCAAGTATTTGCCACTTAAGATGTTTTGAATAACTACAACTCCCAGCATGCTTTATTGGTGGGAGTTGTAGTTTTCAAACATCTTAAGTGGCAAATACTTGCAAATAGGGGTAAATCCTCCTATATTTGTGCATACAGTATGCACAAATAAAGAAGGTTTTACTCTTATTTGTAAGTATTTGCAACTTAAGATGTTTGAAAACTACAACTCCCAGCAATAAAGCATGCTGGGAGTGGTAGTTTCCAAACATCTATAGTGGCAAATACTACCCCCTCGGTTTATACTCAGTGTGTGTTTCCTACTTTTTTCCCTGAAACTAGGTACCTCGGTTTATACTCGGGACGGTTTATACTCGAGTATATACGGTACCCTTTTTGAATATTGGAATAACATCAGCCTTTTTCCAATCCAGAGGCACACCTCCGGACATGAGGGAATCTGCAAAAATAAGAAACAATGGCCTAGATAAAACTGAACTTAGCTCTCTAAGTACCCGAGGATGTATTTTATCCGGTCCAGGAGATTTATTAATATTAACCTTATTTAGTTCTTTCTCTACCCTATCCTCGGTAAACCAAAGTGCACTTGAATCTTTTATACCGTTATTGCTACTATACTCTATGATATCTGTACTTGGATCTTCTATAGTGTATACAGAGGGGAAAAAAATATTCAAGACATTTGCTTTATCGCCATCCTCCAAAACTAACTTATCCCCATTAATTAATGGTGCCACATTCTCAGTCCTCATCTTCTTACTATTAATATACTTAAAAAATTTTTTAGGCTAAGTGATGCTTTGTTCAGCTATCCTAATTTCATTATTAATTTTAGCTAGTTTGATTGCTTTTTTACACTTCTTGTTACAGTTTTTATAATCCCTAAAGGGCCTTTTTCTGTACTGGCAGTTCCACTACACCAATCAATGTCAGGGTAATTAAAGTCCCCTTGATAAAGAACTTCACGTACGAAACATGTCGTGTCAATAAAAGCACCAAAAGATATAATTTGAAGTCCTCATTGTCTGGAAGCACCTGCACACCATTCTTTCCAATTTAGCTAAGCTAAGGTGTTTGGGACAGTACACAGCAGGATCCAACAGCAAGAGGTGTTCGGGACACTGTCTATTGTTAATTAAAGTCCCCCATAATGAGCACACTCCCCAAACCTGCAGCCCTTGCCAACTGCATATGAAGCTGACTCATCTCCTCTCTGCTAGCATTTGGCGGCTTATAGCAGACACCAACAATTACATTACCCCCTTTCCTGTTGCCCAATTCCACCCATATTGCCTCCACCTTAATAGCCATATTGCCAGTTATCACGTCTTTTAAATTTGGCTTCAAATCTTTTTTAATATAAACACATACATTATGATTGTTTGGTTGTCATAACACAAAATCAGAACAATAAAGGTCATTTAATCTTCCTAATTAAAAATAAAATCAGCATTCTATTTCTTCTCAATATCCTACTTAAAGGGCATCTATAGTGAAAAAAACACATTGCCCCTTTGCAAAGTTAAATTCATGTACTCTATGCTGCCTTAATCCTATCTCTGTCAGTGATTTTGTTTACCCATGGTGTCAGATCTCTGTGCAGCACTCCCCCCTTCCCCCTCCCCTCTGTTACCTCCTCCATGTCTCAACTCCGGCTAACCGACAAGCTTATCATGTGCAGTAGGAGTTAAAAGTTCAACATCCTGCACAGTGGCCAATAGAAAGCAAGCTGTCCAGGAGACACGGAAGAAGGAGATCAGTACAGTTTACAACCTCTCTCTTTGTGACCCATCATCAATCAGTGAAAGCTATTAAGAAGGGGGGTCAAGTGCAGCCTTATATCTACCATCAAAGCTACCTCTCTCCCCCTGCTAATGCTCTTCTCTCTATGTTTATTACAGAGCAGGGAGGGGGGATCACGTCACAGGGATTTGATTGACAGTCCAAGTAGGAGTAGAGGAATGCAATCACGTATTCTTCTAACTGGTGTATCTCTCAGGACAGAGAGTAAATCTGAAAAAAGTGAAGACACTCTGGGGGTTGTGGGGAATAATAGAACACATGGAAAGAAAGAAAAAAAGTTAATTTTCCCACTATAGATTCCCTTTAACACTTTGCATAGATCTTGGTCTATTCAGGAGTCTCTCTCCTCCAGTACTATATGCATTTGGGCTGGTGTATATTGTTTTTTTTCTGAATTACAGTACTGTATAAAACAGTGGGTTAAACAGCATGGACAAGATTACCTCATTGTAATTTTCATGTGTAACTGTTTTTTGGGATTTATTTTCTAGTTCGAACCCCCCCACCTCTATTTAGGCTTGGTTTCTTTAAGCATAAATAGAGGTGGGGGGGTTCGACACCAACTGTCTGCCATGTACAATGCTGTTTTAACACCTTACTCTGGGCGTTCCTATAACACCTCTTAGCCACTATCCAATCACACCCTTAACACCTGGCTGTGATATGCTAATTGGGATTTTCCAGGGTACATAATTGCCACAGATTCTTGTACAAGTCATTCTGAATTGAGAAAGCCAGTCGGATGACTAGCGAAACGTCTTCAAGAACTACATTTCAAGTCCAGTTGATCTAATTGAATACAACAGATATATGTGGGAATCTATAATATATTTAAATTATGAATCACAACTAAGTGCTCTAAGTTAATAGACTATGGAGGATTTTTATATGAATTGATAATAATGATCAAAACAATCTATGTTTGTTATTAAAGGAGAATTAAACTTTTTTTTTAACCCTTTAATTGTATGTATACTGTTGCTACATGTCTTTAATAAAGTACTTTTTTTGCTCAGGCTCGGACCACTTACCTGACTTTCCCCCCCCCCATATCAACTGTCAATACTGCATACAGTATACAGCATACCAAATGTCAAACCATTCCAGCTACAGCAAAACTGCTTACAGAAATGCTGAAATCTAAGATGTTTCAGATTGAATATCTAAAGAAATAGGTGGCAGATCAACAAAAAAACGATACAGTGATAGTTGGGATGAATTATACTTTCCACTAATGGGCGATTTAAAAAAAACAAATGTGCCAGTATACACACCCTTTAAGTGAAAGCATTTCTTCCCAGAACACATACATTGTAAAACACTTCCATACATGTAAGAATAAATTCTGTAATTTAGAAGGTTGCCATGTTGTTGCCAATAAAACTCACAGCCTATATAGTCTTCAAAGAGCCTTGTGAGCATGTGCCATGCTCCCTGATGCCAGTATTCACAGTCTCTATGCACAATGTATTTTCTATAGAGACGTATCCACACCAACATGGAAGTCCCTGATAAGACACTGGGAGCTGCATTTTAACTTGCAGTTTTTTTTCCAGCAAGCATTGCTGACAGTCTTCCAGGAACAATGTGAAATAGTCGCTGATTTTACTAGATGAAGTGTCTAAATGTGCCTGTATTCTTTGTAGTATTTGAATGGTGAGCTACCAGAAATTATAGATTTTTAGAAAAACTCAGCCTATGAGGTTAGAGGTTTAAATCCTCAGGCTTAAGGTGGCCATACATCTATGAGATTTTACTTACCCGACCGAGCGCTCATGCGATGTTCGTCGATGCTGCTGGAACCGCTTCTCCCGATCGTATATTTGACTGACATGCGATCGCAAAATCCCATTCATTTTGCGATTGCATGTCGGTCGAATGTATGATCGGGAGAAGCGGTTCCGGCAGGATCGAAGGAACATCGCGTGAGTGCTCGGTCGGGTAAGTAAAATCTCATAGATGTATGGCCACCTTTACTTATGAAACCATACAAAGTAGTCAACTGATTTTACAGTCTTTTTTTCCCATTCGTTTCCATAATGTCCGTAGGAAAAGATAAAGTTTCTATATGTATTATTATTCTATATAGCAGCTGTTTTGGGATAGTGGTATAATAATGCTCTGCTTTAAAAGGGTAACTGCAATTCAAAAATTACTTTAGGTAAATTGACAGGAATTGCTTTCCAGAGTATATTTGCAATTTACTTTTTGTTACTCATTCTTTTTTGTTTTACATAGTTCAGTGAAAAATCAAAGGAGATATATAATGTATATATAGCAGTAGAAGTAACTATTTTAAAAGTTAAAGCAGCAACAAAAGTTCATATTAACAATTTAACAGACAAAATAAATATAAACACGGTCAAGGTTTTTTCTTTTTCCGAAATGGAAACTTTGGTGGGTGTATCAGGTTCTGTAAGCTCGGACATATGGTGCACAGTAATAGCCCATAAATTCTGCACATTTATCAACATTCCTTTGGAATCCTTGGATCAGTGAGCTTAGAGCGGCCTTGCTTCCTCCTACAAATAAATGCCAAGAAATCCTGCCAGCTATATGAGAAATACTGTGCGTCAAGAAACTTTATGAACATCTACAGACATGGAAATGATTTAGCCAGCTCTCTGAAATAACAGAGATAAAATGGCTGTAAATAGAATCTTAGGATACTTGCATTTTTCTACAGATGACCATAGCCAATGTCAGTTTTGCTTCTGTGGTTTGAAGAATTTAAAACAGCAGTGTTTAAGGGTGCTGAATGACACCAAGTTATGGCTAGCATATGGTTGCATTGTAGCAGACACAACCCATTTTGCTTGGGGAGAAAGCTTTCTAGATTTTGCTCAATTGCAACTCTACAAATTATTGTAGAATTAAAATATGAACTAGGCTGCAATTTGGCAGCACCCACATAAGGCTACAAACATACACAAACATTAGCTTATTCTGTGAGGGAAAAGTGCTAAATGTTACTAAACAATATCAAATGTATACTAAACCTTTCAGAATCTTGGCAACACAAATTAATATTTTATATTGTAAAATGGACCTCCAAATGTTGTGTGTGGTGTCATTTCACAAAGAATTTTTGGGAACCAAATGTGGATGTGAATATTTGGTTAAGGTGGCCAATAACCATCTGCTGTCTGTAACCGGTTTTGGGGATGCATAAGCCTTCACTATTTTCCATACTAATAAAGCAGATTTCTAAAAACAGTGGAATTATTGGTCCTTATGTCCCTTAAGGAAAAGGAGAGAATTGGAAAGGGCTGTAGATTCCCTTACCTTCTCTGCAGCTGCAGGTCCTTCACACAGCAGAGAGGAGAAGGGACTTCCTATCTCCCTCACACACTGAGGGAGTCTGAGGCTGTGCTCTCCGGCAGCACTGTGCAGGAGAAGCCTTAGGAATGTCACATGTCAGCCTCACACTCATTAACTTTCTGGTCAGTCATTTCTTTATATTTTAGGCTGTGGAGCACGTAGAGAGGTGGTTTATGGCTCGTTTTAAAGGTAGGTCATTGGCCTTTCATTTAAACTCAACTTGTTTGGAGACCACAGTTCCCCTTTAAGTCTGCTACTTACTGTCCTAAATAGGCTATACAGAAAATGATCACAGATAGTTAAGGAAAGGTTAAAATAAAAAGGAATGTTTTTAATTGAGGGTCTATTATAACTGATCTTACGAAAGGTTAGAATAGGAGAAGTTTAGCCTAATAATTCAATTCCTTCTTAATCCCAGTCTACAGTTCTAAAAATGAACATGACTTTCAGTTTTAAAGGCTGACACAGCCTGCAGTACTACAGATATGGGCCCTGCAGGAAACTCTGGGGGTGTTGGTAAACGTAGATTTATGGGAATTTATTGATTGCCAAGTGTTTATTTCTTATTTCCCCGACATACCTTGTGAGGCTCCTTGCATACAAGATCAGGTATTCCCTAATATCCCAGTAGGTGATTTTCATATCATCTACCCCATACACAACATTGATATATCGATGAATTAGTCGAATTCGACCAAATTGGTCAGAATATAAGAAATTTTTCTGTGTTTTGGATATTGGTGGTCTTGATCAGTTTATCAGAAAAATTTCTGTTTATCCCATCTTCCAGAGCCTACATTCTGTAGCTTTCAAACTGAAATTTATGTCAGATTGGCAGCACAAGGTGGGCATTTATGACACTAGCCATGCATCAGACCATGTATGGCTAGCTTAAGGGAATTTCTTTACTGAGGGGGCACAATTCTGCAGCACAGAACACAGCCTAAAAAAACCATAAGTCATGAAAATGATAAGTAATTTTAATTCAGAAAGAAAAATGTTTATGGGAATGTATATTCATAAAACAAGAAATTTGGACTCTGTAATTGAATGACATGTAAAATTACTAGACTTAAACTGGCCATACACTACAAACCTACCCCCTGACCTTCCTGCGATGTTCTGACAATAACCTGGCCTAATTATTTTGCAATCGATATTACAACCACAAACATGAAATGCTGCTCCACACGACATTACAATCAATTCAATATTCATCTCAGATCAAATGTGAATTGTTGAGGTAATGTATGGCCTACTTAACCTCCCTATCTCTAACCATTTATAAGATCATAGTTACATAACAACCTCCATTAAGATTTATACAGGGAAAGTTTCTGGACAGTTTTCTTTAATGTTTTTACAAGTACTACATTAGGAATGTGCTAGTTCCTTAACCTTCGATTGCAATTTTTATCTGTAGCTTTATTTAGGACAGTGAGTACCAGACTTGTATGTCAAGAGTTCACATTTGTACTATTAGGCAACTCTTTGTTCCTTTGTATATAAAACAGTGTGCATTTCCAGATTTAGAACCGTATCATGACTGAAGAAGAAGCATAAAACTTGCATTTTCAATCATATTAATTAGCTAATAAAAGATTTCCCTTTAATTCCAAGATTAATTTACATTAATGGCTAATACAGTTCAATCCTTCACTGCTGTTTTTACAGATGGTCAGATATTAATTTTGTTAAAGTATCTAATATGTGATACTAATCTAAATGATTATTTTTATATCCGTCTTAACTGCAGTATTGTAATTAGGAATCACTGGGCCCCCCCAGCACAATTATGATGGGGCCCCTATTACTGATTCATCTACAATAATTTTCTGGACAGAGGCTGTATCTGTTATAGGGAAAATAAGATTCCTTTAAGTGATCTGCCCAACTAGTATAGCATTTGAGGTTGAATAAAGACATACGTCTATCCAGTCCAACCCATCTAGCAATATCCTCATTTCCTGCCTAACTGTTTAATCCAGAGGAAGGCAAAAAAACCCACCAAATTTATGAAGGGGGAAAAAATTCCTTCCTGACTCCAAGTGGCAATCAGAAATTTCTCTGGATTAACTCTACTTTATGAATCAATACCAGTAACTTGCAACATTCGTTGTTTGCAGAAACTCGAAGCCTAAAACTTTTTTCTTCAAGTCTTAAGGGATGTCCTCATGTCCTCTGACATATTCTATTGGTGAACAATGCCCCAGATAGTTTATTGTATGGCCCGTTAATGTATTTATACACTGTAATCATATCCTCACGCAAGTGCCTTTTCTTCAGCGTACATAATTGTAAATTTTCCAGTCTCTCTTCATATTCAAGCTCCCCCAATTCCATTATTAATTTAGTTGCCATTCTCTGAACCCTTTCCATTTCAAAGATGTCCTTTTTGTACACAGGATTCCAAAATTGCACTGCATATTGCAAATGAGGCCTTACCAATGCTTTGTAAAGAGAGGGAATAACATTTTCCTCCCTTGAATCCATACTTCTCTTTATACAAGACAATACCATGCTGGCTACCTTTAAGTTTTTTATCCACCAAAACTCCAAGATCCCTTTCCAACAGGAATTCACTTAACACAGAGCCATTTATAGTATAAGTAGCACAAGGATTTTTAAGTCCAAAATGCATCACATTTATCAACATTCATCTGCCACTTAGCAACCCAATGTGATAATCTATCTAGATCCCCCTGCAATAATTGCACATCCTCTGAAGTTTTTAATGGTCGACAAAGTTTTGTGTCGTCAGCAAACACAGAAACCTTGCTGACAATACCTACTTCCAAATCATTAATAAATAGATTAAATAGAAGCGGCCCCAACACAGAACCCTGTGGCACCCCACTTAGCACTTTAGTCCATAATGATGAAGCCCCATTTACAACTACTCTCTGCATCCTATTCATTAACCAATTTTCTGTACAAATGTGACTCCCCAGACCAACAAACCTCAGCTTATACATTAGTAGTCTATGGGGGACTGTATCAAAAGCCAAAATCCAAGTAAACTACATCTACTGCTATGCCAGTGTCTAAATTTCGCACTTACTTCCTCATAAAAGCCAAGCAAGTTAGTTTGACAAGATCTTTTCCTCCTAAATCCATGCTGGTTACTACTTATAATGTCAGTCTTTGAAACATACTCTAGAACATGTTCCTTTATTTAACTTTCCAGGATCTTCCCCACCACTGAAGTTAAACTTACAGGCCTGTAATTACCCGGATGTGAACGACTACCCTTTTTGAATATTGGAACAACATCAGCCTTTTTCCAATCCAGAGGCACACCACCGGACATGAGGGAATCTGCAAAAATAAGAAACAATGGCCTAGATAAAACTGAACTTAGCTCCCTAAGTACCCGAGGATGTATTTTATCTGGTCCAGGAGATTTATTAATATTAACCTTATTTAGTTCTTTCTGTACCATAGCCTCGGTTAACCAAAGTGCACTTAAATCTTTTATACCATTATTGCTACTATACTCTATATCTGTACTTGGATCTTCTATAGTGTATACAGAGGGGGGGAAAGTATTCAAGACATTTGCTTTATCACCATCCTCCGTAACTAACTTATCCCCATTATTTAATGGTGCCACATGTTCAGTCCTCATCTTCTTACTATTAATATACTTTAAAAAAAATTTAGGCTTAGTGATGCTTTGTTCAGCTATCCTAACTTCATTATTAATTTTAGCTAGGTTGATTGCTTTCTTACACTCCTTGTTACAGTTTTTAACATTCCTAAAGGCCCTTTCCGTTCCCTCTGCCTTAAATGCCTTTTTCTTCCTTTCCATTTGCCTCTTTACATCAGAATTCAGCCACATGGGCGCGGATTTATTTTTTTTACATTTATGTGAACTGGCTTAAAATCCCCTTGAACACAGTCCACTTTTGTTCAGTACCTTTACCTGATTATACATTATCCCAGTTGACATTCTGAAGAGCTGCTTTTAACCTTGGAAAAGTCCTTGTTAAACCAGCGCACTTTTCCTTTCGATAACAAAGTCTAAACGCCACTATTTCATGGTCACTATTTCCTAAGCCTCCAGTTACCTTTATATCTATAATGCGCTCCACGATGTAAGTTATTACCAGATCCAACAGAGCTCCATTTCTAGTAGGAACCTCAACCACTTGTGAGAGAAAATTATCCTGCAGCAAATTCAGGAACTCATCGTCTTTTTCTGTGATGGCAGTTCCACCACACCAATCAATGTCAGGGTAATTAAAGTCCCCCATAATGAGCCCAGTCCCCAAACTTGCAGCCCTTGCCAACTGCATATGAAGTTGACTCACAACCTCACCTCCTGCCTAAACAAGGCATATCCTTCTAAATTTACAGCCCAGTTGTGAGAACTGTTCAACCACATTTCTGCTATACCTATTACATCATACTTTTCATTCAACGCCATAATTTCCAATTCACCCATTTTGTCAGCCAGGCTTCTCACATTTGCAAACATACATTTTAGATTATGATCCTGTTAATTTATTCATACACTTTAATACACATGCCTCCCTATCCCCTATGCTAGGGCCACTAGCTCTCGGAAATCATCCTCACCTCCTCCTCTAACTTTGTCATTGGCACCAATGTGAACCAAGACCGCCGGGTCCCACCCGGCCCCACCCAATAATCTGTCTACACGATCCACCACATGCCGAACCCTAGCACCAGGCAGGCAACACACAGTTCGGCAAACAGTTCCTCCCTCCCCCCTGGCTCAGTTGGAAAGTCTACTCCCCTGGTAGTTATGCCCCTGTTTGACTGTCACAGAACTAATTATGTAAAATCCAGCCCTGATGGAGGGTAAATAGCAACATTGCCAGTGCAGCTTTCCCTGTCATCAGCTGGAGGGGGCAATCATTGCATGCTTCAGTGCCCACCAACAAACTTTGTGGTAGAAAGTGCCAACGGGTCTGGATGACATCAGCTTTCAAGCCCCGGAAATTGATTTTACATATGAAACTTAGAGAAGATTTCTCAGTAAAGTTTAACATTTTGCATTTTCTTGGCTGTTAATTGTTCTTCAATGCTTGTAATGGTTCTTAACATTAATGGAAAACAATGTGTAGAATAACGACATTTCATTGGCAACAAATGCATGAATATTACCACCAAAAACATACATGTTTTAAGGTTTAAAGCAGCTTTGAAAATTAATTCATGTTATTTCACATACCATACTGGCAAAAAGTTCACCGTCGTCATCACAGGCCACGCCTCCTGGGCTGTACAGCTGAAACCACCCGTCTTTTCCTGCTCTGACACTCAAGAGACATGAGTGGACCTGTTGGACACAGAGCATGTTAGATAGATGCCAACCTTTTTTATATGGCTGTGAGCAAGAAGAAAGTCAATTTTTAGAATGTATATTAAGGGAGACATTAACATCTACAACCTGACATATATATAGATTAACATCTATACCACCTGGAAAAATGTAAAACCCACCATACAGGGATGTCAGACATAAATTTACATTTCCAGCACCCTGCTATTATTATTAAATATATCTACTGTTCTACCAGTTACCATGTAGGTAAGAGTGATTTACTGGGAAGTGGGGGGGGCAAAAATGATGGGATTTTAGACACAATAATATATATAACCATGCACTATACTATACTTGCACTGGCACAACCAAATTAAATATTTTAAACATCCACGTCCAAAATCTATGACTTGAACATTCCTCTAAAATGAAACGTTTTATACCAACATAAATATATATTCCCCTTTCCCCCAGATATTATGAATTAAATGAAGCGCTTTGTTCCTACAACCAACTCATTTCCTTTCAGAAACATGTGACCCAAATCCAAAGCTTAGGTTAATGAAAGTGTTTGAGTGGTGAGTTCACTAACCTAATTCCTAACACAGAGTGTTTAAAAAGAAAAGTCATGTGATAGCTGTCAAGCAACAAACAGGCTCCATTTTACAGGCCACTTAAGTTATAATTACATTCATCCTCTTTTCTTTTGGAAGGTATATTTTTCTCATACCAGTCCATTGCTTTTTGCCAACAGCGCCCAGGGTTCTACAGTATGTTGGTGTATAAATCATTCTCATTTTAGGAGAATTTCATGATAGCGTTTACTTTTCTCCCTGCCTGTTATGCAAAATATTTGCAAATACAGATTTATTGTTTATTATTTCGCAATGTACAGCTATTTGTGTGAGCTTATTGTGTACAATATAGTTTTAGTTTCACTTAGTGAAATGTATTTATACTTCTGTAATACCAAGTGGATTAATCCACATAAAACACTGCAGGAAATGGACTGGTTTCAAAGAATGTTTGAAACCAATCTTACTGCTTCCTCTTACCGTATATATTTATATTATGAGATCATAAACATGCACCAACAGGACTCAGAAGCCAGACAGGTTTTCTGTTGAGCTATCAGTCCCATATGTGGCTGCATTAGTTCTCTAAAGCAAATATCAGAGGGTTTTTGAGGATTTCAGTTGAAAATTAAATTGAATTAAAGTTTTATGGGGTGGGCAAATTCTTGATTTTCCTTTTGGCATTGTCAATATGCTGTCATGGAAAAATACTGTACCGTATTAAACACCAGCTAATGCAAGGAGAGTAGCTTGTCACACAAAATTTCTTTAGTATTTTAATTATATATTAAAAGCTAAGCACACTACTTTCAATCTGCTGGGGCCCATACATGTGTATCAGCTGGTAAGGTTTCTTTGTGCTGTATATTGGCAGTGTGTCCATTGACAGTTGCCCCGTTATATAAATCAACATTGTATTAAATATTGCAAAAGTAGTCAGTGGGATGCCTTGGACACAGCAAGAGGATTTCTGTAATTTGAAAACATCACAAATGCACTTTCAACCTATAGATGTCACTGTAAGTGCATTCCATTCTCAGGCATATTTTTAAAACAGTTTTAGGCCAGGAACAGACAAGCATATTGTGCTCAGGGCAACATTCTAAAAGAAGAAAGCCCCCTTGCATTCTTACCTCTTGTCTGGGATCCTCTGCAAATCTCTGTATGACATGTTTCAACTCCCTGCATAGACAGAGGAAAGAGCAGGAAGGTGAGGTAGGGATTCTCTGACTGCTGCTGAACACAAATGTATAGAGAATGACACTCACTATAATGTTTAATGACAAATGTAAATGAAAAAAAACGTATTTCCTCTGATAAAATTCACATTATAATCAAGCTCTGAGTTTTCCTCACACAAATTGTAAGCAGCATGGAAGACAATGGAGAGATTTACCCCACTCCTAATTCACTAAAACATGTGTTAGCCAATCAAAATATCATCTTTGTTAGCCAAGAAAGTAATTATCTTACATATGCTCTAACCCTGGATTGTTAGTTTATCCGCCCCCTGATTAATGATGGCTCTGGAGCTCTAACCATTAAAAGAAACTGATTTTTATATTCAATGAGACTGAATTAATAAAAAGAAAATGATTAAACAAGACACAGTAATAAGGCCACACATTAGGATCAATGACACAATACTGTACCTTGTTCATCAATATTAAATACAAATTGCATTGGGCTAGAAAACTCTATTCACAAACTGCAATGTTAGATTAGCAGTACTATGTAAAATAAATAGATGATTTAATTCCACTGTGGGAAATAACATGACAATATAGGACATTTATCTATGCACAGAATGTATCTCCATGTATCAGAATTTTCAAATACTTACTTTGTAAATGTCTCATGAGCAAGAGCCCTGTAACAATAAAAACATACGGTACACATGCATTAAATCACAGAAGGAAAAAAACTAAATATACATGTAGAACCTGAGCTGCTCCATGCCATCATGTGAACATTTACATCAGAGGGATCGTTACGGTTCTAATGCACTATCACAAACAGTGGATTTCAGTATAGGTTTAGAGACAGCACTGTTAATTGTTCTCTTTCATCTTGCTGTAGCCAACACTAATGAAGAACTAGTGAAGAACAAAACTGTTCCAACAGTGGTTCAAACCAAATTGAATTGGAATTTTTCAAATTTCAATCGCAATTCTCGAACATTCAATTGCATTTTCTGTTTTCAAATATTCAGTTTTTGATTTTCCAATGACAATTTCCGGGTTTCGAAAAATGTGACTTGTAAATATCCAAAACCGTCAGATCCAAATCCAAACCAGGTTCATTTATAAACCATATTTACCATCCTAGGTAACAACCTAGGGGAGTGACGACACTTTTGCAGTTTAAATAATATTTCAGTGAGGAAATGAAGATATTTGCCACAGAGAAACCCATGGGTACCAGTATTCTGGTAATAAGTCAAATTTAAAGGGCATCTATAGTGAAAAAAACACATTGCCCCTTTGCAAAGTTAAATTCATGTACTCTATGCTGCCTTAATCCTATCTCTGTCAGTGACTTTGTTTAACCATGGTGTCAGATCTCTGTGCAGCACTCCCCCCTTCCCCCTCTCCTCTGTTACCTCCTCCATGTCTCAACTCTGGCTTGCCGACAAGCTTATCATGTGCAGTAGGAGTTAAAAGTTCAACATCCTGCACAGTGGCCAATAGAAAGCAAGCTGTCCTGGAGACAGGAAGAAGGAGATCAGTACAGTTTACGATCTCTCTCTTTGTGATCCATCATCAATCAGTGAAAGCTATTAAGAAGGGGGGTCAAGTGCAGCCTTATATCTATCATCAAAGCTACCACTCTCCCCCTGCTAATGCTGTTATCTCTATGTTTATTACAGAGCAGGGAGGGGGATCACGTCACAGGGATTTGACTGACAGTCCAAGTAGGAGAAGAGGAATGCAATCACATATTCTTCTAACTGGTGTATCTCAGGACAGAGAGGGAATCTGAAAAAAGTGAAGACACTCTAGGGGTTGTGGGGAATTATAGAACACATGGAAAGAAAGAAAAAAAAGTGAATTTTCCCACTATAGATGCCCTTTAATTCAATCTACAGTACTAGTAGATATGTACAAAGTATGTGCAACAAGCCCTGAGTTATAAGGAACACATGTTTACATTATTTTGGGTTACAATATTATGGTACAAAACAGAGCAGCTTTACTACTCTGACAGCAGCTCTACTTGTTTTCAGATACTCCGGTGCTTACTGTAGATCTCAAAGGTTAATGACTTTTGCATGAACAGCACTGCTAAAGCAGGATGAAATGATTTAATTTGGCTACAAAATATAATTTTTATAACAACAATAAATTGTACCATTTAAATGACTAGTTAGTGGGTGAATCATTGGTTACATCAACATATTACATTGTTGTTGAACTGCTGCCGTATACTGTAAAAGTAAACCTTATCCTACGTGACTGCTTTTGTTTTGACAAAGAACCCAAGTGACTTAATTAAGCCGTGGCCACAGCTTTAGTAAAGAGTGGCAGAGCAATTAGAGGCCATTTCGCAAAGTAAGTTGCATCATGACAATGGAATAAAACTGTCCCTGATGTGTTTCTAAAAGACTGATTTGGCCAAATGACGCCAACATGTTTTTACTGACTGCACCTGAACTTGTTGCACATAATCTGTTGTGTGTGTGAAGGAAGGAAGTCTCCTGGTGATTGCACTGTGTTAAATGGGGCAATTAAGGATGGTAATCTTTCTTCTCACAGGAATAGTTTTGAACTGCAAGCACTCATTATTTGGTCCCTTGAGCAGCCAAACATATTGAAAGGTGACGAACTTAGTACTCATCATAACATGGAACACTAACTTTTTTTTTAGAAACATTATCTCAGCATAGGATGAGGCATTGAAAGGAACACACAGACACAACATAGATTGTACATCAAAAATGAAGAATATTTGCAACCATTAATTAAGAAGGTTTTATTTAAACTATTATAGAAACATGACTAAGTTCATGTACCCAAGGGCATATTTACAAAGAAAAGAAGAACATGAAATATTTTCCTAAATCTGGTGCAGCTACTGTATACATAGGTTGGACACCCTTGGTTTACATGCTGTACCTTACTGTCCTACGTCTGATATCTATTGAAGGAGAACTAAAGCTAGAAAGAACGGACTCTTTAATTCCCAACTGGCATGTGTAGTTTTAGTTCTGAAATTAACAGCTGTAATTTAGAAGTTTTATATAATTTTATAAATGTCTGCAGCTCTCCTTCCAGATGAGTAACAATTGGTTTTCTGGCTGCTCAATCTTGATTATAGAATGGCCACCAGAAATGAATTAACAACTCTGAAAAAGGGGAGAGTAATAGGAGCTACAGAACTCTGTGAGCTTTTATTAACAGAGGTAAGAACGCTTATTCCCATCTCCCTGGGAATAATATAACGCCCGGGTAACAGTGCAACACTGACCTACCGGAACTCCACTCAAGGCTCCTTCCCAGCTGGCAGGCGCGCTGTCTTGATCGCACACCTATCTTTTATATTGGTGTACATGTGCCGAAAATAGAAGCTCAGTCGGGACACAGCTCAATCTGCTGGAAAGGTGCCACGAGTGAAGCGATGGTAGGTAAGGGTTGCACTGTTACCCGGGTGTTCTATTATTCCCAGGAAGGTGGGTATAAGCATTCTCACTTCCCTGTGAATAAAAGATCCAAATTTCATGTACGTAATGAAGTACATAAAATCTGTTTAGTGTCCCTTTAAATAAAAACAGGTTTTGCTGTCTAAGCTATATAAGAGATGCAAAAACCACGGCCCTCCATTACATCATGAACAAAGAGAATTTAATCCTGTTTATGGTTGTTTACATTAATTGTAGAGTTTCTGTGTTGTTTACATTAAAGTGGAGGATGAACAGGATGCACTCTCCCTACTGCTAAAATTATCTATATGCAAAGCTGTTATACTTACTCTTTGGGGAAAGGGATAGGCTGCAGCAGACTGGCCAGGGCTGGTCTCCAATCATCGTAGTCTGACCTGCAATACAAAAATAATACTTTGCTACGCACAGTAACACAGAAGTGAGAATTAAGGAGTAAGAATAGAAAGTGTACAAACATTTAAGAATACAGGAAATATCTCATCATTAAAGGAGAACAAAAGACAAAACGTAACTTTAGCTTAGCCGGTTGACTTTCGAAGGAAGGAGACCTAAGCTGTTAATAAATTTTGCTTTCCCATGCAACATTCCCTCTGTTGTGTACTTGTGCCAGTACACAGTTAAAGGGGTATACACACAGAATCCAGAATACACATGGATAATATACATCTGCACACACAACCTATATAAAATTAGAGTAAACTTTGTTTCCATGTCCCTATTTGGCGCATACTATCTGTGAGTCAAACGTCCATGTCAGATCTGCTGGCTAGGCAGATCTTCCTTCACTATAGGGGTTGAATAAAATAAATATTTGACCACCCACTCCAATTCAAGAAATTCAGAAATGAACAGCTCAAAAAAAAAAGAACTGAAATTTAATAATGGAAACATATCCCATAAACAATTGCATTATGAGATTTCTAGTGACCTTAGAAATAAATTGAATGCTTATTGGTATTAAAAGAAATGGTTATGCTATAGTTTCGAGATTCATCATAAATTTTTCCTAGTTTCATTTATTTCATTGGGTTTTGTTGTTATTGAATTATCAGTCCGTCACAAATATTTCTGTACTAAAGTCTATTGTTTATGGGCACAAATAGGGGTTTTACCAACAACTTGGTTACACCAGAACCTCAAATACAGTGTTAGTCATTTACGTTTACCATCAGCTTTGGTTTGTTACTTACTGTCTTTAAAGGGCATGTCCACCCCCAAAACTATAATCCCCCCACTACTGGCCCCATCATGTAGTGTAGTTTAACCCTTACCTCACATCCCAGCTCCATATGGTTCTCCTGTAGTCCCCCCCCAAAGTCCCAAAAACTGCCCACCAGGAGGATAGCAGAGTCCATATAGGACTCTGCCTCCTACCTGGCCTCAGGGAAGTGTGGCATGCGTACTGCAGCCCTTCTTCCCTCCCTCCCCCTCCCTCTCGATTAGGATTCCCTCCCCCTAGTGTAAATCCCTTTTATCCAAAGATTCCCCTGCCCCCCCAGCCCCAACCGCTATGTTAATATTATTAGAAAATGCCCGAAACATTACTTACAATTACCCTCTTGCCTACGCCGCACTGAACTCCCGGCAGCCGCGTCCGTGATTGGCTGCCGCTCAGCCAATCACAGACGCGACTGCCGGTCCCGCCCCTCTGCTTGCATTCACTCGCAAGCAGAGGGCTTGGCAGCGCGGCGGAGGCAAGAGGGGAGGTAAGTAAAGTTTGGGGCATTTTCTAATAATATTAACATAGCAGTTGGGGCTGGGAGGACAGGGGGAATCTTTGGAGGAAATTTTTTTTTAAGGGTGGACATACCCTTTAATCTTCAGTAGGAAATATATGAAAAGTACATATAGATGCAGGATTTTACCGTCAAAGCAATATAAGGTTAATTACAATTACTCTTAAAACTTATTTGCTATTAAAGTTGCTATTCCTTTTTTCATTTTGTGATCCTGTACCTTTAAGGTTTACAGTTGAACATTAATACACTCCTTAAAAGAAGGAAGAAATAGAAAGAACTTTAAGTTCACAGAGTGGTTAATGCTTCAGTCCTTCTCTTTTTCTGACATCATTTCCTATTTTCTCACTATACCTCATTTTTGCTAAAAGCCATAAACTTACTCAATTTCCTTTAAGTTCTCATCTGCCTTACAAGGAATAATTCTGTTATTTCTTAGAAAATTGGAAATTTTTGAAAGAGGAATATAGAAGTCAAGGCAAACCTTTAGGTGATGGTGTGCTGGGTACCGTATACTTTAAATAACCACTATTTCTAATTAAAGATGATGGTAATGCAGTTAAATAACTACTGAGGAGAATAAGGCTAGGCATTAGATGCAAATGGGACATTATCCAAAGTAATCATATTTGCTAAAATAACAAAACTTGTTTATCAACCAATAGTAAGTTTGCCTGTATAATATATAATGCATTTGCCATATCATTTCAGCTAACTGCTGAAAGGCCAATAATACATGCTTTAATATATTACTTGCTGGTCAAAAGTTAAAACAATGTCTAATCGCCTAAATGTCTCATAAATGTGGTGGACTAGTTCAGACGTCTCTGTTGGCAAACAACACACAGGGAAAACTGCACACAGGACAGTTCTTTCTGCACACTGTACACAGTTCTTCCTAATACACAGCATAAATCCAGGGGCGAACAATGAAATAATTAAAAAGAAAAAACAAGATGCAAATGTTAAACTAAATTAATATTAATCAAACAATCTTGGCAAAAAAAGATCCTCTCCGGCGTGTTAAATTCCAGTGTAGCCATAATACCTGATATGAACGGAAGCTGTGTAGAAAAGATACCAAAAGCTTCTGTTTAAAAACAAGTCAAAGCATACGTAACATAATAAAGCAGGGTCATTTAGAGCCTTGGCTCAAAGATTTCTTGAAAGTACTGTATGTACATAAGGCTGATATGACAAGTACCCATTTCACAACAGGAAATAAGAGACATGTAGTTGTCTACATGTCTCTACAATCACTGGTTGCAAGTTGCAACTAATGATTGTACTGATTTACACTAGCTCCGTTTTTGTCCGTTCCCCTGGTGAAATGCACTGCATCATGCGTTTCTGTCTAGAAACCAACCCATCCAGACAGAACAAACAGATGAAAAACACGGTAGGTCCATTTTGGGACGAGTGTAGTGTGAACGAGCCCTTATCCACTGGAATTAGAGATCCTTAAATCTACTAGTAATGACACTGTTTTATCCAACATTAATACTGACTGAATTTTGTGTTTTAAGCTCTGTTATATAATGAAAGAAATAACTTTTTCACTGTGCATTTTATTAAACTTAAGCTTTGCATGGTGAAGCATTTTAAGGGGCATGACTGCATTGGTTACATGTATTTACTATCAAAATGCATATATTAGAGCTCTATTTAACATGACCAAATAAGATAACCTATCCCTGCAGCAGAATCACACATTCAAGAGATTATTTCTGTGCTTTGGATTTTGGAAGAGATTATTGTCACTACATTATTTTATCCTCATTAACAAGAAAGCCGTTCAATTTAGACTGCCTTATGATAGTGTGAATGTAACATAGGCTAATGAATAGGTGACTGTATAATGAATGTCAATTATATGATTGTTACTCAATGATAGACATCTGCTGTCAGTGGCAGTGCAATATGCAGTCAGTGCATTGCTAGAGGAACATTATGTACCCTCACCTGAGAAACGGTCTGCTCTGATATTTATGCAGCATTTACTTTATTAGCAAGAGAACTGTGTAATGAAAGGAACTGAAACCCACCCTCAGATCTGATGCAAAAAGCAGAATAAAAGCAGTTATATGCCACAAGCCTTATGTTTGTACTGTAAAGAACGCTGATTACAAAATAAATCCACGGAAAGGATAAAGCCAAATAGTAACCAAATTACTATTCTTTTGAGCCTCCATTTAATCCATTTTTTAACCCAAAGGTGGGCAATTAATTTCCCCAGCGGGCTGCACAAGAAACCTGGACAATTGTGATGGGCCAGAGAAAAAGTTTTAACTTAATTCTGCTCAATATTGGATCTCATTATAGAAAATGATTACAGGGCATTTTAACCCCATGCAAACTTTTGCACACAGAATAATCAACACTAATTACATATTTCTGACACACTTCTGAATTGCAGCTACCAGTAATGGCTATGTACAACTCGCATGCTTAACGGCTGTTCAAGCTCCCTTAGAGCTCAGAAAGCAGTAAAGCAGGAGGCAGAAACCAGTGGAGCGACCGGGGGATTTTAATGTATGATATCAGTACTACGGAACCCTGGAGATTTGGTGGGTGATTACTCGAAGTTTGCATGGGGGTGAACTTCATATAACTGGTTAATTGTATGTTTTTTTATTATAACCTGCAATTTTTTTTATAGAAGGACCAGTAGGTGTTTAAAATCAACTTTAATTAATCATTTGATCACCTAATTTTTTTAAAACAATAAAAAATTAACACAATAAAAATAAATCAATTAACCAGTCTGAGACAATTAATTAATATTAGTTTTCATCTTAGGAAAGTTTTTTTGGGTACAGGTCTAGTAGCAGGGTGCCAATCTCAACAGGCCGCATGTGGCCCACGAGTGCCCAGGTCTGGTTCACTTTCAGACTGGGGTGTCTCTGGGGCTCACCAGGAAATCTGAGACCAGGGGCCCACCAGGATGAGTTTAGGAGCCCACCTAACATTTAATATTTCTATTATCACTCACTTACATATCTATTTTACTGCCACTGTCTCCTATTGTTTATTAAAATGCATTTCTATAATATTCTCCCGCAATTAATACATCACGATCAAACAGGTTTCATTCCCGGACGCGACACCACAGACAATATAAGAAAGAACATTACTTTATTGCACATAGCACAAACTTAAAATCTACAAACCCTTTTCTTATCTCTTGATATTGAAAAGGCTTTTGATAAAGTTGACTGGATCTTTTTGCAGAGGATATTAAACAAATACAGTTTCCCTACTCAGTTTATACAGGCAACTCTTAGTATGTACAACAACCCTATTGCCCGAGTACACAATATAGGTTACCCCTTAGAAACCATACAAATTCAAACGGAACAAGACAAGGCTGCCCTATGTCACCTTTGCTCTTCGCTTTATGCATAGAGCCACTAGCAGCCATAATAAGAGCAACACCATATATACACGGAATACACTCCAAAAATTCAGAACACAAAATAACACTCTTTGCGGACCACACACTATTGTGTATAACACAGCCATTAATCTCACTCCCATCACTATATATTTTAGACGTTTTTTGGCGATATCTCAGGATTGAAAATAAACCTAAATCAATCTCATATATGATGAATATCCTATCAAACTTAAGTGACACTCATACAATTATTCAAATTTAAAAAAGCTAAAACCACTTTCAAATATCTGGGTATCCAGTTATCACATGACACAAACTCCTTGTTCCAGCACAACTACACAGCAATGTTTAACCAATTAACCAAACACATGGAACTCCTACTCACTCTCTATGATAGGAAGAATCAACGCGATAAAAATGTCTTGCCTTCCCAGGATTTTATACTTATTTAGAGCCCTCCCCATCACTCTTTATAAGAAAGATTTGGAATCACTACAAAAAGCAATGATCAAATTCGTATGGTAAAACAAACACCCAAGAATAAAATCAACATTATTAGCTAGATCAAAAGTAAAGGGAGGGTTTGCTCTACCTATATTATACCAGTATTATAGAGCAGCTAGATTGGCCCAACTCACACAATGGACTAATGGTGATGAGTCAACCGGATGGGTTAAACTACAAAATGAATACCTATACCCCTCCACACATCATCGATCCTTTGGATCCCGCCCAAATTAAGATCCAAATATCTACATAACCTCCCGCCAGTGATAAAATCATCCCTTAGAATCTCATCTCATCCCTTAGAATGCTCCACACAAACAAAATTAATATCCCGTTCCTCCCCACTAACACCATTATTCTATACTCCACACTTCCCACCAGGTATGGATCCCATATTTGTAAACAAATGGCAGGGTAAAGGAATCGACAAACTTAAAGATATTAAAGACCAGACGGGGAATATACTACCCTGGGAAGCAGCAAAATCTAAATACAAACTACACCCCAAAGACTGGTTTGAATACACACAAATTAGACAATACGCTCTTTCGTTATCCTATCCACCTGAGGAGTCCACTCCCACAAAGTGGGAATTGCTACTGTTGGATCCCCACAGAGAGGGAAGGACATTGGCGCTATATAAAATTTTATGGCATGACAAACAGCTTATTAAAATAAAGTCTGTACGCAACTGGGAAGAGAGATGTCAATACACACTAGACGAATCCAAATGGGCAACCATCTTCCAATATTAAAGTAAATGCTGAGCAAATGTGATCGCTAAAGAGAAATCATATAAAATTCTCTATGATTGGTACAAAACCCCAGCATATATATCTCGTATCAATGCGCAGTTCCCCAATATTTGTTTTAGGGGTTGTAATGCCCCGAAGTTAAAAGACTCTGGAAAAATCAGTGAAGCCATACTGTCTGAATTATTCCCAAAAAATATAGAGCTCTCACCTTTTACAGCTTTATTTAACCTACCTATAGCTAACCTAAATCAAAAAGCGAATAAACTGGTCTCTCACATCTGTACTGCCACTAGAAGCTTGCTGGCAGCCACTTGGAAGCAACCCAGCCCTAGTAAAGAATCACTAATTAAACAAGTCTGGTGGATACACGACAACGAATACCTAGCCTACAATCTAAGAAACAATTTAAAACAATGGACGGAAGTGTGGGACGTCTGGAATCTATATATGAGCCCCCCCTTGGGGACCCCATTATCTACCCAAGTACTTTCCGAGGTGTATATGGCAGTTTAGGGGTCGGGTACGGGGGACTGTGAGGAAAGGTAAAGTTTAAGTAAAAACCTTTTATGTTGGATGAGCAATGGTATGTCTACGGTGTTAGACTCAGAACAAGGTATTAACTTCTAACTTAGTTCCAACCGTTATTATGTTTTATTAATTTAGTTAAGTAAAAGTAGGTAGGAAGAGAGAGAGAGAAAAAGGACAGTAAAGTAGAAATTGTATAACAATATAGTATACAGCTAATCAAGTAATATCTTCACTCCATCTGTCTTAATCTACAATGTCTTTCAATTAAACGAACTGGATAAACAATATGTATGTTAAACAAGATACTGTATACTTCGTATTTTTCCCTTTACTCTGTCATTCTGTATGTTTTATTTGGGGGGGGGGGGAACGCAATAAAAATGATTGAACAATAAAAAATGCATTCCTTTTTTTCAGTTTTCTTGGGTGAATTGGCGGTGGGCCCACCGGGGGATTCCCCTATAACCTCGTGGGCCAGTCCGACACTGGTCTGTTATATGCTCAAAGGTTCCATAGCAAGGAGTATATTTACTCTTTGTGTTTTTTTTCATATAAAAAAAATAAAATATTAAGTTTGAGTTATTTGAGAGAACAGATAATAGAAATGAATCAGTTTGCAAGGTACTGTAAATAAGATTCAGAAAAAAATCAGCAGACCCTCTTTTTGTCAGGGTCCTCCCCAGTTGGGACAGTTAGCAATCTCTGGCAGTATCCAAAAATACTTTAAAAAGGATGTGAAACATGGATGCCATTCACAGTTGTATAATCTAGCAGTTCAAAATCTAGCAGTTCACATTGAAGGAATAATTACCTGAAATAAAATCGACTTTTGTCTTTTGAATATTTATTTTAATACCTCTGCCAAAAAGCTGTCATTCATTTACCTACAATGGCTTCATAAATTGGCATTATGTCCAAGCTGTACCTTTTATCAGATCAAAAGCTCGTAACTGCCAATATTTTTCTAAAAGGCTGGATCACAATGTACATTTAAAAACATATTTATCACACTGCAAGCAAGAGAAATTTGATTTGGTCTTGCTTAGTCATATACTTTTTATCTTACATATTGAAGGTTTACACCCTTTCACATTAATAGTACATTCATTATTACCGTAAACGTATAGCTATTTTGGCCCCTGTAAAAACCAAAACAATTAAATAAAACATTTTCCCTTTATCTGTATTTTAGATTTAGTCAGCTATCCATTTAGTCTCTTATTCAGTATTGGCATAAATTGAATTATCTGGCCATATTAGGGTTATTACAGGATTATCCACAAGGCAACCGTAGGCACCTGCCTAGGGCTCAGGAAACTTCTGGGGTCCCAGCTTCAGAAGCAGTAAAAATATTAGTCAATACAATATATGTAGCAAAAAAGGGGCCCCTAAATGATGGCCCTGCCTAGGTCCCCATATGATCTTAATCCATCTCTGGTTATTAGGCTGCTGTGTTGCACACCCAGTTAGATGAGAGAGTTACAGCAATACTGTAAAAAAAAAATGTTACTTCACTGACATGGATATTGCATCTTCTGCCAAGAAGAGTCTATCATTTACATCTATAAATTTATTGACCCTGGTAGCAAAGATAAAAATCTATAATAAATCTATAGCCAGTAGTTATTCAGCAAGTGAAAGCATCTGAACTGGCACAACTTTTGTAGTGTGGAATGTCTGTTTCATTGGGGCATATTAATATAAAGCAATTTTTCTTCTGGAATTTCAAAACATTTTGTACTAAAGTTACAATGCAATTGTAAAATAATGGCCATTTCTGTATTTTGTTACATGCCCTTAAATTAATTGTGGTATTTTGCAACCAGGGCCATAATAACCACTCCTTACGGCCTTGTGATTGTAGGGGGGGGGGGTGATTAACAGTCTGGCACTCACACACACCCAGCTGTGATCAGCTGGGTGTGTGTGAACAAGGCCCCTGTAGTTATGCTACTGTTTGCGACTATGGTAAAGGACCAGTATCACAATTAAGCAAGATTGCTCCTTTATTCATAGGCCTCTTATTGCTCATTTCCCTAGATTTGTACATAAACTTTATCGTTAAAAGTAATGCTAATTTTGCCCCAACCAATCAAATATTAGCTATCAAATGTTAAATAATATCGGATTGGTTGGAGCAAAATTAGCACCATTTTTAATGATAAGAACTTTATTGAATCTTCCGGTATATAGCTTCTGTTTATTTTTTGCACAGTATATAGTACATTTAATGTTAGATGAAAGTTATTTATGATCAAAAACAAAGTACAGCCTCATTTTTTACTTATAGTATCTTTGCATCTTCTGCCAGAGATCTATATTTTTTACGGAGATTCTGTACTTTACATTTACAGACCCACATTATACATTGCAATTTGATTATGTATGTAAATTAATATTATATTGAAATAATATTTTTTATAAGCTACTTACAATATTTTTAGTATCTCCACATAGCACCTTAATACACGCTCTGCTTGTGGGCTTAACTCAATGCTTATAGTGCTGCATGCTGGGCTAATCAAAAGGCAGTCAATCAGGTTTGGTTCACTATCGTTGCCACTGTTTGCTTTCAGCTTCTGGTTCACTGTGTTGTTCCGCTCGACCTCCACATGGATTTCATTTGATGTGACTATGACTGTCTTGTGTCGAGACTCGGTCGTCACCTCTTGGGAGACAAAGTCAGGACTGGTGTGAAGGAGGCGCAGAGGTATATTAGGTTTACGGTCACACTGCTGTTGACAGCCATTCCGGATTTCCTTCAGGCTTGGTGAATTATCCCGACTTTAAAACAAGAAAACATAAAAACAATAGTCAGAAACACATTACACATAATTAGAAGCTGTGTTAGGACACTGGTACCTGTCAGGGAAGATTATCAAAGATTAAAAACTTGTGAATCTACTCACATACCAACATTTGCTTTGCTTGACTCAGTAATGTGACAGATTAACATAGATTATGGATTAGGTAAACACAGACAAACTGAATGTCACACTCACATGGGCAATTAAACATTTGTGTGTTTTATTCTTCACCCAATTCAACAGCCTCTCACTGACTAAATAAAGATGTTGTACTGTGTTACCTTCGGGGATGTAACTACCAGGGGAGCATACCCTGCAATGGCAAGGAGCCCTATATTCTTGTTTTCCCTATGACAGAAACAGCCTACTACCAGAAAACCACTGTAGATGAAGCAGGGAGAGTGCCCTATCATAGTTTTGCTGGGGGGCCCAGTGATTCCAAGTTATGCTACTGCATACCGTTATCCTATATACTAAAAGACAGGTGTAAAGGATTTGAATCACGGACGCAAAAGCTTGAGTCCCGTATCATCAACCCTCCTCTTACTGTCCACACGCCACTGGATGAGCAGACCCCTACTGGCGTGCCACATTGCAGAGGAGGAGAGAGTGAAAGAGGAGAGAAAGAGAAGGGGGGGCGGGAGAAAGAGAAGGGGTGAAAAAAGGGGGGGGATTCTTTTAAGAATCCATGGTTTGCTGGTGGCTAACTAAGGTGACAAACATAGCAAGCTTTCAGAATATATATGGGGAGATAAAATAAGGGTAAACCCCCAAGGTAACGCTTAGTAATATTGGTGAGTTTTACACTTACTTTTAAGGTATCGCATCATTTCCAAATCTTTGGAGTAGCGCAGCACATCCAATAAAATTCCCTATTTGTTACGTTTTGTGCTACCTCCTAGAACAAACCTTAACACAGGATTGTATGGGGCTTTAAAGGAGCTCCAATTCCTTACCATTCCGTAATCCCGTGATACAATACCAGATGTAATCATGTTTACATCCGATATTGCATGGGATTTGCTATATTAAATCTCCCAGACAGTTCCTTTTTCAAGCTAAATAAGAAATCTTATGAAAAAAAAAAAAACAAACTAAAGAAGTAGCATTAAGGTGCTGCCTGTTGCACAGAATCTTAAACACAAGCAAGTAGCCGAAGTTAAAGTTGTGGAATGGTTCAACCCGGCACGCATCAAACTCAAGGCCCCCAGTGACGGTACAGCATACAAGACTTACAGTACTACACTGCTATCTATTTGTGCAGTCCCACGCATCGGCATCACTATAGATCTGCCTGTTAGATACCGTAATCTGCTGTTTTTAAACAGCTGATCGCATGCACCTTTACTATGATATGTGCAACCAGCTGTTTAAATATGGTATCTAGCAGGCAGATCTATAGTTACACCACTGCTTGGGACTGCACAAATGGGTCTTGCACAAATGGATTGCAGCATAATAAGGCTTGGATGCAGTCACCACTGTAACAGTTGATCGAGTACCTAGCCCGGCTCTGGGGAGGGAGGTGTGAAAAAAGGGTCTTCTATTGGAAGTGGCCGTTCCATTTCCATGCCAGAAGAGTAAGGTGGGCGTTCCACATTAGCACATGATCACTTCACACCATTCCCCTGCTGAGATCCAGCACTAGGCACAAGCGTGCCTAAGCGAGGCCCAACCTTGCACCTGCTAAGTTTCTTAAAGGAACACTAAACCCCAAAAAATAAGTATTTGCCCTATCTTTTGTATTGGCGTGCATGCACCTAAGATAGGGCACGCGGTCTGGACAGAGCGGCTGTCAGTGAAGAAGCGGCTGCGAGTGGATCGCGGTAAGGTAAGTTCCAGGTCCCCCAAGCGTAATATTATTCACAGGAAGGTGAGAATAAGCGTTCTCACCTCCCTGTGAATAATACAAACGAATGGCAAATACTTATTTTTTTTGGTTTAGTGTTCCTTTAATAAAAAAAATTCGGCCCACCGCTTAGCCTGTCTTATTTTGGCCCTTTAAGTGATTGAGTTTGACACCCCTGGCACCAAGTGACTTGGTACATTGCCTTATAGGGCAAAAGAGAATGACAGTGTCATCACTGCCTTTATTTTGGCCGTATTGATCATGTGGTCTATTGATAATCATTGAACCAACCATTTTGCAGAACCAGTAAGGAAAAATCAGTCATGTTGGAAATCCCTTTCAATGACCAATCAGGCTGACATTTTGGCCCATGGGAACCAGCCATACTTAATTTACCCAAAATAAAGTGTACCATGCATTTAAAAGATGCTTAAAAGACGCTTACATAAACCTCTTATTTTTAATACCTAATTTAATGGTTGGTCCATATTTCAGTAAGTCAGTCAGAAAAAGCAATAAGATAAAATTTTCAGAACTGGGTGTATAGAATATTTAGGACAGCTACAATATGATGTCAGATAGTTTGTCAGTCTTAGAAGCTTATGACTAATTTATTAGGAAAGATATAATTCTATAGAATTCTATAGAATATAGACATTTTCCAACATATTAACTACAGTAAAATGAGATATTCAAATAAAGATATAAACATAAAACCGAAATAATAATGATTATGTCCCAGATCTAGGTTAAGTCCCAGATAATGTTAAATTCTATAGTCATAGATATGATAATTTCAGTTCCCAATTCTGTAATAATTTTGTTAAATTATTTTTTGATACCTAAAAAGGGATGGGTAGTTTTCTGTAACAAAAGAAGCACTTTAAAAGAAAATATTTATTTTCAATGCACTTGGCATCATTCTGTTAAATAAGCAGTGAAATAAACTATCACAAATGTGCATTTTAGACAGAGGATCACTGATTCTATAAAACCTCAGTCCTAAAACATAACTGGTCAGCATTTTTCTTCAATAAAGACCCATATGAATAGCATTCAATAAAATTTGAAAAAACGTTCTAAGCTGCTGTCAGTTCATTGATATAAAACCACCTGTATAACTAATGCTAATACACACTTTACTTACCTGTTGATGAATTCTTCATAGCATGAATAAATTGCAGCTAAGCACACTGCTACTACATTTGGTAGGACCCTGGGATGAGGGCAGTTTGCCGTGGGGCCATGCATGCTGCAAGTTTACAAAAAATACAATGAATATAACATTAAAATAAAACATTTCATTTCCTGTCGTATATTAACATATTTGAACTTTTCACCAAAAACAGAAAAAAAACTTGCAGGGTTATTCAATAAAAGTTCTAAGCGTTAAAACTGGTGCTAATTTTGCCCCAACCAATCAGATGTTAGCTTTCAAATGTTAAATAATGTCTGATTGGTTGGGGCAAAATTAGCACCATTTTTAATGATAAGAAGTTTTATTGAATCTCCCTGTTTTAAACATTGTCAATGTCAACATTAAGCCATGGTTAAACAAAAGGAAAGAATGGATATCATATGTTTGACTTAAACATAACAGTTGCGTATTTGTGGCTTCCATTATTATATAAAAAGCCTTCTGTCGTACCTTCAAAAGGAACAATAAATCACATCTTTAAAATTTGTGAGAACTTATTGCTGGAAAGGTTTAGCAATATTACTTCCTGCTTGAACACTTCCTATTTTCAGCCATGTGGCCAGCTTGTAGTTACGCGGCCAGCCTCTGTCTGCATTAAAAGACAACTATTCTCACCTAAGCTAAACTCTTGTTCGGCCCTTTGTAAGTACCCAGGGTTGGGACCTAAACCGCTAGGTCCTCACCCCTGGGTTCAACCTGTAAGTCCTGTACTTAACTCTATAAATTCAGATCACCAGCATGCTGCTCCTCTCAACCTCCCGTGAGGTGAAGCCCTAGGTGAGGGGAGGAAGGCAGGAAACAGTGCACCGGCGATTGGAACTTGTAGATTGTCTCAGGCTAGATAATTTATTTTTTATAAAAACAAATAATGACATGATCTTGTGATTAATTAATTTTGATGAAATAGATCCAAACTATTACACGCTTTCTATTAAAAATCACAGCAAATAAACACATTCAATCAACCAGGGATATTAATTTAATATGTTTATAAAATCCAGTTTTGCAACATTCTCTGTAATGAGAAATTAGTTGTACCTATTGGCCAGGCCCTTTATGATATTAAGTCCTTTATGTGGCCACTTGTGAAATTAAATTGCCCATGCCCGGTTTAGGTCCTCACCCTGGATACTTTTAAAGTGAAGGGGTTTCAAAGGATGCTATCGCTGCTCTTTAATAGGCTCCCCTTCTAAACAGTCAATTTTAACAATCTGTCGCAATATAATTTCTTACAGAATGTAGGCGAAGATTGATACAGGGTTCAATTTAAAGGAAAGACTGCATGCTTTCATTTAACCCCAACTTGTTGTACTCGGAACTTTGGCTTGTAGCATATTAGTTTTTGTGTGCTAAGTTATTATATAAGGCAGGGTACACACAGGGCTATTATTTGTCCCGACCGAGTGGTCGCTGTGAGCAATAATGGTTGGACACTGTTCCAATAGCGAACTGTACGATTGGCCATGATTTGCAAACGGATCCGATTGCCCATTCGGCCGACCGAGCTCGGTCGCGGCCGCCCACATCATCATATTTACGGCCGACCGACCAATCCACAGCACTATTGGTTGGTTGGCTGAAAATATCTGCTGGTGTGTATCCAGCCTAAAATACTGTTCTGGAGCCTTCCTTGCAATCCATGAACATTAAATGATGAGTCACTCATACATCAGAATATATTACAGGTTGTGTTTCCAAATGTTTTGCTATCATTTCTGGAGACATAAAACTGATTAAGTAAGGTCCACATGCAGTCAGTCTGTACAGTATGGTATAAACATTACATTTAATAATTAAAGGTGCTAAAATAATTAAGGGGCTAATTTTGCCATGTACAGACTTAAATACCATATTTGTACTATATGCTGCATTTAAATGATATATTGCCTGAGAAGATTGCATGGTAATAAAAATTAAAAAATATAAAAGTCTGCTATTAACTTGCAGCAACCAATAAGATGATTTCTAATTGTAGTAACACAATATAAAGCTAGAATCTGATTGGCTGGCACTAATTAAAAGCATGGGCAAAAATTTTAACTTTTTATTGCATCAGCCACTCTCTCTTTTTGGATCAAAATGTGGGCTTTCAAATTCTTCTTTACTGTACTGCACAAGTTACCATCTCACACGAATGAAGCAATCTCTGCTAGCATGTCTCTTTGAGGTTAAAATAATGTGCGAAACACATTCTTCTGCAACAAAATGTGCCTGGATCCCTAAAAGGTTAATTGAGCACTACTGCCAGCAGTGACATATGGGTTAACATGCTCTGCTTATTTTAGACTAATTCACACCAGATGGCTAATGGAAATAGGTGCATTAAGCACCTGCCTAGGCTTCAAAGGTCTTAAAGATGAAGCAAGTTTGTAAATAAAATAGATTGTTTTTATTGTAGTCTTGTGCGCTCTTTACAGATTTGATATGTCAAAAAAACTGGACTATCCCTTTGAATAGTACACTAAGGGGCATATTTATAAAGGTTCGTTAACTTTTCGCGGCCGTTTTCGCGGACATTAACGCATAAATCGCGTTTACCGCGATTTATAAAGGTCCGAAAACGGCCGCGAAAAGTTAACGAAGCGTTAACCTTTCGCGCCGATACTTACCTGTTACCGCCGCTTCTATTTATAAAGCGGCGGTACTGGTTTCGCTCGGCTAGTATCGGCTGTTTTACTTCGCCACCTTGAAGGTGGCGAAGTCAGCCGATACTAACCTCCCGCGGCGGGGATGGGCAGGCAACCCGCGGCGGGTGGTCGCACCCGTCCCGGGAGACACGACCACCCCGTCCACACCCCCCGCGGCGGCAGCGGCGACCACCCGCCGCCGCCGCCTCCCAGCAGCCCCTCCCAACCCGTTCCCCGTTTCGCCTGCATCTCGGAATGGGAGGCTAGGAGGGGCTGCCGGAAGGGGCCGCCAGGTGGTCGCGACCACCCCGCCGCGCACCCCTCCCCGGCAACCCCTCCAAGCCCCCCGCCCCAGCCGCTCCCGGGGGGGGACGGGAGGGAGCCGCTGGGGGGTGGAGGCTCCCTCCAGCGGGCCTGAGAAGGGCCTTTGGGGCTTAGGGGTCCCGCAGCTCGAACTGGACCCCCCCTCCCCGGCCCTTATAGGGCCCTTGCGGCACTTACAAGTGCCCTTGCGGCTCTGACAGAGCCTTTTGGGGCTTAAGGGGTCCCGCAGCTCGAACCGGACCCCCCTCCCCCCCTTATAAGGGCCCTTGCGGCACTGACAAGTGCCCTTGCGGCTCTTACAAGACCCTTTGGGCTTAGGGGTCCCGCAGCTCGAAACAGGACCCCCCTCCCCGCCCTTGTAAGGGCCCTTGCGGCACTTACAGTGCCCTTGCGGCACTATAATGCCTTTGGCGGGGGTCCCGCAGCTCGAACCAGGACCCCCAGTGCGGCTCTTAAAAGAGCCCTTGGGCGACGTCTTCAGGCTGGCGACACCAACCCCACTCAGGTCGCCGATGCCAGGCAACTCACTGCGGCCGACAGTGCACGCTGGCACCGCCGGCCTCAGCGGGCCGATGTTGCCAGACGCTTCTTTCTTTCTTTCTTCAGCATCTACTACTGCGATGGCATCTGATTTTCCTCGGCGGAAAGCTCCTCTTTATAGGTTTGCAGAAATCCATAATCCGTTTCTGATTGGTCATTTTTAATACTTGCTTTACATTAACCAATCAGATTTCAGAACTTTCCAGATCTGATTGGTTAATGTAAAACAAGTATTAAAATTGACCAATCAAACGGATAATGGATTTCTGCAAACCTATATAAAGAGGAGCTTTCCGCCGCGGAACTCAGATGCCATCGCAGTAATGGCTGAAGAAAGAAAAGAAGCGGCTGGCAACATCGGCTCCGCTGAGGCCGGCGGTGCCAGCAGGCTCACTGGCGGCCGCGATGAGTCTGCCTGGCATCGGCCCTGAGTGGGGTTGGTGTCGCCAGCCCGAAGACGTCGCGTCGGATCAGGACGCCGGCAACATCGGCCTCGTTGAGGTCGCCGGCGCCCGCCGGGGGTACCCTGGCGGCCGCAGGGGTACCTCTTGGGGGTCGGCCCTCGGCGGAGCTGGTGTCGCCGGGACTGGAAGAAAGAAGACGTCGCCCAAGGGCTCTTTTAAGAGCCGCACCGGGGGTCCCGGTTTCAGCTGCGGGACCCCCGCCAAAGGCACTTGTCAGTGCCGCAAGGGCCCTTGTAAGGGCCGGGGAGGGGGGGTCCCGGTTCGAGCTGCGGGACCCCCTAAGCCAAAAGGCCCTTCTCAGGGCCCCGCTGGAGGGAGCCTCCACCCCCCCAGCGGCTCCCTCCCGTCCCCTCCCCGGAGCGGCCGGGGCGGGGGCTTGGAGGGGTTGCCGGGGGGGGTGCGCGGCGCCTGCTGCGGCCCCTTCCGGCAGCCCCTCCTAGCCTCCCATTCCGAGATTGCCGCGAACGGGGAACGGGTTGGGGGGGCTGCTGGGAAGCGGCGGCGTGTGTCGCCGCTGCCGGCCGCCGCGGGGTGTGTGGGCGGGGTAGGCGTATGCCCCGCCCCTTTAGGAGCGGCGTCGGGAAGGGATTTTAAGTCCCTTCGCGGCGATACTATACAGTATCGCCGCGAAGGGGCTTAAAATTACCGCAGCACATCGCGGCCGCGATAGGTATCGCGGGAATAGCGCTCGCCGTTATAAATACGGCGATAGCGCTATTTTCGCGGCCGCGATGTGCGGCGGTAATTTTTTTGCAATATTATCGGTTCTTTATAAATATGCCCCTAAGTCCATTATTCAGTGCAGTATCCTTTTGGTATTCCACTTCTACCAGAATACTGCAGCTTTGGAATTACAACACTTGTTTTTGAATTTGCAGCAATTGAGGAAATCTAACTTGCCATTAACTTCCATTTTCAGACTTAATGAAAACTTGTAAGATTTTTAAAGGAAAACAAAATCCTAGTCACAACACAAAAGAAAACGGATATAGACTCCTGTATCGACTTTATTATACTTTGTCACAGTATCTTTGATCAACAATGAAGCAGAATCTTTTCCTTATTAATACTTTCATGTTCTTCCTATCCTCTGTTTCCCTCCCCTGGACCTTCCTGCCAAGCTGCTATGCAGATGGGTTGGTTTACTAAAGGACATTATGACACCTCCCCCTGCCCTTAGCCAGCCTGCAAGTCACAATAAGCTGTGGCACTACTGAAAGTCTGTAATATACACAATGCACCCTAGAAAAATGTGCAGTGCTGGTCATTGAAGACTTAAAGGGTAACTGTGGTCTCCATACCTTTATTAAAAAGAGCATATACTACCTTTAAAATGACTGATGGATCATGCTTCTAGCTGCAGTCTATCCAAAGTTACAGCTAGCACACCACCATCACCATTGCTCCGTAACGCCTCTTTGTTGATGTCACATAGTTGTGTAGATTTTCTAGCTG
Organism: Hymenochirus boettgeri; assembly: GCA_019447015.1. Classification (NCBI taxonomy): domain Eukaryota; kingdom Metazoa; phylum Chordata; class Amphibia; order Anura; family Pipidae; genus Hymenochirus; species Hymenochirus boettgeri. Next base: position 87,382,706 of record CM033472.1, on the reverse strand, counting down.
TAAGCCTGTGTACTTCATACAACTAGAATTAAATAATAAAGACTACAATATACCTGCAAAAGGCAGATTCTTAATGGAAGAACTTGGTTCCTCAACATTAAAGGACAACTCCACCCTCATAATAACATATTTTAGAAAGAATGTCCTATGAATTCATTACTGTATGCCTGCTATGTTTCTGGATGCCTCATGGAAACTGAGCAATTTAGAAACCTGTACTGAGCCTGAGCATGCTCAGAAGAGGCAGCTAGGGGATTAGCATTCAATCATTGGCTGTGATGTCAACTGTCAAATCCATAACTGACAGTTGCTAATTGGAAGAACCAGGAAGCAGAAACAGGGAAACAGGACATTGTGCAGGATTTCAGGTTAGACTTATATATTTCAGATTTCAAACTATTACCGTTAAGAGTTTTGTGGGGTGATTTACCTGTATGTAAGTTTTCATTTTGGGGATGGACTTGCCCTTTAAATGTAGGTTATAATGGGAAATAAATAGTATGAAAAAGCATGCGAATTCTGTACTGTGTACATGACACTAAAATGGTTGTTGAAAGTGCCCAACAAAACTACAGTATTCCCAATTGTAAACTATTACCCTGAGTTACTGTTGTGGTTTTTAAACAACCAACAGGGTTATTCAATAAAAGTTCTTATCATTTAAAATGGTGCTAATTTTGCCCCAACCAATCAGATGTTAGCTTTCAAATGTTAAATACGATTTGATTGGTTGGGGCAAACTTAGCACCATTTTAAACGTTAAGAACTTTTATTGAATCTCCCTGCAAGAATTTAGTCCTGTTCCTAAGCTTTGTAAAAACTGCAAATCAATGCAGTAGATCCTAATATCCTATAAACTGGATGAAGAAATCCCACTGGACCATGAATAAAGTATTTATAGATAAAAAGAGAATTAAAACATATATAAATCTGCTCTAAATAAACTGAGTAATTATATGGTGACCCTGATCATGTGTATTGTACGGTATTGCTAATTCAGGGATGAATTAAAACAATAAATAAATTGAATGGAACAAAATAAATATATTTAAATTACTTGTATAGATCCACTTAAATATAATTCTGCTTGCTTTAATATTAGTGTTTTATTTTGGCTTTAAACTCTGTTTTCTGAGCCTACTATTTTTTGTGAACAATAAATCCCACCATAAACATTTCCTTCCATCTATATTCCATATCAGTTTTTATTTTGGGTAATATTAAAATTTCAATTTCCACTCCTCCAAGCCATACCGCTCCTTACTAGTGAACATAGGGCAGCAGTTTTATTTCTCAAATGACAAACTCTTATTGATTAAGATTATTAAACTGAAAACAAAAATAAAGTTCTAAATTTCCAAAATCTTTTCAAGTGTATAACATACATTTCCAGCTGCTGGGAAGATAATCTAGAGCAGAACAATCCAACAATTATGACCAGCTACTGACCTGTGTATAAATTTCTTGACCACTTCCATTCCTGCATTCAATTCATTCAAAGCTAGAATGTACTCCTGAGTAAAGAGCCTTAACCTTGGGCATTTCCCAAAATCCTGTGAAAAAGAAAGAAATTAGTAAGGATACTAGTCCCTTATATTGCTTGCATGCAATATTTTAGAGATTTTCCATTCACAATGGGGCTAGAGGATTGTCTGCTCAGAAAATATACAGTATTGGGAGGTGTAAGACAAAACAGGAAGTGACAGCCAAAGTGTTAAACTTTAAGCAATTACGGGCCTTCATTGCTTTATGTGCATAAATGTGAAAAAAGTCCATTTTCTCAGTGGACATAAACTTTATATGGCATATCCAGCCTAAAATAAAACTTTTTTTTACCTATGCCCCTCCAGACCCAACCTTTGTACCTTGAATGTTGCTGACATCTTGTTACTGGTTTGCTGAATGTTAAGCTCCGCCCCTCTGAGATTTCCTTTGCTTTCTCCTGCTTGAGCCTCAAAAGGAAATGCCTGTCAGTTCCGTGCACTCTCCTGCTTGAGCTTCAAACAGTAATGCCTGTGAGTTCTGTGCATGGAACTCACAGGCATTATCGTTTGAGGCTCAAATAGGAGAAACCAGAGGAAATTACAGAGGGGTGGAGCTTAACATTCAGCAAACCAGTAACAAGATGTCAGCAACTTTCAAGGCATTAGATTTGTGAGCACTAGGGACAGAGTTTGTTGTGGTGACATTGTTCAAATACCGCGTTTACAGTAAAAGGCCCAAAGCCAAATTTCTGGCCTTTTGGCAGAGATTTTTGTCTAGATTTGGGCTGTATAAGATATTGGACAATTGTAAAATGAATAAACCAATAAAAAGTATTCAAGACTAAAATGATTAACGAAAACTAGAAGTTGGAAGATGAAGGTTGTATTGCAGTTATTTCTCTAAACATTCCTGGATTGTTTTACAATGCTTTATTTTTGTAAACAGATGCACAAATCCACCAAGTTTGTTGTGATACTGGTGTAAACTTTTCAATAGGGTTCAAAGTGAACTTTTGGTTTTGTGAAATTTTGATATCTTTGGTTTTTCAAAATCTAGCAATAAACACGGTTTAATTTACAGGGAATTGTATATGGAACTGGATGACGGCAGAGCAGGATTATCCACAAGGCAACCCTAGGCAACTGCCTAGGGCCCAGGAAACTTCTGGGGGCCCAGCTTCAGAAGCAGTAAAAAAATTAAAGTCTATACAATATATGTAGCAAAAAAGAGGCCCCTAAATGATGGCCCTGCCTAGGGCCCCATATGATCTTAATCCAACTCTGGATGATGGCATCGGGAACACAAACAGGGAAATTCAATAAAAGTTCTTATTGTTAAAAATGGTGCTAATTTTGCCCCGACCAATCAGATGTTAGTTTTCAAACGTTAAATAAGATCTGATTGATTGGGCCAACATTAGCACCATTTTTAAGGATAACTTTTATTGAATCTCCATGAAAATGTTTTGAAAGAAATAATTGTAAAAAAAATAAATAAATACATTTTAGATAAGCCCCTCAAGTCAGCAAGCCATCCATATTACACTTAAGTAAAGACAAATACACAAACAACATTCTTCTGGATGAAAATAAATTGTATTTTGCCCTTGAAAGTTCTCCCCAAGGCATAAAGGACACACCTTATAAATTGAAACATAAATGCTGCTAACATTTTCTGTCCTATTATTATTATTGCTCTTAATAATGTTTAAAATGACTTTAGGGTCTCATATTGTAGTAATCCTTAAAAGGAATTTTGGGTCTCATAAGGGGGAATAAAAAAAGATGTAAGCCCACCACACTGAAAATTACATAATAATAGTTTTCTCCCAACTCCTACAGTCACCTCTCCCTATCACACACTCCAACACATCAAGGGGAACTATGAAAAATAGCCATGACTGGTGATTTTTTAATATGACAGAATTCTTAATTGTACAAACAATGTGAAATTAGAAAAACCGTATTTCTGCCTCAAAACCAAGTTTGTGACAAAACTGGGAAACAGCTCCTTTTGTACTCTGTAAACTTACTATATTATATAGATTGAAATGTTGTCAATAGGTTTGCTCTCATCCAAGCCTAAATATCTAATTTCTACTGAAAATTTCAATTTCAAAAAGATTATTAGCAATAAAATGTACAAATTAACTCATTGTAAAATACAAAAGACAGACTAACCATGTTATGTTTGAGGATTCTTTGTACAACTGGGGTAAACACCTCAATGACCACCATGGAACGAGGGCGTTCTCTACAGTGCTACAAGGAATAAAACAAGCATCAAAACTGAATACAGAAAATCAATCTCATAAATATAAAACTTATGTTAAATTGATGGAAAGAAAAACAAGATTCCACAATTTTACAGATATTAAGTAACTACCATTCTCTAATGTACCTTGCAGAAGAATTCACACAAGTCTGGGGGAGGGTGATTGTTTTCAAGAAGAGGAGCAATTGCCTAGGGACAAAAACATTAAAAAAATCAACAGTTTTATGGCATAACAGTTCTAATCTCTGGTTTAGATACCGTGGGGAGAATTTCATTTATTTTAAATTCTAATTTCCACGTAAAAATTGGGACCAAATTCAACAGAAATGTATACTAGACCCTGTTCATCAAACATAATTCACTTTTGCCAACCACTGTGTGTGTATATATATATATATATATATATACATATATATATATATATATACATACACACACACACAATTCCTTGGAGGGCGTGTAACTAAAAGTATCTATTTTAACCTCAGTGTAAGTGATTACCCTTCGTTGCTTACACATATGTTTAACTCTTATAGCTGTAATTCATTTAATATATGTTTGTGTATTTAAGTGCCTCCTTTGCACAGCACCTAAAAGTAATTAAGGATTGAGCTCAATGTATAAATAAATACATTTAAAGGCTAAATTTTTGAGTGCTACCTCCAACACTTGTGTACATTGGGAAAACTACAGCTGTATTCCCTGGGGCATTGCACCGAATATTTGATGGGAGTGGAGTGCTATAAAGAAGATATATATACTATATGTTGTGAGAAGTTGGTGTGAGTTGTAGTCACATAGTTATTTTGGATTGACTACTAAACTACAAAATCTAAATGCATCAAAATAAGAACTTTATTATGCATAATAGTGAATGTGTGCATATGATGCCACAATTGTGGTGCACAATGATTTAATCTACTATCACGCCAATAAATTCCACGAAACTAAAGCTAGCCATTCACGCATTGATGGTAGTGCATACGATCAATTGAATTTTGATTTAGAAGGACTGAACTGATCATCATGCCCAATCTTGCATTGTTCTTCTTCAGCAGATTTCAAACTGAAAACTTCAGCATATGATTAGTTATTAATCCTGTTGCAGACTTGAAAAAAGTAACAGTGAACAATTTTTTCTTTATATAAAAAATAACTAGCTTTTATTGATAACATTTTGCAGGGATGTCTTGTTTACAGGCTTTAGTAGTTATGAAACCTCATTATTGTTAGACAACCATCAACATGAGGGCCTTCCTGATCTAATGTAAATATGAGGGGGAAATGGCATTCTTCCTTCTCTTCTTTTTGGTCATTTATTATTTTCCCCCTTTTACTGCCTCCATGAAACTGGCAAACTGCCTGCAACAATGTTTGTTGTGTCTCTTCAATATATCTTTTGAGCAGCTATGATCGAAAAATGTTCTGAATGGATTCAAGTGTGGAACAGTTTGGCATCTTTATTTTGTGGTATATTAATACTCAGTGCCAGCAGTGGCCCTAAAAAGCTACCAAACAGAATTTTTATATTTCTTGTGCACTGTAGATGAATGGATCTACTTCTGTAATATCAGCTTTTATTTGAGGCACCCTTTAAAAGCCATCAACTGGCTAAGAGTTGTACAATAAGAAAAAGGAAATAAGCTTGAAATTCTCGCTTTAGGATACTAAACAGAATGGGATTTTCTTGTCAGCTGTTAATATAACTGAATCAATAAATATGGCTATTACATTTTCAAGAATATAACAAACTTGCAATTTATTAGTAACCAAGCAATGCATAAACAGAGTGAAAGGCCTATTAGAGAGATATCAAAGGCTTTCACTTACCACGATAATGCTTTCATGCTCCTGAGTGGTTAGATTAATGTTCTGTAAGAATAAATCATTGACCGTTATCTTCCCTCTTTCAAGACATAACAACAAAACTCAAACAACCGTTATTAAAAACACAAAACAGAAACCATAGCCATTCCACTAAACATCTGTCATGTTTCTAAATGATTAAAGCTGCAATGACCTTACTTGAAAAAACTAAGGGAAAAAAATAGCAATTTTCACTTTCTGATTTTGAGAACATTGCATCACATGATGTAGAGCCATTTAAAATGTCATGCCAAGATAATTTATCTTAAAGGGTATCTAAAGTGTTTTTCCTAACATGTGCTTAATAAAATCTACAATTCCCAGCACTGCAGCTCTGAATTTAGCAGTGTTGTTACAACTGGCAGTGAATCGGTCAGCCACAGTTACACCAAAATGCAAGTGCATGATTTTATTATACAAAACACTGACTTTATTAAAATTACGGACTACTGACTAAAATGATTTACTTTTTAACATTTGCTCTACATTAAACTGTGAGGAATTTTGGGTACAAGTGATCTGTCAAAAGTCATCTGCGAAAGTGATTTGAGCTTTAAACTGCAAATATGAGGAAATGTATAGCCATTATTGTCAAATTAAACACAACAATGAACTCAAAAAAGGAATGCATAAAATGAATTGTACACTAATGATTTAGAATCCATTGGTGTATCCAATTTAACAAACATTGGTTTCTAAAATATACAATAGGTGCACCTTTAAATGTTTGCTGCTTTATATATAACAATGATAAGCAGCGCTCACCTCTGAGAGTAACTTAGATATAATTTCTAGTGGAGCCTGATGAATTGAGTCATCCTGCAGCGGAGAGTTAAGTGCCATATCCACCAATGTCCTTATCTCTTTCAGAACCACTTCCCAGCGATTCGGGTTGCTCAGCACTTTTTTGTACTTGTAAATCTTTTTCTGGAAGACAAAAGTTCCATTTACCATATTACATTCCATTGTGAAGGTGTTATAAGAAAGTTATAAGCAAATACACCAGCTAAAATCTGGCTCACTTTACAAAAGAAAATCTCCCAATGCTTAGTTGCTGCTTCAGATTTTCTAGTAGTTTAGCCTATAGCATAGATTTCTCTCTTTAATGGAGAAACAAATAACATTCAATGGGAAAGGGAGGTTGGATTGGTTATTCCTTTCTCCCAATGTTTTTTTCTGTAAAGGAGCGCCAGGACAAACAAAACAGCTTCTGTCAATGTTCCTCGGTTCTTAACGATCTTTAAAGGGCATGTCCACCCCCAAAACTATAATCCCCCCAACTATGGCCCACCATGTAGTGTAGTTTAATCTTACCTCACATCCCAGCTCCATGGGTTTCCTGTAGTCCCCCACCAAAAACTGCCCACCAGGAGGCTAGCAGAGTCCACTCTGCCTCCACCTGGCCTCCGGGAAAGTTTGGCATGTGTACTGCAGCCCTTCTCCCCTCCCTCCTCCGGATTCCCTCCCCTAGCGTTAATCCCCTTTAATATGTAATCCCCCTGGTCCCCAGCCCCAACCGCATGATTTTTATTTTTAGAAAGCTCCCCAAACTCTTACTTACCTCTCTCTTTCCTCCGCCGAAGTGAGCTGCCGGCAGCTGCGTCCGTGATTGGCTGCCGCTCAGCCAATCACAGATGCGACTGCCGGTCCCCCCCTCTGCTTGCGAATGCAAGCAGAGGGCGGACCGCGATCGATGGAGCATGGCCAGGAGAGCGCGGAGGAAGGAAAGAGGGAGGTAAGTTTGGGGGGCTTTCTAAAAATAAAAATAATGCGGTTGGGGCTGGGGGACCAGGGGGAAGGCTATATTAAAAATAGGTTTAAGGGTGGACATACCCTTAATATGGGAAAATCCGGACACTAAACTGGCAGATGAAAACTGTACATGCTGGCACTCCTCAACAAAATTATATTGGAGGTAAAAGCCATCAATCCTATCGCCCTGCTCCAGGAATTTTTTTTTTTTTAGTGAAGACATGTATCCTAGAGATGCCTTTCTCGCCATCGCTAGTACTCCAAACTGATAAGAAAATGTAAATAAAGGATATGAGTTACTAAATTATTTGTCGATATGTAATATTGGGGGGGGGGGATTCAGCTGCATGTCCTCTGAAAAACGCTTCATTAGACAGTACTAATAATAAGAAAAATACTATGTGTAGCATATAGTGCAACCTTTTCCTTTATTGTAGACTAACATTCATTTTAATCAAAAGGAGAGTATAGACATGATACTTTTAAAAAATTGTACAGTGGTTTACAATATGAACGCGATGCCATATAAAGTCATGATAATGCTAAAATACCTTCCATTACAAGATAAACTATTACTATTGGAGCATCTGGCCAGGGAGCGCGGCGGAGGAAAGAGGGGAGGTAAGTTTGGGGGGCTTTCTAAAAATAAAAATAATGCGGTTGGGGCTGGGGGGGGGGACCAGGGGGGGAAGGCTATATTAAAAAATAGGTTTAAGGGTGGACATACCCTTTAATATGGGAAAATCCAGGACACTAAACTGGCAGATGAAAACTGTACATGCTGGCACTCCTCAACAAAATTATATTTGGAGGTAAAAGCAATCAATCCTATCGCCCTGCTCCAGGAATTTTTTTTTTTTTTAGTGAAGACATGTATCCTAGAGATGCCTTTCTCGCCATCTGCTAGTACTCCAAACTGATAAGAAAATGTAAATAAAGGATATGAGTTACTAAATTATTTGTCGATATGTAATATTGGGGGGGGGGATTCAGCTGCAATGTCCTCTGAAAAACGCTTCATTAGACAGTACTATATAATAAGAAAAATACTATAGTGTAGCATATAGTGCAACCTTTTCCTTTTTATTGTAGACTAACATTTCATTTTAATCAAAATTGGAGAGTACTAGACATGATACTTTTAAAAAAATTGTACAGTGGTTTACAAATATGAACCGGATGCCATATAAAGTCATGATAATGCTAAAATACCTTCCATTACAAGATAAACTATTAAAAAATCATATTTTCAAAAATTATACATTTAGAGCAAGATCCCCTTCTAAAAACTTTCTTTGGATTTTAAATCAGAGCTGTAGATTCTGAGAAATCATAATTTGACATCACAGCATTTACAGGGAAAGACCTGTCAGTCCAGAAGCAGAAATTATATATATGTTTCCTATCCCTGACCTCTTACTAGGATCTTTGGCTGTCTGCCAGCACACTTTCTGCAACAATTAAGAGAATCACCAGAGAAAAGAAGGTAGGGGGAGGGAGATGTAAGTGTAAGCAGAGCAGTGTCCATGGTGAGGCTGTGCAGAACTTATAAGTGTCGCAGACACTACAAGGAAACAGTGAGTAAAGGTGGCCATACATCAGGAAGATTTTACTTACGCGACCGACTGATCCTGCCAGAACCGCCCTTCCAGTTCTTCTTTGTAACCAACATGCGATCGCAAATCCCATTCATTTTGTGATCGCATGTCGGTCGCAAAGAAGAACAGGAAAGGTGCTTCTGGCAGGATCGGTCTAATGTCGTGAAATCGCTTGGCCGGGTAAGTAAAATCTTGCTAATGTATGGCCACCTTAAGGGAGGGTGGGGGCAATTAGGAGCACTCACTAAACATTAATAATTTAATGACAAAGCAAGCACAGATAAATATGTGAGTACCATCATTTTACTTTTCTCAAATTGTACTTTCAGATAATGTAAAGTTGAGTGAGTATAGTGACCCTTTACACAATTCTGCAATATGCTGACATAATTCTCCCACCTGACACAGCCTTTGTGGTAACAAGGCCTTTTTTACCATATGATTAACCATATACACTAAGACTTTGGGACATTTTCTTATATATAAACAGAACAAGTTATTTTTAATGCAAATGGGGTCCACAGTGCACACTCCTCGCCATTTATTTAAAAGGATGTAAATGTGTTCCAGATGCTTTAATTACACCTGCTCATGATTTATTTCGGTTCCATTTTATCTGTAAACACATAATAAACAGTTGGAAAAATTGGAGGCTTTAGAAAAAAGGTATGACATTTTAAGCTGCATTATTTGCTTTCTGGTGATCCCCATGGCATGTTTTGGGCAACATGTGCCCTTTGCCAGATACCCACAAGGCATGATCCTGAAGGAAGAAAGAACAAACACAAAATACCATTCACCTGTATAGGTGATTATCATCTTGTACACAGATTTGTAAATAAATAAATACAAATGTGATGATTTCAAAAACTGTCTTGGTTCTGCCATTAGTGGTTAACTGAAGAAACTTTATCATTTTGTTATACACATTACTTTAAGCATTGTTCTAAACTAGAACACATGCAGATGGAATTAAAATTTGCCTTATGACAAAAGACAATGTAACTGAAGATGAAGGATCAAGTGACATTGACTAACTTACGTCAATGCAAATCCTGCAGGCCTTCTACAAATGAATGTGTCCCAGGTAATGAATGGAAGCTCAACATACTTGTATATGATATGTTCATTGCTAAAGGGAAAAGGCACTGAGCCAGACTTTCTTCAGGGTTAAGTTTCTTTCTTTGGGGCAACATCGGAGATGTAGTTACATCTTACATTTGCCTTCTCTGCATCCTCTGTTTTTTTCATACCCTTTAAGCTGCAATGATTCTTATTTACAGTTTCGTTTAAATCAAGCCTCTTACCTTTTCAAGTTACTGTTACGTTTATTTTTTGATTTACTAAAGAGAAACATTCTCTGTGAAATTTCTGGCAGGGAGATACAAAGTAGCTGATTGGACACCTGTCTGTCAACAAAGGAAAATCACACTGAGCATGCCAGGTTGTATTACAGAATCCCAGGGCAAAGCTGAATGTGACATGGTTAGGCCCTGCCCCTGTTCACTTCCACCAATGTTACAGTTTATCATCCTGCTAGGTTAGCAAGTATGTAAAACATATCCAAGCTATTTTAATAGGTGATTCAAAATGTTGCCTGTGTTGTTAATATGCACCTATCAGATGCTAACTTTTTACATTCCATTTAGTTAGAAATCATTTTCTGCAGATTAACAGCCCAGGCAGAATTTTGACCCACTTATTAAATAAGCCCACATCTTTAACTTTAAAAATGTTTCTCTTTTTCCCAAGCTTCTCTGCTGCTGGTAACACCTTTTAAAAGACCAAATCTTCACTTGCACTAGTTCTACAAACAAGTCAATATTTCCAGCAAAAGAGGATAATGTTAAACTGGCAACATTAATGCTTAAAATATTATTAGACGGTATGTCCACCTTCCCAGTTCCCTTTAAATGTATGCTAAGAAACAATTATTAGTCGGTCCACCAATGATGGGGGTCACATCCTCCTGCCTTTTCCCAGAGCATTTGACTCAGGGGTCCTCAAACTACGGCCCTCCAAGGAGAGTCCCCTGGCCCCTTCTCAGTGGCGTGTTTGAGGTTGGGGGATTACTGGTGCTTGGAATCCCCTCTTTCTGCTTGTTCAATGCAGTCTGCTGTTCTACTTCTCCTGGTGCCCATAGTTACACAGATTGTTACATTGTTAATTGAACTGTGAGAAGCAGCATTTGTTTGTTTCAAAAATATATCCAGTCTGCTCCGTGATTGACAGCAGCATAGAAAACTATTAATCCTGCAACTGCCTGAGGAGATTGGGTTTATATAAAGTACTTACCTACCCTACAACATCCACCATTTAATCGGTACATTTAGAGAAACAACTTGCAGAGCCAAACCCGATCTCAGCACAGCTCTGGGTTTCTCAAGAGTGTACTTATCAAATGGTTAATATTGGAGGGAGGTACTTACTGTATCACTCCACTGTGATGGAGCTTAGTGAGCTGGAAGAGGTACATTGAGGAACCTGGTGGTATAGTATTATATGTGTATAAATGTATGTATTAGGATATGTAAAGCTGAACGATCATTGCAAATACACAGGAGTTAGATGTGCACGGTGTTAGATGTGCCCATACATGGTCCGATGTCATTTCTCTCTCTACTGTAGTAACGATCCCTATTCATACACATTTACCATATTCTGCAAATTCTGTTCAGTGTGACAGCTCTGACTATAAAAGACACTAGTGATAATGTAGTGCAAAATGTAGTCTGCCCCCCATAGTGATATAACAATTAAACATGCAAAGTGCTAGACCTCTTTTATTACCAGACCCCCGAGCCCCGACCGACCCCGCCTGGCAGATCGCCGAACGACCCCCAACTAAACGCATATATTTAGGCCATTCGTTGCCGGTGTTCGTCAGGCTCGGGGGTCTGGTAAAAATCTTCAAGTGTGTACGAACCTTTACACCATACGTAACACAGTTATATGTAAACCTGAGATTACAATATTTTAGTGTTAATGACATGCAAATCCAATAACCTCAGGCAAAACCCTGGGAGTTTAGTGCACCTGGATTTTAACTTTGCATATTTTGCTGCAAATGACATTATTATCAGGATAACAGATTATGGCTGAGCATACATACAGGCTATAACAAAAAGAAGAGTAGAAAAGGATTTTGCCTTTCAAACGAGGGAAGGGTGGGGGATAACAATAGGAGTAGTAGAAACACTGAAGAAAACATTTTGAGCATTTGAGTAACCATAGAAACTAGAGAGAGGGAGCAGTCGTTTGGAGTCCTTCAGAAAAGGTGAGGAATTAGTCTGTGGTCAGAGAAAGAAATGGCAATAAGAGTTGAGATAGGAGTTATGGGAGATTTTATTTCCAGCATTTACAATCAATAAAGAAGCAGAACTCAGATTTGGAAAATTGCTGTGACATGTAAGGAGGGGTAATGGGAGAAAAAATAAGGTTTTAAAGAAAAACAAAAAGTATTGAGTCCACTAGGAGGTGGCTGTCGTGGTGTTTAAAGGATAAGTACACTCAGAAAACAAATTAAGTTTAAATGATAGCTGTATCTTTAACTAACCTTTTCCCTTTTTTAATTTTTTTTGGGGGGTCCCTTCAGAGCCTACCTGTGCCCCAGTAAAGTTCTGGCCATCTTGGATCATGTCTTCAGTCAGCTAAGCTCCGCCCCAAGACTTGCTGGACCTTATTGCAGACTGTCTAAAAATCCAGGGGCAGTTTGCTCCGTGCACGCGCGCACGTGACATCAGCTAGTAACAGCACATTGCAGCGTGATGACGTCGCTCACGTCATGGCGTCACACGCGTGCGTGCACAGAGCAAACTGCCTGTGGATTTTTAGAAACAGTTTGCAACAAGGTCCAGCAAGTCTCGGGGGCGGAGCTTAGCTGACTGAAGACGTGATCCAAGATGGCAAAAACTTTACTGGGGCACAGGTAGGCTTAATTACATTTAAACTTAATTTGTTTTTTGAGTGTACTTATCCTTTAATTTGGCACATAGGTAAAAGCTGTACAGTTTATTATTAAAAATACGTTTATAATAATAATAGGATTATCGAAAACAATATTGCATTTGAGCTGCATACAATATTATTCAGTGAGGTCACTGAGCAGTTTTAAACATAGGGGACCACACAATTGGGCATGATGTACTATCATACCCAATTGAATGATATTGGTGGCAGCCGCTTGCAAACACACCATGCAATGAAATATCGGCCTGAAAAAATTGCATAGTATGTACCTAGCCAAAGGCTGTAATTGTTCTGTAAGCACTATGTCCAACATATACATCTCATTAGGCTGGCACAGCAGCAATACAGATTTGAGTGTATTCATACTAAATGTTATTATAAAGATTTATATAAAAAAAAAATAAAACGGAACAATGGGGCGGATGCGGCGTCGCAGAAGGAGCCCCCACACGTCGCGCATCTATGTGGCGCGAACGGTGGGCGGGGAGAAGGGAGGGGGGGGGGGAGGGAGAGGGTGAGTGGAATAGGTAACAGGGTACACAGCAAGGGCTTATATATTAGTGCCCGACCGAGTGGGGCTGGGTGAGCAATAAAATGGTTGGACACTGTTCCATAGCGAACTGTACGATTGGCCATGATTTGCAAACGGATCCGATTGCCCATTCGGCCGACCGAGCTCGGTCGCGGCGCCCACATCATCATATTTAGACGGCCGACCAGCCAATCCACAGCACTATTGGTTGGTGGCTGAAAATTCTGCTGGTTGTGTATCCAGCCTAAAATACTGTATCGAGGCCTTCCTTGCAATCCATGAACATTAGGATGAGTCACTCATACATCAGAATATATTACAGTGTGTGTTTCCAATGTATTTGCTATCATTTTCTCATGTGGAGACATAAAACTGATAGTAGAGGTCCACATGCAGTCAGTCTGTAGAAGTATGGTATAAAATCATTTAGTAATTAAAGAGGTAAAATATAAGGGGCATATTTTGAATGTACAGACTTAAATACCATATTTGTACTATATGCTCATTTAAATGATATATTGCCTGAGAGATTGCATGGTATAAAAATAAAAATATAAAAGTCTGCTATTAACTTGCAGCAACACATAAGATGATTTCTAATTGTAGTAACACAATATAAAGCTAGAATCTGATTGGCTGGCACTAATTAAAAGCATGGGCAAAAATTTTAACTTTTTATTGCATCAGCCACTCTCTCTTTTTGGATCAAAATGGGGCTTTCAAATTCTTCTTTACTGTACTGCACAAGTTACCATCTCACACGAATGAAGCATCTCTGCTAGCATGTCTCTTTGAGGTTAAAATAATGTCGAAAACACTTCTTCTCAACAAATGTCCTGGATCCCTAAAAGGTTAATTGAGCACTACTGCCAGCAGTGACTATGGTTGAACATGCTCTGCTTATTTTAGACTAATTCACACCAGATGGCTAATGGAAATAGGTGCATTAAGCACCTGCCTAGGCTTCAAAGGTCTTAAGATGAAGCAAGTTTGTAAATAAAATAGATTGTTTTATTGTAGTCTTGTGGCGCTCTTTACAGATTTGATATGTCAAAAAAACTGGACTACCCTTTGATAGTAACTAAGGGGCAAGTTTATAAAGGTTCGTTAACTTTTCGCGGCCGTTTCGCGGACATTAACGCATAAATCGCGTTTACCGCGATTATAAAGGTCCGAAAACGGCCGCAAAGTAACGAGCGTTAACCTTTCGCCGATACTTCCTGTTACCGCACCGCTCTATTTATAAAGCGGCGGTACTGGTTTCGCTCGGCTAGTACGGCTGTTTTACTTCGCCACCTTGAAGGTGGCGAAGTCAGCCGATACTAACCTCCCGCGGCGGGATGGGCAGGCAACCCGCGCGGGTGGTCGCCGGCGCACCCGTCCCGGGAGACACGACCACCCCGGTCCACACCCCCCGCGGCGGCAGCGGCGACCACCCGCCGCCGCCGCCCTCCCAGCGCCACGCCCCTCCAACCGTTCCCCTTCGCGCAATCTCGGAATGGGAGGCTAGAGGGCTGCCGGGAAGGGGCCGCAGCAGGTGGTCGCGACCACCCGCCGCGCACCCCTCCCCGGCAACCCCTCCAAGCCCCCCGCCCACCGCTCCCGGGGAGGGGACGGGAGGGAGCCGCTGGGGGGGTGGAGCTCCCTCCAGCGGGGCCCTGAGAAGGGCCTTTTGGGGCTTAGGGGGTCCCGCAGCTCGAACTGGGACCCCCCTCCCCGGCCCTTATAAGGGCCCTTGCGGCACTTACAAGTGCCCTTGCGGCTCTGACAAGAGCCTTTTGGGGCTTAAGGGTCCCGCAGCTCGAACCGGGACCCCCCTCCCCGGCCCTATAAGGGCCCTTGCGGCACTGACAAGTGCCCTTGCGGCTCTTACAAGAGCCCTTGGGGCTTAGGGGTCCCGCAGCTCGAAACAGGGACCCCCTCCCCGGCCCTTGTAAGGGCCCTTGCGGCACTTACAAGTCATCCCTTGCGCACTAATAAGTGCCTTTGGCGGGGGTCCCGCAGCTCGAACCAGGACCCCAGTGCGGCTCTAAAGAGCCCTTGGGCGACGTCTTCAGGCTGGCGACACCAACCCCACTCAGGTCGCCGATGCCAGGCAGACTCACTGCGGCCGACAGTGAGCACGCTGGCACCGCCGGCCTCAGCGGAGCCGATGTTGCCAGACGCTTCTTTCTTCTTTCTTCAGCCATCTACTGCGATGGCATCTGAGTTCCTCGGCGGAAAGCTCCTCTTTATATAGTGTTTGCAGAAATCCATAATCCGTTTCTGATTGGTCAATTTTTATACTGCTTTACATTAACCAATCAGATTTCAGAACTTTCCAGAAATCTGATTGGTTATGTAAAACAAGTATTAAAAAATTGACCAATCAGAAACGGATAAGGATTTCTGCAAACCTATATAAAGAGGAGCTTTCCGCCGCGGAACTCAGATGCCATCGCAGTAGATGGCTGAAGAAAGAGAAGAGAAGCGGCTGGCAACATCGGCTCCGCTGAGGCCGGCGGTGCCAGCAGGCTCACTGGCGGCCGCAGTGAGTCTGCCTGGCATCGGCGACCTGAGTGGGGTTGGGTCGCCAGCCCGAAGACGTCGCGTCGGATCAGGACGCCGGCAACATCGGCCTCGTTGAGGTCGCCGGCGCCGCCGGGGGTACCCCTGGCGGCCGCAGGGGTACCTCTTGGGGGTCGGCGGCCTCGGCGGAGCTGGGTGTCGCCGGGACTGGAAGAAAGAAGACGTCGCCCAAGGGCTCTTTAAGAGCCGCACCGGGGGTCCCGGTTTCAGCTGCGGGACCCCCGCCAAAGGCACTTGTCAGTGCCGCAAGGGCCCTTGTAAGGGCCGGGGAGGGGGGGTCCGGTTCGAGCTGCGGGACCCCTAAGCCCAAAAGGCCCTTCTCAGGGCCCCGCTGGAGGGAGCCTCCACCCCCCAGCGGCTCCCTCCCGTCCCCTCCCCGGGAGCGCCGGGGGGGCTTGGAGGGGTTGCCAGAGGGAGTGTGTGCGCGGCGCCTGCTGCGGCCCCTTCCCGGCAGCCCTCCTAGCCTCCCATTCCGAGATTGCCGCGAACGGGGAACGGGTTGGGAGGGGCTGCTGGGAAGCGGCGGCGGTGTGTCGCCGCTGCCGCCGCGGGGTGTGTGGGCGGGGTAGGGCGTATGCCCCGCCCCTTTAGGAGCGGCGTCGGGAAGGGATTTTAAGTCCCTTCGCGGCGATACTATACAGTATCGCGCGAGGGGCTTAAAATTACCGCAGCACATCGCGGCCGCGATAGGTATCGCGGGAATAGCGCTCGCCGTTATAAATACGGCGATAGCGCTATTTTCGCGGCCGCGATGTGCGGCGGGTAATTTTTTTGCAATATTATCGGTTCTTTATAAATATGCCCCAAGTCCATTATTCAGTGCAGTATCCTTTTGGTATTCCACTTCTACCAGAATACTGCAGCTTTGGAATTCAACACTTGTTTTTGAATTTGCAGCAATTGAGGAAATCTAACTTGCCATTAACTTCCATTTTCAGACTTAATGAAAACTTGTAAGATTTTTAAAGGAAAACAAAATCCAGTCACAACACAAAAGAAAACGGATATAGACTCCTGTATCGACTTTATTATACTTTGTCACAGTATCTTTGATCAACAATGAAGCAGAATCTTTTCCTTATTAATACTTTTCATGTTCTTCTATCCTCTGTTTCCCTCCCTGGACCTTCCTGCCAAGCTGCTATGCAGATGGGTTGGTTTACTAAAGGACATTATGACACCTCCCCCTGCCTTAGCCAGCCCTGCAAGTCACAATAGCTGTGGCACTACTGAAAGTCTGTAATATACACAATGCACCCTAGAAAAATTGTGCAGTGCTGGTCATTGAAGACTTAAAGGGTAACTGTGGTCTCCATACCTTTATTAAAAAGAGCATATACTCCTTTAAAATGACTGATGGATCATGCTTCTACTCGCAGTCTATCCAAAGTTACAGCTAGCACACCACCATCACCATTGCTCCGTACGCCTCTTTGTTGATGTCAATAGTTGTGTAGATTTCTAGCTGTAAGCCTGTGTACTTCATACAACTAGAATTAAATAATAAAGACTACATATACCTGCAAAAGGCAGATTCTTAATGGAAGAACTTGGTTCCTCACATTAAAGGACAACTCCACCCTCATAATAACATATTTTAGAAAGAATGTCCTATGAATTCATTACTGTATGCCTGCTATGTTTCTGGATGCCTCATGGAAACTGAGCAATTTAGAAACCTGTACTGAGCCTAGCATGCTCAGAAGAGGCAGCTAGGGGATTAGCATTCAATCATTGGCTGTGATGTCAACTGTCAAATCCATAACTGACAGTTGCTATTTGAGAACCAGGAAGCAGAAAACAGGGAAACAGACATTGTGCAGGATTTCAGGTTAGACTATATATTTCAGATTTCAAACTATTACCGTTAAGAGTTTTGTGGGGTGATTTACCTGTATGTAAGTTTCATTTTGGGGATGGACTTGCCCTTAAATGTAGGTTATAATGGGAAATAAATAGTATGAAAAAGCATGCGAATTCTGTACTGTGTACATGACACTAAAATGGTTGTTGAAAGTGCCCCAACAAAACTACAGTATTCCCAATTGTAAACTATTACCCTGAGTTTACTGTTGTGGTTTTTAAACAACCACAGGGTTATTCAATAAAAGTTCTATCATTTAAAATGGTGCTAATTTTGCCCCAACCAATCAGATGTTAGCTTTCAAATGTTAAATACGATTTGATTGGTTGGGGCAAACTTAGCACCATTTTAAACGTTAAGAACTTTTATTGAATCTCCCTGCAAGAATTTAGTCCTGTTCCTAAGCTTTGTAAAAACTGCAAATCAATGCAGTAGATCCTAATATCCTATAAACGGATGAAGAATCCCACTGGACCATGAATAAAGTATTTATAGATAAAAGAGAATTAAAACATATATAAATCTGCTCTAAATAAACTGAGTAATTATATGGTGACCCTGATCAGTGTATTGTACGGTATTGCTAATTCAGGGATGAATTAAAACAATAAATAATTGAATGGAACAAAATATTATTTAAATTACTTGTATAGATCCACTTAAATATAATTCTGCTTGCTTTAATATTAGTGTTTTATTTTGGCTTTAAACTCTGTTTTCTGAGCCTACTATTTTTTGTGAACAATAAATCCCACCATAAACATTTCCTTCCATCTATATTCCATATCAGTTTTTATTTTGGGTATATTAAAATTTCAATTTCCCCTCCTCCAAGCCATACCGCTCCTTACTAGTGAACATAGGGCAGCAGTTTTATTTCTCAAATGACAAACTCTTATTGATTAAGATTATTAAACTGACAAACAAAAATAAAGTTCTAAATTCCAAAATCTTTTCAAGTGTATAACATACATTTCCAGCTGCTGGGAAGATAATCTAGAGCAGAACAATCCAACAATTATGACCAGCTACTGACCTGTGTATAAATTTCTTGACCACTTCCATTCCTGCATTCAATTCATTCAAAGCTAGATGTACTCCTGAGTAAAGAGCCTTAACCTTGGGCATTTCCCAAAATCCTGTGAAAAAGAAAGAAATTAGTAAGGATACTATACCCTTAATTGCTTGCATGCAATATTTTAGAGATTTTCCATTCACAATGGGGCTAGAGGATTGTCTGCTCAGAAAATATCAGTATTGGGAGGTGGTAAGACAAACAGGAAGTGACAGCCAAAGTGTTAAACTTTAAGCAATTACGGGCCTTCATGCTTTATGTGCATAAATGTGAAAAAAGTCCATTTTCTCAGTGGACATAAACTTTATATGGCATATCCACCTAAAATAAAACTTTTTTTTACCTATGCCCCTCCAGACCCAACCTTTGTACCTTGAATGTTGCTGACATCTTGTTACTGGTTTGCTGAATGTTAAGCTCCGCCCCTCTGAGATTTCCTTTGCTTTCTCCTGCTTGAGCCTCAAAAGGAAATGCCTGTCAGTTCCTGCACTCTCCTGCTTGAGCTTCAAACAGTAATGCCTGTGAGTTCTGTGCATGGAATCACAGGCATTATCGTTTGAGGCTCAAATAGGAGAAACCAGAGGAAATTCAGAGGGGTGGAGCTTAACATTCAGCAAACCAGTAACAAGATGTCAGCAACTTTCAAGGCATTAGATTTGTGAGCCTAGGGACAGAGTTTGTTGTGGTGACATTGTTCAAATACCGCGTTTACAGTAAAAGCCCAAAGCCATTTCTCCTTTTGGCAGAGATTTTTGTCTAGATTTGGGCTGTATAAGATATTGGACAATTGTAAAATGAATAAACCAATAAAAAGTATTCAAGACTAAAATGATTAACGAAAACTAGAAGTTGGAAGATGAAGGTTGTATTGCAGTTATTTTCTTAAACATTCCTGGATGTTTTACAATGCTTTATTTTTGTAAACAGATGCACAAATCCACCAATTTTGTTGTGATACTGGTGTAAACTTTTCAATAGGGTTCAAAGTGAACTTTTGGTTTTGTGAAATTTTGATACTTTGGTTTTTCAAAATCTAGCAATAAACACGGTTTAATTTACAGGGAATTGTATATGGAACTGGATGACGGCGCAGAGCAGGATTATCCACAAGGCAACCCTAGGCAACTGCCTAGGGCCCAGGAAACTTCTGGGGCCCAGCTTCAGAAGCAGTAAAAAATTAACGTCTATACATATATGTAGCAAAAAAGAGGCCCCTAAATGATGGCCCTGCCTAGGGCCCCATATGATCTTAATCCAACTCTGGATGATGGCATCGGGAACACAAACAGGGAAATTCAATAAAAGTTCTTATTGTTAAAATGGTGCTAATTTTGCCCCGACCAATCAGATGTTAGTTTTCAATCGTTAAATAAGATCTGATTGATTGGGCCAACATGCACCATTTTTAAGGATAACTTTTATTGAATCTCCATGAAAATGTTTTGAAAGAAATAATTGTAAAAAAATAAATAAATACATTTTAGATAAGCCCCTCAAGTCACAAGCCATCCATATTACACTTAAGTAAGACAAATACACAAACAACATTCTTCTGGATGAAAATAAATTGTATTTTGCCTTGAAAGTTCTCCCCAAGGCATAAAGGACACACCTTATAAATTGAAACATAAATGCTGCTAACATTTTTGTCCTATTATTATTATTGCTCTTAATAATGTTTAAAATGACTTTAGGGTCTCATATTGAGTAATCCTTAAAGATTTTGGGTCTCATAAGGGGGAATAAAAAAGATGTAAGCCCACCACACTGAAAATTACATAATAATAGTTTTCTCCCAACTCCTACAGTCACCTCTCCCTATCACACACTCCAACACATCAAGGGGAAACTGAAAAATAGCCATGACTGGTGATTTTTTAATATGACAAGAATTCTTAATTGTACAAACAATGTGAAATTAGAAAAAACGTATTTCTGCCTCAAAACCAAGTTGTGGACAAAACTGGGAAAAGCACGCTCCTTTGTACTCTGTAAACTTACTAATTATATAGATTGAATGTTGTCAATAGGTTTGCTCTCATCCAAGCCTAAATATCTAATTTCTACTGAAATTTCAATTTCAAAAGATTATTAGCAATAAAATGTACAAATTAACTCATTGTAAAATACAAAAGCAGACTAACCATGTTATGTTTGAGGATTCTTTGTACAACTGGGGTAAACACCCTCAATGACCACCATGGAACGAGGGCGTTCTCTACAGTGCTACAAGGAATAAAACAAGCAAAACTGAATACAGAAAATCAATCTCATAAATATAAAACTTATGTTAAATTGATGGAAAGAAAAACAAGATTCCACAATTTTACAGATATTAAGTAACTACCATTCTCTAATGACCTTGCAGAAGAATTCACACAAGTCTGGGGGAGGGTGATTGTTTTCAAGAAGAGGAGCAATTGCCTAGGGACAAAACATTAAAAAAATCAACAGTTTTTGGCATAACAGTTCTAATCTCTGGTTTAGTACCGTGGGAGAATTTCATTTATTTTAAATTCTAATTTCCACGTAAAAATTGGGACCAAATTCAACAGAAATGTATACTAGACCCTGTTCATCAAACATAATTCACTTTTGCCAACCACTGTGTGTGTGTATATATATATATATATATTTTACATATATTATATATTATACATACACACACACACAATTCCTTGGGAGGCTGTGTAACTAAAAGTATCTATTTAACCTCAGTGTAAGTGATTACCCTTCGTTGCTTACACATATGTTTAACTCTTATAGCTGTATTCATTTAATAATATGTTTGTGTATTTAAGTGCCTCCTTTGCACAGCACCTAAAAGTAATTAAGGATGAGCTCAATGTATAAATAAATACATTTAAAGGCTAAATTTTTGAGGCTACCTCCAACACTTGTTACATTGGGAAAACTACAGCTGTATTCCCTGGGGCATTGCACCGAATATTTGATGGGAGTGGAGTGCTATAAAGAAGATATATATACTATATGTTGTGAGAAGTTGGTGTGAGTTGTAGTCACATAGTTATTTTGGATTGACTACTAAACTACAAATCTAAATGCATCAAAATAAGACTTTATTATGCATAATAGTGAATGTGTGCATTGATGCCACAATTGTGGTGCACAATGATTTAATCTACTATCACGCCAATAATTCCACGAAACTAAAGCTAGCCATTCACGCTTGATGGTAGTGCATACGATCAATTGAATTTTGATTTAGAAGGACTGAACTGATCATCATGCCCAATCTGCATTGTTCTTCTCAGCAGATTTCAAACTGAAAACTTCACATATGATTGTTTTAATCCTGTTGCAGACTTGAAAAAGTAACAGTGAACAATTTTTTCTTTATAAAAAATAACTAGCTTTTATTGATAACATTTGCAGGAGAGTCTTGTTTACAGGCTTTAGTAGTTATGAAACCTCATTATTGTTAGACAACCATCAACATGAGGGCCTTCCTGATCTAATGTAAATATGAGGGGGAAATGGCATTCTTCCTTCTCTTTCTTTTGGTCATTTATTATTTTCCCCCTTTTACTGCCTCCATGAAACTGGCAAACTGCCTGCAACAATGTTTGTTGTGTCTCTTCAATATATCTTTTGAGCAGCTATGATCGAAAAATGTTCTGAATGGATTCAAGTGTGGAACAGTTTGGCATCTTTATTTTGTGGTATATTAATACTCAGTGCCAGCAGTGGCCCTAAAAAGCTACCAAACAGAATTTTTATATTCTTGTGCACTGTAGATGAATGGATCTACTTCTGTAATATCAGCTTTTATTTGAGGCACCCTTAAAAGCCATCAACTGGCAAGAAGTTGTACAATAAGAAAAAGGAATAAGCTTGAAATTCTCGCTTTAGGATACTAAACAGAATGGGATTTCTTGTCAGCTGTTAATATACTGAATCAATAATATGGCTATTACATTTTCAAGAATAAACAAACTTGCTTTATTAGTAACCAAGCATGCAAACAGAGTGAAAGGCCTATTAGAGAGTATCAAAGGCTTCACTTACCACGATAATGCTTTCATGCTCCTGAGTGGTTAGATTAATGTTCTGTAAGAATAAATCATTGACCGTATCTTCCCTCTTTCAAGACATAACAACAAAACTCAAACAACCGTTATTAAAAACACAAAACAGAAACCATAGCCATTCCACTAAAAATCTGTCATGTTTCTAAATGATTAAAGCTGCAATGACCTTACTTAAAAAACTAAGGGAAAAAATAGCAATTTTCACTTCTGATTTAGAACATTGCATCACATGATGTAGAGCCATTTAAAATGTCATGCCAAGATAATTTATCTTAAAGGGTATCTAAAGTGTTTTTCCTAACTGTGCTTAATAAAATCTACAATTCCCAGCACTGCAGCTCTGAATTTAGCAGTGTTTTAAAACTGGCAGTGAATCGTCAGCCACAGTTACACCAAAATGCAAGTGCATGATTTTATATACAAAACACTGACTTTATTAAAATTACGGACTACTGACTAAAATGATTTCTTTTTAACATTTGCTCTACATTAAACTGTGAGGAATTTGGGTACAGAGTGATCTGTCAAAAGTCATCTGCGAAGTGATTTGAGCTTTAACTGCAAATATGAGGAAATGTATAGCCATTATGTCAATTAACACACAATGAACTCAAAAAAGGAATGCATAAAATGAATTGTACACTAATGATTTGAATCCATTGGTGTATCCAATTTAACAAACATTGGTTTCTAAAAATATACAATAGGTGCACCTTAAATGTTTGGCTGCTTTATATATAACATGATAAGCAGCGCTCACCTCTGAGAGTAACTTAGATATTTTCTAGGAGCCTGATGAATTGAGTCACCTGCAGCGGAGAGTTAAGTGCCATATCCACCAATGTCCTTATCTCTTTCAGAACCACTTCCCAGCGATTCGGGTTGCTCAGCACTTTTTTGTACTTGTAAATCTTTTTCTGGAAGACAAAAGTTCCATTTACCATATTACATTCCATTGTGAAGTGTGTTAAGAAAGTTATAAGCAATACACCAGCTAAAATCTGGTCACTTTACAAAGAAAATCTCCCAATGCTTAGTTGCTGCTTCAGATTTTCTAGTAGTTTAGCCTATAGCATATTTCTCTCTTAATGGAGAAACAAATAACATTCAATGGGAAAGGGAGGTTGGATTGGTTATTCCTTTCTCCCCAATGTTTTTTTCTGTAAAGGAGCGCCAGGACAAACAAACAGCTTCTGTCAATGTTCCTCGGTTTCTTAACGATCTTTAAAGGGCATGTCCACCCCAAAACTATAATCCCCCCAACTACTGGCCCCACCATGTATGTAGTTAATCCTTACCTCACATCCCAGCTCATAGGGTTCTCCTTTAGTCCCCCACAAAAACTGCCCACCAGGAGGCTACAGAGTCCACTCTGCCTCCTACCTGGCCTCCGGGAGAAGTTTGGCATGTGTACTGCAGCCTTTCTCCCCTCCCTCTCCTCGGATTCCCTCCCCCTAGCGTTAATCCCTTTTAATATAGTAATCCCCTGGTCCCCCAGCCCCAACCGCATGATTTTTATTTTTAGAAAGCTCCCCAAACTCTTACTTACCTCTCCTCTTTCCTCCCCGGTGAGCTGCCGCACCTGCGTCCGTGATTGGCTGCCGCTCAGCCAACACAGATGCGACTGCCGTTCCCACCCCTCTGCTGCTGCATTTCCTCGCAAGCAGAGGGCCAGGCGTGGCGGAGGAAAGAGGGGAGGTAAGTTTGGGGGGCTTTCTAAAAATAAAAATAATGCGGTTGGGCTGGGACCAGGGGGAAGGCTATTATTAAAAAATGTTTAAGGGTGGCATACCCTTTAATATGGGAAAATCCAGGACACTAAACTGGCAGATGAACAACTGTACATGCTGGCACCTCCTCAACAAAATTATATTTGGAGGTAAAAGCAATCAATCCTATCGCCCTGCTCCAGGAATTTTTTTTTTTTTAGTGAAGACATGTATCCTAGAGATGCCTTTCTCGCCATCTGCTAGTACTCCAAACTGATAAGAAATGTAAATAAAGATATGAGTTACTAAATTATTTGTCGATATGTAATATTGGGGGGGGGGGATTCAGCTGCCATGTCCTCTGAAAAACCTTCATTAGACAGTACTATATAATAAGAAAAAATACTATAGTGTAGCATATAGTGCAACCTTTTCCTTTTTATTGTAGACTAACATTTCATTTTAATCAAAATTGGAGAGTACTAGACATGATACTTTTAAAAAAATTGTACAGTGGTTTACAAATATGAACCGGATGCCATATAAGTCATGATAATGCTAAAATACCTTCCATTACAAGATAACTATTAAAAATCATATTTTCAAAATTATACATTTAGAGCAAGATCCCACTTCTTAAAAACTTTTCTTGGATTTTAAATCAGAGCTGTAGATTTCTGAAAATCATAATTTGACATCACAGCATTTACAGGGAAAGACCTGTCATCCAGAAGCAGAAATTAATATATGTTTCCTATCCCTGACCTCTTACTAGGATCTTTGGCTGTCTGCCACACACTTTCTGCAACAATTAAGAGAATCACCAGAGAAAAGAAGGTAGGGGGAGGGAGATGTAAGTGTAAGCAGAGCAGTGTCCATGGTGAGGCTGTGCAGAACTTATAAGTGTCGCAGACACTACAAGGAAACAGTGATAAAGGTGGCCATACATCAGGAAGATTTTACTTACGCGACCGACTGATCCGCTAGAAACCGCCCTTCCAGTTCTTCTTTGTAACCACATCGATCGCAAATCCATTCATTTTGTGATCGCATGTCGGTCGCAAAGAGAACAGGAAAGGTGCTTCTGGCAGGATCGGTCTAATGTCGTGAAATCGCTTGGCCGGTTAAGTAAAATCTTGCTAATGTATGGCCACCTTAAGGGAGGGTGGGGGCAATTAGGAGCACTCACTAAACATTAATAATTTAATGACAAAGCAAGCACAGATAATATTGTGAGTACCATCATTTTACTTTTCTCAAATTGTACTTTCAGATAATGTAAAGTTGATGTATTAAGTGACCCTTTACAACATTCTGCAATATGCTGACATAATTTCCCACCTGACACAGCCTTTGTGGTAACGCCTTTTTTCCCATATGATTAACCATATACACTAAGACTTTGGACTTTTCTTATATATAACACGAACAAGTTATTTTTAATGCAAATGGGGTCCACAGTGCACACTCCTCGCCATTTATTTAAAAGGATGTAAATGTGTTCCAGATGCTTTAATTACACCTGCTCATGATTTTTCGGTTCCATTATATCTGTAAACACATAATAAACAGTTGGAAAAATTGAGGCTTTAGAAAAAAGGTATGGACTTTTAAGCTGCATTATTTGCTTTCTGGTGATCCCCATGGCATGTTTTGGCAACATGTGCCCTTTGCCAGATACCCACAAGGCATGATCCTGAAGGAAGAAAGAACAAACACACATACCATTCACCTGTATAGGTGATTATCATCTTGTACACAGATTTGTAAATAAATAAATACAAATGTATGATTTCAAAAACTGTCTTGGTTCTGCCATTAGTGGTAACTGAAAAACTTTATCATTTTGTTATACACATTACTTTAAGCATTGTTCTAAACTAGAACACATGCAGATGGAATTAAAATTTGCCTTATGACAAAAAAGACAATGTAACTGAGATGAAGGATCAAGTGACATTGACTAACTTACTTCATGCAAATCCTGCAGGCCTTCTACATATGTGTCCCAGGTAATGAATGGAAGCTCAACATACTTGTATATGATAGTGCATTGCTAAAGGAAAAGGCACTGAGCCAGACTTTCTTCAGGGTTAAGTTTCTTCTTTGGGGCAACAATCGGAGATGTAGTTACATCTTACATTTGCCTTCTCTGCATCCTCTGTTTTTTTCATACCCTTTAAGCGTGCAATGATCTTATTTACAGTTTCGTTAAATCAAGCCTCTTACCTTTTCAAGTTACTGTTACGTTTATTTTTTGATTTACTAAAGAGAAACACTCTGTGAAATTTCTGGCAGGAGATACAAAGTAGCTGATGGACACCTGTCTGTCAACAAAGGAAAATCACACTGAGCATGCCGGTTGTTTACAGAATCCCAGGGCAAAGCTGAATGTGACATGGTTAGGCCCCTCCCTTGTCACTTCCACCAATGTTACAGTTTATCATCCTGCTAGTTAGCAAGTATGTAAAACATATCCAAGCTATTTTATAGGTGATTCAAAATGTTGCCTGTGTTGTTAATTTGCACCTATCAGATGCTAACTTTTTACATTCCATTTAGTTAGAAATCATTTTCTGCAGATTAACAGCCCAGGCAGAATTTTGACCCCTTATTAAATAAGCCCACATCTTTAACTTTAAAAATGTTTCTCTTTTCCCAAGCTTCTCTGCTGCTGGTAACACCTTTTAAAAGACCAAATCTTCACTTGCACTAGTTCTACAACAAGTCAATATTTCCAGCAAAGAGGATAATGTTAAACGGCAACATTAATGCTTAAAATATTATTAGACGGTATGTCCACCTTCCCAGTTCCCTTTAATGTATGCTAAGAAACAATTATTAGTCGGTCCACCAATGATGGGTCACATCCTCCTGCCTTTTCCCAGAGCATTTGACTCAGGGTCCTCAAACTACGGCCCTCCAGGAGAGTCCCCTGGCCCCTTCTCAGTGGCGTGTTTGAGGTTGGGGGATTACTGGTGCTTGGAATCCCCTCTTTCTGCTTGTTCAATGCAGTCTGCTGTTCTACTTCTCCTGGTGCCCATAGTTACACAGATTGTTACATTGTTAATTGAACTGTGAGAAGCAGCATTTGTTTGTTTCAAAAATATATCCAGTCTGCTCCGTGATTGACACAGCATAGAAAACTATAATCCTGCAACTGCCTGAGGAGATTGGTTTATATAAAGTACTTACCTACCCTACACCATCCACCATTTAATCGGTACATTTAGAGAAACAACTTGCAGAGCCAAACCCGATCTCAGCACAGCTCTGGTTTCTAAGATTGTACTTATCAATGGTTATATTGGAGGGAGTACTTACTGTATCACTCCACTGTGTGGAGCTTAGTGAGCTGGAAGAGTCATTGAGGAACCTGGTGGTATAGTATTATATGTGTAAAATATGTATGTATTAGGAAATGTAAAGCGGAACGATCATTGCAAATACACAGGAGTTAGATGTGCACGGTGTTAGATGTGCCCATACATGGTCCGTTTCATTCTCTCTCTACTGTAGTAACGATCCCTATTCATACACATTTACCATATTCTGCAAATTCTGTTCAGTGTGACACTCTGACTATAAAGACACAGTGATAGTAGTGCAAAATGTAGTCTGCCCCCCCATAGTGATATAACAATTAAACATGCAAGTGCTAGACCTCTTTTATTACCAGACCCCGAGCCCCGACCGACCCCGCCTGGCAGATCGCCGAACGACCCCCAACTAAACCATATATTTAGGCCTTCGTTGCCGGTGTTCGTCAGGCTCGGGGGTCTGGTAAAAATCTTCAAGTGTGTACGAACCTTTACACCATAGTAACACAGTTATATGTAAACCTGAGATTACAATATTTAGTGTTAATGACATGCAAATCCAATAACCTCAGGCAAACCCTGGGAGTTTAGTGCACCTGGTTTTTAACTTTGCATATTTTGCTGCAAATGACATTATTATCAGGATAACAGATTATGGCTGAGCATACTACAGGCTATAACAAAAAGAAGAGTAGAAAAGGATTTTGCCTTTCAAACGAGGGAAGGGTGGGGGATAACAATAGGGTAGTAGAAACACTGAAGAACATTTTGAGCATTGGAGTAACCATAGAAACTAGAGAGAGGGACAGTCGTTTGGAGTCCTTCAGAAAGGTGAGGAATTAGTCTGTGGTCAGAGAAAGAAATGGCAATAAGAGTTGAGATAGGAGTTATGGGAGATTTTTTTCCAGCATTTACAATCATAAAGAAGCAGAACTCAGATTTGGAAAATTGCTGTACTGTAAGGAGGGGTAATGGGAGAAAAAATAAGGTTTTAAAAAAAACAAAAAGTATTGAGTCCACTAGGAGGTGCTGTCGTGGTGTTTAAAGGATAAGTACACTCAGAAAACAAATTAAGTTTAAATGATAGCTGTATCTTTAACTAACCTTTCCCTTTTTAATTTTTTTGGGGGGTCCCTTCAGAGCCTACCTGTGCCCCAGTAAAGTTCTGGCCATCTTGGATCATGTCTTCAGTCGCTAAGCTCCGCCCCAAGACTTGCTGGACCTTATTGCAGACTGTCAAACATCCAGGGGCAGTTTGCTCCGTGCACGCGCGCACGTGACATCAGCTAGTAACAGCACAGCGCAGCGTGATGACGTCGCTCACGTCATGGCGTCACACGCGTGCGTGCACGAGCAAACTGCCGTGGGATTTTTAGAAACAGTTTGCAACAAGGTCCAGCAGTCTCGGGGGCGGAGCTTAGCTGACTGAAGCGTGATCCAAGATGGCAAAAACTTTACTGGGGCACAGGTAGGCTTAATTACATTTAAACTTAATTTGTTTTTTGAGTGTACTTATCCTTTAATTTGGCACATAGGTAAAGCTGTACAGTTTATTATTAAAAATACGTTATAATAATAATAGGATTATCGAAAACAATATTGCATTTGAGCTGCATACAATATTTTCAGTGAGGTCACTGAGCAGTTTTAAACATAGGGACACACCAATTGGGCATGATGTACTATCATACCCAATTGAATGATATTGGTGGCGGCCGCTTGCAAACACACCATGCAATGAAATATCGGCCTGAAAAAATTGCATAGTATGTACCTAGCCAAAGGCTGTAATTGTTCTGTAAGCACTATGTCCAACATATACATCTCATTAGGCTGGCACAGCACAATACAGATTTGAGTGTATTCATACTAAATGTTATTATAAAGATTTATATAAAAAAAAAAGCACTTAAAAGCAGCAAGTGAAAATTACAGGTGGCATGGTCTACATACTTAAGGATAAGTGCACTGTAAATCAAGTTTGTTCATTTGGAAGCTGCAGCTTTAAAATACTGTTGCCATATTTTTTTTCCCTATGCCCCTCCAGAGCCTAGCTTTGTGCCTTGAAAGTTGCTAACATCTTGTTACTGGTTTCTGAATGTTAAGCTCTGCCCCTCTGAGATTTCCTCTGCTTTCTTGCTTTTCTGCTGAGCCCAAGCAGTAATGCTTGTGAGTTCCATGCACATGCACGTGCACGGAACTCACAGGCATTACTGTTTGATGCTCAAGCAGGAGAGTGCACGGAAATCACAGGCATTACTGTTTGAGGCTCAAGCAGAGAAAGCAGAGGAAATCTCAGAGGGGCGGAGCTTAACATTCAGCAAACCAGTTAACAAGATGTCAGCAACTTCCAAGGCACAAAGCTAGGCTCTGGAGGGGCATAGGTAAAAAAAATATGGCAACGGTATTTTTAAAGCTGCAGCTTCCAAATGACATACTTAGTTTACAGTGCACTTATCCTTTAAGAACAAGAAACCTATTTATCTATTGCATACTTACGGTAACAGAATCAATGCAGTTTGCTGCAAGTCTCTAAGCATATTAGAATTGAGTCTCATTGTATTAGTGTTTGGACATTCTCATTCACAGACTTACAAACGGTTTTAAGAAAATGTGTTGTGATCATTAAAGGAACACTAAACCCCCAAATTAAGTATGTCCCATTCGTTTCTATTATTCAGGGGAGTGAGAATAGAACGCTTATTCTCACCTCCCTGTGAATAATAGGACGCTCGGGGGACCGGGAACTTACCTTACCCCTCCGCTCCACTCGCAGCCGCTCCTGCACAGAACACTGTTCTGTCCGATCGTCGCGCCCTATCTTTTGAATTGGCATGCGCATAAGATAGGGCGCGTGGTCGGGACACAGCGGCTGTCAGTGCAGGAGCGGCTGCGAGTGGAGCGGCGTGTACGTAAGTTCCAGGTCCCCCGAGCGTCCTATTATTCACAGGGAGGTGAGAATAAGGGTTCCACCTCCCTGTGAATAATAGAAACGAATGGGACATACTTATTTTGGGGGCTTAAGGGGAGTTTACAGTTCTTTAAAAACTTTTCTGCTTGTTATCATCTGTTTAAGAAACGTTCATCATTCCAGGTAATAAGAATATGACTAAAAGTGTCCATACACTATAGATTTACCTTCCAGCATTGCCACAGTGATTCCCTAATGGTTGTACATTGTTAAAGAACTGCCGCCTGATCTTTTTGAAATCAACTTTCGATTACAAAATGAATGGGCCAGGTAGAGAAGTTGCTGGAATGTCATAAATTATACACTGTGTTTAGATGTTTCATACATTCAAAGCTCTATATAGTGTACGGCCAACTTCTAACAAGCAGTCAAAAATCATTCTAGTAATTGCTTTCGATTAATAGACTGCTTTTCAATTTCAAACAGTTTATTGAGCTGAAGTTAACTGGACAAAAGAAAACTTTCTGACAATCCCACCCACTGCAAAGTTTTGAGCAGATTTCAACTTTAACAGCAGGCTGCACAAGAAATATGGACTATTGTAAGGGCCAGAGCCGCTCTCTGGCATCCACTTCTAATTGCAGCCATCAGTCATGGCTATGATGGTGATGTCACAGCCAATGTCTTACAACAGCTGTACTGCTTGCATGCTTTACGGCTCCTTACACTCAGAAAGCAGTAAAGGAGGAGGAATAGAGCAGTGGGGTTACTGGGGGATTTTAAGTAGATATCATGAGTAAGAAACACTGGAGAGAAAAGTAAGTATTGGGGGGTGATTACTCAAGTTTGCATTGATTGCTACTTCCCAATCGATTTTTGGTACTTTATTTGGTAAACTAAATAAGTTTACGGTATGTTCTAGCACAGGGGTGGGCAATTCATTTCTATAGCAGTCTATACACCTTCTAAATAAAGTACCTTGACCACGGATGTTTTGAAACCTGCAGTTGGCTCTTTACAGCCTTTTTCTTTTGATGTGTTCCAGTTTGTTGGGGCGGTGGTGAGAGCCCTTATTGGATTGTAGAGCCTTGTGAAGCTTTAACTTACTAAGTATTCAGAGAGCGCAGACCCTACTCAGGCCACACAAGAAACCTGGAATATGTGAAGGGCCAGAGCAATAGTTTCATCTTCATTCTTCTTAACATTAATTGATCTCATTATAGAAATGGACTTTTATATATAAATAAAACAAAAAAAACAGGGAACTTGAACCTTTGACCTCATGGGCTGTTTATTTCTTGTATTTAGACTGTTGAGGCAGCATCCCAACAGGTACATTTAGAAACTTATCTTTTGCTAGGAACAGAATGTAAGCAAGGTAGTAAAATTATCTCACTAGTTTGTATTGTTCCTGACTGGATGCTGACTAGAATATAAACAGCAGGGTAACAAACAGCTTTCAAAGTCTTATTAAGGACTTCTATATTGGTGTGGAAACATCTGTATAGAAATATGTGAATTGAGACAGTGAATAGTGGAGTCAGGAGCATGGTCAGTAGGTGAACATGTTCACAAATTGGTTGTGAGTTGTACTAGCAAGCCATTTATGTATAGAATCTATCTCTTACATGTACATAAACGTCTTAATTGAAGAAAAGCTTTCATGTTAGGATTAGTATTTGAGTTTGAATAAAGACATATGTTCATCTAGTCCACCCTACTCAGCAATACCCACATTTCCTGCCTAACTGTTGATCCAGAGGAGGGTAACAAAAAAACCTCCCCAGAATTATGAAAGGGAGAGGGGGAAATCCTTCCTGACTCCAAGTGGCAATCGAAATATCCCTGGATCAACTGTACTTTATGTATCAATACCTGCAACATTCCTTGTTTTTAGAAACTTATCCAGCCTTTTTTTTTTAAAACTATCCAATGAACCTGCCATCACAATATCCAATGGAAGACAGTTCTATAGTTGTACAGTTTTCACAGTGAAAAACCCTTTCCGAACTTGAAGACTAAACTTATTTTTTTCAAGTCTTAAGGTATGTCTGTGTGTCCTCTGACATGTCTTTTGGTGAACAATCGCCAGATAGTGTATTGAATGGCTCGCTAATGTATTTATACACAGTAACATTTCCCCACGCAGTGCATTTTCTCTAGTGCACTTAATTGTAACTTATCCAATCTGTCTTCATATTCAAGCTACCCCATTCCCTTATTATTTTAGTTGCCCTTCTCTGAACCCTCTCCATTTCCAAGATGTCCTTTTGTACACAGGATTCCAATATTGCACTGCATATTCCAAAAGAGGCCTTCCAATGCTTTGTAAAGATTGAGAATAACATTTTTCTCCCTTGAATCCACACCTCTCTTTATCCAAATCAATATCTTGCTGCTTTAGCTGTTGATGCCTGGCACACGCTACACTTAGTTTGTTATCCACCAAAACCCAAGATCCTTTTCCAACAGGGATTCACTTAACACAAAGCCATTTATAGTGTAAGTATCACAGGACTTTAAGTACAAAATGCATCACTTTACATTTATCAACATTGAATCTCATCTGCCACTTAGCAGCCCATATGACAATTTATCTAAATCCACCTGCAACGATTGCACATCCTTTGAAGTTTTTATGATCGACAAATTCTGTGTTGCCAGCAAACACATAAACCTTGCCGACATACAAGATATAAATAGATTTAAAACAGATTAAATAGAAGTGGCCCCAACACAGACCCTGTGGCACCCACTTAGAACTTTAGTCCATTTAATGAAGCCCCATTAACAACTATTCTCTGTATCCTAACCAACAACTAACTTTCTATCCATGTACAATATTCACCCCAGCCCAACAGACCTTAGCTTATACATTAGTTGCCTATGGGGGACTGTAACAAAAGCCTTGCAAAATCCAAGTATACTACATCTACTGCTTTGCCAGAGTCTAAATTCCTACTCACTTCCTCATAAAGCCAAGCAGGTAGTTTGACAAGATCTATTCCTACTAAATCCATGTTGATTATTTCTATAAGGTTAGTCCTTGAAACATACTCTAGAATATGTTCCCATATCAAACTTTCCAGTATTTTACTTACCACTGAAGTTAAACTTACAGGCCTGTAATTACCAGGCTGTGAACGACTACACTTTTTGAATATTGGAATTATATCAGCTTTTATTTTAATCCAGAGGCAAACATCCAGAC
This sequence comes from Hymenochirus boettgeri, assembly GCA_019447015.1. NCBI lineage: Eukaryota > Metazoa > Chordata > Amphibia > Anura > Pipidae > Hymenochirus > Hymenochirus boettgeri. The sequence goes on along the minus strand of CM033472.1, from coordinate 87,348,520 downwards.
ATAAGTGAATCTGCAAATTAAGAAACAATGACCTAGATAAAGTAACTTAGATGTATTTTATCCAGTCCAGAGGATTTATTAATATTAAGCTTATTTAGTGGTTTGTACCATATCCTGTTGACCAAAGTACACTGGCATCTTTTACATTATTATTGCCAATATAATCTATGCTATCTGTACTTAGATTTCCTATAGTGTATACAGAGGAATAATTATTGAAGACATTTGCTTTATCACCATCTCCATAACTAACTTATCCCTATTAATTAATGGTGCCACATTTTCAGTATTCATCTTACTACTCATATACTTAAAAATTGTTTAGGGTAGTTGATTCTTTGTTCAGCTTTCCTAACTTCATTATAATTTAGTAGTTAGCTTCATTGCTTTCTTACAATCCTTGTGACAGTTTTCATAATTTCTAAAGGCCCATTTCCATTCCCTCTGACTTAAAGGGTATGTCCATCCAAAAATTAACTTGCTTTCTAACTGTTTTACTAAAGAACAGGAGGTAAATGCACTATTTCTTACCTCCCGTTCTTCAGTGAATCTTGCAGGAGAGCAGGAGAAGGAGAACTTACCGAGATCGTTCCAGCGCTGACGAGCCGCGGCCGAAATCCCTGACGCCTCCGAGCATCTCCAGTCCTTTGCACAGTGCGCACATGCGAACACGTGCTAAGGAAGTGGAAGCGCCGGAGGCATCGGGGATTTCGGCCGCGGCTCTGTCAGCGCTCGAACGATCCCGGTAAATTCTCCTGCAAGATTCACTAAAGAACGGGAGTAAGAAATAGTGCATTTACCTCCTGTTCTTCAGTAAAACAGTTAGAAAGCAAGTTAATTTTTGGATGGACATACCCTTTAAAGGTTTTAAATGCCTTTTTCTTATAATTACATTACGAACGATCCCGGTAAATTCTCCTGCAAGATTCACTGAAGAACGGGAGGTAAGAAATAGTGCATTTACCTCCTGTTCTTCAGTAAAACAGTTAGAAAGCAAGTTAATTTTTGGATGGACATACCCTTTAAGTCAGAGGGAATGGAAATGGGCCTTTAGAAATTATGAAAACTGTCACAAGGATTGTAAGAAAGCAATGAAGCTAACTAAAATTAATAATGAAGTTAGGAAAGCTGAACAAAGAATCACTAACCCTAAACAATTTTTTAAGTATATGAGTAGTAAGATGAATACTGAAAATGTGGCACCATTAATTAATAGGGATAAGTTAGTTATGGATATGGGAAGATGGTGATAAAGCAAATGTCTTCAATAATTATTCCTCTGTATACACTATAGGAAATCTAAGTACGATATGCAAGATTATATTGGCAATAAAATGTAAAGTGCCAGTGTACTTTGTCAACAGAGGATATTGGTGCAGAAACCACTAAATAAGCTTATTATTAATAAATCCCCTCTGGACTGGATAAATACCTCTAAGTTCACTTTTATCTAGGTCATTGTTTCTTAATTTTGCAGATTCACTTATGTCTGGATGTTTGCCTCTGGATTAAAATAAAGCTGATATAATTCCATATTCAAAAGTGTAGTCGTTCACAGCCTGGTAATTACAGGCCTTAAGTTTTAACTTCAGTGGTAAGTAAAATACTGGAAAGTTTGATATGGGAACATATTCTAGAGTATGTTTCAAGGACTAACCTTATAGGAAATAATCAACATGGATTAGTAGGAAGATCTTGTCAAACTACCCTGCTTGGCTTTTATGAGGATGAGTAGGAATTTAGACTCTGGCAAAGCAGTAGATGTAGTATACTTGGATTTTCCAAGGCTTTTGTTAAAGTCCCCCATAGGCAACTAATGTATAAGCTAAGGTCTGTTGGGCTGGGGTGATATTTTGTACATGGATAGAAAGTTAGTTGTTGGTTAGGATACAGAGAATAGTTGTTAATGGGGCTTCATTAAATGGACTAAAGTTCTAAGTGGGGTGCCACAGGTTCTGTGTTGGGGCCACTTCTATTTAATCTGTTTTAAATCTATTTATATCTTGTACTGTCGGCAAGGTTTATGTGTTTGCTGGCAACACAGAATTTTGTCGATCATTAAAAACTTCAAAGATGTGCAATCGTTGCAGGTGGATTTAGATAAATTGTCATATGGGGCTGCTAAGTGGCAGATGAGATTCAATGTTGATAATGTAAAGTGATGCATTTTGTACTTAAAAATCCTTGTGATACTTACACTATAAATGGCTTTGTGTTAAGTGAATCCCTGTGGAAAAGGATCTTGGGATTTTGTGGGATAACAAACTTAAGTGTAGCTGTGCCAGGCATCAACAGCTAAGCAGCAAGATATTATATCTGTTGTATTCAATTAGATCAACTGGACTTGAAATGTAGTTCTTGAAGACGTTTCGCTAGTCATCCGACTGGCTTTCTCAATTCAGAATGACTTGTAACGAATCTGTGGCAATTATGTACCCTGGAAAATCCCAATTAGCATTTCAAGTCCAGTTGATCTAATTGAATACAACAGATATACCATGACCTGGATGAATGAGAACCTTCACAACCAGCAAGATATTGACTTGTATAAAGAGAGGTGTTGATTCAAGGGAGAAAAATGTTATTCTCAATCTTACAAAGCATTGGAAGGCCTCTTTTGGAATATGCAGTGCAATATTGGAATCCTGTGTACAAAAAGGACATCTTGGAAATGGAGAGGGTTCAGAGAGGGCAACTAAATAATAAAGGGAAGGGGTAGCTTGAATATGAAAGGCAGATTGGATAAGTTACAATTAAGTGCACTAGAGAAAATGCACTTGCGTGGGAAATGATTACTGTGTATAAATCATTAGCGAGCCATTCATACACTATCTGGGGCATTGTTCACCAAAAGAACATGTCAGAGGACACACAGACATACCTTAAGACTTGAAAAAAATAAGTTTAGTCTTCAAGTTCGGAAAGGGTTTTTCACTGTGAAAACTGTACAACTATAGAACTGTCTTCCATTGGTATTGTGATGGCAGGTTTCATTGGATAGTTTTAAAAAAAAAAGGCTGGATAAGTTTCTAAAAACAAGGAATGTTGCAGGTATTGATACATAAAGTACAGTTGATCCAGGGATATTTCCGATTGCCACTTGGAGTCAGGAGGATTTCCCCCTCTCCTCCCTTTCATAATTCTGGGGAGGTTTTTTTGTTCCCTCCTCTGGATCAACAGTTAGGCAGAAATGTGGTATTGCTGATTAGGGTGGACTAGATGAACATATGTCTTTTTCAAACTCAAATACAATCCTAACTGAAACATTTATGACATTACATTTATGACATTCCAGCAACTTTCTCTACCTGGCCCATCATTTGTATTCAGAAGTTGATTTAAAAAAGATCAGGCCGGGCAGTTCTTTAACAATTGTACAACCATTAGGGAATCACTGTGGCAATGCTGGAAGGTAAATCTATAGTGTATGGACACTTTTAGTCATATTTCTTATACCTGGAATGATGAACGTTTCTTTAAACAGATGATAACAAGCAGAAAAGTTTTTAAAGGACCTGTAAACTCCCCTTAAGCCCCCAAGTATGTCCCATTAGTTTCTATTATTCACAGGGAGTGAAACCCTTATTCTCACCTCCCTGTGAATAATAGGACGCTCGGGGACCTGGAACTTACGTTACACGCCGCTCCACTCGCAGCCGCTCCTGCACTGACAGCCGCTGTGTCCCGACCACGCGCCCTATCTTATGCGCATGCCAATTCAAAAGATAGGGCGCCGATCGGGACAGAACAGCTGTTCTGTGCAGGAGCGCTGCGAGTGGAGCGGCGGTAAGGTAAGTTCCCGGTCCCCCGAGCGTCCTATTATTCACAGGGAGGTAGAATAGCGTTCTATTCTCACCTCCCCTGTGAATAATAGAAACGAATGGGACTACTTAATTTTGGGGGTTTAGTGTTCCTTTAATGATCACAACACATTTTCTTAAAACCGTTTGTAAGTCTGTGAATGAGATGTCCAAACACTAATCACGAGACTCAATTACTATAGCTTAGAGACTTGCAGCAAACTGCATTGATTCTGTTACCGTAAGTATGCAATAGATAAATAGTTTCTTGTTCTTAAGGATAAGTGCACTGTAAAACTAAGTTATGTTCATTTGGAAGCTGCAGCTTTAAAATAACCGTTGCCATATTTTTTTTTACCTATGCCCCTCCAGAGCCTGCTTTGTGCCTTGGAAGTTGCTGACATCTTGTTACTGGTTTGCTGAATGTTAAGCTCCGCCCCTCTGAATTTCCTCTGCTTTCTCTGCTTGAGCCTCAAACAGTAATGCCTGTGATTTCCGTGCACTCTCCTGCTTGAGCATCAAACAGTAATGCCTGTGAGTTCCGTGCACTCTCCTGCCTGAGCCTCAAACGTAATGCTGTGAGTTCCGTGCACGTGCAGTGCATGGAACTCACAAGCATTACTGCTTGAGGCTCAAGCAGGAGAAAGCAGAGGAAATCTCAGAGGGGCAGAGCTTAACATTCAGCAAACCAGTAACAAGATTTAGCAACTTTCAAGGCACAAAGCTAGGCTCTGGAGGGCATAGGGAAAAAAATATTGGCAACAGTATTTTAAAGCTGCAGCTTCCAAATGAACATAACTTGATTTTACAGTGCACTTATCCTTTAATGTATGTAGACCATGCCACCTGTAATTTTCACTTGCTGCATTTTAAGTGCAATTTTTTTTTTTTATATAAATCTTTATAATAACATTTAGTATGAATACACTCAAATCTGTATTGCTGCTGTGCCAGCCTAAGGAGATGTATATGTTGGACATAGTGCTTACAGAACAATTACAGCCTTGGCTAGGTACATACTATGCAATTTTTTCAGGCCGATATTTCATTGCATGGTGTGTTTGCAAGCGGCGCCACCAATATCATTCAATTGGTATGATAGTACATCATGCCCAATTGTGTGGTCCCCTATGTTTAAAACTGCTCAGTGACCTCACTGAATAATATGTATGCAGCTCAAAGCAATATTGTTTTCGATAATCCTATTATTATTATAAACGTATTTTTAATAATAAACTGTACAGCTTTTACCTATGTGCCAATTAAAGGATAAGTACACTCAAAAACAAATTAAGTTTAAATGTAATAAGCCTACCTGTGCCCCAGTAAGTTTTTGCCATCTTGGATCACGTCTTCAGTCAGCTAAGCTCCGCCCCCGCCGAGACTTGCTGGACCTTGTTGCAAACTGTTTCTAAAAATCACAGGCAGTTTGCTCTGTGCACGCACGCGTGTGACGCCATGACGTGAGCGACGTCATCACGCTGCAATGTGCTGTTACTAGCTGATGTCACGTGCGCTCGGCACGAGCAAACTGCCCCTGATTTTTAGACAGTCTGCAATAAGGTCCAGCAAGTCTTGGGGCGGAGCTTAGCTGACTGAAGACATGATCCAAGATGGCCAGAACTTTACGGGGCACAGGTAGGCTCTGAAGGGACCCCCCAAAAAAAATTAAAAAAGGGAAAAGGTTAGTTAAAGATACAGCTATCATTTAAACTTAATTTGTTTTCTGAGTGTACTTATCCTTTAAACACCACGACAGCCACCTCCTAGTGGACTCAATACTTTTTGTTTTTCTTTAAAACCTTATTTTTTCTCCCATACCCCCTCCTTACATGTCACACAGCAATTTTCCAAATCTGAGTTCTGCTTCTTTATTGATTGTAAATGCTGGAAAAAAATCTCCCATAACTCCTATCTCAACTCTTATTGCCATTTCTTCTCTTCCACAGACTCGACTACCTCACCTTTTCTGAAGGACTCCAAACGACTGCTCCCTCTCTCTAGTTTCTATGGTTACTAAATGCTCAAAATGTTTTCTTCAGTGTTTCTACTACTCCTATTGTTATCCCCCACCCTTCCCTCGTTTGAAAGGCAAAATCCTTTTCTACTCTTCTTTTGTTTATAGCCTGTATGTTAGCTCAGCCTAATCTGTTATCCTGATAATAATGTCATTTGCAGCAAAATATGCAAAGTTAAAATCCAGGTGCACTAAACTCCCGGTTTTTGCCTGAGGTTATTGGATTTGCATGTCATTAACACTAAAATATTGTAATCTCAGGTTTACATATAACTGTGTTACGTATGGTGTAGGTTCGTACACACTTGAAGATTTTTACCAACCCCCGAGCCTGACGAACCCGGCAACGAATGGCCTAAATATATGCGTTTAGTTGGGGGTCGTTCGGCGATCTGCCGGCGGGGTCGGTCGGGGCTCGGGGGTCTGGTAATAAAAGGTCTAGCACTTTGCATGTTTAATTGTTATATCACTATGGGGGGCAGACTACATTTTGCACTACATTATCACTAGTGTCTTTATAGTCAGAGCTGTCACACTGAACAAATTTGCAGAATATGGTAAATGTGTATGAATAGGGATCGTTACTACAGTAGAGAGAGAATGACATCGGACCATGTAGGGGCACATCTAACACCGTGCACATCTAACTCCTGTGTATTTGCAATGATCGTTCAGCTTTACATATCCTAATACATACATTTATACACTATAATACTATACCACCAGGTTCCTCATGTACCTCTTCAGCTCACTAGCTCCATCACAGTGGAGTGATACAGTAAGTACCTCCTCCAATATTAACCATTTGATAAGTACACTCTTGAGAAACCCAGAGCTGTGCTGAGATCGGGTTTGGCTCTGCAAGTTGTTTTCTCTAAATGTACCGATTAAATGGTGGATGTTGTAGGGTAGGTAAGTACTTTAATAAACCCAATCTCCTCAGCAGTTGCAGGATTAATAGTTTTCTATGCTGCTGTCAATCACGGAGCAGACTGGATTTTTTTTGAAACAAACAAATGCTGCTTCCACAGTTCAATTACAATGTAACAATCTGTGTAACTATGGGCACCAGGAGAAGTAGAACAGCAGACTGCATTGAACAAGCAGAAAGAGGGATTCCAAGCACCAGTAATCCCCCAACCTCAACACGCCACGTGAGAAGGGCCAGGGACTCTCCTTGGAGGGCCGTAGTTTGAGGACCCCTGAGTCAAATGCTCTGGAAAAGGCAGGAGGATGTGACCCCCATCATTGGTGAACCGACTATAATTGTTTCTTAGCATACATTTAAAGGGAACTGGGAAGGTGGACATACCGTCTAATAATATTTTAACAGCATTAATGTTGCCAGTTTAACATTATCCTCTTTTGCTGGAAATATTGACTTTTTTGTAGAACTAGTGCAAGTGAAGATTTGGTCTTTTAAAAGGTGTTACCAGCAGCAGAGAAGCTTGGGAAAAAGAGAAACATTTTTAAAGTTAAAGATGTGGGCTTATTTAAAGTGGGTCAAAATTCTGCCTGGGCTGTTAATCTGCAGAAAATGATTTCTACAACTAATGGAATGTAAAAAGTTAGCATCTGATAGGTGCATATAACAACACAGGCAACATTTTGGAATCACCTTTAAAATAGCTTGGATATGTTTTACATACTTGCTAACCTAGCAGATGATAAACTGTAACATTGGTGGAGTGAACGGGCAGGGGCCTAACCATGTCACATTCAGCTTTGCCCTGGGATTCTGATACAACCTGGCATGCTCAGTGTGATTTTCCTTTGTTGACAGACAGGTGTCCATCAGCTACTTTGTATCTCCCTGCCAGAAATTTCACAGAGAATGTTTCTCTTTAGTAAATCAAAAAATAAACGTAACAGTAACTTGAAAAGGTAAGAGGCTTGATTTAAACGAAACTGTAAATAAGAATCATTGCAGCTTAAAGGGTATGAAAAAACAGAGGATGGCGAGAAGGCAAATGTAAGATGTAACTACATCTCCGATGTTGCCCCAAAGAAAGAAACTTAACCCTGAAGAAAGTCTGGCTCAGTGCCTTTTCCCTTAGCAATGAACATATCATATACAAGTATGTTGAGCTTCCATTCATTACCTGGACACATTCATTTGTAGAAGGCCTGCAGGATTTGCATTGACGTAAGTTAGTCAATGTCACTTGATCCTTCATCTTCAGTTACATTGTCTTTTGTCATAGGCAAATTTTAATTCCATCTGCATGTGTTTCAGTTTAGAACAATGCTTAAAGTAAGTGTATATACAAAATGATAAAGTTTCTTCAGTTACCCACAATGGCAGAACCAAGACAGTTTTTGAAATCATCACATTTGTATTTATTTATTTACAAATCTGTGTACAAGATGATAATCACCTATACCGGTGAATGGTATTTTGTGTTTGTTTTCTTTCTTCCTTCAGGATCATGCCTTGTGGGTATCTGGCAAAGGGCACATGTTGCCCAAACATGCCATGGGGATCACCAGAAAGCAAATAATGCAGCTTAAAATGTCATACCTTTTTTCTAAAGCCTCCAATTTTTCCAACTGTTTTATTGTTTACAGATAAAATGAACCGAAATAAATCATGAGCAGGTGTAATTAAAGCATCTGGAACACATTTACCTCCTTTAAATAAATGGCGAGGAGTGTGCACTGTGGACCCCATTTGCATTAAAAATAACTTGTTCTGTTTATATATAAGAAAATTGTCCCAAGTCTTAGTGTATATGGTTAATCATATGGTAAAAAAGGCCTTGTTACCACAAGGCTGTGTCAGGTGGGAGAATTATGTCAGCATATTGCAGAATTGTGTAAAGGGTCACTATACTCACTCAACTTTACATTATCTGAAAGTACAATTTGAGAAAAGTAAAATGATGTACTCACATATTTATCTGTGCTTGCTTTGTCATTAAATTATTAATGTTTAGTGAGTGCTCCTAATTGCCCCCACCCTCCCTTAAGGTGGCCATACATTAGCAAGATTTTACTTCACCGGCCAAGCGATTTCACGACATTAGACCGATCCTGCCAGAAGCACCTTTCCTGTTCTTCTTTGCGACCGACTGCGCACCAAAATGAATGGGATTTGCGATCGCATTTTGTTACAAAGAAGAACTGGAAGGGCGTTTCGCAGGATCAGTCGGTCGCGTAAGTAAAACTTCCTGATGTATGGCCACCTTTACTCACTGTTTCCTTGTAGTGTCTGCGACACTTATAAGTTCTGCACAGCCACCATGGACACTGCCTCTGCTACACTTACATCTCCCTCCCCCTACCTTCTTTTCTCTGGTGATTCTCTTAATTGTTGCAGAAAGTGTGCTGGTAGACAGCCAAAGATCCTAGTAAGAGGTCAGGGATGGAACATATATATAATTTCTGCTTCTGGACTGACAGGTCTTTCCCTGTAAATGCTGTGATGTCAAATTATGATTTCTCAGAATCTACAGCTCGGATTTAAAATCCAAGAAAAGTTTTTAAGAAGGGGATCTTGCTCTAAATGTATAATTTTTGAAAATATGATTTTTTAATAGTTTATCTTGTAATGGAAGGTATTTTAGCATTATCATGACTTTATATATGGCATCCGGTTCATATTTGTAAACCACTGTACAATTTTTTTAAAAGTATCATGTCTAGTACTTTCCAATTTTGATTAAAATGAAATGTTAGTCTACAATAAAAAGGAAAAGTTGCACTATATGCTACACTATAGTATTTTTCTTATTATATAGTACTGTCTAATGAAGCGTTTTTTCAGAGGACATGCAGCTGAATCCCCCCCCCCAATATTACATATCGACAAAAATTTAGTAACTCATATCCTTTATTTACATTTCTTATCAGTTTGGGAGTACTAGCAGATGGCGAGAAAGGCATCTCTAGGATACATGTCTTCACTAAAAAAAAAAAAATTCCTGGAGCAGGGCGATAGGATTGATGGCTTTTACCTCCAAATATAATTTTGTTGAGGAGTGCCAGCATGTACAGTTTTCATCTGCCAGTTTAGTGTCCTGGATTTTCCCATATTAAAGGGTATGTCCACCCTTAAACCTATTTTTTAATATAGCCTTCCCCCTGGTCCCCCAGCCCCAACCGCATTATTTTTATTTTTAGAAAGCCCCCCAAACTTACCTCCCCTCTTTCCTCCGCCGCGCTCCTTGCCAGATGCTCCAATATAATAGTTTATCTTGTAATGGAAGGTATTTAGCATTATCATGACTTTATATGGCATCCGGTCATATTTGTAAACCACTGTACAATTTTTTTAAATATCATGTCTAGTACTCTCCAATTTTGATTAAAATGAAATGTTAGTCTAACAATAAAAGGAAAAGGTTGCACTATAGGCTACACTATAGTATTTTTCTTATTATATAGTACTGTCTAATGAAGCGTTTTTCAGAGGACATTGGCAGCTGAATCCCCCCCCCCCAATATTACATATCGACAAATAATTTAGTAACTCATATCCTTTATTTACATTTTCTTTCAGTTTGGAGTACAGCAATGGCGAGAAAGGCATCTCTAGGATACATGTCTTCACAAAAAAAAAAAATTCTGAGCAGGCGATGATTGATGGCTTTTACTCCAAATATAATTTTGTTGAGAGTGCCAGCATGTACAGTTTTCATCTGCCAGTTTAGTGTCCTGGATTTCCCATATTAAAGGGTATGTCCACCCTTAAACCTATTTTTATATAGCCTTCCCCCTGGTCCCCCAGCCCCAACCGCATTATTTTATTTTGAAAGCCCCCCAAACTTACCTCCCCTCTTTCCTCCGCCGCGCTCTGCCAGATGCTCCAATCACAGATCGACTGCCGTCCCCCCTCTGCTTGCATTCCTCGCAAGCAGAGGGGGGGACCGGCAGTCGCATCTGTGATTGGCTGAGCGGCAGCCATCACGGACGCAGCTGCCGGCAGCTCACTTCGGCGGAGGAAAGAGGAGAGGTAGTAAGAGTTTGGGGAGCTTTCTAAAAATAAAAATCATGCGGTTGGGGCTGGGGGACCAGGGGGATTACTATATTAAAGGGGATTAACGCTAGGGGAGGGAATCCGGAGAGGGAGGGGAGAAGGGCTGCAGTACACATGCCAAACTTCTCCCGAGGCCAGGAGGAGGCAGAGTGGACTCTGCTAGCCTCCTGGGGGCAGTTTTTGGTGGGGGACTACAGAGAACCTATGGAGCTGGGATGTGAGGTAAGGATTAAACTACACTACATGGTGGGGCCAGTAGTTGGGGGGATTATAGTTTGGGGTGGACATGCCCTTTAAAGATCGTTAAGAACGAGGAACATTGACAGAAGCTGTTTTGTTTGTCCTGGCGCTCCTTTACAGAAAAAAACATTGGGAGAAAGGAATAACCAATCCAACCTCCCTTTCCCATTGAATGTTATTTGTTTCTCCATTAAAGAGAGAAATCTATGCTATAGGCTAAACTACTAGAAAATCTGAAGCAGCAACTAAGCATTGGGAGATTTTCTTTTGAAAGTGAGCCAGATTTTAGCTGGTGTATTTGCTTATAACTTTCTTATAACACCTTCACATGGAATGTAATATGGTAATGGAACTTTTGTCTTCCGAAAAAGATTTACAAGTACAAAAAAGTGCTGAGCAACCCGAATCGCTGGGAAGTGGTTCTGAAAGAGATAAGACATTGGTGGATATGGCACTTAACTCTCCGCTGCAGGATGACTCATTCATCAGGCTCCACTAGAAATTATATCTGTTACTCTCAGAGTGAGCGCTGCTTATCATTGTTATATATAAAGCAGCAAACATTTAAAGGTGCACCTATTGTATATTTTAGAAACCAATGTTTGTAATTGGATACACCAATGGATTCAAATCATTAGTGTCCAATTCATTTTATGCATTCTTTTTTGAGTTCATTGTTGTGTTTAATTTGACATAATGGCTATACATTCCTCATATTTGCAGTTTAAAGCTCAAACACTTTCGCAGATGACTTTTTGACAGATCACTCTGTACCCAAAATTCCTCACAGTTTAATGTAAGCAAATGTTAAAAAGTAAATCATTTTAGTCAGTAGTCCGTAATTTTTAATAAAGTCAGTGTTTTGTATAATAAAATCATGCACTTCATTTTGGTGTAACTGTGGCTGACCGATTCACTGCCAGTTTGTAACACACTGCTAAATTCAGAGCTGCAGTGCTGGGAATTGTAGATTTTATTAAGCACATGTTAGGAAAAACACTTTAGATACCCTTTAAATAAATTATCTTGGCATGACATTTAAATGGCTCTACAATCATGTGATGCAATGTTCTCAAATCAGAAAGTGAAAATTGCTATTTTTTCCCTTAGTTTTTTCAAGTAGGTCATTGCAGCTTTAATCATTAGAAACATGACAGATGTTTAGTGGAATGGCTATGGTTTCTGTTTTGTGTTTTTAATAACGGTTGTTTGAGTTTTGTTGTTATGTCTTGAAAGAGGGAAGATAACGGTCAATGATTTATTCTTACAGAACATTAATCACCACTCAGGAGCATGAAAGCATTATCGTGGAAGTGAAAGCCTTTGATATCTCTCTAATAGGCCTTTCACTCTGTTTAGCATGCTTGGTTACTAATAAATTGCAAGTTTGTTATATCTTTGAAAATGTAATAGCCATATTTATTGATTCAGTTATTTAAACAGCTGACAAGAAAATCCATTCTGTTTTTATCCTAAAGCGAGAATTTCAAGCTTATTTCCTTTTTCTTATTGTACAACTCTTAGCCGTTGATGGCTTTTAAAGGTTGCCTCAAATAAAAGCTGATATTACAGAATAGATCCATTCATCTACAGTGCACAAAAATATAAAAATTCTGTTTGGTAGCTTTTTAGGGCCACTGCTGGCACTGAGTTTAATATACCACAAAATAAAGATGCCAAACTGTTCCACACTTGAATCCATTCAGAACATTTTTCGATCATAGCTGCTCAAAAGATATATTGAAGAACACAAACAAACATTGTTGCAGGCAGTTTGCCAGTTTCATGGAGGCAGTAAAAGGGGGAAAATAATAAATGACCAAAAAGAAGAGAAGAAGAATGCCATTTCCCCCTCATATTTACATTAGATCAGGAAGGCCCTCATGTTGATGGTTGTCTAACAATAATGAGGTTTCATAACTACTAAGCCTGTAAACAGACATCCCTGCAAAATGTTATCATAAAAGCTAGTTATTTTTATATAAAGAAAAAATTGTTAACTGTTACTTTTTTCAATCTGCAACAGGATTAATAACTAATCATATGCTGAAGTTTTCAGTTTGAAATCTGCTGAAGAAGACATGCAGATTGGGCATGATGATCAGTTCAGTCCTTCTAATCAAAATTCAATTGATCGTATGCACTACCATCAATGCGTGAATGGCTAGCTTTAGTTTCGTGGAATTTATTGGCGTATAGTAGATTAAATCATTGTGCACCACAATTGTGGCATCATATGCACACATTCACTATTATGCATATAAAGTTCTTATTTTGATGCATTTAGATTTTTAGTTTGTAGTCAATCCAAATAACTATGTGACTACAACTCACACCAACTTCTCACAACATATAGTATATATATCTTCTTTATAGCACTCCACTCCCATCAATATTCGGTGCATGCCCCAGGGAATACAGCTTAGTTTTCCCAAGGTCAACAAGTGTTGGAGGTAGCACTCAAAAATTAGCCTTTAAATGTATTTATTTATACATTGAGCTCAATCCTTAATTACTTTTAGGTGCTGTGCAAAGGAGGCACTTAAATACCAAACATATATTAAATGAATTACAGCTATAAGAGTTAAACATATGTGTAAGCAACGAAGGGTAATCACTTACATGAGGTTAAAATAGATACTTTTAGTACAACAGCCCTCCAAGGAATATTACATTACCCCCCTTCCTATTGCCCAGTTCCACCCATATGACCTCCACTTTAACCTTCATATCGCCAGTTATCTCTTCTTATAAATTTGGCTTCAACACTTGTTTAACATAAAAACATACTTTTCCCCCTTTCCTATTTTGTTTATCCTGTCTAAACAAGGATTATCCTTCTAAATTTACAGCCCAATCGCAAGAATTGTTCAACCATGTTTCTGCTAAAGCTATAATTTCATACTTTTCAGTCAACGCCATTATATCCAATTCTCCCATTTTATCAGCCAGGCTTCTTGCATTGGCAAACATACATTTTAGATTATGATCTTAATCGTAATTTATTTAATACTGAAAAATTAAGTTCAGTTCTACTTAAAACGAATAGTTCACTGTAAAATGAAATATTCCTTTAATGCATTGATTAAAGACCGGGAAGTTAAGGAGCTATGCCCTACCTCCCGTTCTTCAATCAATTTCTGTGGAGCCCGGACCGAAGGTAGAAGAAACTTACCTTTCACGCAATCCTCCGCTGTCATACTGACAGGCCCCCACCGCTTCCTGGTTCTGATTAACTATAGCACACTATAGTTAATTAGAACCAGAAAGCAGTGGGGGATTTCAGTGTGACAGCAGAGATTCTTGTGAATGGTAAGTTTCTTCTATCTTCGTTCCTCCGTCTTGTTTTGAGGATCCTATATATACAGTATGCTTTTCCAGTAGCAGAGGATAGCATACCAGTTCTCAAATAAAAACAGTGCAGGTCAGTTTTCATGATTCAGACATGATTACTTTCATCAGCTACAAAGCTACACCAAAAACTAGCGATCGACACATATGTTAACAACATCAGCGAATTATACAGTGAATTGCATTTCAAGTGTTTCTTTTGTAAAACTCTTTCCCAGTTTACATTTTAAAAATGCAAGTCATTGTTTTTCAAAGGCAACAGAGCAAAGAATCCACCAAGTAAATTGATTTGGTTTTGTGTGTTGAAGAGGGGAAGGGTTTCCTGTATTTTATGGACAAAGGTAGTTTTTCAGGCTTTTCCTTTTCTGCATATAGTAATAACTTCCATTTTACAAAACAGCAAGCTCAATTCCCAATGTCTCCTTTTAAAACAGATTGCAAATGGGGTAAAAATGTAATTATATATACATCATTATTTTATATCTTTATTAAAACATTATAAAGGTAAAAATAATGGTAAATTAACACATTTCACATTTCCTATTTTGTGGATTCAGCCTTCCCTGCATCCATTTTTTAAATTTACACTTATTTTGTTAATTTTTCTCTACCTCTTCTTTTCATATCTTGGTTTATTTTGTGCACCCCTAATTCTTCAATTCACTTTCCATTCCATTGGCAGCTGCTTACATATTCATTGATTGGTCTGAGAACTGGAGAATCTGGAGGACAATGATTCTTGAGCCATCTTTGCAGCGTGGCAAGGTACATTATCCTTCTGAAAGGAGCCAACTGGTGTAAACATCCATTAAATAACAGCCACATGCATATGTCAGAGGAGTGGCCCAAAAAACAGGTTATATTTTGTTACAAATTATGTCAATGAACATCACCAACTATTTGTTTGTGTTTTGTTAAAACTATATGCTAAGTGGAATATGTATCTATAAAAATAAAGTTATAAAATAAAAAAAATAACGCCCACATGAATTTCAGGACCCAAGGTTTCCCACCAGAACAAGGTATACTGTGGTATCTGACACTTATTTATCAGCAGGAGATCCAGAACTAGATCCTTTAAGTCCTTGTTCATGGGCTTCCATGAATCAGACTTCTTTTTAAAGCATATCACACAGTTGTTCAACTGGACTGAGATCTGGCAAATTTAAAGGACAATGATAGAAAAGGAAACATGATTTAGATCAGATCAGGTCACCTAATTGCATTGCTCTGTGGTTCATTTCCAATGCTCACGTGTACATTGTAGTTGCTTTTGGCAGAAGATATGGGTCAGCATTAGTAGTCTGTGCACTGGGTCCTGACATCTTTCTAATTTAGCTCTTGTCCAAATTTTTCAAATCATTATGCTTGCCTTTATGAATGGGACAGATGGTTGTCCAATGTCGGGTGGTAAGCTTGAAAAACTATGGTCAGCATTAGAGGAAACCCCAAGAGAAAGAGAGCTAATACAAGCTTATTCATTTTAAAACAAGAAAATTTGAGGAGCTATGTATATTCTCGGTGCCTTTATCTGCAAAAATATGTTTATAAAAGAAGAATATACTGGGAATTGCTTTAGGTCAAGACTTTTGGAATGAATGACTAGTTCTTAAAATACAGTGTCTAAATACAAACTGTTATCAGCTGTAATCATTATAATAACACAGTTTAGCCAACTGACCTTAAAATATTAAACATGGCTTACAGTCTTACACAATGAATGTAACAATTCAAATACTAAAAATCACTATATTTCTTTAAAGTGAAGGCCTGGTCTATGCATTGCTGGAAGTTGCAGAAATTTGTCAAAGTATTCTAGATCAGTGGGATGAAAAGTAGATGCAGAAGAAAAGTATAATCTAGTAATGTAATTATATAACTTTCTTTTGAAAATGGTGTTATCAACACTCTAATGAACCTTTGTACTTCTATACTGTTATTATAGCAATAACTTGATTCTGAGAACCAGGAAACACATAATTTGTAGAAACATGTTCAAAACTTTTTTTTCATTCGCACCTAAATAGGGTTTGTTTTATGGCCAACAGGGCTGTTTATTGCTTCTCTATAGCACTAAAACAGCAATAGAGATCAGGAATTTCAAAGTCTGAATATGCTATGTTACTTGATATTCTATTCAAATCAAATGGGTAAACTACGCATTAATAACTGATGTTCTATTCAAACTTCATCATGCTAAATAAAACAGTTTCAGGGAGAAACTCAGAATGTAAAAAGACAGCATTGAAGTTGGTCTTGATTTCATTAATGATTTCTCTATTGTAACTATACAACGTTTGCTTTTCTCCAGGCTGAAATTTAAGCCAATTAAAATTTTTGGGGGTCAGTGGTGATTTCTTATTTTCACATTTCTTTTAGGTGCTACTAGTCAGTCCGTCATTTAAACTGATGTCTAGTTGCATGGGTCAGTGACAGTAATTTGCCACAGAGTTGGCTTGTAAAGTGAAAAGTTTAATTTAAAAAGCTTAAAAATATTGCAAAGTTCCCCATTATCCCTTCTGCATATGTCTGGAACAGAGACAGATATTATCATGAGGATTCTTTTTAGCCCTGTTTGTGCTCCAAACAGCTGCTGTTGAGAACACAACTTACCCTTGTCAGCCGTCATCAATGTTCCCTCTAACTTACAATCAGCTGTGTGCTCCTTACCACCGCACTTATATTCCAGAAGATTTTTATGTGTGCACCACTTTAACCTGTGTGGCAGGCCTACAGAGTTGTGTGCGGGTGAATGAGCACACAGCTTAGAGGGAACAGTGGCTGTCATGCTACCTGGCTAGCAAAGCTTGGCAAGAGTTATCACTATGGAGTGTTATTAGGAATTGCCCATATCACTTTATATAGAAGAAAATACAAACAACATACATTCAGGCTTGCTTTGGGGACCTACAAAAGCACATAGTGTCACAACAGCTAGAAACATTTGTATCCAGGCTAGCAGCTATTTAACACCTAATATGGCTAACAATATAGTGCCTAGATACTTTTTCCCCCTACACATTTAATTTAAAAAATCAAGTCCGAAGCAATGAAAATTTTCGGTCAGTATGTTTAAGTATTCTCATGGAATTGAGAAAGTGATGTCACTTAGATCTGTGTAAAAGTCCAGCAACTTTTGTTGAATCATTGTGGAATCAGACTACCTTCCCAGACACTCCCCCTCACTACAGAAAAGAACAGGTTGGCTAATGCCCAAGCAGCCTGTTCTAGTAACAGATCATTGAAATGATCCTTGAACAATTAATCATCATCTAATTGGCGATCTTCTAATAATTGGAATAGCATCTGCATAGCTTATTATGGGCTTTCTTTTTTACACTTGCAAGCGGAAGGTCAAGAAATGTATCTCAGTGAGAAATGAAAGAAATACTGATTTTTGGTTAAGGCAGTGTGTGAGTTACTCTTCTGAGAGGCTACATGGTTGGACATTTTGTACAGTAACCTCTGTGATGTTTTCCAGTTGCCTGTTTGCATGTTACATCATGTGCTTATATGTACTTTGGAGCCAGACTGGTGTTATTCTTGAGAAAATATCAAAAGCATAAGCACAAGTATATAGACGCAAATTGAAAAGAAAAATACTATTGCATTAAATAGTACCAAAAATGGTTGCCTTTTATTATGATATAGGAAGCCATTAGTCACAGCAGAATCTTTACATAGGGTTGAAAAGTCATTGTCCATTTACACATGAAACTGTTTCATAAGTAAATGTGTCACATTAGAGGAATTATTGCTATGGTACTCACCTTCCACTGCAGAGAATGGAACCACTGATCTCTTAAATAGCTGTTTGCTGCCTGCAAACAAAATAAAGAGGAAGATGTTAGGTTTTTGGTAAATCCCTCGAGTATAACAGCTTAATATACATCATACATAGAAAAAAACTGAAACAGAAACTTTTCATGACTTTAGAGGATATTTAGGACTTTATATATAAAACATTAAAGGACAACTAAACCCTAAAAACAACCATTCCCCCTGAATCTATTATTCAAAGGAGGTAGGGGCAAGTATTCCTACCTCCCATTTTACTTTTTTAAAAAGTAATTTTTGAAATTTAAAGGCATAATCATTTAATTGCATTTTTTGAAAGTAAAAAACACAAATGGGAGAAACATTTTTTAATCTACATTTCTACTTGCTGAATAGAAAGCATATCTGAAGTAAGCTTTCTGCCACATGATTTATCATTTGATCACTTCCATGTGCGAGTCTTCGTTTGCTATATGAACCTGTGATGCTGTTCCCCATGAATTGTTCAGGCTAAAGAAGGGATTATTGTTCATTTTCAATATCAGACTCTGCTGCTCTGATTAAATGTATACCCAGTTCAGAGCAAATATTTACATACACTGCAGGAAGCAGATACTAAAAGTTCATTGTTGTTTGTACACCACACTGGCCCTGTTTGGAGGCCAAAGAAGTGTCCATAAAAGACAGATATGATATTTGTTGATTAGGAGATTCCAGGAAGTACGTATTTTTGATAAGAAAGGTGGGTACTGTTAACCTTGGGATTGTAAACTAACCTCGGGAAGCACAAACCTCCTCCCTGCACATGACCGCATGTTGTCTTTTTATGGTAAGACTGATCTATACAATCAAAGGAGAACTAAAGCCAGTAATTCGCAGATGTAGGTTTGCACGCTTTTATTTGTACGGCAAAATCCTGGGCACAGAAGCAAGGACTATGTAATAACATTAAGAATTTTAATTTAAAAGAAAAACACAGACATACATCAGGCATCCCACCCCTCACGGGGCCTCTGGAACGCCCTCTTTTCTTCGGCACGCCACTTCTGTGACGTAATTTACCTCACGCTCCCCCTAACAACGCCTCTCCTGTGACGTAAATTACGTAACATGTAGTGGCCTGCCCATAACCCCACCCGCTTTGCGACATCATTGACGTCTGCTCGCCCTAGCCCCACCCCCTTTGTGACATCATGTCAGTCAGCTCCCCCCCTTCTCCCCACCCTGCCTGAGCCATATTCAGCAAATAAAGTTATGATGCACAGACCTAAATCTGGATCTGATAGGAAAGGGTAATTGGGGATAAATATAATGGCACCAAAGAAATCACAGAAGAAGTATCCCCCTAATAGTTATTTACCCTAACCAACTGACCGTCAGTAACATCGGCAATGTGAAATTAAAATATAAATATTTATTCGATATGCATTAAAATGTACAAAAAACAAAGTGCACATTAAAAACTACAAAGAATGGGGATCATCCAGTATGTCAAAAAGCAGAAAACCTCAGTAGGGGTGGAGGTAGTTAAGTCTTGAATAATCTCCCCCCTATGCAAATCGAAGTAGTGAGGTGGGTGTGTGTGTGGGTAGTTTATAACATTCCCCTCACAAACATTCTCAAGATATACAGAAGGGACATTCCTAAAGTGAATCCCAATTCGGATGTATGAATTCCCCAAGAAAGTTAAAGATAGTGACTAGATCCACATCTCAGCAACACATGAAAGGCTTCTAATCTGAACGCCTTGGGCAGTAAAATTTGCCTCAGAAGGTGCCTGTATTACACCCCCCTCGAAACACAAAGGCATCTCGAGGAGGATCAGCAGCCAGAGAGTGCAGCAGATCAGTAGTAGAAAATGCAGATTAAAAAGTCATATAGGAAAAGAGCATAAACCCTGACGCGTTTCGTCCCTTTCAAAGGGACTTAATCATAGCTGGAAGGGTTTGCCGGTGCTGGACAGTATTTATCCCCCCAGTCATATGATCTGGGTTTGTGATAGGTGCACTTAAGACCAATCACAGTGCGGGTTGTGAGACACACCCCGCTAATCCCTCCTACAGTAGCGCACAAAGTTACGTCCGCTCCGTAGTGTGCTTAACCATGGTAACCCGATGCTACGGCGGGACAAGTTTCAGGTTTCTGTTAGATTCACAAACAATTGTGTATCTAAAAGAGAAGGAGAAGGCTAAACCTCTCAATTTTGTGGTCATATAGTTGAAAGTATAATACTTTTACCATATCAAAAGCACAAAGAACATATAGGCTAATGATATGGTGACACATAATATGTGAGTTCAATCCATACAGGGTCCTGATATGTCGGAAATGGACTGTACCAGGTAAGTGGTATTGGAAGTTCCTGCAGTCCTAGGCTGGACTGTAATAAGGTAAGTAATGGTTAAAAGCAACAGATTCTATGTGGAGAATACAGTTATAGAGTGTATGGGTAATATCTGCACTCCATACCTGGTTGTTCATGTATATTTAGTAATTACAGAACGCATTAAACTGTATTTTGTCATTGAGACCGACGGGTGCCAGTGCATTCAGTAAAAAGATCCAATGGCTCTCATGTTTGAGTGTTTATTTTCCCTATCACCTCCTCTGATCCCTAACGGTACTTTTTCCAGAATGAACCATCTGAGGCCTTCGGTTGATGATGCGTTGTGATATCTTAAGAAATGACTGGCATGTTCGTCAATTTATCCTGTCTCTGTTTTTCCATGTGGCTGTCCGTATATTAGACAGTTGTTCAATTACCGATCTTTCGCTCTCCGCGAGGTCATCCAACATATTTCTTTTTGGCATGGACAGATCAGTACGTAAATTACTGATTCTGTTGAACAATTGAAGTATCCATTGAATAATGCTTCTTTCCAAATCGGTCCACAATGTGATCTGTCGTAGTGTATTGTTACATACACAGCAATGGCCACATTTGAAAAAACCTTTAGAAGTAAGGAAAGTTTTAATATCCTTTCGTTCTCTAAAATGACTGTATACCAGTTTGTCCCTTAATGTAGGGGCACGTTTGTATATGAATGTAGGTTTTGAAGGATTTTGTTAGATATAGATCTGTCACACATGAGGATGTTCCAATTGTTTTTAATAATTATTTCCACTGATTGGTAGTTGTCATTGAATGTGTGATGAATCGTATTTGATCACCCAATGCCTGTTTGCGTGGTTTAGGTTGCAATAGGGTTTCCCGGTCAGTTCTCAGTGCTTTCCTGTAAGCTTTGTTAATTTGATTCATAGAGTAACCTCTCTCTTGTTTGAAGCGGTTTTTCATTTCTATTGCACGTGCTTTGAAATCTTCCGTTCGGTACAGTTACGGCGTAACCTTAGGAATTCTCCAGATGGAATTGATTTTTTTTGATTTTTTCACATTTGGGTGGTGAGCACTGGTATGATGTAAATGCTATTGGTGGCAGTTTCTTTTCTGAATAAGTCTGATTTCAAAACACCTTCTACTTTCCTGATCGAAATATCCAGAAAGTTTACCTCAACTGGATCAAATTGTGTTGTTAGTTTGATATTTAGATTGTTATCATTCAGGATGGACAAATCGTGTATTTGTCAGTAGGACCATCCCAAAGAAAAAGAGGTCATCAATGTATCTAGACCACAGAGAGATATATTCCTGGTATTGGGAGCATATATTCTCTCCAAATACATATGTTTTCCTCCCACCATCCTAGGATAAGGTTTGCATATGTTGGTGCACATGCCGTTCCCATTGCCGTCCCTCTAGTTTGTAGATAATATGTATTGTTAAGAGGAAATAGTTATGGGATAAACAACATTTAAGCAACTTAGGTAAAAATCTTTGGTTGCTTTGTCCATATTTTCTTTATCCAGGAAATAACTGACAGCATTGATACCTAATTCGTGCTTTATTGATGTATACAGTGATTCAACATCTGATGTGACCAATATCGTGTTATCATTTACAGGTAGTGAGTCGATCTTGGAAAGAATATCCATAGTGTCTCTAATATAAGAATTAAGTTTTTGACAAAATGTCGTAGTTTGCAATCCAGAAATTGGCTGGCCTTTTCTGTTAGGTTGTCTTTGCCTGAGACGATAGTCTTCCAGGAGGATTGTTTTTGTTCTTGTGTACTTTTGGAAGCAGATATAAGGTGGCCGTTCTGGATGTGGTTTACAAAGGAATTTGTATTCTTTCTCTGATATGATATTATGTTTCTCTGCTTCCATAATCAATAGATGGTATTTTTTATTGTAAAGTTAAGAGGGTTATCGGACAATTTAGTGTATGTGGTTCGATCTGATAATTGTCGTCTGATCTCTAATTTGTACATGTCTGTGGGCCATAGTCAATATACCCTACCTCCTTTATCTGAAGGCTTAATTTGGATGTCATTCCAGTTTTGTATTTCCTTAATGGCATTTTGCTGTGCAATACTTATATTCGAATCAGAGGGGGTGTCTGAGATTTCACCACCACACTACATACTGTATTGAAAAAAGTTTGAACTGTAGGGAAACTGACAGTTCTGGCATATATTTGGATTTCAATTTGATAATCTTCTCCTCTAGTGTTATTTCATCACTTTTCTGAGTTGACATCTCTGGAGTATCGTCTTGGTCAAAGGAACTAGGCATATTGATTTTTTGATCACTTTGAAATCATTAAAGATCTTGCTCTGTTCTGCCGCAAACTAGCATGTAGAATTAAATTTGGTACTGGAGACCAGCTACATTACTAACTATGATTCTAATGACACTCTGAACCTCAACACTTTGATGGAACTTTACAATATGCCTAGTTCCTTTGACCAAGACGATACTCCAGAGATGTCAACTCAGAAAAGTGATGAAATAACACTAGAGGAGAAGATTATCAAATTGAAATCCAAATATATGCCAGAACTGTCCAGTTTCCCTACAGTTCAAACTTTTTTCAATACAGTATGTAGTATGGTGGTGAAATCTCAGACACCCCCTCTGATTTCGAATATAAGTATTGCACAGCAAAATGCACTTAAGAAATACAAAACTGGAATGACATCCAAATTAAGCCTTCAGATAAAGGAGGTAATATTGTACTATGGCCCACAGACATGTACAATTAGAGATCAGACGACAATTATCAGATCGAACCAACATACACTAAATTGTCCGTAAACCCTCTTAACTCTTACAATAAAAATACCATCTATTATTATGGAAGCAAGAGAACATAATATCATATCAGGAAAGAATACAAATTCCTTTGTAACCTACATCCAGAACGGCCACCTTTATCTCTTTCCAAAAGTACACAAGAACAAAAACACTCCTCCTGGAAGACCTATCGTCTCAGGCAAAGACAACCTAACGAAAAGGCCAACCAATTTCTGGATTGCAAACTACGACATTTTGTCAAAAACCTTAATTCTTATATTGAGACACTATGGATATTCTTTCCAAGATCGACTCACTACCTGTAAATGATAAACGATATTGGTCACATCAGATGTTGAATCACTGTATACATCAATAAAGCACGAATTAGGTATCAATGCTGTCAGTTATTTCCTGGATAAGAAAATATGGACAAAGCAACCAAGTTTTTACCTAAGTTTGCTTAAATTTGTATTATCCCATAACTATTTCCTCTTTACAATCATATTATCTACAAACTAGAGGTACGGCAATGGGAACGGCATGTGCACCAACATTGCAAACCTATTCCTAGGATGGTGGGAGGAAACATATGTATTTGGAGAGAAATATGCTCCCAATACCAGGAATATATCTCTCTGTGGTCTAGATCATTGATGACCTCTTTTTTCTTTGGGATGGTCCTACTGACAAATTACACGATTTCTTGTCCATCCTGAATGATAACAATCTAAATATACAACTAACAACACAATTTGATCCAGTTGAGGTAACTTTCTGGATATTCGATCAGGAAAGTAGAAGTGTTTTGAAATCAACTTATTCAGAAAAGAAACTGCCACCAATAGCATTTTACATCATACCAGTGCTCACCACCCAAATGTGAAAAAATCAATTCCATCTGGAGAATTCCTAGGTTACGCCGTAACTGTACCGAACGGAAGATTTTCAAAGCACGTGCAATAGAAATGAAAAACCGCTTCAAACAGAGAGGTTACTCTATGAATCAAATTAACAAAGCTTACAGGAAAGCACTGAGAACTGACAGGGAAACCCTATTGCAACCTAAACCACGCAAACAGGCATTGGATGATCAAATACGATTCATCAACACAATTCAATGACAACTACCAATCAGTGGAAAGAATTATTAAAACAATTGGACATCCTCATGTGTGACAGATCTATATCTACAAAATTCCTTCAAAACCTACATTCATATACAACGTGCCCCTACATTAAGGGACAAACTGGTATACATCATTTTAGAGAACGAAAGGATATTAAAACTTTCCTTACTTCTAAAGGTTTTTTCAAATGTGGCCATTGCTGTGTATGTAACAATACACTACACAATCACATTGTGGACCGATTTGGAAAGAAGCATTATTTCAATGGATACTTCAATTGTTCAACAATCAGTAATTTACTACTGATCTGTCCATGCCAAAAGAAATATGTTTGGTAGGACCTCGCGGAGAGCGAAAGATCGGATAATTGAACACCTGTCTAATATACGGACAGCCACCATGGAAAACGAGACAGGAAAATTGACGAACATTGCCAGTCATTTCTAAGATATCACAACGCATCAACCGAAGGCCTCAGATGGTTCATTCTGGAAAAAGTACCGTTAGGGATCAGAGGAGGTGATAGGGAAAATAAACTACTCAAACTGAAGCCGTTGGATCTTTTTACTGAATGCACTGGCACCCCGTCGGTCTCAATGACAAAATACAGTTAATGCGTTTCTGTAATTACTAATATACATGAACAACCAGGTATGGAGTGCAGATATTTACCCATACACTC
The DNA here is from genome assembly GCA_019447015.1 of Hymenochirus boettgeri. NCBI lineage: Eukaryota > Metazoa > Chordata > Amphibia > Anura > Pipidae > Hymenochirus > Hymenochirus boettgeri. The sequence continues at coordinate 87,323,415 of CM033472.1, read as the reverse complement.
TATACCTGTATTTCCACATTAGTAATCTGTTGCTTTTAACCCTTACTTACCTTATTACAGTCCAGCCTAGGACTGCAGGAACTTCCAATACCACTTACCTGGTACAGTCCATTTCCGACATATCAGGACCCTGTATGGATTGAACTCACATATTATGTGTCACCATATCATTAGCCTATATGTTCTTTTGTGCTTTTGATATGGTAAAAGTATTATACTTTCAACTATATGACCACAAACTATTGAGAGGTTTAGCCTTCTCCTTCTCTTTTAGAATACACAATTTGTTTCTGTGAATATCTAACAGAAACCTGAAACTTGTCCCGGCCGTAGCATCGGGTTACCATGGTTACGCACACTACGGAGCGTACGTAACTTTGTGCGCTACTGTAGGAGGGATTAGCGGGGGTGTGTCTCACAACCCGCACTGTGATTGGTCTTAAGTGCACCTATCACAAACCCCAGATCATATGACTGGGGTATAAATACTCCGTCCAGCACCGGCAAACCCTTCCAGCTATGATTAAGTCCCTTTGAAAGGGACGAAACGCGTCAGGGTTTATGCTCTTGTCCTATATGACTTTTTAATCTGCATTTTCTACTACTAGATCTCGCTGCACTCTCCTGGCTGCCTGATCCTCCTCGAGATGCCTTTGTGTTTCGAGGGGGGTGTAATACAGGCACCCTTCTGAGGCAAATTTACTGCCCAGGCGTTCAGATTAGAAGCCTTTCATGTGTTGCTGAGATGTGGATCTAGTCACTTATCTTTAACTTTCTTGGGGAATTCATACATCCGAATTGGGATTCACTTTAGGAATGTCCCTTCTGTATATCTTGAGAATGTTTGTGAGGGGAATGTTATAAACTACCACCACCACCATACCCACCTCACTACTTCGTTTGCACTAGGGGGGAGATTTATTCAGACTTAACTACCTCCTCCACCCCTACTGAGTGTTTTCTCGCTTTTTGACATACTGGATGATCCCCATTCTTTTGTAGTTTTTAATGTGCACTTTGTTTTTTTGTACATTTTAATGCATATCGAATAAAATTATTTATATTTTAATTTCACATTGCCGATGTTACTGACGGTCAGTTGGTTAGGGTAATAACTATTAGGGGGATACTTTCTTCTGTGATTTCTTTTGGTGGAAGCCAGATTCGGCAGGGTGGGATGTCTGCATACATGGTATTTTCATAAAAAGGAATATTTGTATTACTTTATGGCAGCGAGTTTTGCAGATGTAGATGAAGATGTATCACTAATTATTTAATTTATACATAATTTTTTTAGCTTTACTGATAGCTTTTATTAGGGTGATACTGACAACTCTCATAAGAACCCTCATAAGAACATCTTTTAGAAAGAATGGCCTCTTTAAAATATGTTGATATATCATAGTTAGCCCTATGAATTCATTACTGTATGCTTGCTTTGCTTCTGGATTCCTCATAGAAACTGGGTAATTTAGAAACCTGTACTGAGCCTGTACTGAGCCTGGGCATGCTCAGTAGAGGCAGACAGGGGATTAACATTCAGTCATTGGCTGTGATGTCAACTGTCAAATCCATAACTGACAGTTGCTAACTGGAAGAACCAGGAAGCAGAAACAGGGGAAACAGCACATTGTGCAGGATTTCAGGTTCGACGTATATATTTCAGATTTCAAACTATTACTGTTTAAGGTTTTGGGGGTTGATTTACCTGTATGTAAGTTTTCATTTTGAGGCTGGACTTGCCCTTTAATAAATATGCCTGCCTTTCTCACAGTTATATTATTAAATCTGAGCTCCATTTAATAGCAGGATCTTGATGTGATTCTCTGGTCCCTCTGGCTGAGGCAGTTGTGTTATGTTGTGCTTACTTATCCTTAAAGGAACAGTATGGGGATTAATAAAAAGTTTGGATAGAATATTCCTACCTCCCTGTGCCCAGCGCAAATCCATAGCTGAATTACTAGTCTGCTATGAGTGCTCCCTTGGACAGCTGTCCCACCAGTGGTGTTTTTTTTTTTGGGTGGAGGCTATATCTGCCCCTCCCATCTGCACACAGGTGCGTATTGTAAAAATGGGAGGGTCTATTTATGGGAAGATGCTAGTCAGAGGGAACCCTCAAGGTGGACCTTTATCACTTTATGAACTTATGCTGCCTATAGGCAGACAGGACAACGCAGGGTGTTATTTTTAGCATTTTTTGTAACAAAGATGTCATATCTGAGGCTTCTGTCAATTTCTTTATAAAAGGTTTATTGTAGACCATAAGAAAATAATTGTAGAAATTACTGACTACATTTCAAAATGTTATATTTTTAAGACATGTGAAATCTCTATCATAAAGGCTCCTACTTTCCTTCCCTCCTGCTTTATTATTTATAATATTTGTCCTTAGTATGCTTTGTTGATGATGCTTTATCTGTATTATCTACAGTGTACAATCTGGGAAACGGTATACACACACGTACCTTTTTCTTGTTTAAATAATAATCATAATGCCTTTTAAAGAACCAACATAAAAGCAAAATGACCTGAACAAAGAATAGTCCTCAATAAAGTGTACACCCTCCTCAAAGTACAGTATTTAAAGGGCAACTATAGTGAAAAAAAAACTTTGTCTGTATACAATGTATAGATCACTTAGTATAAGCTGCCTTACTTTCATGTTTCTGTGTGGCTTCGTTTCTTCACACTGGCAGAAGTTTGTACCAAGCTGTGTAGTCCCCCTCCCCTCTCTGTCTACTCCCCCTCAAGCAGTGACGGGCTGTATACAGAGTCCGAGCATTGTCAGTTGAAAGGACTTTAAATGAAGTGCTGACATCCTGTTGACCCCTCCCTTCCAGAGCTAGACTGCAAGCAGTCAAAGTGTGGGATAAAGTAGCAATATGCTGAAGGGAGGGGCAGAGGGGGAGAGAGGAGGACAAGTGGTGCTGAGATTCTTTACAAGTAAGTTACTGAACTCTCCCTGCTCTCTAACTTTGCTAATTGTTATTTACTTTTTACCTAAAGTTCATATCTCTCCCCCTGCTTAGCTGAGATCATAATCACTGAAGAGAGAGTCAGTGTAACAGCAGCTTGTAGTGAGACCTTCACAAACACAGTGACACTGCTTGTTGTCCTGTTACATTTCAGTTGCTTTAGTCTATATATTTCATAGATTGCACTGTGTGTCTTGTTTGGTATATAGTCTGTATTACTGTATTATATATACTGTATTAGTGTTCCATTTGAGTCACTGGTTTTGTATGTATATAAGATTTTTTTGGGGGGGAGGGGCTGTTTTATAGTGTGTTATGCTCATATTGCTGGGTTAATGGTTTATTGATTGTGTTTAGCACTACAGCATTTGACTATATGTTGCACATGGTACATATAGTGTGGGTGAGAGAGTGTGTGTCAGTACTGCATGGGAGCTTTGGATTGTGTGGGTGTGTGCCTTTGAGTGACAGATGAGGTGTAGCAGCTCCTACAAGTCACAGCATATTCAAAGGCTTATATCTCGGGGACTATGTAGAATTTAAAGAAACTAAAGGTACCCTGGTGGATGGGGTGACTTATAGGATACATTAGAAGAAATTAAAAAAAAACAATTTTCTCACTATAATTGCCCTTTAAAAGCCTTTGTCAAAACAAGCAATAAAATGTCAGCTACTGTAAGCCACACAGTCTATGGTATATGAATTTAGAAGCCAGTTATACTGATAGTTGTAATGAGGCGCTTTAATTAAAGGGACACTAAACTGTAAAAAATTACTTGCCTTTATCCTTTTCTATATTTTTAGTGCTGTCAGGAACTTGATCCCTTTTGGCTCTCAGTGCTTCCTGTCACTAGATCTCCTCAGTTCCTCCTAGTTAGTATGCATGTCTCCTCTCTATGTATCCACCCCCTCCCAGTGAAGATGATCTGTGCCTCACTGCAGCCAATAGCATTCACCCAGTGATTTTGTGTTATAGTGAAAGTGAAAGTAAAACTGCTTTGCAATAGGAAGGTAAGCAGCACTGGGAGCTGCAATCACTGCTTGAATCAAGTAAGATTTTCTTTTAGCTGTGGAGTTTGAAGGTGTGTGTGTGGGGGGTGGGACAGCTTTGTAATTGATTTCTTTAGGTACAGTGCTAAATTGGGACTTAACTAACACAGCAGCTAACTGCAGAATTGGGTTTATCTGCACAAAACGTACATAGAAACAGATAATACTTATTCCTTTTCATGATCTTAATGCTGAATCAATTAGCCATGCAGTGATAGAGAAATAAGCTTTACTATTATAGAATGGATCATTTGTACATGTAGTTTGCCAGGGGGAGGGGCTGGGTGATTGACAGTTCTTTATTGACTAGCTGTGCCCCACCCTCTTTAAAAAGTAAAAAAACAAGGGATAGGAAGGTCAGAGAAAAAAAATTAAAAGATTTAAGATTGGTGGTAATTAATCATATACATAATTACTGTGTAATAGCTGATTGGTTGAGGCAAAATTAGCACCATTTTTAACCATAAGAACTTTTATGTAATAACCTTGATTTTGTTTAGGAGCAGTATCCCCCCTCCCTCTTTTAACCACTCCCACTTCTATCCAACCTGACTTTTCCCCCACAGACTAACTGTTAAACCTGCACACAACATGCAGCATTTCAACTATCAAAACTCACGGAAGAATAGTTTTTGAGAGCAAGGAACTTGATTGACAGCTAAAATATAAGAAGTTTTAGATTGAATATCTAAAGAAATAGGGTGCAGATTAACAAAAAAATTATACAGTGGTGGTTGGGAGGAATTATAGTTTCCAGTTATGGTCAATTTAAAATAACCTATTTTTCGGTATAGATGCCCTTTAATATCTGTAGCTATCCTCAAAACCAATAGACACATTACTGGTGTTTAGTACACAGAGAGGAAGATAAGATTCCACTATATCACTGTAGACCGAAATAGATTTAGATTAAGGTATATAAAAATTTGTGTATAGGCTTCTGAGATGTAAATCTTTGGCTGGGGATTAAATTTGCAAATTCAGTTTTATGATGGGAAAAAACAACACAGACTCACAGTCCTGAGCATTCTCCCTATATAAAGCATAAGGAGAACATTCAGGACTGCACATTTCCTTCAGCCACGGCTGACTCTCTATACTTTAGTACAGGGAGATGACCACGGCAGAGGGAAATTTTTGGCTGGTTTCAAGCGTTCCTAAAGACTAAGGTTAATGTTTGTCATACTTGGGAACGCTTTGATCTGTCTTACATTACCGATAAAGGGTCTATATTCTCTACCAATGGTAATGTGTGTTTCCAGCTTAAAACTTCTAAAGCCTGGAGATTTAATACGGTGATTACGGCTCTCTGTGAATCTCTTTTTGGCATAAAGGTATTCCATTTTTAATACCAACGAGCTTAAAGGGTCATTATACTCACTCAAAGAACTTAACATTATCTGAAACTACAGTTTGAGAGAAGTAAAATGGTGGTACTCACATATTTGTGCTTGCTTTACCATTATTTATGTTTAGTGAGTACTCCTAATTGCCCCCACCCTCCCACACTCACTGTCTCCTTGTAGTGTCTGCGACTGTTTTGCACAGCCTTGCCATGGACACTGCTCTGCTAACAAATCTCCCCATCCCTATTTTTCTCTGCTGATTCTCTTAATTGTTGCAGAAAGTGTGCTGGCAGACAGCCAAAGATCCTAGTAAGAGTTCAGGGATAGGGAACATATAATCATTTCTGTTTCTGGACTAACAGGTCTTTCCCTGTAAATGCTGTGATGAAAATTTGATAGATACCCTTTAACAAAATATTCTAATTCCACTCTGCATTATTTATCTTTTTTAATCTGCTCCCTCTCTTCTTCCTGGCTTGCATACCGGTACAGTACTGACCTATGCATATCGCTATGTGTTGTGCCACTGGGGTGTAGGTTACTTTGTGCACTTTGTGCTTTGTTTATATGAATAAAGTGAATATTTTTACTTATACTGTCTAAGTTTTTTACTTATACTGTCTATAATTCCACTGTCTGTTTTTCTATGGTTTCATACAGCTGAAATTGTACATCATGGTGGCTCAGTGGCTAGCACTGATGCTTTGCAGCTGAGTTTGAATCCATCCTTGCTGAGTTTTGAATCCATTCCACATGTGCAAGGAGTTTGTATGTTCTCCCGTGCTTGCATGGGCTTCCTCCAGGACCTCTGGTTTCCCCAACAATTATAAAGACCCTTCACAACACATATATAAGGGCTCGTTTACACTGCCAAGAACCGAGAGAAACGCACAGCATGAGTTTGTCAATTTTTTTGAATGCATTTGTGTCCTTTTTTCACAATGTGTTTTCCGTAGATTTATATAGAAAAAGGAATGCAAAAAATGGACATAAATGCAGCATGCAGTGCGTTTTTATAGCGCAAGGGAAAAGAATGCAAACGGACAATTGGAATGCAATAGTATGAACAGTACTATTGAATTCTATGTGTCCTGTGATTTTAATAATGGTCTGTTTAGAAAAACGCACAAAAAATGGACCTAGTGTGAACAAGCCCTAACAAAACATTTATGAATAAAGAAGCACACCATTTAAACAGCGATCTTTCATCCCTCCATAGAAAAAGTAATTTACAACACGATTTTCATCATCCTCAGCTATTCAAAAAATACATTTGTTTAGATATTAAGCAAAATGTATTAATTAGAGGTAAACTGGTTATTGCCTTTTATATTAACAAGTGTAAAGCATTGAGTAAGCACAACTGACTAAACTGACGCAACCACAAATTCTCTACCATGGTACCTGCAAACACTTGGTATTGAGTAAAAAGGTCTGAGAGCTTGGAGTAAACACCATTAATTCTGCTGTAGGCAGTAAAGGCAAAGTGCTAAAGCAGCTATGTGTCCTACTGTGTTTAACAAGGGCTTCTCCCATATTTGTTTTTCCATCTGGTTACCTCTGATTATTAAGAACAGAAAAAGCTACCACGTGTGTGTGCAAAACATTTACACAAGGGAAAATGAGCACAGCAATAATAACTTCTGTTAGAAGGTTTGATTAACCCATCACAGTATCAGTGCATCAAGCCATATCAGTGACTTAAGTAAAAAAAAAAAAAAAAAAATAAGGCATAGCTCCTCAAAACCACAATTACAAAGCCTATTTCCATTATAGTTGTTCAGGACCAAAAATACATTTCATTTGAATGTAAAGATAATCTATATAGTTTCTAATGTAAATGTACTACTTTTTGGTACTCGGATGAGTATCTATTTATTCAATGCAAACCCAATCATTTAAAAAAAATAACACATTACTGACTATTTTCCCTAGTGATTGTTACAACTAATAAATCATTTTTCTTTTAATGTATATTCATTTGATGAGAAGTATGCAGTAATATTACGACACACATTTATGTACATTAACACTCTTAGGCTAGGTACACACAAGCAGATATTTGGGGCGGTAATTATCAAACCGGACGAAAAGAAGATTGGATATGTCAGTAAATTACGGGCGATCGTGCAGTTTTCAATGGACCCCATAGTCAGTTGCGAACTGTCAGCTGTGCTTATTTTTGCCGCAGCCTACTATAATTCTACCTGCTGTCCGACCAGTCGTTAGTGGTCCAGGCTAACGGGTTGTGTGTACCAGCCTTTAAAAGGAAAGGAAGACAGGCAGCTTTAAGGTTTAGCTCACCCTAGGATTGAAACAGGCTATTTTTTTTTTTTAAATATATTCCAAAGGGCAGTTTGTCATTCCCACTTGTGTGTTCCAAAAACATACAGTTCATTTTAATGGACAGTGAAAACGCAAACATTTTTTAAAAATGCATAGGTTAATTAATATGGGTCTGTGTTCCCTAGCGTGACTAGTCCTTGAGGATGCCATTCATACCTAGTTCTGTAGAGTAGGAATGGGCCTATGAGTCACCAGTCAGCCAATTACAAAGCAAAAAATTTCCAATTGGTTGGTTGCAGAGTTCATTCGTCTGTATTTCCCTTACTTTAGTTCTACTGTAAACAAACTAAGCTAAGCAGAACATTTAAGATTCTATAACCTTCTACTATAGGAGTTCTAATCACAAACTATTTTAATTGTTATAATTTAGATATTATTTCTGAGTTGAAATAGAACTGAAAAACATACTGAATAATTAGAGAAATACAAAACTGCAACACAACATAAATTTGCTTGTATACAAAACCAGCTAAAAAAAAAAAAGTACATAATAAACATTAATTTAGTAGAAAAAAAATAATAGACTTGTAATAGCAATGTAAGGTGATACTTTTTCTTATAGATGCCAAAAAAACAAGAGTAAAATATTAAGTTACTGGAAACACCGTAAAGATGTCAGACCTGTAGACATTAACTTGCAATTAACTAGTGAGTGGTACCTTCTCCCTAGAATAGGGATTGGAATAAGAGATCAGGTTTGCCCACCACCCACACAAACATAATATGGCATACAGCAATTAGAGGCATATTAAGGCTGCATGGGGCCCCAGGAAGTGTTGTGATTTGGGGTACTCCTTCCTTGTTCTATGCAAAGTCTGCTAATATATAAACATATAGTTTCTTTATTTTAAAACCAAAAATGTGTCCTCTGGAGCACAGACTAAACAAAGATAGACTATACTATGGTTCATTTGTAACTGGGTCCCCTTAGGTTGCCTTGTGGATTATGTGGACATTCTGTAAATTGGATACGGTACCTGAAGTAAGACTGTCCCACCAGGAACTGTAAGCTGTAAACAGTACTTTGGGGCATTTTCCCAGGAGAGCAGCTGGACATCCTCAATAGCACTATAGGAAATGCAGTTCTCCATGTACCCAGTTGGCTGGAAAATAAATAGGGAAAGACAATAACATTAGTTTAAGACATAGCATTGCAATTAAGCATAAATCAGCATATATTATGTGACTTGTGTGATTAGAAGGTTACGGTACACTCATCTTTTTGGTACGCAAACAGCTGCAATAAAACAAGATTGCAACCAATTTTTTCTTACATACAGTAATTAAGGAGAATAATAATAATAATAATTCTATAATGTAATGTAAATCCAGTTCTTTCTACAATGTAATGGATTTAGGGTTCTGGACTCTTAATACATGTTCAATACACCAAATATGCAACTCCCACTTCACAACCAAATATCACTTAGTATATACTAAGAATGGGTGGTTTTGATCCCCTTATAATATTTTTGAATACCTTAATAGCCCTTCAAGTGATTGGTAGATTGCTAATTCCATTATTTAAAAAAGGATCCTGTTCCTTGCCAGGTAATTATACTTATGTGGTTATAAAGATTTAAGAATGACCATTAAGGGGTAAGATATTAAAATAATTTGTACATCAAACATTATAATTATGTCCCAGATTGCCTTCTCAATTATGACTCAAAAGGTGAGTCGTAATCTAAATCTGAATAAACAAGAGTTAAGGTTCATACACATAAGTGTCCCTGTTCTGATTGGTATACTTAAAGGGTATGTACACTGGAAATTTGTTTTTTTTACATTGCCCATTAGTAGAAACTATAATTCATCCCAACTATTACTCTACCATTTTATTGTTGATCTGCCACCTATTTCATTAGATATCCAATCTGAAACATCTTACGTTTTAGCATTTCTGTAAGAAGTTTTTCTGTACCTGGAATGGTTTGACAGTTGGTGTGCTGTATTCTGTATGCAATTTTGACAGTTGGTATGTGGGACTGAAAAGTCAGTCGTCAGAGCCTGAGCAAAACAATTATTGTATTAAAGGAATGCAGCAACACACAAACCTCAGAGTAAGTGCTACTTACATGTATTTACTTATAGATTAAGATGACGCAAAGTTATTTTTTCAGTATACATACACTTTAAGGTGCTTTAAAGATAAATCTCCTTTAAAATATCCTGCTCTACCCACATCTCTCACATTCAGCCATTCAGTACCAAAATACAGTTGAATGTCATTGAGACGCCAAAAACCTGTACCCTTTCCTACTGCTTGGGTCCTGCACAGTGCAGTGTAATAAAATTTGCTGTTTTCACCAGGCATAATTTGCTTATTCAAATATCCTTACAGCAAATGAACCTGAAAGGTAAAAATATGGAACTAATCTGTTAGTCAGTGCTTTTAGATCAGAAGTTGATTAAATACAGCTGCAATTCATATTGGTAGACAACAGTCCTGTTTAGTGTGATATGTTTATATTCAGAAGTAAAACAATGTTTATTTTTGTACAGGAATATAAAAGAATAAAAATACTCTGACATCACAGCTTAAACACTTTTACAGAAATCTACAAATAAACTAAGGTAAACTTCTAAAGATCTCTTAAGTCAGACAAAAAATAACACACATTTCTTGATTTTAAGGGGGGGAGAATTGCAAGAAGAAAGGAAATTCTGGTTTTCTAATGGAACGGTCTTCCTTGGATTTGGTTATGGCAGGTTTTTTGTTGTTTTTTTTAATCTTTATGTTTTTAAAAATAAAGAATGTTGCATGTTACTGGTATTAATACATGCATTTGGAGTTGATTCAGGAATATTTCCAAATTAGGAAGGATTTATTTTTTCCCCTTTATACGGATTTTTTTTTTTTTGCCTTCCTCAGAATCAACTGTTAAAATTATAAAATTAGGCAGGAAATGTAAAAGGAAAAGTATTGCTGTGTAGGTTGGACTTGATGTACATATGTCTTTCCTCAATACTATACTAATTAAAATGCTAATTAGTCCTGTAGCTTTTTAACAATTAACATTTTATGCTAACATTAAATTCTCTCATGCAGTTTTATGTTAACATGGTAAAACAAAAATGAATGTAGGTTGAATTATCAGTGATCACCTAATGATACTTACTGGGAGATGCAATAAAAGTTCTTATCGTTAAAAATCGTGCTAAATGTGCCCCAACCAATCAGATGTTAGCTTCCAAATGGTAAATGACATCTGATTGGTTGGGGCAAAATTAGCACCATTTTTAACAATAAGAACTTTTATTAAATCTCCCTGTAAGTTTCTACGTTGTATCCTGCACATGATATGCATATTGACTACATTGTGCATTCATTATTTCTGTTAGTAGCTGTAAATGTATCCTAAACTATGTTTTTTGGCACCTTTTTTATACATATTTTTAAAGCCAACTCAAACAATTTGTATCTCTTTTAAAAAGTCGGAAATGCCTATTTTCCTTAAGCAGTGATTTCCCCTGCTTCACAGATACAAACAGGCATGCCAGCCATTTCAATGCCAAACTGGAGCCTGGCTTGAAGATTTTCCAACTCTGAGGAAGTCGGTTTCTAAATTGTTTTCCTATGTCTAAAAATCTCTTAGGAAACAAAACTGCTTGGCCTTTAACCACCTCACACTGACTGCAGTGGCAAAGCTGCCAAACCCCAAGTTTATTTGAAGTGGATATAAATCCAGATACTGTTCCATCATGTCAGACTTACGCAAGGGCATTTTCAAGGAGTGGTTTGTCTGATTAAGCTTAATAAGTTTAAAAATTAGGTCAGGGAGTGGCAACTTTGAAAGTATGAGCTGTTTCCAACCTACAACACTTAAAAAACCTAGCTGGGGCTTTCTGGGTGTTGTAGTTCTACAGCTTGATTCCTACCAATCCCGGATTGGCATACTGTATAATTTACTGTGTAAGTCCTATAACTGTTATTGCAATTCAACTTTGCTTCAAATAGTAGAGTTGACCTGAACACTGAAAAAGAATGGTCAGTTGAAGTCTCTCTAACCTGACAAATTAATTTATTTAAATGTACCTGATAAACATTTATATTGTTTTACATCAGGCATCAATGCAACCCATGGCACAAAGATACAAAAACATGATCTGAAACATGACATTAAGGCACTAATCCCACCATTTACCAGGACTAAAAGACAATAAAGTACAAAGGGACAGGTTATTAATTTAAAACTAAAGCTTTTATAAGATGATATTGGTGGAAAAATATACACAGACAGGGAATTTCTAGATTTTCTCTTATTATATGTTCTTTATTCTTGGAAATAAATACTTAGATGCACCAAACACTTTTGGGAAAGAAAGCAATTCATCAAAAGCACAAAAAGGTTGTCATGGAAAAATAGTGGCCCATCACTTCCCCTTGTTGCTGGTGAAAAGTCATATGACATTAGTTTTGAAAAAAAATCAGTATACAAATTTATGCATTTCCACATTTATACAGTTGAGAACACACAAGCATTTTTGTGCCATTTTAATGTTTGTATTCCAAAAAATCCTTGTTTGTACACTTTCAGGGAGAATCAATAAAAGTTCTTATTATCAAAAACGGTGCTAATTTTACCCCAACCAATCAGATATTGCTTTACATTTGAAAGCTAACATCTGATTGGTTGGAGCAAAATTTGAACCATTTTTAACAAAGAACTTAAGAACTTTTATTGAATAACCCTGTTTGTGTATCCATCTGATGATCTCCTGATTAGTGGCTGACATTATGGAATGCAAACAAACATTAAAATTGGTTCATGTGCATTAAATCCCCCCAAGGAAATATTTTTCAAAAATGAGGTATCTGCATTATTTTACTATTGTCTGTAACCCCCTTATTAAATATACCTCAGTTACATTGATATGTGTTTGATCTTATTAAATCCCTGTTGGATGTTCAGTAAAGAATCCAACATAAAGAATCAATTATTGATTGCTTTGTGTTGTGTGTATATTTCTGTGATTGATTCATTTTCAGTTGCTAGTTCTATTTAACAAGCAAATCAAAATGTAAAACACACGAAGAGTAGTCAAATATGTATGGCTACCTTTAGATTGTAAGCTCTTCAGGACAGGGCCTTATGTGAATGGATATATTCTTTGTAAAACATTGTGTAATATGTAAAGAACTATATAACAAAAATAAATACAATGAATCAGTAACTGTCAGTGTAAAAAGTGTAAAGCTACTAACAGCACAAGATAAAATAATGGCTGAACAATGTTTTTTTTCTTGCAAAATACCAAGTTTTTCCTAATCTTCTCATTTGGAGTCATCATGTCCTCATTAACGTGACTTTTATCAAAGCAAGTCAGCAGCTATCCCCAAGCCCAGCAGTCATAACAATTTTGAGTAATTATCACTAGATTATCAGTTTTTCAACAAAGCCCAGCACTCCAGCTGGAGCTGTTTTGGAAACAAACTTAGTATTTACTATTATAGCATAGTAATCACAATAAACATTTTAAGTTTATTAATAATTGTTTTACCACTTTAAAAGGCAGTGGCACAGACCTCCAGGAATTGGGACCTTGAGGTCCATGTCCAGAAGTTACATAACTAACGAAAAAGATAAATTAATTTAGTTGCTCTATAGTTTCTCCCTTCCCTATAGCCATGTCTACTTGTGCAAATGAGGAGACAATATCTCATTAGTATGCATGCCTCCTCTCATGTCACAGTACCAGACCAGGAGAACTAAAGTGTATATTCCACACAAGTTAGCACCTGTTATTTCTACTAAAAGAAAAAAAAAGAAAAATATTACAAGTGATAAAAGGGCAGTCAGGCTGCTGGACTCATTTTTAACATCTATTCTCCTTAAGATAGAAAGCTACTTTTGCACTATTTGATGATTTGTTATATAATTATATATCGTAAGTAATATCACTAATATGTAATAAAATAGATATACATCAATACTTTTCCTAATTTGGGGACCTATTTAAATAGTTAGCATCCATTGGGCTCAAAATGGGAATTGCTGACAAAACACACAATTTGTGTCTCTAGCAAAGAGATGGCTGTAAAGCAAAATTTAAATAGTGGATTCTGTGCTCCTAAGGTACCCATTTCATCACACTAAAATTATAAAATCCATTCTTGTTTTTTACATCAACAGGACCATAGAAAAATAGGTCTCCCAACTTTAATTCTGCCTCGAAAAGAGTTAGGTGAGTTAAAGTGCCCACACACATTACAAATATTCAATAAATAAATCTTGTAGGATCCAAAAAGCTACCGCCATCAGCATATGTGTATGGGCAACTTTACCAAAAATAGTCCAAAAGGTGTGTATGTAGGTCTCTCTCTCTCTGTAAATGGATGGATACATAGGCAGACAGATGGATAGACATTCATACATTTCTATACATTTACACCTGCACCAATAGGCTTCCTTCCTAATAGAAGGTAATTTTGCTGCCAATTTTAGTATTTTTTCTAGTTACAGTGGGAATAAAACCCTGAAAATGTTCTCCTTTTTGATCCTCCTATATACATTTAATATAAATAAAGGGAACATCTGGGTAGGGTTTTTTTGTTGATCTTTTCACTAGTTGCTGGTTTAAAACAACGTGCAGAAGATAAGGAAGCTGAGAATTTCTCTGCTACATAATTATTTACAAACTGAAGATTTATGAATTTATGCCCTTGCTTTTGGCAGCAGATTATCTCTGTGTAATATTTTCAGTTCTGGTAAAGTTCTTAGGAACAGCATCTCCTCTAATCCTCCCAGAAATCAAACATGTGGCTTTGTAACTAATGGCAGGTTCCAAGCATTTTGGCTCCAGTAGCCTTTCATTTTTTCCAATGAGTGGTAAGTCTTCAGCCATTATTAATCTCTGAATTCTTGGTGGTTGGTTTTATTGTATAAAATAGCAGCTGTAGTGTGTTACTGTATGTAAAAGGAGTCCCTTTGGAAGAATTTAACATGTCATGCAGGGGGGCAAAAAAAGTAAAAGTTTTCCTATTTGGTCAAAAAAATACAGCAATGTTATCCCAGTAATCACTCTAGTCATACATTATCAGTGTCAAACAACATAATCCTGTACTTGATAACAATGCTGAGCATTATTACAATAGACAAGGCAGCTATTTGGCCTAAGGAGAGGTGGGCCAAAAGGTGCAAAAAGCCCCCCTGAGCATAAAAACAGAAGGTATCTTGCAGTCTCATGCTATATAAATAGCATTGCCCAAAGAATCTAAGAAACAAGAAGTAATTTCTTACTCCCAGGTTCCCCAGATTAAAGGGCATGTCCACCCCAAAAAATAATCCCCCAAACTCGGCCCCATCATGTAGGGTAGTTAAACCTACCTCAAATCCCAGCTCCATATGGTCCTCTTGTAGTCCCCCCCCAAAGTCCCAAAAACTTCCCACCCGAGGATAGCAGAGTCCATATAGGACTCTGCCTCCTACCTGGCCTCCGGGAGAAGTTGGCATGCGTACTGAGCCCTTCTCCCTCCCTCCCCCTCCCTCTCCTCCTTCAGGATTCCCTCCCCTAGCATAAATCCTTTAGATATAGTATTCCCCTGTCCCCCCAGCCCCAACCGCTACATTTTTATTTTAGAAATTGCCCCGAACATTATTTACCTCCCCTCTTTCCTCCGCTGCACTGAATGACCGGCAGCCGGTCCGTGATTGGCTGCCGCTCAGCCAATACAGACGGAATGCGGTCCCGCCCCTTGTTTGCATTTTATCGCAAGCAGAGGGCCGCAGCGGCAGCGCAGGAGGAAGAGGGGAGGTAAGTAGAGTTGGGGCACTTTCTAAGAATAAAAACATAGCGGTTGGGGCTGGGGGGACAGGGGGGAATACTATATTAAAAAATAGTTTTAAGGGTGGACATACCCTTTAAGTGTCCGAGATATGCAAAATTTCTCCTTTATATCCTATGGCTATGTGTCCAGAACCGCTGGCTCATTAACATGCAATACAGCCTATGGTATAGAGACAATCATCTGACCTGCAGACATGACATGTTTTAATCTTGTTAGATCTCGTCAGTGCAAGATACAGATTCATGGCTCTATGGGGTAGGACTTGGAGGCACATTAGACAAGACAGCTATATTGCTTAAGGAAAGTTGGGCGAAAAGGAGCAAAAAGCCCTCTACTGAGCATAAAAATGGAGCAGAGCCTTCTAACAGAAAGTATCTTGCTGTCTCATGCCAGATGAATAGCATTGCCCACAAAATCTAAGAAACTTTATATCCTATGACTAATACATGTGTCCAGAACCGCTGGCTTATTAACATGCAATACAGTCTATGATATAAAACCAATCATCTGACCTGCAGACATGACATGTTTTGATCTTGTTAGATCTCGTCAGTGCAAGATACAGATTTATGAGCATTATTACAGTGAGGGTTGTCCTTCTGTGTTAAAATGTAACATAATGTTACTCTTAATACGTATATGTGTACTAATCTATGTTTTAAAGGGCATGTCCACCCCCAAAACTATAATCCCCCCCCCCTGAAAGTCAGTCGTCAGAGCCTGAGCAAAAACATTATTGTATTAAAGGAATGCAGCAACACACAAACCTCAGAGTAAGTGCTACTACAAGTATTTACTTATAGATAAGATGACGCAAAGTTATTTTTCCGTATAACTACACTTTAAGGGCTTTAAAGATAAATTCTTTAAAATGTCCTGCTCTACCCACAACTCTCAAATTCAGCCATTCAGTACCAAATACAGTTGAATGTCATTGAGACGCCAAAAACCTGTACCTTCTACTGCGTGGGTCCTGCACGTGCGTGTAATAAAAATTTGCTGTTTTCACCAGGCATAATTTGCTTATTCAAATATCCTTACAGCAATGAACTGAAAGGTAAAAATATGGAACTAATCTGTAGTTAGTGCTTTTAGATCAGAAGTTGATTAAATACAGCTGCAATTCATATTGGTAGACAACAGTCCTGTTAGTGTGATATGTTTATTTCAGAAGTAAAACAATGTTTATTTTTTACAGGAATATAAAAGAAATAAAAATACTCTGACATCACAGCTTAAACACTTTTACAGAAATCTACAAATAAACTAAGGTAAACTTCTAAAGATCTCTTAAGTCAGACAAAAATAACACAACTTTCTTGTTTTAAGGGGGGGGAGAATTGCAAGAAGAAAGGAATTCTGGTTTTCTAATGGAACGGTTCTTCCGGATTTGGTTATGGCAGGTTTTTTGTTTTTTTTTTAATCTTATGTTTTTAAAAATAAAGAATGTGCATTACTGGTATTGATAATGCATTTGGAGGTGATTCAGGAATATTCCAAATTAGGAAGGATTTTTTTTTCCCCTTTCTACGGATTTTTTTTTTTTTGCCTTCCTCAGAATAACTGTTAAATTATAAAATTAGGCAGGAAATGTAAAAGGAAAAGTATTGCTGTGTAGGTTGGACTTGATGTACATATGTCTTTATTCAACCTCAAATACTATACTAATTAAAATGCTAATTAGTCCTGTAGCTTTTTAACAATTAACATTTTATGTAACATTTAAATTCTCTCATGCAGTTTATGTTAACATGGTAAAACAAAAATGAATGTAGGTTGAATTATCAGTGATCACCTAATGATACTTACTGGGAGATGAATAAAAGTTCTTATCGTTAAAAATCGTGCTAAATGTGCCCCACCAATCAGATGTTAGTTCCAAATGGTAAATGAATCTGATTGGTTGGGGCAAAATTAGCACCATTTTTAACAATAAGAACTTTTATAAATCTCTGTAAGTTTCTACGTTGTATCCTGCACCTGATATGCATATTGACTACATTGTGCATTCATTATTTCTGTTAGTAGCTGTAAAGTATCCTAAACTATGTTTTTTGGCACCTTTTTTATACATATTTTTAAAGCCAACTCAAACAATTTGTATCTCTTTTTTAAAAGTCGGAAATGCCTATTTCCTTAAGCAGTGATTTCCCCTGCTTCACAAATACAAAAGGCATGCCAGCCATTTCAATGCCAAACTGGAGCCTGGCTTGAAGATTTTCCAACTCTGAGGAAGTCGGTTTCTAAATTGTTTTCCTATGTCTAAAAATCTCTTAGGAAACAAAACTGCTTGGCCTTTAACCACCTCACACTGACTGCAGTGGCAAAGCTGCCAAACCCCAAGTTTATTTGAAGTGGATATAAATCCAGATATGTCCATCATGTCAGCATTACGCAAGGGCATTTTCAAGGAGTGGTTTGTTGATTAAGCTTAATAAGTTTAAAATTAGGTCAGGGAGTGGCAACTTTGAAAGTATGAGCTGTTTCCAACCTACAACATTAAAAAACCTAGCTGGGGCTTTCTGGGTGTGTGTTTCTACAGCTTGATTCCTACCAATCCCGGATTGGCATATGTATAATTTACTGTGTAAGTCCTATAACTGTTATTGCAATTCAACTTTGCTTCAAATAGTAGAGTTGACCTGAACACTGAAAAAGAATGGTCAGTTGAAGTCTCTCTAACTGACAATTAATTATTTTTAAATGTACCTGATAAACATTTATATTGTTTTACATCAGGCATCAATGCAACCCATGGCACAAAGATACAAAAACATGATCTGAAACATGACATTAAGGCACTAATCCCACCATTTACCAGGACTAAAAAGACAATAAGTACAAAGGGACAGGTTATTAATTTAAAACTAAAGCTTTTATAAGATGATATTGGTGGAAAAATATACACAGACAGGGAATTCTAGATTTTTCTCTTTTATAGTTCTTTATTCTTGGAAATAAATACTTAGAGCACCAAACATTTTGGGAAAGAAAGCAATTCATCAAAAGCACAAAAAGGTTGTCATGGAAAAAATGGCCCATCACTTCCCCTTGTTGCTGGTGAAAAGTCATATGACATTAGTTTTGAAAAAAAATCAGTTACTAAATTTTGCATTTCACATTTATACAGTTGAGAACACACAAGCATTTTGTGCACATTTAATGTTTGTATTCCAAAAAATCCTTGTTTGTACACTTTAGGGAGAATCAATAAAAGTTCTTATATCAAAAACGGTGCTAATTTTACCCAACCAATCAGATATTGCTTTACATTTGAAAGCTAACATCTGATGGTTGGAGCAAAATTTGCACCATTTTTAACAAAAGAACTTAAGAACTTTTATTGAATAACCTGTTTTGTATCCATCTGATGATCTCCTGATTAGTGGCTGACATTATGGAATGCAAAAAAACATTAAATGGTTCATGTGCATTAAATCCCCCAAGGAAATATTTTTCAAAATGAGGTATCTGCATATTTTACTATTGTCTGTAACCCCTATTAAATATACCTCAGTTACATTGATATTGTTTGATCTTATTAAATCCTGTTGGATGTTCAGTAAAGAATCCAACATAAAGAATCAATTATTGATTGCTTGTGTTGTGTGTTGTATATTCTGTGATTGATTCATTTTCAGTTGGTAGTTCTATTAACAAGCAAATCAAAATGTAAAACACACGAAGAGTAGTCAAATATGTATGGCTACCTTTAGATTGTAAGCTCTTGGACAGGGCCTTATGTGAATGGTATATATTCTTTGTAAAACATTGTGTAATATGTAAAGAACATATAACAAAAATAAAATACAATGAATCAGTAACTGTCAGTGTAAAAGTGTAAAGCTACTAACAGCACAAGATAAAATATGGGCTGAACAAATGTTTTTTTTCTTGCAATAAACCAAGTTTTCCTAATCTTCTCATTTGGATACATCATGTCCTCATTAACGTGACTTTTATCAAAGCAAGTCAGCAGCTATCCCAAGCCCAGCAGTCATAACAATTTTGAGTAATATCACTAGATTATCAGTTTTTCAACAAAGCCCAGCACTCCAGCTGGAGCTGTTTTGGAAACAAACTTAGTATTTACTATTATAGCATAGTAATCACATAAACATTTTAAGTTTATTAATAATTGTTTTTACCACTTTAAAAGGCAGTGGCACAGACCTTCAGGAATTGGGACACTTGAGGTCCATGTCAGAAGTTACATAACTAACGAAAAAGATAAATTAATTTAGTTGCTCTATAGTTTCTCCCTTCCCTATAGCCATGTCTACTTGTGCAAATGAGGAGACAATATCTCATTAGTATGCATGCTCCTCTCATGTCACAGTACCAGACCAGGAGAACTAAAGTGTATATCCACACAAGTTAGCACCTGTTATTTCTACTAAAAGAAAAAAAAAGAAAAATATTACAAGTGATGATAAAAAGGCAGTCAGGCTGCTGGACTCATTTTTAACATCTATTCTCTTAAGATAGGAAGCTACTTTTGGCACTATTTGATGATTGTTATATAATTATATATCGTAAGTAATATCACTAATATGTAATAAAATAGATATACATCAATACTTTTCTAATTGGGGACCTATTTAAATAGTTAGCATCCATTGGGCTCAAAATGGGAATTGCTGACAAAAAACACAATTTGTGTCTCTAGCAAAGAGATGGCTGTAAAGCAAAATTTAAATAGTGGATTCTGTGCTCCTAAGGTACCCATTATCATCACATAAAAATTATAAAATCCATTCTTGTTTTTACATCAACAGGACCATAGAAAAATAGGTCTCCCCCACTTTAATTCTGCCTCGAAAAGAGTTAGGTGAGTTAAAGTGCCCACACACATTACAAATATTCAATAAATAAATCTTGTAGGATCCAAAAAGCTACCGCCATCAGCATATGTGTATGGGCAACTTTACCAAAAATAGTCCAAAAGGTGTGGTATGTAGGTCTCTCTCTCTCTGTAAATGGATGGATACATAGGCAGACAGATGGAAGACATTCATACATTTTACATTTACACCTGACCAATAGGCTTCCTTCCTAATAGAAGGTAATTTTGCTGCCAATTTTAGTATTTTTTTAGTTACAGTGGGAATAAAACCCTGAAAATGTTCTCCTTTTTGATCCTCCTATATACATTTAATATAAATAAGGGAACATCTGGGTAGGGTTTTTTTTTGATCTTTTCACTAGTTGCTGGTTTAAAACAACGTGCAGAAGATAAGGAAGCTGAGAATTCTCTGCTACATAATTATTTACAAACTGAAGATTTATGAATTATGCCCTTGCTTTTGGCAGCAGATTATCTCTGTGTAATATTTTCAGTTCTGGTAAAGTTCTTAGGAACAGCATCTCCTCTAATCCTCCCAGAAATCAAACATGTGGCTTTGTAACTAATGGCAGGTTCCAAGCATTTGGCTCAGTAGCCTTTCATTTTTCCAATGAGTGGTAAGTCTTCAGCCATTATTATCTCTGAATTCTTGGTGGTTGGTTTTATTGTATAAAATAGCAGCTGTAGTGTGTTACTGTATGTAAAAGGAGTCCCTTTGGAAGAATTTAACATGTCATGCAGGGGGGCAAAAAAAAGTAAAAGTTTTCCTATTTGGTCAAAAAATACAGCAATGTTATCCCAGTAATCACTCAGTCATACATTATCAGTGTCAAACAACATAATCCTGTACTTGATACAATGCTGAGCATTATTACAATAGAAAGGCAGCTATTTGGCCTAAGGAGAGGTGGGGCCAAAAGGTGAAAAGCCCCCCTGAGCATAAAAACAGAAGGTATCTTGCAGTCATGCTATATAAATAGCATTGCCCAAAGAATCTAGAAACAAGAAGTAATTCTTACTCCCAGGTTCCCCAGATTAAAGGGCATGTCCACCCCCAAAACTATAATCCCCCAACTACTGGCCCCATCATGTAGTGTAGTTTAATCCCTACCTCACATCCCAGCTCCATATGGTCCTCTTGTAGTCCCCCCCCAAAGTCCCAAAAACTTCCCACCAGGAGGATAGCAGGTCCATATAGGACTCTGCCTCCACCTGGCCTCCGGGAGAAGGTTGGCATGCGTACTGCAGCCCTTCTCCCCCTCCTCCCCCTCCCTCTCCCTCCCTCTCAGGATTCCCTCCCCCTAGCATAAATCCCTTTAGATATAGTATTCCCCCCTGTCCCCCCAGCCCCAACCGCTACATTTTTTATTTTAGAAATTGCCCCGAACATTATTTACCTCCCCTCTTTCCTCCGCTGCACTGAATGACCGGCAGCCGCGTCCGTGATTGGCTGCCGCTCAGCCAATCACAGACGCGACTGCCGGTCCCGCCCCTCTGTTTGCATTTTATCGCAAGCAGGGCCGGCAGCGCGGCAGGCAGGGGAAAGAGGGGAGGTAAGTAGAGTTTGGGGCACTTTCTAAGAATAAAAACATAGCGGTTGGGGCTGGGGGGACAGGGGGAATACATATTAAAAATGTTTTAAGGGGGGACATACCCTTTAAGTGTCCGAGATATGCAAAAATTTCTCCTTTATATCCTATGGCTATGTGTCCAGAACCGCTGGCTCATTAACATGCAATACAGCCTATGGTATAGAGACAATCATCTGACCTGCAGACATGACATGTTTTAATCTTGTTAGATCTCGTCAGTGCAAGATACGATTCATGGCTCTATGGGGTAGGACTTGGAGGCACATTAGACAAGACAGCTATATTGCTTAAGGAAAGTTGGGCGAAAAGGAGCAAAAAGCCCTCTACTGAGCATAAAAATGGAGCAGAGCCTTCTAACAGAAAGTATCTTGCTGTCTCATGCCAGATGAATAGCATTGCCCACAAAATCTAAGAAACTTTATATCCTATGACTAATACATGTGTCCAGAACCGCTGGCTTATTAACATGCAATACAGTCTATGATATTAAACCAATCATCTGACCTGCAGACATGACATGTTTTGATCTTGTGTAGATCTCGTCAGTGCAAGATACAGATTTATGAGCATTATTACAGTGAGGGTGTCCTTCTGTGTTAAAATGTAAATAATGTTACTCTTAATACGTATATGTGTACTAATCTATGTTTTAAAGGGCATGTCCACCCCAAAACTATAATCCCCCCAGTAATGGCCCCACCATGTAGTGTAGTGTAATCCTTACTCACATCCCAGCTCCATAGGGTTTCCTGTAGACCCCCCTAAAGTCCCAAAAACAGTCACCAGGAGGCTAGCAGGGCTCTGCCTGCTAACTTGCCTCCGGTAGATATTTGTCATGCGTACTGTAGCCCTTCTCCCCCCTCCCTCCCCCTCCCTCTCCCTCCCGTTCTACTCTCCCTCCCTAGCGTAAAATCCTTTAATATGCTGCTCCCCCATGTCTGGTAGCCCAACCGGAATAGTATTTTGCAAAAGCTCCCCAAAAATCTTACTTACCTCTCCTCTTTCCTCCGCTGCACTGAATGACCGGCAGCCGCGTCCGTGATTGGCTGCCGTCAGCCAATCACAGACGCGACTGCCGGTCCCCCCCTCTGCTTGCATTCTCGCAAGCAGAGGGCCGGCAGTGCAGCGGAGGAGGAACAAGGGGAGGTAAGTAAGAGTTTGGGGGGCTTTTGCAAAATACTAATCATGCGGTTGGGGCTACCAGACATGGGGAGCAGCATATCAAAAGTTATTTTTAAGGGTGGACATGCCCTTTAAGCCAGCCACACAAATCGTGGAATTGAACTAACATACATACTACAGAATAGCAGAACAGGATAAGAGCAGGATACTCCACCCTCTAAACATAAGGCAAATAACTGTAGCAGCTAACAGCCTGTATTAGTATTGTTTTGTACAGGAAGAGGGTTCCTCCAATCATTTGACTTCCCCTTACCAATCATCAATGAAAAAGGGCAGATGTCTCCACACAATTCAGTTATTTTTAAGAAACTAAAAACTGATATTAATTCTAATAACATCCACCAGATTTAACCACCACAGTGCACATCCAAACAGTAACAGTATGTGAAATCTACCTCTTTTAGATTTCCAGAGAAATTCCCAGTAATAGACCTTGGCAATTACTTATGATTTGAATGTGAACATCTAACAAAAAGATTTGCAAGTCTGAGGAGATTTGAAGTTTGGCCATTTTCATAATGAATAATATATAATGAAAATTTATTCTTATTAACCAGTCATATGTATATATATGTTACTGTTAGACAAGCATAATGTGTGGGGTATAAAGCTTGGACTAGATGTACATGTCTTTTTACAACCTCAAATAGGATTTTACTATGTTACTATATGCAAATAATATATTAACTGATTTAGCTTTATGCTACATAGAGAAAACTTGCTGGATTAATTAATGAAATGGAGTCTGTCAGTGAGCTGTTGCTGGGAGACATAGGAATCATTTGTAGCGATTAGTGACTGTTCTTAGACAGAACCTCAAAGTCCGCTTGCTGTCTGTTTATTTAGTGTTTTTATCTAGTACAATATATTTAACATGATGTTTGTTCTGTTCCTCCCTCCCCACTTAACAACATTTTGCTGTTAAAAAAGTATATAAAGAAGCATGTAATAAAATTACTTTATCTGTAGCAATTAAGAGGGTTTGTGAAATGGGAATAGAGGATATGCTAAATGTTTTCTGACAGGTGACAGATCCCTAATTAAAACATACAGAACATATGTGGAGCTATCAGATATTGAAAAATCTACCATGGAATTGAGCATAATATTACACTTAGTTTCATGGCACTGGGATATTATGCTCAATTTCATGGCAGGTTCTGTAAATTCAGAAATGCACATTAATTGTGATCTCACCATCTCAAGCACTTACAATAGTCAATCTAGCCCCTAGGTGCTCCCATACATGATTAAATAGAAATTTCTGATGAGTGATCATGGCATCAAGGGCATCTCCCCCTTAAAACAAACAAAAATAAAATGGTTACATCTAAGTTACCTGGCCCAAACTCCCAACTGATATATTCAGCAATTTATTAGATGTATTACTAACCAGATATTTAAGGTTAATTAGTGGCTCCATTTTTGCAGCGTAAGCTGTCCTCTCACTCCATGCAGTTAATGAAAGCTTTGACTGCTGACATCACAACTAATGACTGACTGCTGTTTCCCCTGATGCCTCTTCTACACATGCTCAAGCTTCTAAAAATATCAATGAGCAGAGTGAGGAGGCAGATACCTTTGCCAGAATTAAATATATCTTACCATTTAATATCTGGTTACAAATGCATATAATAAACTGGTAAAAATAGCAGTTGGGGTTGCGGGCAGAGAACGGACAAGTCACCAGTTTTTTGTTTTAAGGGTGGACATTATTGGAAATGCTTGCTCTGTACCTAAATATACAGTGAGAATCTTCTAACGACCCATTGGGATTTATGCCCATATATGGATATTTTCAATGAAAATATTTAAGTGAAAAAAACCTATTTATACTTTAGATTAATGTACATTTAGATGGTATTTTAAAAGAGTAATAAATAAACACATTTTTCTAAATTATAGCCCAGAAACAGTTTAAAAATTAAAATACATACCGTATATACTCGAGTATAAACCATGCCGAATATACTTTTAACTGATAAACTAGGAAAACGGCTTGACTCAAGTATAAACTGAGGGTTGACTTTCTCCCATAGAAAGCCCCATAGATAGTTCCACAGACATTCCTATAGAAAGTCCAATACACAGCCCCATAGAAAGTCCCATAGATAATTCCACAGACAGTCCTATAGAAAGTCCAATACACAGCCCTATAGAAAGTCCCATACACAGCCCTATAGAAAGTCCCATACACAGCCCTATAGAATGTCCCATACGCAGCCCCATAGAAAGTCCCATAGAAAGTCCCATGCACAGCCCCATAGAAAGTCCAATACACAGCCCCATAAAAAGTCCAATACACAGCCCCATAAAAAGTCCAATACACAGCCCCATAAAAAGTCCAATACACAGCCCCATAAAAAGTCCAATACACAGCCCCATAGAAAGTCCCATACACAGCCCCATAGAAAGTCCCATGCACAGCCCCACAGAAAGTCCAATACACAGCCCCATAAAAAGTCCAATACACAGCCCCATAGAAAGTCCCATACACAGCCCCATACACAAATGTGTCCTACATACCTTTCTACATACCTTTCTGTGCAGCCTGAACACTTAAAGATTGTTTTTTTCCATTTGCCTTGCAGTCTGGGCTGATCTGAGTGAGAAGGACAATTGCTTAACCCACTGAAATCAAGGGGATTCTCTGTGTTACAGGGTAATATTTTCTTTTCCCAAGGCTACGTGATTTTGTCCAGCTGCATTCAGATCAGCACAGACCCAAGTATAAGCCGAGGGAAGACTTTCAAGATGATTTTTAAAAAGGTAAAAAAAATTGGTTTATACTCGAGTTTATACGGTATGTATATATTTGGCTGGGTACACACAGGCAGATTATTCAGGTCAAGTCGACCAATACTTCCTTGTGTCAGTCGATATCTTTGCTGCCTTTGGCCGCTGCCACGACCGATGTTGGTCGCCCATTCGCCCAATGTTGGTTAATCGCATATCGAAGGTCCGGTTGACGAGCGACCCCCGACTGAACACATACACATGGACGATTCTTGGCTGTAACGTCTGTTCACTGCGGGTAGTCGGGGGCCGTGGCTCGGGTGCACATTGTGCGTGTGCATGAACCTTTAGGCCCATTATCCCCCTCTTTGACTAAATGAATATCTTCAAAGGGAAAGCCTGCTCAGTAGTCACTAAGAGCCAGCACTGGGTAAGGAAAGTTTACAATATGCAGTCTACATACCATCACCATCCAGTTACAGCATAACTGTGCACAGCAGAAAAATGTATAATAATAATGCACTTAAAAGACAGCTGAAATAGGCTTCAGACTGGATATCTAAAGAAACAAGGGGCAGATCAATAAAAAAATTGTACAGTGATAGTTGGGAAAAATTACAGTTTCCAGAAATGGTCAATTTAAAGAAACCAGTTTAGATACCCTTTAAGTTCCGCTATGCTCTGTTAAATTATACTAGAATTAAAACTGTAATTAATGTAGGTATAGTTTTCCTTTAAATGATTATGGTGAAACCCTTTTCCATCTCAGCAGTTAGTAGGTTATATATCTGTTTAAAAGAAATTCTTGTAATGAATAATAGAACAGCAAACAATGGAATACCCCCCACTCATACACACACCCTTCTAAAGTTCACTGTGTCACTACAAAATATTATGAGCATCTGACAAATGAATATTGTTATGCTGGATACACATGCACCAAAGATTTGTTGCAACCAGTCAAATGTAACTGTTCTTAGAAACAACTGGCTTAGAAGCCACATTACTAATACATAAATTTATTAACATGATTTAACTAAGACAAAATACATTTTATGATGATAATAAAGACTTAAAGAAAAGGGTAACTGTGGTCCAAAAATGACTCAAATTTAATCAGCAGGAATTGCTTTCCTGAGTATTTTTGTAATTTACATTATTTTTTTTTACATATTTTAGTTGTTCATTGATTTTTTCATATCTTGGGCTGAGCAGCACATAGAGAGGTGGCTGGTAGCCTTTTTTAAAGGTAGGAACCTGGCCTTTCATTTAAAGTCAACTTGTTTGGAGATCACAAATAAATAAATAATAAGTAAATAAATAATTAAAAGTTCAGGTGATTCTCCATGTAATGATCCAAACTATAATTGATGTTATTGTTGGTGCTGCACTTCCATTTACACATAGTAAATGAGGTCCTAATTGCACAGGGAATCACCTTAATATTATTTATCATTAGACTTTCAATCTCCTTTAAAAGGCCTATGAGCAAGATAGTTAACCTTATTTTTTTTCTCTAGACCCTGATCTCAACGAATAAACATGCTACAGAATAGTCAATGAATACTATATTCCCAATACCATCAGGGGGGTTCAGGAAGTACCCCCAACATCCCAGATGATGCCTCTTTAATTTATCCAGCAGGAGTCCTGCAGAAGCACACACCAGGGAGTGACGTGTGGGGGTATCCCCTAGGTCCCAGAGTGACATCATGATCCAGAGCAGTACATGTTAACAGCAGTGGCACACTGATACTAATTATCTGCTGCAGAGCCTGAGCTCTCTCTCCTCCTTTGGAGCGGCAAGGCAAGTGCTGCTGTTGGTGTTGTGGAATGTGAGAAGCAGGTAAACAGTCACACAGTGTGGCAGGCCTGCATACATGGGTCGATTTTTCTTTTAGATGACCAGTGAATTAAATTTACAAACTGGTCAAAATATCAGACCATCAAATCATATGGCTGGGTAAATTTTTTTGGCCCAATCGACTGAACGGGCTGAGCTAAAAGTCGGTCGGGCTGAAAAATCTGCACTGGTTTCAGTCACAGCGGCTACCAATGTTTGTCGCCCGTTCGTCCGGATCGGACATGCTGGTAAATCATGGCTGATCGTGCGGTTCTCTATGGGACTGCAAGATCTGTTGCACGAACTGTCAGTCACTGTAACTAATGCCACGACCGATAGTGATTTGTCCCCGCAGAGCGTTCCCAAGCAGCGAATGCTCGGTCGGAATAAAACATCCCTTTGTGTATACCACAGTAGAAAAATATTTCATAGGTAGTAATCGTAGTGTAGTTCACAAACAGCATTCAAAGGGCAATTAAATCCCCCAGTCAACCCCCCTTTGATGAAAAATGCGGTATCAAAAATGAATATGAAAAATTCCAGGAAACTAACCTGGCAGATGAGAACTGTAAGCAAATTACAAGGGTTATGTGGCACAACAGCACAACATATAAGTTGCCATACAAGTATTTAAGTAGCTACATAAGTAGCTATAAAAGCTTGTGCTTTGTAATAGCCAGACCAGCTCCTGACCCAATAGAAGGGAGGACCTGCAGCTGACAACTGCTTAGAAGCTTACCAAAGATCAATTAAAGCTGTTAGGAGGAATGAACTATAATTCTTCCATGTTGGTGTTCAAGACTGATAAAAAGTGAATAGAATCATTCAGTTGCAATTACTGTTGCTTTAAAAGGCCAAACCTATGACAAAAATAAACATGCACATAAACAGTATACAAATATACACACATCGTTACTTTGTTAAGATCTGCTAAGTATTTCTACACTAAATTCTTTGTGATTTTTTCATGCAAATTACTTCTTTTATTGTGCTTTGCTTTGCTGCTCCAGTCCCACCTCCATAAAGAGACAAAGCTAAAGAAGGATTCAGTTTCATATTTTCCATAGGTCTTAAGAGCCTCCTTAATCACAAGGAGGAATTCTGTCCGGCTAATGTAAACTGATACTTAAGACTATCTACAATCAAAGCAGAATGAAAAATGGGAAAAAACATTAAAACCACAGATTAAACAAAACCTGGATATAGTTGTGCAGGGGGTGTTCTATCTTTTAGTTTTGTGTGAGAAGCCTCTGAGTAGAGCATAAGCATAATTTACAGACATTACAGAACAATGGAAGGAAACAACATAAATGCTAAAATGTTGCTTCATTTGGTTACATTAGGCTGGGTACACACGAGGGGACTATTTGTGAGCACTCGGCCAGGACAAATGTCTGTCGGTCCTGGCAATAGTTTCCGCAGCCGACAGTTTGTGCGGTCCCATAAGGAACCGCACAATTATTCGTGAATTACCAACATGTCCGATTGCCCATTCATCCAATCCGGACGAACGGGTGACCGATATCGGTCGCAGCGGAGGCCGAAGGCAGCACAGATTTTTTGGCCCAATCGAACAATACACGTAAGTATCGGCCGAAAAAATCTGCCCCTGTATACCCAGCCTTATTTAACTTGTGAGTTTTAGGTAAACAAAAGTATGCACAGTTGAGCATGGTGAAGCACAGGCCACAGATACCTTTATAAAGACAAACAATGGATTTCAAAAGCAACAAAAGTTATACGTGGTCTACAAAGCTGAATACAAAAATGATGTCCCATTTTGATCAGTGGTCTGAATACAAAAATGATGTCCCATTTTGATCAGTGGTTTAAAAGTTTTTTCCAGACAAGTGCTGTACCATTTTTCACTACCATTTTATCAGTTGTCAGGGCCTGATTTCTTGTAAGGCCATGGCCTAGAGAGGCACAACTGCTAGGGAGCGAAACAAAAACACAAGGCAGTGCATTTTTTGTTGGGGGTGGCGGCAAAAGGTAATATTAGAGGGTGGGGGCAGCAACAAGTTAGCTGGACTAGGGGAGAGAAAGGTATTAACCTGGCCTTGTCAGTTGGGCCACTGTTAAAGGGCATGTCCGCCCCCAAACTATAATTTAAGCCACTCTGCTCCTTATAGTTCTCCAGCTATGCCTTTTCAAAGTCAACGAAACTGAAGACTCCAAGCTGTCTTTGAGCCATCTGTTTCATGCCAATTCCTCTGAGGCATGCGCAGTCGTCCCCACCACCACCACCACCACCATCCGGATCCATCCTCAGCCATCGTTGCACCTAGCGTGAAATCCTTTGGAGGTAAGGTAATTAACCCCTGCCCACCTCAATATTTCTTAAACCCCCCCCAGACCCGTACTTGCAGAGCCTTCTCTCCTGCCGCATCTGTGATTGGTCTGGACCTTGGCAGGAACAAGTTTATTTTTCTTTTGTTCAGTGATTCTGCTGTAGATTAAGTTTTGTGTTTGGGATCATTATCCTGTTGCTTTGAAGCTTTAGACTGTGTACACACGGGCAGATTTTTCGGCCTAATCGACCGATACTTCCGTTTATCGGTTGATTTGAGATGAAAAATCTTTGCCGCTTTAGGCACCACATTCCGTTTTGTTTTTGTTTAGGCTTTACTTAATTGTTATATACGGTATATAAACAAAAAAAACTGGTTTGCATACTTGATCCCACAAAAGATAACCAATATCATGATTAAATGTCTGCAACTAATAAAGCACATTAAATAATAAAACTGTTGAAAGAAATGGAACAAAGCCCAGTCTGTTCAAAATACTGCAGTGAAAGGTTTATCTTTACAAAGTAGAAAGTGGGAAATAGCCATGGCTAATATATTTAGGAAGGGAAGTGATGGGTTAAGCATGGAACACCAACACTACAGTACAGTGCAAGAAAGAATTGTGTTTTTTTTGTCCAAAGGAAGGGAAGCTAGTGGTGAAGGAAAGAGCTGATCAGATTAGGTAAACTGACCTTCATTATAAACAGATATCAAGCCTGGGAAATAAGCAACGCGATAAGGAAGTCAGAGAGGAAATCCAAAAGAATAAAAACCTGCGAGATCTGCAGACTGTAGATAGTTTCCCCAGCTGATAAATTGGACAGTGGATGGTTACCTAAAATCAGCACCACATCCATTTTAAGACAAGGAATTAATGGGGCACGTGATGCTATTTCTATATTTTGAACTATTCAAAAGAGTTGTGCCATAAACAACATTAGACAATACTGCATAACATAGATTTTTCTGACAAACAGATTCTGGATCAAGAAGATGAATGCCTCTACCTCATTATAACAAGAGCCTTGGAAGACTAGTGCAGTGGGTCTCAAACCTTTTTAGACAGTGGCACACTACAATGCTCCTCTCAGTTAACCGACAGGAATTATAATGTCCCCATGGACAAACTAACTTTTCTAAGAAAGTAAGGGGCATATTTATAAATAAGCGTTAACTTTCGCAGCCGGTTTTCCCGCCGTTTTTGCCAACATGGCTATTAACGCGATTTATAAAATGGTGAAAACCGTCCGTGAAAAGTTAACGCCTCGTTAACCATTTTGCGCATCAGTTACCGCTCGCTTCTATTAATCTTGACGTTTCACTTCGCCACCTTCAAGGTAGTGAAAACGGCCTAGCTCACCGGGGGTCAGGGCGGGGGTGTGCACCCTGTCAAGGCCACCGGCGCCGGAGGTGCTGGGAAGGGGGCGGCGGCGGGTGTCGCTGCCACGGGGGGCGAGGGCGGGGTGGGCATACAACCCGTCCGCCCCCTCCCTGTCACGGTGGATGCGACTACCTGCCACGACCCCTTCCCAGCAGCCCCTCCTAGTCCCCTGCTCCGTATTGCCGTGAAGGGATTTCAACTTCCTTCGCAGCAATATTGTACTTAGTGCAGTATCGCCGCAAAGTGAGCAATACGTCACTTACCATTATAAATATGTCGAAAACGGTATTTGCCGCGGCGATGTGCGGCGGTAATTTTAGGGCGTTATTTTTGGCCCTTTATATATATATATGCCAAATATTTATGTTGATACACAATTCACATGTAAACGACATTTATAGAGCTTTCATTTACAACAAGCATAATTATCCAAAATAAAATTAAAGGGGCATGTCCACCCCCAAAACTCAAATTTAACCCCATACTGGCCCCACTCTGTAGTGTACAAAAAAAAAAAAAAAAACTTACATCCCAGCTCCTTATGGTTGCCATGCTGTGCCCCTCCAAAGCCAGGAAAATTGTAGTGTAGAAGCTCCCAGTGACTCTTCCTGCGCTTGTCTCTGCCTCAACCTCGACAAGGTTGAGGCATGCGCAGGAGAGTCCTCCCCCCCCCCCTCCCTCTCCCTCCTGTTTTCTTCTCCCTCCCCCTAGTGTAAATTCCCCACTATATATTATACATAGTGATCCCCCAGCCCCAACCGCCGTAACAGTTTTTAAAGAAAGTGCCCCGATAGTTACTTACCTTCCCTCCATCCTCCGGCGTTCTGAGCAGCCGGCAGCCGCATCCCTGATTGGCTGCCTCTCAGCCAATCAGGGACATGGCTGCCCGTCCCGCCCCCTGCTTGCATTTCCGTGCAAGCAGAGGGACTGGAGAGTGCCGCGGAGGATAGAGGGAATGTAATACATATCGGGGCACTTTCTAAAAAATTTATTATGGCGGTTGGGGCTGGGGGATCCATATGTATAACATGTCAAAAGTTAAAAAAAGGGGTGGACATGCCCTTTAAAACTGTAATACAGTCCATACAATATGCATATGGGGAAAAGGGGTCCCAAAATGACAGCCCAGCCTTGGGCCTCTTTCATCTTAATCTATCTTGACTTGAAAAGTAAATTATATATTATATGGATGTATTATACATTAAAAATGTATTTAAAGGGCATGTCCACCCTTAAAATGTATTTTTTAAAAATGGTAGGGACCCCCTGCCCACCCCAACTGCCTTGTAAAATTGTAAAAATAAGTTTTAGATCTGCTTGTGAAGGTTCTCATTCATCCAGGTCATGGTATATCTGTTGTATTCAATTAGATCAACTGGACTTGAAGTTTAGTTCTTGAAGACGTTTTGCTAGTCATCCGACTGGCTTTCTCAATTCAGAATGACTTGTACAAGAATCTGTGGCAATTATGTACCCTGGAAAATCCCAATTAGCATATCACAGCCAGGTGTTAAGGGCGTGATTAGATAGTGGCTAAGAGGTGTTATAGGAATGCCCAGAGTAAGGTGTCCAAAACAGCATTGTACATGGCAGACAGATGGTGTCGAACCCCCACCTCTATTTAGGCTTGGTTTCTTAATTTTCACATAAATGGCCTCCTAACCTCTCTTGAACCAGTCACGTTCCTTTGCCAATATGTTTACATTATAATCTTCAAAGGTATGTCCTTTATCCTTAAGATGCAGGTACCACGGCTGAGTCCTGACCCGAGGAATTGGCTCTTCTGTGCTGAGCCATACGTTGATGCAGTTGTTGTTTGGTCTCCCCCACATACACATCAGAGCATTCTTCACTGCACTGCGTATATGATGTCACTTTTCTTGTGTTTCGGTATTGGGTCTTTCGGATGTACCAAGCTGCCTCAGCGTGTTGCTGTTTAAAGCAGACAGGGATACGGTGTTTTTTGAAAACTCTTCTTAATTTCTCGAGACCCCTGCTCATATGGGATGACCATGTTCTTTCTCCTGTCTTGCTTTTCCCCTTCACTGTTGGTATTCGTGTTCTTTTTCTTTCCTTCTGCTTCTTTTTGACAAAGGCAGTCTGGATACACAAGTTTTAAGGGCTCCTCTGAGATGTTTCATTTCTTAGCCTTCGCCTCTGTGCTAGTGGGGATGTTCTCAGCTCTGTGTTGCAGGGTTCTGATGACCCCCAGCTTGTGATCTAAAGGTGGTGGGAGTCAAACATCAAATACTGATCTTGTGTGTGTTGGTTTCTGTAAACCTCTACTTCCAGTTTACCATTCTCCCTGACTTCTACCAAGCAGTCCAAGAAAGCCAGTTTGTTGTTTTGACCTCTTCCCTTGTAAATTTGATGTTTTGGTCTACCGCATTAATGTGTTCTGTGAAAGCTTGTACTTCTTCTGGTGGATTTTAACCCAGGTGTCATCCACATATCTGAACCAGTGGCTGGGTGCTATGCCCTTAAAGGTTTAAGCGCCCGTTTTCTACCTCCTCCATGTAAAGGTTGGCTACAATGGGTGAAACTGGAGACCCATAGCACATCCGTGTTTTTGCTTATAGAACTATTCCTGTATTTGAAATAGGTGGTATTCAGGCACAAGTCCAGTAAGGCACACACCTGTTCTGGGTTGAGATCAGTTCTGCTGATCTCAACCCAGAACACGAATACCAACAGTGAAGGGGAAAAGCAAGACAGGAGAAAGAACATGGTCATCCCATATGTAGCAGGGGTCTCTGAGAAATTAAGAAGAGTTTTCAAAAAACACCGTATCCCTGTCTGCTTTAACCGAGCAACACGCTGAGGCGCAGCAATTGGTACATCCGAAAGACCCAATACCGAAACACAAGAAAAGTGACATCATATACGCAGTGCAGTGCAGTGAAGAATGCTCTGATTTGTATGTGGGGGAGACCAAACAACAACTGCATCAACGTATGGCTCAGCACAGAAGAGCCAATTCCTCGGGTCAGGACTCAGCCGTGTACCTGCATCTTAAGGATAAAGGAATACCTTTGAAGATTGTAATGTAAACATATTGGCAAAGGAACGTGACTGGTTCAAGAGAGGTGTTAAGGAGGCCATTTAGTTGAAAATTAAGGAAAACCAAGCCTAAATAGAGGTGGGGGGGTTCGACACCATCTGTCTGCCATGTACAATGCTGTTTTGACACCTTACTCTGGGCATTCCTATAACACCTCTCAGCCACTATCTAAGTAAGCCACTTACTATGCAAGTAAGCCACTGCTTACTTGCAGGCAGGGGGCCAGAACGGCAGCCGCATCTGAGATTGGCTGCCTGTCAGCCAATCACAGATGCGGCTGCCGTCAATGGAGATGCCGCAGGTCTGTAAGTACCAATTTTTTACAAAAATAACTTGGCAGTTAGGGGTGGGCAGGGGGCACCTACAATATAGCCAAAGGATTTCACGCTAGGTGCAATGGCTGCAGAGGATGGAGGGGGGGGATCCCCTGCGCATGTCACCGTCCCCACCAGGCAAGACAGGAGGCAGAGACATTTGGACAGGAAGACAGCCACTACTCTTCAGTTTCCTGGACCTTGGACAAGCACTGCGGAAGAAACATAAGAAGCAGGAAGGTATGGTATGGATGTTTTTAAACTACACAGTGGGGCCAGTGTGGGGTTAAATTTTCATTTTGGTGGTGGACATGCCATTTAAAATCAAATGTGCTCAAATGCCAGCATCATTTTTCCATACTCAACCCCCCCCCCCCCTTTAACACCGAGGGGTACAAAGTACAGTAGCTGATTAGTGAGCTGGTCTGACTCTTTCCAGAAAAGGATCATGCCCAGAAGGGGGGCAGACACCATGGGCTTTGTCTGTCTGGGAGGAAAGATTTTAAATGTAATAGTGGTCTCTAGCCAATGCTGTTACAGTCCATATTAGGCAGGAGACCATGTGACTGATAAACATAGTTATCTAATCCAGTTCTTCAGGGGATGCATTTACTTTAATACCATTTACTGAGGTAGTAATATATGGTTTATTGGTGTTTTTGGGGGGTTGCTTTCAGATAATGTCTAAAAATGTTTATTTAGTTCTCCTATAACAATGAGTGAAGGTCTCCCGCTTTCCAGGATTTTATGGGATTTTTACACTCTACTGCATTTTATAAGAAATAACCCATGCTATTTTTGCAAAATTAGTAAATAAGATTTTTTTTTACCCATTAGAACATTTTGCAAGTGTCATACTACTACCTTTAATGGCAAATTTGCTTTTCAGAAAAGTGGTTGCAAACAGGTCAATGAGCTGCAGATGTAGATACAGAACAATTAAATATTCTCTGGTCTTCTAGTGCAATCTGTCTCCATGGAAACTGCATTCCACATTGAAGCCATGGAAACAATACAGCACAGCTCATCTTATTTTCTAGTAATCATCTAAAAAGGACAGGCGCATTATTATTATTATTATTATTATAAAAATGAACACCTGATAAAGAGATATGCAAGAAACATTGATTTAAACCCTCAACGTATAAAGTTTGGGTCATGCAATTCCTGGCCAGACCTTACATAACTTTAAATAGTGTACATTCCTAAAAAATTAACTACTACTGCTAGTAGGTCAGGTTACATCTGGAGGGCTTGATGACAGAAGTCATGCATAGAAATATACAGTAGTCAAAGACATGTTTTCATTAGGCAAGCAAAGTTAGCACAGATTTATCTAAAGAAAGTTAACTTTCTATGGAATGTTTTCCGTCAGGATCCACACACATTTTAAGTATAACACCAAAGGTTTAATTTTATTTGAATGACGTGTTCAGTCCGTTGAAACTATAGTCCACCAATATAAATTCTCAATTTAAGTTAAACTCCAGATGTTGTTTAATGCAAAGCAGCAGCAGCAGAAGTCGTCATCAATGCATAACCATATTAGTAAATTATAGAAAGAGTATATATAAGAAAATAATTTTATCTTTCACGATAGATATATATGACAAATATGTCCATATACTATATGACCAATTCAACTACTATTAGTATTAGAATGACACGTTTTCCACAAACCCTATTATTCTTTCAATTTCTGGAGGACTTCCCTTTCATATGCTTTATGTTTATAGCAGGATCAAGGGACAATTAACTGTGTGCATAGCCCGCAGACACGTCTGTAAGCATAGCGCCAGGGGAGAGAATGTCTGTAAGTATATTTCTAGGACTTTTTTTAGAAATATAAAATCGGAGGTTGGGGGTGGGATGGAGTGCCCTACACATAATAAAAAAAAAATATTTTAGGGGAGGACATAGAATCCTATCAATCAATGGGAGAAGCGTTTAATTTAGAGGTAGAGATCACAGTTTGTTCAAAGATTAATGCGCTGTATTATAGAAATTGTTTAAAATGTATTTATTTGGGGGAGTTTAGTGTCCCTTCAACAAAAGCAGAATCTTAATATTCCATTGTAAGGGGAGCATTAGCTCTAATTTTATGTAGAAATGTTCACTTTTATAAGAGCAACAGTAGATCATATAAGGGATAATGCACCCCTTACAGTGTAATATATAAGGGATAATGTGCCCCTTACAGCCAAATATACAGGTACGGATATAAAATATAAGGCTCTGGTCCCTCAATGGGGAGGTACAGTGGCTACATAGCTAAGAGATTTTTATAATATATCCCACTGCACGTAAAAACGTATAACCATATAACACGTAAAACAATACATGTAATTGTAAAGTGCTACGGAAGATGTTAGCATTATATAAATCCACAATAATAATAATCTAACAGACACCAAGCTATGGCACAGATCATGTGGCCACTGCCAAAAAAACCCTATAAAATGAAATGCAGTATAATGAACACTACTGTTCCAAACTAAAAGAACCAACAAAAGGTAAAAAAAAAATAGGAAATACAAAAAAAATGAAAAGCAAAACAAACAAAAACCTGTATATAACATAACACTTGTTGCATAATATATGATTATGAAAAGTCACCTTGGGGTTAAAGAGTTTTCATCTGTACCGACAAGACTTCATGGTTATCATTTGTCCACCTGTTCTAGACCATATCTGAATATCCTTCATTTCTGACATGCAAAATTCACCTAGGGTTTAACACTTTAATTCATTGAGACTGAAATAAAACTAATCCAATATTTAAATTTGATTGTTATTCACCTTTATATAGACAAAACTGAAGAGCTATTTATTTGTTGTTATTGTTTACTTCTTGTTAAAAATAAACCCACCACATTTTCATATTTCTTACATGCAATACCCAACGAAAATGAGATGTGCACTGCATAACTATTTTTCTTCTCATAGAAATATAAAATTGCACCTCCTCAAAATAACATAAAACAATTTACATTCTTAAAGCTCATACCTTAAAAACATGCCTAGGATGATGCATCTAGCTTTTTTAAAATCCAAAGTTATAGGCATTCAGTTTCACTTCCTGATCTGCACTTGGCCTCTGTGTCAGACATATCAAGGATCTGTGTTTTAAGCCCTATGGTCCAGGGATCAGCGGTCTATACAGTGGTGGCGAACCTATGGCACGTGTGCCAGAGGTAGCACTCGGAACCCTCTCTGTGGGCACTTATGCACAGCAGAGTTCACCAGAGTTTGTTACCAGAAAGCCAGAGAGAAAGTGTAGCGGCTGTCTGTAGCAGAGAGAGGTCATGTGCTATAACATTCAGTTCTGCTTGAGTTCCTGTTTTGTATCTCAAACTCCTGTCTTATAACGTAGGGGTTAATGGTCACTGTTTTAGATATCAATCTCCTGTGTGGTAATGTAGAGGTTTAATAGGTAATCTATAATCGATTCTATCTACTGTATTGGTCTGTGTCTATTTGAATTGTTTTTTCTAAAGTAAAAACTCCGTATTCAGGTTAAATGATCATGTTGGCACCATGCAATAAAAAGTGGTGTTTCGGGTTGCAGTTTGGGCACTCGGCCACTAAAAGGTTTGCCATTACTGGTCTATGACCAACATGTGTGGTCCTGGATTAAGAAGAATCATCCAAGATCAAAAACACCCCATTTAATTTCTAGATTTGAAACAAGCACTTCAATTTAAACTGTCTTGTGTCAAGAAAATTTTGAATGAATGCCAAAGATGAGGGACATCTGGACTGCATTACGGGGGAGAGTTAAAAAGCCAGTAGCTTTTGATTCCAAACAGGCCACTAATTCAATAAGTCTTTGGTGAAAATACCTGCCTCCCACAGTGAAGCTCAAGGGCAGCACAATGGTAATTCTAAACGTCTCTAGTTTCTTTGAACAACATAGCACTAGGGTTACAAAATTGGGAGTGGTTTGAAGTGAATATTGCTTGTACTGAGCTACTCAAAGAGTTTTTCAATGTTTTGGCACCTGCAAATTTACCAGCATTCCACCTCACCCAAAATGCCCCATGCTGGCCCAAGTAGGAATACAGAATATTTTGGGCTAAGTGCATACAGAAAAAAAGCCCAAGTTCTTTATGATCTTATCATTGACCTGAAAATCTAGCAGTTGGAAACAATCATTGAACGTTTTATTACTTAACAGTGTTGTGACATAATTTTCATATCACACCTACTTTGCTTTGCTTACTTTTTGCCTTTCACTTTTGTGTTAACTTAAGGAATGTTATCAACTGACAAATATGCACACAAACATAGAGAACACAGAATTCTACTTCAAACTTCCTCTGTTGAAACAATTTATACCCAACCACAGGTTTGGTTGTGCCAAGCTACAATATTTTTATCTTGAGAAACCCTTGCACTTTCCTAAAACCACAATCCAATTGGGTTCTTGCTCCAACTCTTCATCTGATTCTTCTTAACAGCATGGATGTCTCCAGCCCTGAATGGTGAGAGGAGAAGGAATAGAATGATAATTTGAGCCTTAGCTCACTATAGGTTTTGTAATTAATACTCCTAAAGTTATTTTATTTTTATTTTTTTTCTTTAAAATGCCAAATATTCTTAAAATATTTCTATTTAGAGTTAACGATACTTAGATACTGTAGATTGTTCACATTCATGCAATAGGCACATAACATTAAGGCTGTTATAAACCTTAAAGGAAAACCCTTTAAAATACCCCTATTTTCTTTTTTTCTTTCTTTCCAATTGGCTTATTTAATAAGAGGAGCAAAAACACTTTGACAGTGTTGTTCATTTTAAGCAGTCAATCAGATGATTCCTTTTAACAGTCTATGGGCTAGGTCACACTGCTGTGCTTTTTTTACGTTTGCGCTTGTGTTTTTTATATCATTGAAAATGCAGCAACGCACCGAAAAAGCTCGTTTTCGGGTGTGTTGCGATTGCGATTTGCGTTCCGCATTTTAAATCGTAATCGCATGCGTTTTTCAATACTTAATGAAAAAACGCATATGCAAACAAAATCGCACATTAAATCACATGCAATTGTGTTTGCGTTGCAGTGTGGCCGTGCCCTAATACAGTTAGAAAACACTGATAACATCGGATTGGTTGGTGCAGATTCAAGAACAAAAGTAGTGTATTTCCTATTTAATAAGCCCACAAGTTCTTAAACACAGAAATTCCAAGTATACTTTGTGTAGACATATGCTCTAACATCAGAATATTTTCCCTTTCCTCCAGTGGTATGATGTGGCTTGGGAGATATTACTGTCGGAAAGGCAGGGGTCCCCAGTTTGCACTTATTTTTATTGGTCACTGCACTTGCTTACACCATTTTATGAGGGATAGTGGGCACCATATCTCTTCTTTAAAGTGCATGCCCACCCACCTACATAAACAATGTTAGTTAGCTTGTATACCCCTCCAAATAGTGGATACCACAATAGTTACCTTAAAGGGCATGTCCACCCCCAAAACTAAAATTTAACCCCTTACTGGCCACATCAAGTAGTTTAAAACAATCCTTACCTTACATTCCTGCTCAAAATAGTTCCCCTGCTGTGCCCCTCCAAAGTCCAGGAAACTGCTGTGTAGGAGCAGTGTGTGACTCATGCTGTGCCTGAGACTTCCTCAACCTCATCAAGGTTGAGGCATGCTCAGTGCAGCCCTCCCTGCCTCTCAGCCAATCACGGACGTGGCTGCCGGTCCCGCCCCCTGCTTTCAATTCCATGCAAGCAGAGGGCCTGAACACTGCAGCGGAGGAGAGAGGGCAGGTAAGAAAGAATCGGGGGACTTTCTAACAATTATATTAATGCGGTTGGGGCTGGGGGAGCATGCCCTACCACATATCAAAAGTTAAATTTTGGGGTGGACATGCCCTTTAAAAAAAATTTTAAAAAAAAGAGTCCACCATGATCTTCTGCTCCAAGTTTTTGCAACGGTTTTCTTCCTGGTCACAGCAGTCAATCTGTCACGCACAATGATTGTCTGCTGGTGACTGTGCTGCCTCCTCTTAGCATGTGCTTACACGTAAATCCTATGTTCTCACCCTTAGATTTACCTTGATTATCAGCAGTCTGCCACTTGCAGACATTTATGACCAATTTCTTTGCATTCATTTTGAATGATTTTGAACAAGCAGTTCTGCTGGTAAATCATAGTCAGCCATGTCTATTTCAATATCACTCCTCACTGATCGGTGTATCTATGGGAGGAGAATATTCCATGCCTAAAGACCATTTTTGAATGTGTCTTTTTTATTTATCTAGTTGAATATATTTTTTCTATTCAGGCTGAATAAGCATTACCTAAT
This sequence comes from Hymenochirus boettgeri, assembly GCA_019447015.1. Classification (NCBI taxonomy): domain Eukaryota; kingdom Metazoa; phylum Chordata; class Amphibia; order Anura; family Pipidae; genus Hymenochirus; species Hymenochirus boettgeri. The sequence goes on along the minus strand of CM033472.1, from coordinate 87,282,347 downwards.
CTGAAGGTTCTTAAATGCTGCACCCGCATAAAAGTTCACACTGGTTACTCTAATAGTTGGTGTTTATTATAAACATATGAAGTTTTTATGAACTTGAAACTTTCTGCTATATAAACAAGACTCAAAAAAAATATTTATATGTATTACGGATTTAGACGGCTACACCAAACTTAGAGAGAAGAGACACTCAAACATCACGGTGATTCCTAGAAAAATTAGTATATGCACATTTTCAAAGAACAGGGCACTCTACTGGAGTTATTGAACCATCAATGTTGACACATTTTGGCAATATACCTTACCACAAATCCAGTTGAATATGGAACTCGGTACCCTTAACTGTATTTATACGGAATGAACTTTATTATAAATACAAGGTACCCTTATCTATGCATTTTGTCTAACTAAAGATGCACGAAATGCATAGATTGTGTACCTTGTATTTATAATAAAGTTATTTCTGTATAAATGTAGTTGAGTGCACCAAGCTCCATATTATCTTGCATCTGCTTTTATACAGCAGCCTGTGTGGCAGTTTTAATGAATTTCTAACAAGGGTAGAAAAAGTTCATGGAAATTAATGTAAGACAATCCCAGCCTTGTACCACTCCTTTATTTCCAGCGAGATAACAGGCTCACCTTTCAATAAGTGGTTGGACTCAAACAAATAAAACATAAACGTCAATTTTTCCAACAATTGCTATTGACTAGAACAAATGTTTGTTTCCTCAGCCCTTTCTCTCTGACCCAACAATACAAACTTACTACACCCCAACAGTGATTTTATAGAACCAATGAGGGCAAAAAAACTCATTGGCAAAGCTGATAAAACTTTTGACTCACTGTCAAGTTTATGTAATATCCAACTTGAAAAACAGTTTACAGGGAAAAACATATAGCTATAATTCCATGCTTAAGGTTCGTATACATGGGGATTTCTTCCATGATCCCTGATAAACAAATGGCCGATGAAGGTCCTCTTTCTTTTCAGAACCCACAGAATATTTTGCAATAGGTACACTGTCAGAGATTAAATGGATTTGTTTGGTATGTCTAGACTTTAATGGTTAGCGCAAATTTAACTCCATATTAGTGGCAGATGCGCAGGTTATGTAAAAGACACCTGCGCATCTGGTGCTCGCAATTCAATATTGCATTTGCGCTAGTTTTAGACCATGATTTTAACGTTGGCTTATAGCCAGTGTTAAAATCAGACTGTGAGTAAATCTCTTTTTGGATGTGCACAAATGCGATACTGAATAGTGTTTGGGAGATTTACCAAGAGCAATAGCGTCTCAGGGTAAATTGCCCTGAAAAAGCTTTTTTTGCAGACTTATTTACATAACAGTAATCACTATAAAATTTGCATTAATTGCAAAATAAAAATGTGTTTGATTATTAATATTCTGGGTAGCATTCATTATTTAACTAGAAGTGGGTGCAGTCACAAGCCTGTCAACAACAGGGGAAAATCAAGGAAACTAAAAAGGGGAAAAGGCCTATTAGTGATATGTTAAACTTAAGATAAGGTGGCCTGTGGTAAAGCAAGCATTTCATAATACACTTCCTCTCTGATCTTGGGCTTTGTTCAAAAATCACTACAGAGTTTCAGTTTAAGGCTGACATTTACAACTTCTCCAATGTACAAAATGGCTAAACTTAAAAACAAAGGAAATGTAGACTTAAGCTGGGCCCACATTAGCAGATTGTTCATCCCGACCAACTGCTCGCATGTCCGATCATCTGTTTTTCAAAATCGGTCTCCTGCAAAATCCAACAGATTTTTTTTGCCAACTGACCGATACACGGAAATATCGCTCAGTAGGCCTTCCATGGTGTGTGCCTAGACTAAAAGCACTCATGTACAGATTTATGAATAGGGCCACCAAAGACACATACACTGACCTCTACACCATATACAACAGGACAATAAAGAAACTGCCCTGCTATAAATTAATAAAGATGTGTTCAGTACATCTGTGTCCCTAATATTTAACTTATCACACTGCTGGACAAATAACATATAAAGAAATTAGCATATACATGTTTGGGGTGGATTATACATATAATTACATAATAAAATTACAGCTTTGCTTGGTTGAAGGTGTGGCTCTGGTAAACTGGTGTGCTTGTCGTGTCATTCAAGGACAGGTCTAGCAATGTCCAGATTTTTACCCAGAGAATGATGGGAAGTATGCCAAGTATACCAAAGCATTGCAAAGATCAACCCCTACCTACTACATAAAAGAGGAAACAGTGTGGAAACATGTTGTTAAGGATAAAAGATATACAGTATAAAGTGCATATCAAAATTTTCCGTGTCCCAACAAATAATCAAAAGAATAGGTATTCTCAGTGGAATTGTATCTGTTGTATTCAATTAGATCAAATGGACTTGAAGTTTAGTTCTTGAAGACGTTTCGCTAGTCATCCGACTAGCTTTCTCAATTCAAAATGATTTGTACAAGAATCTGTGGCAATTATGTACCCTGGAAAATCCCAATTAGCATATAAAAGCCAGGGGTTAAGGGCATGATTACATAGTGGCTAAGAGGTGTTATAGGAACGCCCAGGGTAAGGTGTCAAAACAGCATTGTACATGGCAGATAGTTGTGTTGAACACCCCCACCTCTATTTAGGCTTGGTTTCTTTATTTTCCAAGCCTAAATAGAGGTGGGGGGGTCCAACACCAACTGTCTGCCATGTACAATGCTGTTTTGACATCTTACCCTGGGCGTTCCTATAACACATGGCTGTGATATGGTAATTGGGATTTTCCAGGGTACATAATTGCCACAGATTCTTGTACAAGTCATTCTGAATAGAGAAAGCCAGTCGGATGACTAGCGAAACGTCTTCAAGAACTAAACTTCAAGTCCAGTTGATCTAATTGAATACAACAGATATACCATGACCTGGATGGATGAGAAACTTCACAATCAGTAGAATTGAGTTTATCAAACTTTAATGATAACAACGCTAAAAGTATCAATAAAAGGTATCAATATTAGCCAACGGTTTACAAAAAAAAAATTTAAAAAAAACCCCAAGATATGTTCATCTCTTCTGCAAACGAAACGTTTTCATATCCTGAGGTCCAGGTCACAGCAACAGCAAAATGTAGTTCTCAGCACTTGTGGAAAGGCATTTATTGACTAAGAGATGACATTTTTACTCCATACAAACATGTCATTAAAGGCTCAATTCCCAGAACAAAGTCAAAGAGCAAGGACACTGCATGAACATATCAATTCTATTTAAAAAAGGCAAGTCCAAAACTATGCATGGACAACTGTCCAAAGTCAATATTAATTATTTTTTTTCTATTTTAAGAAGTCTGCAACATGCAGCAGCAACTACTTCCTTGCCAAGGTAACTTGATTTCCTAAGAAAAACATTGTTTTGTGCCTATTTTTTATACTAAATTTACAGCTCAATATTAATGTACTTATGTGTTTCAGAGAATTATTGCCACTCTAGCACAAATCTTCTAATCATAATCAATACAGAGAGCCACGACCACTAAAAACCCACACTAAGGTTGGGCACACACAATCGAACTTTTTGTCCCGACCGAGCGTTCAGCCGGGATGAATGACTGTCGGTCGTGGCAATAGTTGCCATGGCCGACAGCTTGCGCAACCAATAGTGTGGTTCTATAGGGGATCGCCCGTAATTTACCAATGTGTCTGATCTGGACGAACAGGCAATTAATTGGTTGTGGAAAAAAACATAACAGATTTTTCGCCACGACCGATACTTCCGAAAAATCTGCCATGTGTACCCTGCCTAACTCTTATGTAGCCAGACAGGTCTTAAATTCAGGCAAAAGTTAGGCAAAAAAGGAACAAAAGGATTAAATCCAACCCACTCCTATTTTTGTGAAGTATAGATGCACTATAAAAGGGATAGGCAACCGGTAGATCTCCAGATATTTGAAAACTACAACTCCTAGTATTCCTCTATATAGTTTCTGGAGTTAAGCTAGGTACACACAGTAACGATAAAGGCCCGATACCGCCGGATCCGATGGTATTGGGATTTTATCGGTACTGTGTATACCTAGTTTTCCCAAAGGAGCACATGGCTGCCAAACGATCGGGTCGACCAAGCACTCATTCGGGAAAAACAGAAAAATTCCCTTGGCTGCAGTTCAAAAATCTGTGATGTGTGTACCCTAGCTTTAGGAAATGCTGGGAGAAGTAGTTTTTAAACATCTAGAGATCTACTGGTTGCCTATCCCTATAATATCAAATCAAAATATTTTCCCCCATCCGCTTTCCTGTACTAAAAACAAATGCAAGGTTGTAAAACCTTTGCTCTAATGTACTGCAATACAAAGGCACAGGCCTTTGTTTGAAAATTCTAGACTGTTACAACACTTTCAATTGAACTCCAATTAGCCAAGCTAAGTTCAGGGGTGTGGCACACATATTGCTGAAAACCTAGATCACAATAAATTGCTTCAAATCCAAACTATAAGAAATGTCCAGAAAACCACCACAAGTGAATACACCACTTCCATTGTTCACCTATGCTACTTCAGGAGAAAGAGAAGGCTTTCCTTATATTCTAACAACACAAACCTTTTCCCTAACTTGGTGCTAAAAGTTTTTGGTGAGGGTAGACATGCCCTGCTAATACTACATCTGAGGTTGTTGTTACCAGCAGAAAAGTGGCTTGAGAAGAACATGAGAAATAATACATGACAATTTGCCATTTGCATGGGACACATCTGAACTTAAATAATCATTAACTATATTTCCCTTTGTAAAGGATGTAAAGTATTATTATAATCTAGAACAGATATCATTCAGTTTTAAAAGCATACTAGCAAGTGCAAATCAGTAAGATTAGTTTGTTTCTTTGCTTTATATAACTAATGGTGGCCATACACTAGAAAGATTTTACTTACCCAAACGAGTGGTCCCACGACATTAGAGCGATCCTGACGGAACCGCCTTTCCCATTCTTCTTTGTGACCGAAATGCGATCGCAAAATGAATGCGATTTGTGATCGCATGTCGGTTGCAAAGAAGAACGGGAAAGGTTGTTACGGCAGGATCGCTCTAATGTCATGGGATCACTAGGTCGGGTAAGTAAAATCTTTCTATTTTATGGCCACCATTATGGTGGCCATAATAATATAATATAATAAGCTTTATATGTGGGATTCAGTTCGATCAACTGGACTTAAAGTTTAAATTTTGAAGATATTTCACCAGTCATCTGACTGGCTTTCTCAATTCAGAATGACTTGTACAAGAATCTAATGTAATATGTCACACTCAGCATATTAAAGGGTATCTCCAACCCCAAATGTAAAAATTAATTTTATGTAGGGAAAAAGTATAACATCTGATCCGAAATGTACTTACCCACATTCATTCCCTTGGTCTCTGCCAAGGGAATGAAGGGGACAGAAGGGGCTGGAATGTCAAAGTCAGCCAATCACAGACGCGGCTGCTGGTCAGTATTGGGAGCTGAGGGAACGAGGTTGTTTAAGTACATTTCTGGGTGTAGTTTTACAGGTTGCTTTTAGGGTTGGAGGGGTCCCCTACATTACATGATTTGTTTTTTAACATGAGAGATGCAGTGCCGAGGGATAAGAAGGGGGTGGAAGGGAGAGCTCCACTGCACATACCAGGGTCCTCTGAGAGGAGCAGGAAGTAGCAGGCACCAGATAACACTCAGAGAGGTTCCTACTCTTCACTTTTCTGGACTTTCATCAGGCCCGGCAGGACAACCATAATGAGGAGACGAGAAAGGTAAGGATTTTTTAGCACTACACAGTGGGGTTAATTTCAGTTGGGGGGTGGTGGATATGCCCTTTAAAGCAAAGTGTCAGGGACCTGAATGAATGTTATTAAACCGCTTAGGGTATGGCATCAAAACAGCATTTTAGTTCAACTTCAATTTCAGTTGATCGAAATAAAAACCTCAGATATACCATGACCTAAATGGATGAGAATCTTCTCAAACATACCATAATCTTAATATACCTATATTAAATATACCTATATAATAAAATAATATAATAATTTGTTAAAAAAAAATAATTTTTGGTTTTACCTGACATTTCATAAATGGAATGGAGGAAGATTTAGAGAAGGAAAATCTACAATGCACTGCAACGTATAGATTGTAAAAATAAATGGTGTTTTATTATTTAGCGCATTATCAACCATGCAAAAAAAAGAAATTTTGTAAAATTGATAGTGCTTATGAAGGTTCAATTCACAATGGCAAAATATTCTATAAAGAGTGCTGGGCATCATTTGGAACTATGACTGATTGTTTGATTATACAGCATTAGGCATGTCCCTCGGGTGGTGGGGGGGGGGGGGGGGGGTATACATTCTAATTTTAACAGTAGGAAGAATATAACATTTTAAGGAGACTCAGAAATAGTCAGTGATTCAAAAGAGTGATATGTTTCTTGAACAGGCCCATGAAATGAACAAAGTGTAAAGCCCTTATGGAATAATCATAATTTCTTCACAAATTCGCCACCCTCTGAAGCCTGCACAGACACGAGAAGTGTTAGAGCTCTGATCTAAACTGGCACATTTTAATCCTACAGTTTCTACCCTCTTCAGATCCTAAGATAGAACAAGCACATAGGGGAAAATATTTTAATCCAAAAAGACAGTGACTAGCATCCTAAAAGAGAAAAACCAAAGATGCTTGGATTTTACTGTTTTTTTTACTGGCAGGTAAAAATATTACAAAAATATTCATGTCAGATAAGTAAAAATGTTTCAAATGCCAAACCTTCATGAATTCTATTGCTCTCGTGCCTTTCATACACTAGACAAGACTGACATGGGAGAGATGGTCAACCTTGATGAACAGAGAAAGAAGTGGTGAACTGTCAGCCACAGCACAAGTTGTGTTTGACAGCTTAGCACTCTTTATGCCAACTACCCAGAAAGGTAGGAGACACTTTACTACTTTTCTGGGATATCATTTTTCTTTTTTAATAAAGTTCCCCTTTAAAGGCAAATGGCCTTTTAATAAGCACTTTTTACCCACCCACTTAGCTCTTTAAGGCAGAGTTCCTTAAGGGTAAGTCTACCTAAAATACAAAATTATGTATAGCTAAATCCTCCACCCCATCTTTCAGCAATGCAAGTATTGCAGTTTTGGAGGTTAACTTAGCTATGCACAATTTATATTTTGGACAGACTTACCCTTACCACAACATTTTCTTTCATCTATATATTAATACACACGCAGACATATAGATAGATATTTGTTAAGTACAAATTGTTAAAATGCACAGAGCTGTGTGCCAGAGCTGAACTATATCAATAAAAGTATACTAACTTACAATTAATTCTTTAAGACTGTACAGCAGTGTCACCAGAATAAGGTCTCTAGACACTGTAAATAATTCTTCATCTAAATGCCCTCTGGGTTCTATTTATCAAGTCATTAAGAACACTGTAAACAAAACTATTCCCATACATCTTTGTTTTCTTCAACAATTTTGCATATACAAGCTTTATTCTTCTAGACCTGTTCTAATTTTAAGAATTATAATTAGGGGAACTGTGGTCTCCAAACAAGTTAAGTTTAAATGAAAGGCCAGTTTCTTACCTGTAAAAAGAGCCATCAACCACCTCTCTACGTGCTCCACAGCCCAAGATATACAGAAATGACTGACCAGAAAGTGCCGCCGGCGAGCACAGCCTCAGACTCCCTCACTGTGTGAGGGAGACAGGAAGTCCCTCCTCCTCTCTGCTGTGTGGGCAGAGAGGAGGACAGAGGGGGGTCTGAGTAACCCACAGCACCCGCGAGTGGGCGGGGCCACACGGGGATGTAAGATAATGGGCCATGGGGGGCTGCAAAGGGGAGGAGGAGACACAGGACAGATTGACTGACAATTTCAGAGCAGGAAGCAGGAAGTGCAGGGGACCTGGTGATGCAGCTGCCATATCACACACAAAAATTTAAATATCTTCAAAACTATGCAAAATAAACAATGGAAATAAATTGCAATTTCTCTCTATTTATCTCAATTTACCTAAAGTCATTTTTGGACCACAGTTCCCCTTTAATAATTATTATTACTAATTTTAATAATAATAATCTTTCTTTTGGTGATCTAAATATTATCAATGAGAGCAATTATTTAACTGCTTTAGACATGCATACATAACAAACATACTCATCTCCCTGAGGGAGTAAATAAGGTTTTGTCCAAGGAAGCAGTTATCTGGCCAATGATGTATGGGAGCATTCAAATGTATTGCTGAGCCACTGGTCCAAAGAAAGAAGCAAAAACACTTTGGAGGTGATGTCACACCCCAGCACAGCTTACCTGACAGCCACAATCACTTTCTGCCAGATACGGCATCACAGTACCGCAGTCAGCAGTGGGGACCCCCCAATACAGTAGTTTGCTACTGCTATGTAGCACAGAACTTGATTAAAGTAATACTGCAAAAAAGAAGTGTCGCAGGCCACCCGTAGGATTATTTTTTAAACCCAGGCTAACCTGATATTACATCAGGTAGCAGAGATTGTGTTTTGTGGAGAACAGAAGACTTCATCATTTAAGAGCTATGATAATAAAAACAGGATATAATATAAACCCCTTTAGTGATGGTTATGTTTATAATACATTTTTTTGTGCCCACCAAATTTCTGGAACCAAAATGAATGTAAAATATCATTTTGGATGTGTATATACAGTATTCTGTGCATAAAATAAATATGTTTTAAAAATGCCAAACTGACCCAAAGAGCTTGGATAATTTAGGTGCTGTATCAAATCCATTTTGTTCACACTAGAGAGAAAGCACTGTGAGGCAGATTTACCAAGAGCCACAGTCATTGGGCAATTCAATATGGCGGCTGCAGCTCTGGGGTACTTATGATCAGGCCTTTTTCCTGATGCATGACTAACACCAGCTATCGTCTGGCATTATAAAGTCTTGCAGAAAGTGCCACAGTGGCAGTATCGAACCACTTGAGCTAGGCACGTGGGTAATTGCAAAATCCATGCAGCTGCCACTTATAGCCCAGTGATAGGCCATCTTTGTGTAGAGCAAAAATAATTTTTTTCAGATCCTCAGGGCACGGCCAAACTGCAATGCAAACGGAATCGCATGCGATTTCATGTGTGATTTCGTTGCGATTACGATGCGTTTGCGCATGTGTTTTTTTCATTAAGTATTGAAAAACGCATGCTATTGCGTTTAAAATGCGGAACACAAATCGCAATTGCAACGAACCCGAAAACGCGCGTTTTCGGTGCGTTGACGCGTTTTCAATGATATGAAAAAAGACGTATTTTATGTTTAATGTTCCCCATTCACATCTAAGACCATGTAACCTTGTTTTATATTACAGGTCATATACTATGGCATGACTGAGCACAGCAACTACATAAGCAAGACTACATAAGCATGGTCTCTCCCAAATAAGGATTTTAAAGAAAATGTCGAAAGGATCTTTCTTCTTTTAGGGTTATGTGTACGCCTGTAACAACCGTTTTGAAAACACCTCTTAGCCACAATGCAATCAACACCTTGCATTCAAAAGGTCCCTTACACCTTGCTGTTATATGCCTTTTGGGACACTTTTCAGGGTATTTATTGCCAACTTGTATAAGTCATTCTGAATTGAGAAAGACAGCCAGATGACTAGTGAAACGTCTTCAAGATCTAAACTTCAAGTTCAGTTGACATAACTAAATACCCCTGATATACCTGTATGAATGAGAACCTTCACAAGTATCATTGGAACTGGAGGTGGACATGACCTTTAATGACCTTTGTGTCCACCACAAGCAAATACTTATCCTACTCTCTGTTCTATTTGCTTTGCAGAGATCTGCAGAATTTTACTGAGGTGATATTCTTGTGAATGAAACCCAATCTTTGAATTGATATGGTCTATAGCTGTTTGTTTTTTTTAGACTTTCAAATATAGGATTCGCTTTGAACCTTAGTTTTGCTTTTAGCACAGGGCTGGACAAATCATACAATTATTAAGGAGCCAGCTCCATAAATTAGAAGCCAGCAACTTTATACCGCCCAATGTCCCATGAATGACATGTGACCCGCCCCTTCCAACCTAGCTCCACCCAGTCACATTTAGCCCCCCATACACGATCGTTATTTTGAGCGATCCGATAAATTAGACTGGATCATTCAAAATATTCATCCCATGTAGGAAGTTTTTTGATCGACCACTTGACAATGTTAAGCAGCTTATTGGAAAAACAAGGGGAAATCTGTGGAAAGATCGGAGCCTCAAAGTGGGGAACAAGCGGTTCTTTCTACAGAAAGATAGATATATAGAGAAGGATAGATGGACAGGCAGAAATATAGATATAGAGAGAAGGATAGATGGATAGAATTTGAGATATTTGGGGGATTTTGAGATCCCTTCCATATAAGAACTTAAATTTCCCAGTGCCAGCAGACTTTCCCATTCCCAGTAACTTTCCCAGTGCCAGCAGACTTGCCTATTCCCAGTAACTTTCCCAGTGCCAGCAGACTTTCCCATTCCCAGTAACTTCCCCAGTGCCAGCAGACTTTCCCATTCCCAGTAACTTCCCCAGTGCCAGCAGGCTTTCCCATTCCCAGTAACTTTTATAGTGCTAAAATTTAGCACCACCTAAAAGTAACAAACAGCCTTACCATATTTAGTTATAATTTGTCAGTTAAAACCTGAAACTGAAAGTGTCAGCACACAATGGACAGTTATCAGAAAGACAAATAGGTGAACTTTTTAAAGAGTGAAAACTGACTTTGCATAAAACCACATTCATAGATTTTTGTTTCCCCCTTTAAAAGTCTGCAGCAACACTGAAACATATAGAAGCAATGTAATCCTGAAACATTCAAATGTTACAACTATTTGTACAACTTAACTTTCCTAATAATAGGAAATTTGATTCAAATTTCATTCAAAAATGGCCAATCCCAGCAGTTATTCTAGACTGAAAAATGCCAGCAGTGCTTAATGGGCTCTCTATGCTAACGAAGGGACACAAATTAAAGGGCATGTCCACCCAAATAAAAAACCTTTTATATAATGTAGGGCACCCCTGCCCAACCCCAACTGATCCAGCTCCCTGCTTGCTGGAACTTGCAAGCAGGGGTCGGACTGGCAGTCGCATCGGTGATTGGCTGAAAGGCAGCCAATCACAGATGCAGCTGCCGTCAATAGAGAGCGCAGCGGGAATGAAGGTCTGTAAGTAGCGTTCTAAATCTTTTTAGGGGCACTACAGAAAAACGTTTTACTCTAGGTGAATGGATGGATCCGGATTGTGGGAAAGGGGGGGGGGGGGAGAATAAGGGCTACACTGCATTTGCCGCTGATCTCTCAGTGGACAAGGAGGAGGCATAAACCTTTTGGACAGGAAGACACCTACTATTCTTCAGTTACCTGGACTTTGGATAAGCACTGTAGAGTAATCATAAGGAGCAGAGATGTAAGGTAAGGATTTTTTTAAACTATACAGAGGGGGCAGTAGTGGGTTAAATTTTAGTTTGGGGGGTGGATGTGCCCTTTAATACTGACTTTAGGAGCAAGTTCCACATCTTTAAAAAGAGAATTTTTCTAACTGCATTGGCTGCCTGGCTCCTAGGATTTGTTCAGCACTGAAATAACATAGGAACTGACAATGATCAGATGGGACCAGCCAAATGACCAATCAGTGAGGTGTATTTGTGAATTGTTACGAATTCACAGCAGGTTACATTTGAAAGTTACAATTGAAAGTTGTATATAACATGTTTATCTTAAAGGACAACTTAAGCCTCAGAACAACACTCTTTTAGAAGGAAGAGCACCTTAATATAAGAGTAGTAATCTGTGTCTCACCTCTCATTTTGATATGGGTGCTTGGAAATTTACCTTTCTAACATGGGTCTGTGTTTTATTTCCCAGCATCCCAGTATCACACAGTATGGTCAGTGACCATTGTGTTCTTTACACATGCTCAGTCCTAACATACTGCAGGAACTTGTTCAGTTAATCAAACCCACTAGTAGCCTCTAGCCAATCCTTTTACAGGACAGATTAGGCAAGGCAGGAAGCATGTGACGGAGGTCAGGGGTGTGGCCATTCACTGTACATACACACTTTTACTTCATCCAGTTCTTCAGAGGGTGACCATTCATTTTGCAATTGATCTCAAAATAACCAGCGCAGGTGTTTGAACATCGTTTGCACCTCAGCAGATAAGTCAACTAGTGTATGGCCAGCATTAGAAAGGCAAGAGACCTGGTACTGTCATTGGCTTTTTTAGTTCCTACTAACACATTTAAAAATGGTGAACATGTAATACATTCACTTAGACTTCTACAAATCAACACGGTCACTTAGATATCAATAAAGGTATTTACCACCACAGTGCGTAGGACTTGTTAATACTAATTTGGTAATATCCAAAGAATACTTAATATATTGCTAAGCCAACATCCCTTTTGCCTGAAATTAACTTGAATCAAAAGTAATACTGCATGAAGTAAAATTATAAACTTGTAAATTATAAGTGTTCAAAACTATGCAAAAACAATATATACTAAGATAGTAAGCCATTTATTGCCTAAAAAGTAATAAATAAACCATCTGTAAAACATTGCACACTATTTCTAGTACAATATAGTGATTAATGTACTGTAAAATAAATGCATTAATGCTAGCCTATGCCAGCCAAGAGGGTTACATACATGAGCATACATTTTAGAGGGAACAGTTGACAAGATGGCATTAGTGGCCATTCTAAAGCCTCGTACACATGCTAGATTTTTGAGCGAGGCCCGACCCCCGATTGGCAGAGCGGTAAACCCAACGAACGGCCATTTCTGGGCAAGAATAGTCTGCGTGTATGCGCTTGCTCGGGGGTCGTTCGCTGATGCGCCAGGTGGATCAAGGAGCGCGCTCCGACTGATTGCATACACACGGACGATTCTCGGACGAAACGGCCGATCGTCGGGTGTACCACTCTGCCATCGGTGGTCGTACCTCGCTTGAAAATCTAGCATGTGTACAAGACTTAAGACACAGTGCATATCAATAAATCATGTGCACATAAAGATACAATTATTAGATTTCCTTGTACATGATTGTACTTTGATTTCTTCCCACTATCTGAAAGAAATTTAGATAGGATGTGTGTTTGATACTTAGAGTGCAAGCTCTTGAGGACAGGGTCTAATATAAATAAATATATTCAGTGATGTTTAACAAATAGATAAAATACATTTTCAGTAAAAATGAACCTATCCTTTTTTGCATTAATTGAAGAATGGAAGGTAAAGGTGCATGCGTGCTATAATTAAGTAAAGCTGGAAAACTGTCAGGACCTGTCAGAGGAGCCGGCGATGGATTGTGCGCAAGGGTAAGTATTGCTCCTTTACCTCCCATTCTTCAATTAAGAATTGAAAAAAAAAAAAAAAAAGAATACATTAGTTCACTTTCCAAGTTCCAATTGTTGCAAAGTAAAGAACTCGGATGAAAATCTCCATACATGCATTAATTTGCACACACATGAATCATTCGTAACATTTTACAGTTTTCTAAGCTTTTAGGGGAAAAGTTGGCACAATATTTTTAATATACCAATGGAGAAAAGTAAATGAATTTAAAAATACATAACTGTGCCCATCAAGGCGGTTGACAATAATGTAATATCCTGTCTGCTGCAGAAATGGTTTTAATCTTAAATATGTTGCAATATTTGTCTGAAATGGATTTTAGGATTCTAAGAGTGAATCTACAGCTGTCTGCAATGCAAAATGGAGAAAAAAATCTTATGCTGACTATACCCTGTCCCATTATTGGGATGATTTATTGTTTGATTGTCCAATCGACCTAATATCAGGGCAAATAATTGACTTACCCGCCATTTCAATCTCACAATGTTCCCGTGCCGTGACCATTCATTTTGCAATAGATCTCAAAATGATCAGCGCAGGTGTTTGAACATCGTTTGCACCTCAGCAGATAAGTCAACTTGTGTATGGCCAGCATTAGAAAGGCAAGAGACCTGGTACTGTCATTGGAGTTTTTAGTTCCTACTAATACATTAATACATTCACTTGGACTTATTCAAATCAAACAATCACTTAGATTTCAATAAAGATATTTAACCACTACAGTGCGAAGGACTTGTCAATACTAATTTGAATACTTACAGGGTTATCCAATAAAAGTTCTTAACGTTAAAAATGGTGCTAATTTTGCCCCAACCAATCAGATGTTAGCTTTCAAATGTTAAATAATATCTGATTGGTTGGGGCAAAATTAGCACCATTTTTAACGATAAGAAATTTATTGAATCTCCTGTTATAATATATTGCTAGGCCAACATCGATTTTGCCTGAAATAACTTGAATCATAAAAGTATATTTAATTATAAAACTTTTATAAATTATAAACTTATTATAGTGTTCCAAACTATGCAAAAACAATATATACCAAGATAGTAAGCCATTATTTGCAAGAACTAAAAAGTAATAAATAAACCATCTGTAAACATGCACACTATTTATAGTACAATATAGTGATTAATGTACTGTAAAATATAAGGTATTAAAAGTCCTCACAGACTTCCATAATAACAAGGATGTCCAAGGCGAAGGCCAAGTTCTTTTATATAGTGAATTGCAGTGTAAGCTACTGATGAAAACAAGCTATCTCGGCATTAAAGTGATCCATTCTATTGGCTAACGAAAATGATTGCAAATGCAAGATTTCAAGCTCTTCTTAAGGCACGATACTATCAATTTTCAATAAAAGATTCATAATAATGTCAGCTTTCTTAATACAGGTCAGGAAAACCCGAGGTGACTTTATTATCCCTAAGGTGGTATATAATTGACTATAAAAACATTTTTAATGGGACATGCGACCCTGATGACATAGCTAAGCACCATTTATAAGAATATCGTTTACCGGATATTATGGCTCTGGTGTGCCAGGAACAAGGTTATAAAAGATGACAGAGAATACAGGATATATAATGAAAGAAAGCCACAGCCTGGGGGCAATAGTGAACTTTTCAGCAGCACACAAGACATTACCAAAAGGACATGAAAAATATTTTATTCTCTGCAAATGAATATATCATCTGGCTAGAAGGCCAGCTAAAGCATGTATATTTAGTCCAGTATATTGATTACTATTTGGTTAAATTATTGGATACACAGCAGCCTAGTTACAGTCTAAAGACTGTGTTTGCCTTTTGTAACAACTACAGCAGGCAGGGATGTAAATAAAGTACACAGCAATGCAATGCACAGTGGGGGAGATGTAAACCTCCTTTCTTCTGCACGGTTGGTACACCTAATTACATGGTCAGTATAAACAGTCCTTTGATGATCTATGAACACAATGAAATACACCTTGCCCAACTGTACATGAAAATTCATGTAAATTAGAGGGGGGCAAAAACAAAATCCTTCACTTACATGTTCTGCCTTACAACCCCCAGTGTCTAAACAATTGATATTTACTCACATTTCTTTCTAAGTCACATATCTATTAATCATCCCTCCAGTGACATATGGGGGTGCAGGGAGTTGTAGTTCATTGCTGTTAAGGAGCAGCAGGACTTACCGTGGCTGAAGTAAGGCTGTTATCTGCCAAGGTAAGATGATGGGGTTCCCACCTCCTTAAGAATTTGGAATGAGGATCTTGCTGAGAAATGTCCTGGGGTGTCTTATAGAACAGACCTGAATGTCCCCTTGCAGTAGTTTATACTTCATCCCATTGAAGTGCATGAGGGATCTCCTGCACTGTACAGTCCCATCTTGCTGCCCCCTGTTGCAGCAATCTCCCCCCCCAGCAATGGTTTGCTTTCCTCGATCGTCTGTGCTCACTGCCTCCACATGAGCTGCTTGTAAAATCCATGGCAGCCACAAGATAAAATGGATAGATTCCTTTTTGTGTGTTCACTTCAATCCCAGCAACAAAGGGAAAGAAAGAAAAGGGGAAAGAGAGAAATAAAACAAACGAAACAAAATTCCAACCACCCCCCTAAAAATAAAATGTTAAAATGTCAGCACCCCCCCACCCCCCCCACCAAGTGGTGCTGGGGAATTCCTCTCAGTTCTACTTGATCAAATCCATATTTTCTAAGGTGTGAGGCAACAAGACCCAGACCCAGGGAGTGAGGACAGCCTGCTGTAGGTCCCTGGAAATTAACACAGCTCTGCTTCTTTTTGCAGTATCTGTGTATTGCCTATGTCAGTGTGTGTGTGTTAATGTGTGGTGGGGTGTGTGTGTGTGGTGTGAGTAAAGGGATGTGTATATGTGTGTGTGTGTGGTGCCACAGAAAAAAAGCAATTGCTAAAAGATTGCAGAAGCTGATCTTCTCTGATTGGCTAATAACGCATCACATGGTGGGTAAATGACGTCATGGCAGAAGCAAGCAGATCAGGATGCACATTCTGTGTGTCTGCTGCAGGGGAGGGGAGGGGAGGGGTGTCATAAATAGGAGAGAGGGGGAGTTGGGGACAGGAGCAGGGCACAGTTGGCTTCCATCTTGAAGCACCTGAGTGTTAATAAGCAAGCTTATAACCTACACAGAAACTCTGCATTCCTAATCCTAACAGTTGCCATATTTTCTACTTATTCAGAGAAAAATGTCAATACAATAACTGTGTGTCTTGCTAACTTCAGACTACAAATAAAGACCATGACTGCTAATCAATTTAAGTATGAGTGAAACAATAATTACAGGGCTCGTCCACTGGCTTTTACGTCCCATATACACTGAGAAAGAGTGATAGCACAGCCAGTTTTGGAATACTCATCTGCAGTGTTCCATTTATGCCTTCCTTAAGGCAACAAACTAATCTAAGATTTCAGTGTTTGTTGTAGTACAACAGTATTACTCGCCTCTCCAGTAATGAGATTTTTTAACACAAGCAAGCTTGGAATAGATATACATCATGTGACTTCAAGCTTCCGGGTGTGTGACCTATGCTATGACTGAATGGCATTTTGAGATTGCAGGGCCATAAATACTCAGGGCGGACCCAGCCTGTCACTGGGAGGGGGGGGATACAAAGTCTGTAAAACTCTTGTTAGATTGGGTGCTTCTTAATTCTCTGTAGAAGTTGACCACTCCTGATATTTTTGTTGCTTTCTAGATCATAGTATCTTATGATACAGATGAGGCGCCAAAAATAATGTAGGTCTTTTCATTATGTTACATACAAACTTTAACTTGCATTATTATGAATGATTTTAAGGGCTCGCCACACTAGAGCGTTTCTCACGCGCCTACGAACAATCTTGCGGACCATTAGTGCATGAGAAACGCATGCTAGGCTAATGCAATGAGAGTGGACACACTGTGTGTGTTTTCAGAGCACACGCGATTACCATTTATGGCGGGATTTTATTTATCGATTACCATATTGGCGGAATCGCATGGTAATACATATGTAACGCGCAATATTTCCACAGCCTACATTCTATTTGTATGGTGCTATTAAATTATCTGTTGGTGCTTAACAGTACAATGCTGATAACCATCAGGTGAGCAATAAAGGCATACTAGATAATTAATGACACAGTATAATAAAAAAAACTATTTTACACATGAACTTGCGTGCGTTTCCTAAGTTTCTGCATATTTTTCTAATGATGCCCTGGCATACACACATATTTGTTATATATTCATGCAATAGACAGTCAGTGGATTAGACTACCTTAAAATTTTAGGAAGTACAACACAGGTCCGCCAGCCTGCTGTTTTTTATATGTGTTTTGTGGGTGATTACGGACGTGTTAATTTAGTCTGTGTTTGTTTCAAAATTTATTTTAAAGCCAACCATTTTGGCGTTACACACACAAATATATATGTATTTTTTCAAATCAATATCCCTTCTTATAAACAGGATACTTTTACCCAAATTGATCAGCATTCTCAATTATAGTCTGACTATGTGGTGTTTTTTTGACAGGAAGAAGTGGATGATGTGATTTCTGGAGAAACAAGTTTCTAGTGATGGCAAAAAAAAAAAAAATGTAATCTCTTAACACATAACCATAACACTGCACTTTCGGTTCAGTCACTTGTAAAATATTTTACTATGATAAAATTAATAATAAGTCTGTCAAAATTATCATCGAGTTAGGATATTTAGAGACATCACTATACACAGATATACGCGATACATCATATATGTCATCAGATTATGAATCATTTCTAGATTTGCCAAGTCATTACTGCTTTATTTGACTGTATTAACTATGTAATGTCTTAAAGGATAATATTAATCAGGATAAAAGGATGCATGGTGGAATTGTCATGTCATATTTTTGGAAGAAATATTTGCTGCGCACAACATGAACCCCACTCCTTAAACTTTGTTACGATAGACATCCCGGAAATAAACAGACAAAGCAATTATCAGATCAGATATCAAATGTTGGCAGCTAAAACACATGTTGTGCACAATGGAAACAGTCTAGTTTTTTTTATATCGACCAACGAATTAGAAGGATTAAATAATTAAACAGATTTTTCATGTTGTGCGTAATTTTATGGCGACTTAAAATCTGGCTGATGTGGGCAATTGTGAACTATGTGATAGTTTTCTATGGAGATTTTGTATTTTCTCATTTCTTGGACTGTTCTGCTGTCTTTTAACTGTCAGAAAACTACACATAACCATGTTTAAAGGGCATAATGTTTAAATATAAACTCAGCACCCCCCAAACCTTATTTTCCATTATGCATTTTTTGAAAAATGCCCCTGAAGAGACTTACCAGACCCGGTCCCTCGCCGCTCTGCTGCTACTACTCCTCTCTGCCTTGGTTGTGGATGTCAGACAAAGGTGCGACGGTGACATCACACACATTTACCTTACAGATGCGACCAGGAAGGCCCCACTGCTTCTGATTTTGCTCTAAACGAGATCGCACAGCAGCAGGAGGCAGGCAGCTCCCAGGCAGCATAATGCAAAAATTAGGTTTGGGGGTGCTGAACCTATATCTAAAATTTTATTTCATGGTGGACATGCCCTTTAATATTTTATACTTTTGTTATCTGAGGTCACGGCACACACTGCAACGCAAACGCAATCACACACCGGAATCGCATGCGATTTCATGTGCGATTTTGTTGCGTTTGCGCAGTTTTTTCATAAGTGTTGGAAAAACATGCAATTGCAATTTAAAATGCGGAATGCAAACCGCATCGCACCAGAAAACACGTGTTTCGGTGCGTTTGCCGCAATTCCAATGATTTGAAAAAACGCAAGTGCAAACGCAGAAAAATCGCAGCAGTGGGCCTAGCCCTTATATGACAAAAGAAGACGTAGGAGGGACATTAGGACAGTGTGCTGGTCAGCTGTTAAAAGCTGTCCCAGTTTAGTTGTATTTCACACAGAGAGGTTAAAATAAACTATCCTCCTCCTTGTGAATTATAGATCTACTTGCAACACTAACTAATCCAGTTTAGTGTTCCTTAAAAAATTAACTATAAAAAATCATTAATAATTTGCATATACATTTAAGGGTATGTCCGCCGTAAATGAATTAATAATAATAAATAAATTGTAGCTCTCTCTTCCCCACCCCAACACCGAGTTAGATCTCTAATAAAAACTTCAGTCAAACTTAAAGCCCTTCGCCCCCCCCCGGCTGTCTTCTTCGGCTCTCTGCTAACTGGAAACAGAGAGGGGCCAGACTGGCAGCTGCATCTGTGACTGGTACCGTCAGCCAATCACGATGTGAATGTCTGCTGTGAAGACAGCTGTGGGAGAGAAGGGCTGTAAGTATGATTCGGAAGCTTTGATTAGAGATTTAACTTGCCTGTGGGGGGTGGGAGAGCTTCAATATGCCAAGGATTTTAAGCTAGGTGGAAGGGCAGCAATTAAGGGGTCCAGAGGGTGGGAGGGAGGAAGAAAGGAGGGGAAAGGTTTCTCCTGGCATGTCACACTACCTCCTGGAGGACAGGTTTTGACCGGAAGACACTCCTACAGTTCTTGGACTTGCACAGACACTGCAGGACAACCATAAGGAGCTGAGGAGTAAGGAAAATATTTTTAAAACTACACAGTGGGGCCAGCACCTGAGGCAATTTTAGTTTGGGGGTGGACATGCCCTTTAAGACAATTATACCTTTCCCCATTCCACACCTGATTAATACCCAGTGTGAGGACCTGAAACTTTTAGTTTGCCCTTAAAGGAGAAATAAGTATGATAAAGTTTTTTCTTAAAAAAACAGTTAAGTTAAAAGTATCTGGGGCAGGGAGGTAGGTAGGATTGGTACTTTCTTACTTCCAATATTATTTCTATATAGAGTGTCAGCACGAAGAAAACTCTTCTTTCAGGCTTCCTGAGTGCTCGACAGCATATCTTTTATACAGAAGGCTCAGGACACTCACCTGGCAGATGAAAATTGTATTGCTGTGCTCTCAACATAATAGATAATTAATTCTACACCCTGCCCCCATCTGACATTGAACAGATGTCCTTTAAATCTGGTCAACTGTCGTTAGAACAAACCAAAAAAGAGATGATCAATGCACATTCTGGGGCCATATATCATAATATCTATGACTAGCATAGTATTATGATATATGGGGTCCAGGATGTGCATTGATCATCTCTTTCCTGTTTGTTCTAATGTTTTGTAGATCAGAAGAAGCACTTCCACTATTTGTTATAAAGTAATTTTCCATAGGAGTGCTCCCAACAGCCCCCCTTTGGGTCAACTGTCAGTTACCCAACCCAACTGATATATTTTGCACTTTATTACCTGCATTACTAACAGAGTAAGCTGGCCCCTCCATCCATGCAGTCAATCAAGGCTGTGACAACTGAAATCATAGCCAATGATTGACTGCTGTTTTACCTGATCCCCTTCAAAGGAGGTAGGGAGGAGGCAGATACCTTGCCAGAGAAAAACTTCATCCATCAATTTCTGGTTACAAATGCATAAATAACCTGTAACATAGCCAAAAAATGCATCAGTTGTTGAGCGTGGCAGTACTATAACTAAATCTGTCTTTTTAGCACTAGGCTACATGTTTACCCAATCACGTTTTCCGATCGTAGCCACATTAGATGCGCTGCACATTTGGGCACATGTGATCAGCAATTTTTTGAGAATTGCATGCGCTCCTGATAACGCAAAACTGTGCAAATGGATGTGTAACGCACCAGAAAGTGTGCCAATGCATGCAGGCTTTTCATGCACCAGTCAGTCTGGTCTTAGGTGGTCCTCAGGATCTACAGTATTAGAAACTCTGTCCTTGACTTTAGTGGGTACCAATAGATCCATACTACTTTGCTTTGTGATATAACCTGGGGAAACACGGTGATGAAAGTTCCATGTCACTGCTAATCACTGATGGCTGCTGCTACATCTGTGCAAGCTTCTAAAGAGCTTGTATGGCTTTTAAAGGAAGATGAACATCCCTGATGGCGGCGTGGCAAGAGTCAAGAAGGATTACTCTCCTCAGGGGTAGTGTTAGTATGTGGGTCTTTAGGTTTGGGGGATCCTAAAGTGTAAGTATACATTTCTTGGGGGCGTGACATGCCGTTTAAATTATTTCTGATTCCTCAAAAACTACTGGCAGAACTGTGGATGGTATTTTTAAAGGAACTCTATGTTTTTTGACAGTGTGTTAATTTCAGCTGCGGTCCAAAAATAAATTCCTAACAGTTTTCTTCGACTGTGATCACTATCGGAATTCACGCATTTAAAAAATAAATAATATATATATATATATATATATAATATATATAATTCAGTCGGAAATGGA
Source organism: Hymenochirus boettgeri (assembly GCA_019447015.1). NCBI lineage: Eukaryota > Metazoa > Chordata > Amphibia > Anura > Pipidae > Hymenochirus > Hymenochirus boettgeri. The sequence goes on along the minus strand of CM033472.1, from coordinate 87,260,591 downwards.
TAGGAGCACTCATGTCTCCAATACTAACAGCCACAGTTACACTACTACTGCAAGCGGCTCTTCTGGCAAAAAAAGCACACACAAGGCTGTTTAAAGTAAAAGGTACGAGAGGTGTACTAGAAGGAAGAAGGGCACAGATAGTGACCTGATCAAGTTTTCAGTGTTTACAAGTATGGTAATGTGTTCTGAGGGGATAATCATTTGGTTACGGTAGTTTTCGCTTAAATCGAACCAGTAAAAGTCAGTCACCTTTTATTTGTTTTGATACTTAATAGTCACAGATTCTCAATCCGCACAAACAGTCCAAACAATAATAATTGCTGTAGATTTCTATTTGCCTGAGACAATCAATAATATTAGATATTTGGGCCCAGGCCTACTCCAATAGAAAGAGGCAAATTCACAAAGATACAAAAAGCTGTCTCTCTCCGCTCCTTTGTTGTGGATGTGGGTGATTTATGATAATAACCTGTGGAACTAGGGGTTAGCTCCTATAATTCACCTTATCTGTGAACACCCAGCTAAGTGTAACAGTACACTTATAGGAAGCTGCAGCCTGACAGCCAATCTTTTATGGTAAGAGGCACCCTCCCCTTGACAAAGAAACAGATATCAGTGCAGTTTTTTGTGTAAAAAAGTTACAAATGCTCCTGTCCTCAAACAATGATAAATTCCTTTGCTTTTTCAACAAAATGAAAGCAATTTTTGCAGTTATTTCTTTGCTAGCATGGAGTAGAAAACAGAATATTACCTTTCAGAAAAAATAAAAGTAGAATGGGGAATCGAACCTGCACATTTTATATGTGTCTTGCTAAAAAGAAGCTTTCTACCTCTATTCCACAAGGGCTACTAGATGGGATATCAGTACATGTAGAATTTTTATCTTTTGCTAGAACATAGTAGAAATAATAAAAGTAAGGCTGGGTTTAACCTGTGTCCCAATGCCTGTTTTTTCCCAAAACCACATTTAGCAGTGAGCCGGCACCACTGTACATGCAAACAAATGTAAGTATGTTTCAGTAAATGTAAGTTTAAATCAGTTGGCTGTTTTTTATTGCTCCTGGAAGGCTATCAGCAATTATGCTGGTTGGTAATTAAAAAACAGAGCTGCTATATAGAAAGTTTGACATATGTAGAAACTTTTTTATTTTCTAGAACATTGATGGAAACAAACAAACAAAAAAGCATAAACTCAGGCATAGACTATGTGTAAATAGGGGATTTGAAACTTGTGACTCTTGGGCCGTGGTTCTAAAGCATGGCATTACATGATGTGCATACAGAGAGTGAATTCTTGGATCAGAGGCATGACTATTGAAGCCAAACGTGCTATGAGTTTTACTGCAACAACATGGAAGCCTTCTTTGGTACAGAATCTATTACCACCTTTGGGAGAAAATGTTTTAAAGGGGATCAAAAAATCTAAATTTAAGTTTAGTTCTCCTTTAAGTATATATTGTATTTTAATTAGCTTGTATTACAGCACGGTTATATATATATATCAAGTATCTTTGATAGTGTGTATATTTTCATCTTGCTTATTATGCCTGATACATTGTGCTAATAAGTGGGAGCTAGCCCCTTTCCTATATTGGAGTTTCCATGTAACGTCCGGATTCCCTCGTATTCCTTCAGTCAATACCCCAATCTATAAACACTATCTTCGCCAATAGACAAGCCCCCCCGTTTGCCGGGGAGGCTAGTTGTGCCTCACCGAACACAGTTGCCCCCTGGACTTAGAGTGCAAGGTATTTAATGAGGCCGGGAATACCAGACAAGAAGTACGAAATGCAACTAACGACAAGGCAACGGAGCAAAATACGAGGTAAGATCAAGGGGTAGACAAAAAGCAGAGTCAGGAACAGAGCCAAGGTCAGAACCAGAAGTCAGGTCGCCAGGCACGGTACAGAGGGTTAGGCAAAAATGTAGTCAAAAACAGAGCAGAAGTCAGGACAGGCAGTTACGGATCAGACAGGATACTGTCAAGAGGTCAGACACAAGAGAAGTACAGATAAATCACCACACGGCAAATAGTAAACTAAGCGCTATATCGGCAGTGCGCTCCTGCCATGAAGCAATAAGAAAATATTGCTCAGGTCGCACCGCTGGAATGGTTTGAAAGGCGGCAGCCGCAGCCTGTGAAGAGATTTAATGTCCCCTGGAATGGTGCGCATCGCACAGCGCGTTTATCCAATGTGAGTAGTGGCAGCCAGCGGGGATTGAAGATTGTATTCCCTTCCCTGGCAGCTGATTGGTGTGGGCTTTGTGCGGCATGCCCTGTGCTTGCGTAAGTAAAATCCCGCATATCACGCTCATAACTTAAATCTGCTGGGCATGAGGGTTCTACCTGTCAGCCTGTAGACACCATCCTGCTTCTGCTTCTGAATCTGAACCAAGTTAGGACAAGATGGTAGAGTCTTACCGAGACAGTCTGTTACTTAACTTACTTAACGAGGCATACAGCAGCAGTTCTATGTCCGGACTCCAGGTGGCAGCGAGAGTAGGGGAGAGACGGAGGAAGAGAGCAGTGCGTGCCTCTGTCACTGCTGGGTGTGTGTCAGGACTGTGTGTGTGTGTCAGTGACTGTGTGTGGTGTCAGTGACTGTGTGTGTGTGTGTCAGTCACTGTGTGTGTGTGTGTGTGTGTGTGTCAGTGACTGTGTATGTGTCAGTGGCTGTGTGTGTGTGTGTCAGTGACTGTGTGTGTCGGGCTGTGTGTGGTGTGTCAGTGGTTGGGTGTGTGTGTGTGTGTGTGTGTGCAGTGGCTGTGTGTTTTACGTAGGTGCAGGGCCCTCTATATGCATGCATTACACCCTCTCTATCCCCCGTACATACACCCACAGCACCCCTTTCCCTGTCTATACCCATATGTACATACACCACAGCACCATCTATATCCCCATGTACATTACACCCACAGCACCCCTCATCTATCCCCCTGTACATACACCCACAGCACCTCTCTATATTCCCTGTACATACACCCACAGCACCCTCTCTATCCCCTTTACATAAACCCACAGCACCCTCTCATCCACCTGTACTAACCAGCACATTTATGCTGTCCATCCCACTAATCCCCCGTGTCAATTCCACTATCCCCAGTGTCACCCCCCACTACCCCCAGTGTCACATTCCCACTTATCCCCCAGTGTCACATTCCCACTTATCCCCCAGTGTCACATCCCACTTATCCCCAGATGTCCTCCACTTATCCCCCGTGTCACATTCCCACTTATCCCAGTGTCAATCCACTTATCCCCAGTGTACCATGCCCACTTATCCCCAGGGTCACATTCCCACTATCCCCAGTGTCACATTCCCACTTATCCCCCAGTGTACATTCCACTAGGCCCGGGACACATTCCCACTCATCCCCCAGGGTCACCTTCCCACTCATCCCCCAGTGTCACATTCCCTCCTCATCCCACCAGTGTCACATCCCCACTCATCCCCAGTGCCACATTTCCTCCATCCCCAGGGACACATTCCCACTTATCCCCCAGTGTCACATTCCCACTTATCCCCCAGTGGGTCACATTCCACTCCCCCCCAGTGTCACACCCCACCAGTGTCACATTCCCACTCACCCCCAGTGTCACATTCCCACTCACCCCCCAGAGTTGTCACATTACCACTCACCCCCCAGGTACATCCATCACCCCCAGTGTCACATTCCCACTCACCCCCAGTGTCACATTCCCCTACCCCAGTGTACATGCCCATATCCCCCCACGTCACATTCCCTCACTCATCCCCCAGTGTCACATTCCCTCTCATATCCCCAGTGCCACATTCCCCAATACATTCCCACCAGTGTCACATTCCCACTCATCCCCCAGTGTTCACATCCCCTGTCATCCCCCAGTGTCACATTCCTCCTCACTTCCCAGTGTCACTTCCCCTCAACACCCACGTGTCATTCTCACAGGTCCTCCTCAGTCCCCAGTTGTATTCCAACCCGCCATTGTCACATTCCACTTCCTATCCCCCAGTGTCACATTCCCTTATCATCCCCAGTGTCACATTCCCACGTCATTCCCACAGTGGTCACCCTTCTCCCCGGTCACTCCCACAGGTACCCTCCCCATGGTTACACCCCCAGTGATCACCCCTTCTCACAGCTATCCCCAGTGTCACATTCCCCTATCACTCCCCAGTGTTGTCACATTCCCAAATAACCAAAACGTGTCACAGTGATCATCACTAATCCACCAGTGTAAACATTACACACTCATCAAAAAGTGTCACATTCAAAATAATAAACCACAGTTGTAACATTACCAACTTATCCAACAGGTCAATTCCCATCATCCCCTAGTGTAAATTCATTAGCCACCAAGTGTAACATCCATCTCATTGCACCTTCCGGACTGTCAGCCTCCTCCTAAAAGCGTACTGTGAGTAACCGGCCGTCCGGCCATTTATTACAGGGTTATCCAATAAAAGTTCTTAACGTTAAAAATGGTGCTAATTTTGCCCCAACCAATCAGATGTTAGCTTTCAAATGTTAAATAATATCTGATTGGTTGGGGCAAAATTAGCACCATTTTTAACGATAAGAAATTTTATTGAATCTCCCTGTTAATATATTGCTAGGCCAACATCGATTTTGCCTGAAATTAACTTGAATCATAAAAGTATATTTAATTATAAAACTTTTATAAAATTATAAACTTATTATAAGTGTTCCAAACTATGCAAAAACAATATATACCAAGATAGTAAGCCATTTATTGCAAGACCTAAAAAGTAATAAATAAACCATCTGTAAAACATTGCACACTATTTATAGTACAATATAGTGATTAATGTACTGTAAAATATAAGGATATTAAAAGTCCTCACAGACTTCCATAATAACAAGGATGTCCAAGGCCGAAGGCCAAGTTCTTTTATATAGTGAATTGCAGTGTAAGCTACTGATGAAAACAAAGCTATCTCGGCATTAAAGTGATCCATTCTATTGGCTAACGAAAATGATTGCAAATGCAAGATTTCAAAGCTCTTCTTAAGGCACGATACTATCAATTTTCAATAAAAGATTTCATAATAAATGTCTTAGCTTTCTTAATACAGGTCAGGAAAACCCGAGGTGACTTTTATTATCCCTAAGGTGGTATATAATTGACTATAAAAAACATTTTTTAATGGGACATGCGACCCTGATGACATAGCTAAGCACCATTTATAAGAATATCGTTTACCGGATATTCATGGCTCTGGTGTGCCAGGAACAAGGTTATAAAAGATGACAAGAGAATACAGGATATATAAATGAAAAGAAAGCCACAGCCTGGGTGCAATAGTGAACTTTTCAGCAGCACACAAGACATTACCAAAAGGACATGAAAAATATTTTATTCTCTGCAAATGAATATATCATCTGGCTAGAAAAGGCCAGCTAAAGCATGTATATTTAGTCCAGTATATTGATTACTATTTGGTTAAATTATTTGGATACACAGCAGCCTAGTTACAGTCTAAAGACTGTGTTGCCTTTTGTAACAACTACAGCAGGCAGGGATGTAAATAAAGTACACACAGCAATGCAATGCACAGTGGGGGAGATGTAAACCTCCTTTCTTCTGCACGGTTGGTACACCTATATTACATGGTCAGTAAATAAACAGTCCTTTGATGATCTATGAACACAATGAAATACACCTTGCCCAACTGTACATGAAATATTCATGTAAATTAGAGGGGGGCAAAAACAAAATCCTTCACTTACATGTTCTGCATTACAACCCCCAGTGTCTAAACAATTGATATTTACTCACATTTCTTTCTAAGTCACATATCTATTAATCATCCCTCCAGTGACAGTATGGGGGTGCAGGGAGTTGTAGTTCATCTGCTGTTAAGGAGCAGCAGGACTTACCGTGGCTGAAGTAAGGCTGTTATCTGCCAAGGTAAGATGATGGGGTTCCCACCTCCTTAAGAATTTGGAAGTGAGGATCTTGCTGAGAAATGTCCTGGGGTGTCTTATAGAACAGACCTGAATGTCCCCTTCTTGCAGTAGTTTATACTTCATCCCATTGAAGTGCATGAGGGATCTCCTGCACTGTACAGCTCCCATCTTGCTGCCCCCTGTTGCAGACATCTCCCCCCCCAGCAATGGTTTGCTTTCCTCGATCTGTCTGTGCTCACTGCCTCCACATGAGCTGCTTGTAAAATCCATGGCAGCCACAAGATAAAATGGATAGATTCCTTTTTGTGTGTTCACTTCAATCCCAGCAACAAAGGGGAAAGAAAGAAAAAGGGGAAAGAGAAATAAAACAACGAAACAAAATTCCAACCACCCCCCTAAAAATAAAATGTTAAAATGTCAGCAACCCCCCCACCCCACCCCCACCAAGTGGTGCTGGGGAATTCCTCTCAGTTCTACTTGATCAAATCCATATTTTCTCCAAGGTGTGAGGCAACAAGACCCAGACCCAGGGAGTGAGGGACAGCCTGCTGTAGGTCCCCTGGAAATTAACACAGCTCTGCTTCTTTTTGCATGTATCTGTGTATTGCCTATGTCAGTGTGTGTGTGTTAATGTGTGGTGGTGTGTGTGTGTGTGTGTGTGAGTAAAGGGATGTGTATATGTGTGTGTGTGTGTGTGTGCCACAGAAAAAGCAATTGCTAAAAGATTGCAGAAGCTGATCTTCTCTGATTGGCTAATAACGCATCACATGGTGGGTAAATGACGTCAATGGCAGAAGCAAGCAGATCAGGATGCACATTCTGTGTGTCTGCTGCAGGGGAGGGGAGGGGAGGGTGTCATAAATAGGAGAGAGGGGGAGTTGGGGACAGGAGCAGGGCACAGTTGGCTTCCATCTTTGAAGCACCTGAGTGTTAATAAAGCAAGCTTATAACCTACACAGAAACTCTGCATTCCTAATCCTAACAGTTGCCATATTTTCTACTTATTCAGAGAAAATGTCAATACAATAACTGTGTGTCTTGCTAACTTCAGACTACAAATAAAGACCATGACTGCTAATCAATTTAAGTATGAGTGAAACAATAATTACAGGGCTCGTCCACTGGCTTTTACGTCCCATATACACTGAGAAAGAGTGATAGCACAGCCAGTGTTTTGGAATACTCATCTGCAGTGTTCCATTTATGCCTTCCTTAAGGCAACAAACTAATCTAAGATTTCAGTGTTTGTTGTAGTACAACAGTATTACTCGCCTCTCCAGTAATGAGATTTTTAAACACAAGCAAGCTTGGAAATAGATATACATCCATGTGACTTCAAGCTTCCGGGTGTGTGACCTATGCTATGACTGAATGGCATTTTGAGATTGCAGGGCCATAAATACTCAGGGCGGACCCAGCCTGTCACTGGGAGGGGAGGGGATACAAAGTCTGTAAAACTCTTGTTAGATTGGGTGCTTCTTAATTCTCTGTAGAAGTTGACCACTCCTGATATTTTTGTTGCCTTTCTAGATCATAGTATCTTATGATACAGATGAGGCGCCAAAAATAATGTAGGTCTTTTCATTATGTTACATACAAACTTTAACTTGCATTATTATGAATGATTTTAAGGGCTCGCCACACTAGAGCGTTTCTCACGCGCCTACGAACACATCTTGCGGACCATTAGTGCATGAGAAACGCATGCTAGGCTAATGCAATGAGAGTGGCCACACTGTGTGTGTTTTCAGAGCACACGCGATTACCATTTATTGGCGGGATTTTATTTATCGATTACCATATTGGCGGAATCGCATGGTAATACATATGTAACGCGCAATATTTCCACAGCCTAACATTCTATTTGTATGGTGCTATTAAATTATCTGTTGGTGCTTAACAGATTACATGCTGATAACCATCAGGTGAGCAATAAAGGCATACTAGATAATTAATGACACAGTATAATAAAAAAACTATTTTACACATGAAGCTTGCGTGCGTTTCCTAAGTTTCTGCATATTTTTCTAATGATGCCCACTGGCATACACACATATTTGTTATATATTCATGCAATAAGCAGTCAGTGGATTATGACTACCTTAAAATTTTAGGAAGTACAACACAGGTCCGCCAGCCTACTGCTTTAATTTTTTGGGGTGATACCGGTAAGTGTTAATTTAGTCTGTGTTTGTTCAAAATTTATTTTAAAGCCAACCATTTTGGCTGTTACACACACAAATTATATTGTATTTTTTTCAAATCAAATATCCCTTCTTATAAACAGGATACCTTTTACCCAAAATTGATCAGCATTCTCAATTATAGTCTGACTATGTGGTGTTTTTTTGACAGGAAGGAAGTGATGTGATTTCTGAGAAACAAGTTTCTATGTGATGGCAAAAAAAAAAAAAATGTAATCTCTTAACACATAACCATAACACTGCACTTTCGGTTCAGTCACTTGTAAAATATTTTACTAATGATAAAATTAATAATAAGTCTGTCAAAATTATCATCAGTTAGGGATATTTAGAGACATCACTATACACAGATTATACGCGATACATCACTATATGTCATCAAGATTATGAATCATTTCTAGATTTGCCAAGTCATTTACTGCTCTTTACTTTGACTGTATTAACCTATGTAATGTCTTCAAAGGATAATATAATAATCAGGATAAAAGGATGCATGGTGGAATTGTCATGTCATATTATTGGACAGAAATATTTGCTGCACAACATGAACCCCACTCCTTAAACTTTGTTACGATATGACATCCCGGAAATAAACAGACAAAGCAATTATCAGATCAGATATCAAATGTTGGCAGCTAAAACACATGTTTGTGCACAATGGAAACAGTCTAGTTTTTTTTATATCGACCAACGAATTAGAAGGATTAAATAATTAACAGATTTTTCATGTTGTGCGTAATTTTATGCGACTTAAAATCTGGCTGATGTGGGCAATTGTGAACTATGTGATAGTTTTCTATGGAGATTTTGTATTTTCTCATTTCTTTGGACTGTCTGCTGTCTTTTAACTGTCAGAAAACATACACATACCATGTTTAAAGGGCATAATGTTTTAAATATAAACTCAGCACCCCCCAAACCTTATTTTCCATTATGCATTTTTTTGAAAAAATGCCCCTGAAGAGACTTACCAGACCCGGTCCCTCGCCGCTCTGCTGCTCTACTCCTCTCTGCCTCCTGGTTGTGGATGTCAGACAAAGGTGCGACGGTGACATCACACACATTTACCTTACAGATGCGACCAGGAAGGGCCCCACTGCTTCTGATTTTGCTCTAAACGAGATCGCAACAGCAGCAGGAGGCAGCTCCCAGGCAGCATAATGCAAAAATTAGGTTTGTGGGGTGCTGAACCTATATCTAAAATTTTATTTCATGGCTGGACATGCCCTTTAATATTTTATACTTTTTGTTATCTGAGGTCACGGCCACACTGCAACGCAAACGCAATCACACACGGAATCGCATGCGATTTCATGTGCGATTTTGTTGCGTTTGCGCAGTTTTTTCATTAAGTGTTGGAAAACACATGCAATTGCAATTTAAAATGCGGAATGCAAACCGCATCGCACCAGAAAACACGTGTTTTCGGTGCGTTGCCGCAATTCCAATGATTTGAAAAAACGCAAGTGCAAACGCAGAAAAATCGCAGCAGTGTGGCCTAGCCCTTATATGACAAAAGAAGACGTAGGAGGGACATTAGGACAGTGTGCTGGTCAGCTGTTAAAAGCTGTCCCAGTTTAGTTGTATTTCACACAGAGAGGTTAAAATAAACTATCCTACCTCCTTGTGAATTATAGATCTACTTGTCAACAACTAACTATATCCAGTTTAGTGTTCCTTAAAAAAATTAACTATAAAAATCATTAATAATTTGCATATACATTTAAAGGGTATGTCCGCCGTAAATGAAAACTTAATAATAATAAATAAATTGTAGCTCTCTCTTCCCCACCCCCAACCACCGAGTTAGATCTCTAATAAAAACTTCAGAATCAAACTTAAAGCCCTTCGCCCCCCCCGCGGCTGTCTTCTTCGGCTCTCTGCTAACTGGAAACAGAGAGGGGCCAGACTGGCAGCTGCATCTGTGACTGGCTACCTGTCAGCCAATCACAGATGTGAATGTCTGCTGTGAAGACAGCTGTGGGAGAGAAGGGCTGTAAGTATGATTCGGAAGCTTTGATTAGAGATTTAACTTGCCTGTGGGGGGTGGGAGAGCTTCAATATGCCCAAAGGATTTTAAGCTAGGTGGAAGGGCAGCAATTAAGGGGTCCAGAGGGTGGGAGGGAGGAAGAAAGGAGGGGAAAGGTTTCTCCTGCGCATGTCACACTACCTCCTGGAGGACAGGTTTTGACCGGAAGACACCTCCTACAGTTTCTTGGACTTTGCACAGACACTGCAGGACAACCATAAGGAGCTGAGGAGTAAGGAAAATATTTTTTAAAACTACACAGTGGGGCCAGCACTGAGGCAAATTTTAGTTTTGGGGGGTGGACATGCCCTTTAAGACAATTATACCTTTCCCCTATTCCACACCTGATTAATACCCAGTGTGAGGACCTGAAACTTCTTAGTTTGCCCTTAAAGGAGAAATATAGTATGTATAAAGTTTTTTCTTAAAAAAACAGTTAAAGTTAAAAGTATCTGGGGCAGGGAGGTAGGATTGGTACTTTCTTACCTTCCAATATTATTTCTATATAGAGTGTCAGCACGAAGAAAACTACTTCTTTCAGGCTTCCTGAGTGCTTCAGCACTATCTTTTATACAGGAAGGCTCAGGACACTCACCTGGCAGATGAAAATTGTATCTGCTGTAGCTCCTCAACATAATAGAATAATTAATTCTACTACCCTGCCCCCATCTGACATTGAACAGATGTCCTTTAAATCTGGTCAACTGTCAGTTAGAACAAACCAAAAAAGAGATGATCAATGCACATTCCTGGGCCCCATATATCATAATATCTATGCACTAGCATAGATATTATGATATATGGGGTCCAGGAATGTGCATTGATCATCTCTTTTCCTGTTTGTTCTAATGTTTTGGTCAGATCAGAAGCACTTCCACTATTTGTTATAAAGTAATTTTTCCATAGGAGTGCTCCCACAGCCCCCCTTTTGTGTCAACTGTCAGTTACCCAACCCCAACTGATATATTTTGCACTTTATTACCTGCATTACTAACAGAGTAAGCTGGCCCCTCCATCCATGCAGTCAATCAAGGCTGTGACAACTGACATCATAGCCAATGATTGACTGCTGTTTTACCTGCTCCCTTCAAAAGGAGTAGGGAGGAGGCAGATACCTTTGCCAGAGAAACTTATCATCAAATTTCTGGTTACAAATGCATAAAATAAACCTGTAAAAATAGCAAAAAAAAAATAGCATAGTTGGAGTTGTGGCAGATAACTAATAACTAAATCTGTCTTTTTAGCACTAGGCTACATGTTTACAATCACGTTTTCCGATCGCTAGCCACATTAGATGCGCTGCACATTTCGGGGCACATGTGATCAGCAATTTTTTGAGAATTGCATGCGCTCCTGATAACGCAAAACTGTGCAAATGGATGGTAACGCACAAGAAAAGTGTGCCAATGCATGCAGGCTTTTCATGCACAGTTCAGTCTGGTCTAGTGTGTCCTCAGGATCTACAGTATTAGAAACTCTGTCCTTTGACTTTAGTGGGTACCAATAGATCCATACTACTTTGCTGTGATATAACCTGGGGAAACACGGTGATGAAAAGTTCCATGTCACTGCTAATCACTGATGGCTGCTACATCTGTGCAAGCTTCTAAAGAGCTTGTATGGCTTTAAAGGAAGGATGAACATCCCTGATGGCGGCTGGCAAGAGTCAAGAAGGATTACTCTCCTCAGGGGTATGTGTTAGTATTGTGGTCTTTAGGTTTTGGGGGATCCTAAAGGTAAGTATACATTTTCTTGGGGGGTTGACATGCCGTTTAAATTATTTCTGATTCCTCAAAACTACTGGCAGAACTGTGGATGGTATTTTTAAAGGAACTCTATGTTTTTTTGACAGTGGTGTTAATTTTCAGCTGCGGTACAAAAATAAAATACTAACAGTTTTCTTCGACTGTGATCACTATCGGAATTACACGCATTTAAAAAAATAAATAATATATATATATATATATATATATATATATATATAATTCAGTAGGAAATAGGATAGGAGCACTCATGTCTCCAATACCTTAACAGCCACAGTTACACTACTACTGCAAGCTGTCTCTTTCTGGCAAAAAAGCACACACAAGGCTGTTTAAAATGGCAGAAGGTGTACTAGAAGGAAGAAGGGCACAGATAGTGACCTGATCAAGTTTTTCAAGTGTTTACAAGTATGGTAATGTGTTCTGAGGGGATAATCATTTTGGTTTACGGTAGTTCTGCTTAAAATCTAACCAGTAAAAGTCAGTCACCTTTTTATTTGTTTTGATACTTAATAGTCACAGATTCTCATATCCTGCACAACAGGTCCAAACAATAATAATTCTGCTAGATTTCTATTTGCCTGAGACAATCAATTAATATTAAGATTTATTTGGGCCCAGGCCTACTCCAATAGAAAGAGCAAATTCACAAAGATACAAAAAGCTGTCTCTCACCGCTCCTTTTGTTGTGGATGTTGGGTGATTTATGATAATAACCTGTGGGAACTAGGGGTTAGCTCCTATAATTCACCTTATCTGTGAACACCCAGCTAAGTGTATACAGTACACTTTATAGGAAGCTGCAGCCTGACAGCCAATCTTGTTATGGCTCAGAGAGCACCCCTCCCTCTGACAAAGAACACAGATATCAGTGCAGTTTTTGTGTAAACACATTACAAATGCTCCTGTCCTCAACAATGATAAATTCCTTTGCTTTTCATACAAAAATGAAAGCAATTTTTGCAGTTTATTTCTTTGCTAGCATGGATGTAAGAAACAGAATATTAACCTTTCAGAAAAAATAAAAGTAAGAATGGGGAATCGAACCTGCACATTTTTATACTGTGTCTTGCTAAAAAGAAAGCTTTCTACCTCTATTCCACAAGGGCTACTAGATGGGATATCAGTACATGTAGAATTTTTATCTTTTGCTAGAAACATAGTAGAAATAAATAAAAGTAAGGCTGGGGAATTTAACCTGTGTCCCAATGGCCTGTTTTTTCCCAAAACCAGCACTTTAGCAGTGAGCCGTCACCACTGTACATGCAACAAATGTAAGTATGTTTCAGTAAATGTAAGTTAAATCAGTTGGCTGTTTTTTTATTGCTCCTGGAAGGCTATCAGCAATTCATGCTGGTTGGTAATTAAAAAACAGAGCTGCTATATAGAAAGTTTGAACATATGTAGAAACTTTATATTTTTCTAGAAACATGATGGAAACAAACAAACAAAAAAGCAATAAACTCAGGCAATAGACTATGTTGTAAAATAGGGGATTTGAACTTGTGACTTCTTGGGCCGTGTGTTCCTAAAAGCATGGCACTTACATGATGTGCATACAGAGAGTGAATCTTTGGATCAGGAGGCATGACTATTTGAAGCCAACACGTGCTATGAGTTTTACTGGCAACAACATGGAAGCCTTCTTTGTTACAGAATCTATTACCTACCTTTCTGGGGAGAAAATGTTTTAAATGGGGATCAAAAAATCAAAATTTAAGTTTAGTTCTCCTTTAAGTATAATATTGTATTTATAATTAAGCTTTGTATTACAGCACGGTATATATATATATCTAATGTATCTTTGATAGTGGTATATTTTCATCTTGCTTTAATTTATGCCTGATACATTGTGCTAATAAGTGGGAGCTAGCCATTTCCTATCTTGGAGTTTCCATGTAACGCTCCGGATTCCCTCGTATTCCTTCAGTCCAAATACCCCAATCTATAACCACTATCTTCGCCAATAGACAAGCCCCCGTTTGCCGGGAGGCTAGTTGTGCCTCACCGAACACAGTTGCCCCCTGGACTTAGAGTGCAAGGTATTTAAACTGAGGCCGGGAATACCAGAGAAGTACGAAATGCAACTAACAGACAAGGCACACGGAGACCAAAATACGAGGTACAGACAAGGGGTAGACAAAAAGCAGAGTCAGGAACAGAGCCAAAGGTCAGAACCAGAAGTCAGGTCGCCAGGCACGGTACAGAGGGTTAGGCAAAATTGTAGTCAAAAACAGAGCAGAAGTCAGGACAGGCAGTTACGGATCAGAGTCAGGATACTGTCAAAGGTCAGCAACAAGAAAGTACAGATAAATCACACCACGGGCAGAATAGTAAACTAAGCGCTATATCGGCAGTGCCGCTCCTGCCATGAAGCAATAAGAAAATATTGCTCATGGCGCACCGCTGGAAATGGTTTGAAAGGCGGCAGCCGGCAGCCTGTGAAGAGATTTTAATATGTCCCCTTGAATGGTGCGCATCGCACAGCGCGTTTATCCAATGTGAAGTAGTGGCAGCCAGCGGGGATTGAAGATTGTATTCCCTTCCCTGGCAGCTGATTGGTGTGGGCTTTGTACGCGGCATGCCCTGTGCTTGCGTAAGTAAAATCCCGCATATTCACGCTCATAACTTAAAATCTGCTGGGGCCATGAGGGTTCTACCTGTCAGCCTGTAGCACACTACCTGCTTCTGCTTCTGAAGTCTGAACACAAGTTAGGACAAGATGGTAGAGTCTTACCGAGACAGTCTGTTACTTAACTTACTTACGAGGCATACAGCAGCAGTTCTTAATGTCCAGGACTCCAGGTGGCAGCGAGAGGTAGGGGGAGGACGGAGGAGAGAGAGTGCGTGCCTCTGTCACTGACTGTGTGTGTGTCAGTGACTGTGTGTGTGTGTCAGTGACTGTGTGTTGTGTGTCAGTGACTGTGTGTGTGTGTGTCAGTGTGTGTGTGTGTCAGTGTGTGTGTGTGTGTGTCAGTGACTGTGTATGTGTCAGTGGCTGTGTGTGTGTGTCAGTGACTGTGTGTGTGTCAGTGGCTCTGTGTGTGTGTGTCAGTGGCTGGTGTGTGTGTGTGTGTGTGTGTGTGTGTCAGTGGCTGTGTGTTTTACGTAGGTGCAGGGCCCTTCTTATATGCATGCATTACACCCTCTCTATCCCCCTGTACATACACCCACAGCACCCTCTCTATATCCCCATGTACATACACCCACAGCACCCTCTCTATATCCCCATGTACATACACCCACAGCACCCTCTCATCCCCCTGTACATACACCCACAGCACCCTCTCTATATCCCCTGTACATACACCCACAGCACCCTTTCTATCCCCTTGACATACACCCACAGCACCTCTCTATCCACCTGTACATACACCACAGACATTTACATGTGCGTGTCACATTCCCACTAATCCCCCAGTGTCACATTCCCACTTATCCCCCAGTGTCACCCACCCACTAATCCCCCAGGTCACATTCCCACTTATCCCCCAGTGTCACACCCACTATCCCAGTGTCACATTCCCACTATCCCCATGTATCCTTCACCGTGCACATTCCCACTTATCCCCAGTGTCACATTCCCACTTATCCAGTGTCCCATTCCCATTATCCCCAGTGTCACATTCCCACTTATTCCCCAGTGTCACATTCCACTTATCCCCCAGTGTCACATTCCCATTATGCCCCAGGGACATTCCCACTCATCCCCCAGTGTCACATTCCCACTCATCCCCCGTGTCACATTCCCTCTCATCCCCCAGTGTCACATCCCACTCATCCCCCAGTGTCACATTTCCTTCATCCCAGGGACACTTCCCACTTACCCCCAGTGTCACATTCCCAATTATCCCCCAGTGTCCATTCCCTCTCACCCCCAGTCTCCATTCCCATCACCCCCCAGTGTCACATTCCACTCACCCCCCAGTGTCACATCCCACTCACCCCCAGTGTCACATTCCTACTCACCCCCCAGTGTCACATTCCATCACCCCCCCCAGTGTCACATTCCCATCATCCCCCAGTGTCACATTCCACTCATCCCCCAGTGTCACATTCCCACTCATCCCCCAGTGTCACCCTTCCTCTCATCCCCAGTGCCACATTCCCACTCATCCAGTGTTCACATCCCACTCATCCCCCAGTGTCACATTCCCACTCATCCCCCAGTGTCACATTCCCTCTCATCCCCCGTGTCACATTCCACTCATCCCCCAGTGTCACATTCCCTCTCATCCCCAGTGTCACATTCCATCTTATCCCCAGTGTCACATTCCCTCTCATCCCCCAGTGTCACTTCCCACTCTCCCAGTGTCACATTCCCACTCATCCCCCAGTGTCACATTCCCTCTCACCCCCAGTGTCACATTCCCTCTCACCCCCCAGTGTCACATTCCCTCTCACCCCCCAGTGTCACATTCCATCACCCCCAGTGTCACATCCCTCCACCCCCAGTGTCACATTCCACCTATCCCCAGTGTCAATCCCACTCATCCCCCAGTGTCACATTCCCACTCATCCCCCAGTGTACATTCCCACTCATCCCCCAGTGTCACATTCCACTCACTGATCCCCAGTGTCACATCCCTCTCATCCCCCAGTGTCACATTCCCTCTATCATCCCCCAGGTGTCATCCCACTTCATCTCAGGTCATTCCCTCTCACCCCCCAGTGTCACATTCCCACTCACCCCCCAGTGTCACATTCCCACTCACCCCCCAGTGTCACATTCCCTCTCATCCCCAATGTCACATTCCCTCTCATCCCCCGGTGTCACATTCCCACTTATCTCCCAGTGTCACATTCCTCTCACCCCCCGTTCATTCCCATCACCCCCCAGTGTCACATTCCCACTCACCCCCCAGTGTCACATTCCCACTCACCCCCCGTGTACATTCCCATCCCCAATGTACATTCCCACTCATCCCCCAGTGTCACATTCCCTCCATCCCCCAGGTCACATCCTCTCATCCCCCAGTGTCACATTCCCACTCACCCCCAGTGTCACATTCCCTCTCATCCCCCAGTGTCACCTTCCACTATCCCAGTGTCACATTCACTCATCCCCAGTGTCACATTCCCATCTATCCCCAGTGTCACATTCCCTCTCATCCCCCAGGACCACATTCCCACTTATCCCCCAGGGACACATTCCACTTATCCCCAGTGTCACATTCCACTTATCCCAGGTCAATTCCCCTATCACCCCCAGTGTCACATTCACTCACCCCCCAGTGTAACTTCCCTCATCTCCCAGTGTCACATTCCCTCTCATCCCCCGTGTCACATTCCCTCTGATCCCCCAGTGTCACATTCCCTCTCATTCCCAGTGTCACATTCCCACTTAACCAGTGTCACATTCCCACTCATCCCCCAGTGTCACATTTCCCTCATCCCCCAGTGTCACATTCCCACTCATCCCCAGTGTCACATTCCCTCTTCATCCCCCCAGTGTCACATTTCCACTCATCCCCAGTGTCTCATTCCCACTCATCCCCCAGTGTCACATTCCCACTCATCCCCAGTGTCACATTCCCACTCATCCCCAGTGTCACATTCCACTCATCCCCCGTGTCAATTCCCACTCATCCCCCAGTGTCACATTCCCTCTCATCCCCCAGTGTCACATTCCCTCTCATCCCCCAGTGTCACATTCCCTCTCATCCCCAGTGTCACATTCCCTCTCATCCCCCAGTGTCACATTCCCACTCATCCCCAGGTGTCCAATTCCCACTTATCCCCAGTGTGTCACATCCCACTTTCCCCCCATGTGTCACATTCCCACTCATCCCCCAGTGTCACATTCCCACTTATCCCCCAGTGTCACATATTTACAGGCAGCACTCAAAAGTTGTTTCAGGTGCAAAAAGGAAAAAAAAGCAAAAAAACCTAGGAACCCCCATTACCATCCATAAAGCAGCGTTCCATACTGGTTACTCTGGTGATGTATCACTCTTAAAGGGTTACCTATGTTGGGAGTGTCTGACACTGTAAAGTAGAAGATTAAAAGAGAACCAAGACCATGACGCCAGCCTGGAGCGTGGCTGAAATGCTACGGTTAAGGTCCTGACACCTTCTGTCCTTATCAATAGTAATGTTTGCACCACCCAGACACGTTGGATATTTAAGGAAGAATGTAGCTTGACGTGGTGGCAGGCTTACAAATAATTTGGCCAACATATTTTGTTCTACATAAAGTATGGTAGAGATTTCTAATGTGAGAACACCCACACACACAAAGCCATGCCCCCACACAAAGCCACACCCACTTTGCAGCGGCGGCGGCGACCTACGCACGCCGCACCCGCATATGGGCGCCATTCAAAAGATTTTCAGGTGCCAAAAACCCTAGGGACACCCTTGTATATCGGGCAATGATACCAAAGGCGGAGGGGTTTAAATACACAGAGGAACCAAAGGGGAACATTAATATGCAGGGATAGGTACGTTTAAACCCACAAACCCTCCTCCGTCCAATGGGAGAGCTGGAGGGGCGGAGGAGGGAACAAACAGTGGCAAATAAGAAGAGAGAAAGAGTAGCTTACTTGGCCCTCCTCCGTCCAATAGACGACCTAGAGGAGCGGAGAAGGTATGAGGCGGTGCTTCTGCGCGTCCGCACAGCACTGGGAGCAGAGCATCGGAATGCGAGAGCACAAACGGACGTGCTCGCGCAAGAAGAACGTGCGCGCGTGATGTCACCACGCGCCGAGAGCCCGGACCGGAGAGAGACGCCGCGGGATCTTAGAGCAGGTAAGACTTTTGTTACATTAACCCCCCTTGAGGAGGGGCCTCTGGACACTTAAGTTTGTCAGGAAAATCATTATGGAATTTTTAAATTAACTCTTTAGCTTGAATGTTTCGAACAGGGACCCAAGATCTTTCTTCAGGACCATAGCCTTTCCAGTCAACAAGGTATTGCAGAGAATTTTGAACATATCGGGAATCTAGAATTTTGTCAATCTCGCATTCAGATTTACCTTGAACTTCTACAGAAGGTGGAGGAGCATCCAAAAGTTCAATATTGTTGGCCGGCTTGAGCAAGGATACATGAAAGGTGTTGCTACTCTTTTTGAAAGAGTTAGGTAACGTTACCTTATAGGTCACCCTATTGATCTGTTGTTCAATAGGGTAAGGCCCAATAAATTTAGGACCCAATTTTGCGGAAGCTTGGTGTAGAGGAATATTATGAGTGGATACCCAAACCAGATCTCCAGGAACAAAACTAGGTTCTACAGAACGATGACGATCAGAATATTTTTTCTGATGACTGGTTACTTGTTTAAGATTAGAGGATACTTGGGTCCACATGGTAGTTAACTGATTAAGCCAATCTTTCAATATTGGTAAATCTGAAGATGAATCTGAAAAAGAAGAAAATTTAGGATTCATGCCATAATTACAGAAAAAAGGTAAAAATGTAGATGAAGAATGCACCGTATTGTTAAGAGCAAATTCGGCAAAAGGTAGAAATTCTGCCCATTTCTCCTGTTGTTCAGATATAAAACATCTGAGATACTGTTCTAAAGATTGGTTAGTTCTTTCGGTCTGACCATTAGTTTCAGGATGAAACCAAGAGGAAAAGGAAAGAGAAATACCTAAATGGCCACGAAAAGCGTGCCAGAATAGTGAAACGAATTGGACTCCCCTGTCGGACACAATGTTTTCAGGAACAACTTGTAATCGAAATATATGAATAACAAACAATTGAGACAGCTCTTTAGCAGAGGGTAATTTAAATAGAGGAATGAAATGTGACATCTTACTGAATCTATCTAGTACTACCCAGATTACAGTATACCCATCAGATTTGGGCAAATCTATCACAAAATCCATGGATATATGAGTCCATAGCTTTTCAGGAATAGGAAGGGACAACAGGGTACCAGCTGGAGCACTACAGGAGGACTTACTACAGGCACAAACAGGGCACATTTTGATATAGGCCTTAGAATCTTCCACCATAGAAGGCCACCACACATGCCTTGATAATAATGATAAGGTTTTAGTTTCTCCAAGATACCCGTCTAGCTTGGAATCATTAAATTGTTTCAAGACTTGTAAACGAAAGGACAGTGGAACAAACAGAGAAGCATCTGGTTTACCTGGGGGAACATCTACCTGAAAGGGAGTCAAGAGTTCAGACAAATTAGCAATTACATTTTCTGTGGTTAAAGCCCCTAATATATGGTGAGGGGAGATGATAGGCAAGGGAACTTTATGGGCAATAATTCAGGTTCAATGAAACTATGGGATAAGGCATCGGCTTTGACATTTTTTGAACCTGGTCTATAAGTAATATTAAAGTTAAACCTAGAGAAGAAAAGTGCCCAGCGGGCTTGTCTGGGATTTAATCTTTTGGCATTCCTTATATATTCTAGGTTTTTGTGGTCAGTGTAGACCGTAATGGGGTGTAGTGCCCCTTCTAACCAGTGTCTCCATTCCTCTAAGGCCAACTTAATAGCCAACAATTCCCGATTCCCTATATCATAATTCCTCTCAGCAGAGGAGTATTTTCGGGAATAGAATGCGCAGGGATGAAGATGTACTGGGGAACCTGAATACTGGGAGAGCACAGCCTCTACTCCTACCTCAGAAGTGTCCACCTCAACAACAAAAGGCAGATTAACATTAACATAGGTTAGTATAGGAGCTGAACAAAAGGCTTTCTTAAGTGTCTCAAATGCCAGAATGGCTTCTTCTGACCACTTAGACACATCAGCCTCCTTCTTGGTCATGTTAGTCAGAGGAGATACAATAGAAGAGAAATTTTTAATAAATTTACGATAAAAATGAGAAAATCCTAAAAATCTCCGGAGAACCTTTGAGATTGGAGGGAGGTTTCCAATCCAAGATAGCAGAGACCTTTTTAGGATCCATGGACAAACCCTGGTCAGAAATAATGTACCCAAGAAACGGAACCTGCTGTTGTTCAAACATACATTTCTCGAGTTTGGCATATAGATGATGTTTCCTTAACTTAGAAAGAACTAGCTTGACATGGTCTCGATGTTCCTGTAAAGAGGAAGAATAAATTAAAATATCGTCCAGATAGACTACTACAAATTTAGCAAGGTATTCTCTAAAGACATCATTTATAAAATCTTGAAACACCGCAGGTGCATTACTGAGGTCAAAGGGCATGACTAAATATTCCTAATGACCATATCTAGTATTGAAGGCTGTTTTCCACTCATCGCCAGCCCTTATTCTGATCAAATTGTAAGCACCTCAGAGATCCAATTTAGAAAAGATTTGTGCTTTCACATATTGAGAGAAGAGGTCGAACAGATGTCCACGGGATGGCATGGTTCCTGGTAAAAGATCAATAGGACAATCATAAGGTCTGTGAGGAGGTAAAACATCAGAACCCTGTGGAGAGAAAACATCAGCAAAACTTCTATATGGTGGAGGAATACCTTCTAAGGAGATATTAGCCACACAATCAGAACTCCACTTTTCAAGCTGACCAGTAGACCAATTAATAAGTGGATTGTGCTTTCTAAGCCAGGGCAATCCTAATATAATAGTAGTGGTAGGAAGCTTAAGGACAAAAAATTTGATAGACTCGGAATGAAGAACCCCAATTTTTAAAGGGTATCTCCACTCGTTTTTATAAGTTTTGTGAATCCAGTTCTATTGAAGAACGGGAGGTAAAGGAGCTGGGCCTTACTCCGTTTCTTCAATAGAACACACAGGGCCAGGGGACAAGGTAGAAACTTACCCGCTCTCGCTCTCCCCCGGCGCGTAGCCTGACAGGTCCCGACGGACCTTGTCTTCTATGCGCATGCGCGATCTATGCGCATAGAAGACAAGGTCCGTCGGGACCTGTCAACCAAGTGCCGGGGAGCGGAGTTTCTTACCTTGTCTCCTGGCTCCTGTGTGTTCTATTGAAGAACGGAAGTTAAGGCACAGCTCCTTTACCTCCCGTTCTTCAATAGAACTGGATTCACAAAACTTATAAAAACGAGTGGAGATACCCTTTAAATCCACATCCGCGGTAACAGTTAAAGGCTCTCCCTTTTGCAAGGGAATTGTCAATGGCCTTCACATACACAGGTTCGGCATTTTAGTCACTGGGATTTTCAAAAGTTTAGCAAAAGAAAGATCCATGAAATTCCCAGCTGCCCCACTATCAACAAAAGCCTGGGTCATTTGGTTAAGAGAACCAAATGAAACTTCAGCAGGTAACATAATTTTATCAGGAATTACCTGACCACCTAGAGGAGATTCCTCTGACCCCTCTAGGTGCTGGATTTTCCCGCATTCTTACGGGGGCAGGTGCGGGCGAAGTGTCCTAGTTCCCCACAGTACAAACACAGACAAGCCGACCTTCTCTGGTTCTTTTCCTCCACTGAGAGTCGAGATGAACCCAACTGCATAGGTTCCTCAAACGAGGATTTAGGCAAAGAAGGAGGAATTGAAGAACTAGGAGAACCTGCAAAAGTGAATTTAGCGGGAAGAATTTTACCTTGACGTCGTTCTCTGAGATGCCTATCCACCTGTATGGCCAGTTGGATTGATTCATCAAAGGTTTTGGGAACAGGGTGATTGACCAGGATGTCCTTGACCGAGTCAGATAGCCAAGTCTCAAAGTGACTTTTTAAAGCAGGATCATTCCATTGAACTGCTACTGCCCAGCAGCGGAACTCTGAAGCATACTCTTCCACCGCCAGTCGCCCTTAATGAAGGGTGCGCAATTAGGCCTCTGCCATCCCGACCAAATTAGGGTCCGAGTATAAAACTCCCAATGCTTCAAAGAAGCTCTCTACAGAAGACCAGACTGGATTATCTGCTGCCGGACCAAAGGCCCAAGTCTGATGAGCCCCCTGTAAAAAAGAAGTGACAAGACCCACCTTCTGCATCTCAGAGCCTGAAGAGACGGGTCGCATCCGAAAATACAGCAGACAGGAGTCCTTAAAGTTCTGGAACTTCTGCCGACTACCGTCAAACTTCTCCGGTAATGGAAACTTGGGTTCTACAAATGGGGCCACCGGGGTGAGGCACCAAGGCCTGACAGTTTTCCTGGGCTGCTACACGTTGGGCCAGTTGATTGACGGCCCCAGTCAGGAGGCGTAACTGCTCCTGAATGTCTTCCATGGCCCGATATAATGAAACGCTCCGGATTCCCTCGTATTCCTTCAGTCCAAATACCCCAATCTATAACCACTATCTTTGCCAATAGACAAGCCCCCGTTTGCCGGGAGGCTAGTTGCGCCTCACCGAACACGGTTGCCCCCTGGACTTAGAGTGCAAGGTATTTGAACTGAGGCCAGGAATACCAGAGAAGTCCAGAACGCAACTAACAGACAAGGCACACGGAGACCAAAATACGAGGTACAGACAAGGGGTAGACAAAAAGCAGGTACAGGAACAGAGCCAAAGGTCAGAACCAGAAGTGAGGTCGCCAGGCACAGTACAGAGGGTTAGGCAAAATTGTAGTCAAAAAGAGAGCAGAAGTCAGGACAGGCAGTTACGGATCAGAGATAAATCACACCACAAGTAGAATAGTAAACTAAGCGCTATATCGGGCAATGATACCAAAGGCGGAAGGGTTTAAATACACAGAGGAACCAATGGGAAAAGGGGAACATTAATATGCAGGGATAGGTATGTTTAAACCCACAAACCCTCCTCCGTCCAATGGGAGAGCTGGAGGGGCGGAGGAGGGAGCAAACAGGAAGAGAGAAAGAGCAGCTTACTTGGCCCTCCTCCGTCCAATAGACGACCTAGAGGAGCAGAGGAGGTATGAGGCGGTGCTTGTGTGCGTCCGCACAGCACTGGGAGCAGAGCGTCGGAATGCGCAAGCACGAACGGACGTGCTCACACAAGAAGAACGTGCACGCGTGACATCACCGCGTGCCGAGAGTCCGGACCGGAGAGAGACACCGCGGGATCTTAGAGCAGATAAGACTTTTGTTACATTCTAATTGACTATTAAGTCAATTTAATTGACTCACAGCAGGTCACAGCACCTTCTTTAATAAGAGGCGTTATGTCCACGCACCTGTTCCATTAGGGTAGACATGATGTCTTTTTTTCAAAATGTAGTCCACAAAATGTGCTTATGTTTTCACATAGAGGATATTAAAGGGCATGTCCACCCCGAAATTTAACTAGGGCAGGGCATGCTCCCCCAGCCCCAACCGCGTTAATATAATTGTTAGAAAGTCCCCCGATTCTTACTTACCTGCCCTCTCTCCTCTGCCGCAGTGTTCAGGCCCTCTGCTTGCATGGAATTGAAAGCAGGGGGGCGGGACCAGCAGCCACATCCGTGATTTGCTGAGAGGCAGGGAGGGCTGCACTGAGCATGCCTCAACCTTGATGAGGTTGAGGAAGTCTCAGACACAGCATAGTCACACACTGCTTCTACACAGCTTTTCCTGGACTTTGGAGGGGCACAGCAGGGGAACTATTTTGAGCAGGAATGTAAGGTAAGGATTGTTTTAAACTACTTGATGTGGCCAGTAAGGGGTTAAATTTTAGTTTTGGGGGTGGACATGCCCTTTAATCTGTGCACACAGCCAAAAAAATTATATGGAAAATTGTTAGGGGTGTAAGAACTATTTTCATGTGCATAATTGGGTATGCTTATATAAATTACACAATTTATACATATGTTTCAGGCTACTTTACATCTTTTACAAATCACCCCTTATCCCTATTTTCGACCCCTTAAAGGGTAACTGTGGTCTCCAATTCTTCCAAACTAGTAAGAATTATACAAAAAGCCTTCCATCACACCTTCAAAATAAAACCTAAATCACATCTCTAGATAAAATTTGTGAGAAGTTATTGCTGGGAAGGTACAACAATGTAACTTCCTGGTTAAACACTTCCTGTTTTCAGCTTGTAGTCATGTGACCAGCCTCAGCCTGCATTAATAGTCTCCCCTTCTCAACTGTCAATTTTTTTCCCCAGGTACTTTCTGATTTCCCCAGCATTAAGTCTTAACTAAGCATGCTTCTCCCCCAGGGCGGAGGGGTGTGGCAGAGGTCAGCTGACGTCACTCAACCTACTGGAAGCAGGAAGTTTGAACATTCACCCCAATTAAATTTCTCACAAGCTCCAGCCAGAGATGTGATTTTTGGCTCATTTTAAAGGAAATACTGCAGGCTTTTATTTAACCCTAACTTTTGAGACCACAGTTGCCCTTTAAGTTAATTGGGGATAAGATCTAACCTGGTGAACCAAGTGATCGCCTAAGTTAATTGACGGATGAGAGATTACCATTGTGCTGTCATCTATTGGTGTGTGAAGTTAATTGGGGATGGGATATGACCTGAGTCCTGCATTGGTTCATGTACCTGCAGTTTACCCGATTTGCACAGGGTTTGGGTGAGTATGAATGGGTTGCGGTTCACATCATGTAGCATGTGCGGGTCTGCTTAACTTTGGGCACGTGTAACGGTTTTACGGTTTTGGGTTGGGTGCAGGTCTGAAATATTCCACCTGTGCAGTTAGGTGTGGGTTGGGTTTTGTTGGGGCGGTTTAAGTGTCTTCTTAATTTTGGGTGTGGGTGAGGGCTAGACCACACTAGCATTTTTTGGCGAGTTTGCGCATGCAATTTTGTTATAATAGAAATCGCAAATTGAGATTTGCTCATCCTTTAATATTTTCGTAATGCATGCGCTCATAATTTTTTTGTGCAATCGCATGCGTTCCCATAGCGCAACATTGGCAAATCTCATGCGCAAATGCACAACAATGGTGGGTTGTAGTGTGGCCTTGCACTGATGGTTTTACAGATGCGGTTCAGATGCGGGCCTGTAAATTAGTCCGAAATGTAAAAAAAACAACTATATGTATGTTTAAAAATGTGGCAAGTCAAATACATTAATTATTTTCACATGATGTTAATTATGACATTTGCAAAGTTGACAAAAAAAGATAGCATTATTCCTTTTCAAAGCAATAGGTTAAATTATAATACCATTTAGAAAGAACAGGGCATTCCTTAAAAAGTACAGGCAAAGGGGATAATGGCAAACGTCTATGATGCATCCATGTCTGTGTAGAAAATGTTTTGTTTTTTTTTTGTTCTTTTACACAGAAGGACAGTATAACCACGTCAGATGTGAAAGTAGAACAAAACCCACAGACCTATTGGGTAATAGGAGACACTCAACACAGGCACTTAAACAGCCTTCTGCAACAATATCGTTAAATCAGACTCCACACAAAGCGGCAGTGTGGGAGCTTGCTGTTGTCTTTCAAGCACAAAATAGATAATAATTTGGACTTTTATCTGAAGTATGTGACGTACATGGATGTAATATCAGAGGTTTGCCAATGCTCTGCAAGTGCAGCACAGAGTTCTGTCTTATGTGAAACAGAATATCGTAGATGATGTCAAATAATTGGTGCTGGGATTATATTCACCTTAACTGCCTTTTTATCCTTAAGTTACACTGTACAGTGTGATCCTACTGCTATTACAGTCTGGCAATACCAAATGCACAATTTTTACCTCTTTACTGAAGAGCACAAACGTAAGATATTATGCTGTGAATCTGTAAAATCTAATTGTAAATTTAAAGGATACCAACTTTGTTCAAAAACTGGTAAATTGCATCCAGGAAGAAATACTAACTACTGTTTTTGTTAAATTACATTACATTTTCACTGTAGTGCATTGCATTTGTGATATTAAATTGTGTTGCGGCAGCTGTATGGTTCACTCACGGAAAACAGCCGCTGCAAATGCCTTCTTATAGTCGCGTATTTTAAATTGACTAGAGTTTTGACAATTTTTATGAAAATCATCAAGGACACCAACACCATTAGTTCAGCTCTAGCAAACCTATAAGGCTACTTTCAGATAAAAGATTACTCGTCTTTCTGGTTGCATTCTTTGTGTGGTTCCAGATATTTTGCAGCTAGGAAAACGTTACATGCAGAATTTTCCTAGCGACAAACGTGGAAACGCAATCATAATAACGAACAGTCGTTCGTCTGAAAGTAGCTCAAGAGCACTACCCCAGGTACCTACATCAAATGTATTTAGGTACAACTTCCTCCTTTTATTAGAGCTTTAATCAATATCTGTTATTCTGTGTATTACGCTGGCTGTTGCTGGCAGGATTCATTTATTGTCTTAATTAAAAAGAGGAGCAGAAATTTGCCTGTGATGTTAATTTGCAACAACCAATCAGATAATACCTTTTTACTAGTACAATAAAGTTAACAAAAACATTGGAAAGCACCCGAGGACATCATTTTGCACCTTATAATAAGGTCCATAGAATCTTTATAGAATCTTTTTTTGCCACATCTTTTCACATTTTTCTGGGAATACTAAGGGGGCGATGCAATATTGGACGCAAAATGCCCAAGTCAGTGTAAAACCCATGCTATCCAATGTATTATCGGGTCAGCATGGGTTCTAAAAAAATGTTTCAGCCAAATTTAATCTTAAAAAAACTTAAAGTTTGTTTTATGGTGTACTTATCCTTTAATATAAAGCACTGGATGGAATGCCTCTTTCCTCATTTTAAAAAGCCAAAAGGCTGGGGGGAAGTGTGAAAGCCTGCTACATTGATCCAGTGTGCAAGTATGAGAAATGCAAAAGTTTGCTAATCGTAAAAAGAAGTTAGAAGATAGGACCTTCCAGACTGAGGTTACCTTGACGTGGTTGGAAGGCTTTTCATTCATGTGATCACAGTAATCTATGCTAAAGCCCATTTGTTTATAATGTATGCCAGTGTGCAATAATATGATATTGTATGGGGCCTAGGAATGAGCATTGATTACCTTTTTTATGTTTGTATACCTGTCAGAGATCCCACGATGTACAAAATCTTGCACAGGGATTCAGAAGAAATTATTGCATCGCCCCCTGTATTTCTCCCACATGCTAAAATAAGTATAGTCTAAAATTTGGTGCGACTGTCACTGAAAAAAAAAAAAAAGTTGTGTTTTCAGTCAGCAATCATGCCCATGAGGTTAAGTACTTCCCATAATAGCCAAAGGGACATAACTTTAGGTGCCTTGTTGCCACTATTTAAATAAATGTTATTTTTGACTATTTTTGTAAAGGTGTTTTAACTCTAATTTCAAATTATTTTTCTAATGTCTGTTATTCATCACTTGATTGAATTGTCTTTCGGTTTAGCTTAGCAGATGGGTCAAGTAGAGGGTTTATTTGCAGGCATTTACAGCTAATAACAAAATAAACTATTTAAACTAAAGAAGAAAAAATAGACAAAAAATCCTTTTTGGTTAATTTTATTAGTCTTAAAGTCAAACAGATTTTAGTACAGATTTTTTATTAACATAAATTTTTTATACCAAATGCCAATACAGTGACATTATGTAAACACACAGAACTTAGACCCATTTCCCTGCTTTTAGAAAACACAAAATAAACAAACTAACACTTATTATCTAGTGATTTAAAAACAGCCATATGCAACAACATTGTTAACAAATTAGTGTTATATGTATTTTTCTCATATATATTTCTGTAAACAAATTAAGTATTATTGCCTTTTTGCAATGCTAAAAAGAGAGTTCAGACTTAAGCCTCGTGCACACATCAAAACATGATGGAGGCACGACCCCCGAGCACAAGATACGCCCATGCCAAACATACATTTCGGGCGATATTCACACGTGCATGCGTTTGCTCAGGCGTCATTTGTTGATCTGCCACAGTTGACTGATTGACGCCAAAGCAAAAGCATTTTGGCTGAAACAGCCAATCGTCACAAGTGTGTATGCGTTTGCTCAAGCCTTGTTCGTTAATACGCCACAGTAGATTGATGAACGAAGCCGGAGCATAAGCAAACAGACGTACGATTATTGTCTGAAACAGCATTTTAGCCAAAACAACCGATCATCACAAGTGTGCATGCGAAACTGCGCCTTTATAAATATGGCCCATTATTAGCTATAAAAGCAAAGTAGACAGAGATAAACATTTAAAGGGCAAGTTCCCAAAATCTAGGTTTCGCATGATCAATATTTGCCAAATATGCCCCTGCAGAGACTTACTTGACCCGGTCCCTTGCTGCCTGGGCTTTGCCCCCTGCTCTTGAACAAAAACAAGAGCAGAGGGCTTCTGCACTGACAGCCGCTTTACTTCCTGGTTGTGGCTGACAGGCAATTGGGCGTGCGGGCACGTCGCGCCTTAACTGTCAGTCGCAACCAGGAAGTAAATCGGCTGCACAAACAGTGTGCCTCCAGATGTTTAAAAACTACAACTCCCAGAATTTCCTGGCTTTCTTCCATTGTTGAGGAATGCTGGAGGCACATGTTGGAGAATCCCTGGTATTAACAAAAATAAATA
Source organism: Hymenochirus boettgeri (assembly GCA_019447015.1). Classification (NCBI taxonomy): domain Eukaryota; kingdom Metazoa; phylum Chordata; class Amphibia; order Anura; family Pipidae; genus Hymenochirus; species Hymenochirus boettgeri. The sequence continues at coordinate 87,231,395 of CM033472.1, read as the reverse complement.
AAATTCCTAAAAAGATTTTAAGACCCAAGATCTACATTAATTCTTTTTATCTTCCATGCTTTCTTCTGCAGTAAAATTGCCAGTCTGAAGATTAAGTTTACCAAACTTGATTAGTCTGATGACATGCATGTTTAAAATGCATGTTACCCCATTTTATGACTATGAAATAACAGATGTGAACAAGTCATTAGTTTCATCAATTCCATTTTGCATACCGGTAATTAGACATTGGAGAGCAGAAGAAAGCTTTTTCTGGTAACTTGACTAACAAATGTCAACCTTGTATCAGATATGTAAAACAGGCCAATGTTTGTGAAAAATATCCCTCTTCAATGTGATTTCTACTGATTAAACAATCACTTCCTTAAAGGACAATTGTATGGTTGTTGCTCCACCCCCCTTGTGAACCTAAAGGTTCGTACACACGATCTGTGAGCGAGGAACGACCCATGGTGGCCGAGCACTACACACGGCGAATGGGCGTTTCGGACGAGAATTGTCCATGTGTATGCGTTCAGTCTGGGGTTGTTTGTTGATCCGCCTGGCGGCTTTTTCACATTGGATAAATCCAAGACTGAGGTGGGGGCAGAGCTTAGACAATACAGTTGTCCATTAAAACAACCCTCCCTTCCTTTTGAACTTTTGCTACTGCGTGCTTGCAGTTTTCAGTCTCCCTACGTTAGGGAAGCAATTTTCCTGGATGACGCCTGACAATATTTTTCTGCCTGGGAGTCTGAAAGCTGCAGGCCTTCTAAAGCAAATTTGTGGCCCTGTTTAAATGAGAACTCTCAGCGCAGACAGAACTTACTGTCCTTAGTGCATATTTTGCAATTACCACTACAAACATTACTCAAGTGAATAGAATTGACATTGCTACCGACATTGTTTCAAGAAAACATGGTAATTGTATGGTATAACAGTGTTTGCCTAAAATAAATTCACAATTAGATGAAAAATTACCTCTTCTTTGTAGTAAGTCTGGGTAAGACTTCATAATGACTTCATTTTTGTGGCACATTAAACAGGTAGAAGGCACAAAATGAATAACAAGCAGCACCTTAATATGTGCAATGTATTTTGGCCCCAAGTTTAGACAACACGCTATACTTACTATACTATCCATTTATAAAATAGGAAACAATCAAAAACAATTAAGGTATATCCAGCATAATTCAAAGTCACTAAACTTGTAGAAACATTCCTAATAAAATTAAAAATGAAAGTAATTTCATCTGAGTTTATGTTTTTTTCTATATTGGGATCATGGCTGTTAATTTGTCTCCCACTAAATGGCTAATTAACATTACCATAAATCCGGGTTACCTGTATCCCTAAAGGGAACTATGAATTTTATAATCTGTCCTCCAACAACAGCCAAAGTTTTCTAACCTAAAATTTAGATAGTTAATGAACAAACAGATGTTGAAGGTTCTGCAGGAAACTGCAAGTTGGCCCGTGCTTTTCAATGATGCATTAATTCAATTATCAGAACCACAATTGTTGTCCTTTTTTTCCCATGTAGAGCATACATGTGGGGCCTAATTTACAGAGAATCACAACCACAATTTCCCATTTATAAAGGGTAAGCATGACTTTTTAGTAGGAAATTTTGGTAGCTGTGTGGGTTTTGCAAAAGGCACCCTAAAAGCCACCACAATCCATTTAATAACATGCTTGCAGACAATTATAGCATTAAAGGGCATGTCCACCCCCAAAAATATAATCCCCCCAACTACTGGCCCCATCATGTAGTGTAGTTTAATCCTTACCTCACATCCCAGCTCCATATGGTTCTCCTGTAGTCCCCCCCCAAAGTCCCAAAAACTGCCCACCAGGAGGATAGCAGGACTCTGCCTCCTACCTGGCCTCCAGGTGAAGTTTGGCATGTGTACTGCAGCCCTTCTCCCCCTCCCTCTCAGGATTCCCTCCCCCTAGCATAAATCCCTTTAGATATAGTAGTCCCCCTGTCCCCCCAGCCCCAACCACATGAACTAAAACTCAGTCAGCAGTAGAGATTGTGGGTAAATAAGGGCTATAGTGGATCTCAAAAAAACTGAAATTCGCCTGCATAAGAAATGAATCAAGCATTGCAAACATGTAATTTCACTTTACTCTAATACAAACACTTAGGGTTATTCAATAAAAATTCTTATTGTTACAAATGGTGCTATTTTGCCCCTACCAATCAGATGTTAGCCTTCAAATGTTAAATAATATCTGATTGGTTGGGGTAAAGTTAGCACCATTTTTAACTTTTATTGAATCTCCCTGACTATATTTGTATATATATGGATTTTTAATATATTGTACATACCCTCACAATGCAAACTGAAGATACTGTAGGTTTGCCTATAGTTTGCAAAGAAACTCAATATATTTTGTGTTGCGATGAGTTCCAATCATTATTTCTCGTTTTAGATTTCGGTTCCAATATATGCTCTGAGAGCTGTGCTATTCTCAATGCATGCTGCACCTATATAACAGGAAATATAGTTTGGCTATATCTCAATATATTAAGTCCCTCTGCAGCAACCAACTCAGTTAAGCTGTCAGTGCCCTATAGCTTGTTACCAGCACGGAAATTGTGGGAGGATTCCCTGTTGGCCTGTACCCAAGGAAAGTAGGACTCCCTCTGCCAGCGACAACCCTCCCTAATGGTATTGTGCCGTGCCCCCAAAGACATGGAGGTCAACAAGTCTTTTTTTCAATTAGTAAAGGGATTTAAGAGCATTTAGCAAGCTATTAACTTAGCTCTGAATAAAACACAGGAGGTTGGAATTTATTTTAGAATTTCAGTTTTGTTTGTTCATTAAATCATAACTATACCTTAGATTAACTAATTAGAAATGGAAAGTACCTGGGTCAGGGAGGTAGGATTGATTGTTCATACCACCCAATATTGTTTCATTGAGGAGCTACAGCACGTACAGTTTTCTTTTGCCAGGTTAGTGCTAAAGCTAGGAGGAAGACTGGCAGAATCAGATTTCTTTGGGCTGGTTCTCCTCACAGAAAAAATATTGGGAGGTAGGAATTACCAGTCCTATACCCCTGTCCCAAGTACTTTAACTGTTTTTCAAAAAATCTTTATACACACGATAGTTCTCTTTAAAGTATCTATTTTAGCAAAAATTGGTCACAAATTTCATAAATATGCATGTCCCTTGTGTCTACAGATATTTTTTTTAAAAAAAAGTAAAACAATAAAACATGTACATAGCTATATATGTAAAATCCGAAGCACAATAATAATGTAACTGCTATTTTTACAGTTCAATTTCAACTAAATTTTAGTTAAATATTAAAAATTGACATAACAGCAAAATTGGGAATAACCCTATCACAAGTAGGAACTGTACTAAATAACACTTACTGCATAACTAAAATTCAAGTGTATCAGAGAGCTTTTTAACATTGACAGGTTTACAATGTATCTAAATGCGCAGGTGCTGTTTTTTACCCGATGTGGAGGTATTTTTGTTTCCACTCCATTCCAAGCCTATTTTTAGAGAAAGTGCAGATTTTGGAATTAGAATGATAACATTTTTACACCCAGTATTCTGGATAGCTAACAACGAATAAAAAAGCTCATACTATTACAATGATTATTTCCAATACTTGGACTACACTTATTATAACTAACATGTTTAAAATGTATTGGTTCTAAAGTTAGGCTATAGAATATCTGTTTATTAAAAGCTTTACAGTGCAAAACTTGATAAGAAAATACAGTCTACAGTAACACCAGCCTTTATTATCTGCCCATCACTCTACCCCAGGGCACCCAGCACATAACACAAAACATGTATAAGGAGACTATCAAGGAGTAAAGTAATATAGGGTGCGGTGCCAGTGATGTTACCAGTGCACCTGATACAAAACTGGGTTTTGTGCTACTATGTAGCATACATGGTTTGAACATGCTCATGTAAGTTGCATCGTTTTGCAATATTGCATCTCCCTATATGTATTTACAAAACCCAGCAGAGATTAAACTTTTAGTATATGTGATAAATTCTATTAAAATAAAAATATTTACAAATGGGGAATTTTTAAGCTAAGGGAATGTATTTGTGTAAAGCATACAAGGCTATTTTAACTTCTTAATTTGTTGTCCTTAAAGGATAAGTGCACTGTAAAATCAAGTCATGTTCATTTGGAAGCTGCAGCTTTAAAAATACCGTTGCCATATTTTTTTTTTTTTTACCTATGCCCCTCCAGAGCCTACCTTTGTGCCTTGAATGTTGCTGACATTTGTTACTGGTTTGCTGAATGTTAAGCTCCGCCCCTCTGAGATTTCCTCTGCTATCTCCTGCTTGAGCCTCAAACAGTAATTTTTAAACTGAATTTTATTTGCAAACCCAATGAGGATACAGGCATATACATACATTTGTACAATAAAAAAACAAAAGAAAAATTGCTTTTGTTGCTTCTGTTTTGAACTGCACATATGGTTACATTGGGTAAGTTTAAACCATTCATGGGAAGGGGAGAGGGAAGGGTAACTTGGAACATAAGCAGTTAATAACTTACAGTCACTGCAGCTTCCAAATGAACATAACTTGATTTTACAGTGCACTTATCCTTTAATTCTTTAAAAACCAAGGCAGACAAACCCATTTTAACAGCTATATTGCAGCTAGAAATTATGTTTACCACGTAGTAGCAACCCCAAATTCTAAAAGCTTTCCACTATTAACTTTCTCTTTGCAGGTATCCCACACCTCCTGGATCGTCCAGAAGTCTCCATCATTCTGGGGTGGTCTCCTGCACTCCTGCGAGACCACCCCAGACTCCTGGACTTGAGAGGAGACTTGAGTCTCCTTCCAAGTCACGTCCACTTTATGAGACCACGCCCCGGAATGCCTAAACCCCTCCCTAAACCCGCCCCCACCAATCTAGAACAGTGGCCACACCCCTTGTGATGTCATGCCCCGTACACGTGTGACGTCACACCCCTGCACCATGCCCCCTTTCCCCACCCTGCCCGGAAGCCTGAAGGGGCAGGGTGGATGTCTGCCTTTGTGTGTATTAGGAACTAGCATTGCAAAACCTCCGTAAGCTCCCTCACTGCTACCTGGTCAATAATGCAAGGCATCCTTAAACCACTGGTATTTGTTGAACTTGCTACTTGCCAAGGATTGTTCTAAGCATGCCTTAGGTAATGCAAAAGAACACAGCCCTTATTGATGGTATGACATTAGAATAAACTTTAAAAGGGGACAGATTTTGCAGTGATTAAATACTTTCAATGACAACAACAATGGAATGAAGGTCTGGCAGTACAGAAGATTAAGGCTGGATAATTTGTCCCGAGTGAGCGCTCGGCCAGGACAAATGTCCATCGGTCGCGGCAAATTCGGCCACGGAAAAATTTGCGAACCATCGACTGCGCGGCTCCATAGGGAACCGCACGATCGATTGGGATTTTCCGACACGTCCGATCCAGTGTGTACTCAGCCTTAAGCCTTCATTCATTCAGGTGACTCCAGAGCTGTACTGTAAGAAACTAAAATGCTATAAGGACATTATGTATCAAACCTCTGTGCATTATAAGTACTGTTAAGACACTGAAGTAATATTTGGTCAAAAGGAAACTTAAAAGAAAAGAGACACTAACAGGGTTATTCAATAAAAGTTCTTATCGTTTAAAGGAACTGTAAACCTAAAAAATAAGTGTTTGCCAATCGTTTCTATTATTCACAGGGAGGTGAGAACGCTTATTCTCACCTTCCTGTGAATAATAGTTTGGCTTCAGGGACCAGCGCACTTACCTTACCTGGCGCTCCCCTCGCTCCTTCTGATCTGATCTGTCAGTTCAGAAGGACCTGCGAGTGGAGCGCCAGGTAAGGTAAGTTCGGCTGTGTCCCCTGAGCAAACTATTATTCACAGGAAGGTGAGAATAAGCGTTCTCGCCTCCCTGTGAATAATAGAAACGATTGGTAACACTTATTTTTTAAGTTTACAGTTCCTTTAAAATGGTGCTAATTTTGCCCAACCAATCAGAAATTAGCACCATTTTAACGATAAGAACTTTTGAATAACCCTGATAGTAGTAAATAAAATATCAACTGCCATAACTACTCGCATCTTCCAAATTACATTGACTAGCTCTTTGCTAAGCAGCAGCATTTTGCCCTTACAGTATTCTACATACACTGAAAAAATTCAAGATTGTGCATTGAAACAAATCAAAGAAAAAACAGCTTGTCTGCAAGCTCAGTCATAAAATAAGATACTAAAATACTACAGGTATAAAAAGGATACCTTGGGCTGCAATAACAGCGAGTGGCAGACCAAACTGACTGCACCAGAAACAATTTTTCATTGATGTTTTACCTCACCTATTAAGTTTCCACTTGTAGACCCAATAGTCAGATATTGTATGACAGTGGTACAGTGTTCCGAATGGGAATTATATAGGAAAATGTGACTTTTGTATGGTTTGCCAACACGCAATGTACATTTGGGCTTAAAAATGAAAACAATAAAAGCATTACTGGTACATTAAATAAAAAGGTTGATGATTAAATGTTTATAGTGTATGTATACTGAAAAAATGACTGCGTCATCTTAATTTACAAAGAAATACATGTAAGTAGCACTTACTCTGAAGTTTGTGTTGCTATGTGCCCTTAATAAATTACTTTTTTGCTCCGGCTCTGACCACTGACCCAACTATTTTCCCCCATACCAACTGTCAATACTGCCTACAGCATACCAACTGCCAAACCATTCCAGCTACAGCAAAACTGCTTACAGAAATGCTGAAATGTAAGATGTTTCAGATTTGATATCTAAACAAATAGGGGGCAGATCAACAAAAAAAAATGGTACAGTGATAGTTGGGATAAATTATAGTTTCCACTAATAGGCAATTTAAAAAAAACTAATTTTACAGTGTACATACCCTTTAAGGAACCAAGAGCAATAATGAATAAATAGGTTTCCTTCAATCTAGACTTTAGCACTTTAAAAGAACGTTTTGGTATTTATATTAAAAACTAGATTGTGTTCTCTATACCTCTTCTTAGATCAGGAATATATAAAATAGCAAAATCGTATATGTACTATAAAGACACCCAAAAGATTTAGCATTTTATGCATGTTTCTATCCCACCATCGTGCATACTGAAAGATCAAAGTTGTGACAGTACTGTAAAGCTCAAGGACAGAGGGCAATAGGACAAAAACCATTCCAGCACACAAATGTTTTTCTAAATATTGCATAATATTTACGGCCATGTTGTGAATTGGTTAAGTTGTTGCTTTTAGTTAAGTTCCCCTTTAAAAATAGCTTATAGCAATTTACTAATGAATCTTAAATGGGAGGGCAGAACCTATAAGTAGTTAAGATAAGAGATAAATCTGGTTGTGTCACATGTCAAACGCACAGAATAGCCTAGGTGTTTCATTAACACTTTTGATTACAATAGTAGCATGGATTTAAAATTAGGATTAAGACAAAAAACTATTAGAAACCAACTAAAAGGAATCATTATACTTGTAGCTACACTGGCAATAGCAGACATGCCTGTGGTGTTTTTAATTGGTATATGCCATAATAGCTAGAAGTCCTAACCAATTACACCAAAACTGCAGTACACCTTACCAAATAAATATGGTGTGATCTGTAATCTGTGCGTGCAATCCTGATACAGCTAACTGTAGTCAACATCAGCCATTAGTATCGGTCACGCACCTGCATGCACACCCTTATGCTGGTTTATTTTTAGTTAGCGTGCATTAAATTAGATTTTAGGTGTGGTGCTCCAAAGTTCAGGAAGCAATATTCACCTAGAAAATCCCAGTGTCTAAGCATTTTAAATAAGGAACTTAATTTCCATGTTTAACAGGATAAGTAACCAAAATTAACAAGTATTTTGTATTTCAGTTTTAGTGTCCTTTAATATATGCGTTTATTCCCCATTCTCCAACCTATAAGACAAAATTTACATATACACAAAACATTACAGAAAACATTGAATTTCCCTTAAAATTCAATTGTGATTAATTCCTAATAGTGTACACAACCAGCCTATCACAATCTTTTTACAGGTGACACTTGCAATTTTGACGGCATTTAAATATTGTATTATAGTTTGGGGAATCATACAAAATAAGTTGATGTGCGATAATTTAACAGATTCTAAATACATTATTAATGTCCAAACAAATTAGTTATGCCAATAGTTCCTTTTGCATCATCCTAGTTATCTTGTCATATAGCAAAACCTTTGTTTAAAGGCTATGTCCACCCACAAAATAAAAAATTAATATCATGCTCCCCCATGTCCCCCAGCCCCAACCGCTTCTTTAGTTTTTTTTAAAAGCCCCCCAAACTCTTACTTACATCCCCTCGATCCTCCGCCGCACTGCCGGCCCTCTGCTTGCGAGAATGCAAGCAGAGGGGCGGGACCGGCAGTCGCGTCTGTGATTGGGAGCGGCAGCCAATCACGGACGCGGCTGCCGGTCAGTCAGTGCAGCGGGGAAAGCGGAGAGGTAAGTAAGAGTTTGGGGAGCTTTTAAAAAAAAAAAAACATGCGGTTGGGGCTGGGGACATGGGGACACAATATTAAGGGGGATTTTCGCTAGGGGGAGGGTAGTAGAACGGAGGGAGAGGGAGGGAGAGGGAGGGAGGGGGGAGAAGGGCTGCAGCACGCATGGCAGGAATCTCCGGGAGGCCAGGTAGCAGGCAGTGTCCTATATGGAAGCAGGAAAAAAGGTAGAGGAGCACACTACTGGGGTGAATGTTTCTTTATTAGTGCAAAAAACAACCCCAGTAGTGTGCTCCTCTACCTTTTTTCCTTGCTTGGATGTTGCAGCCCTGGAAGTAGGGGGCTAAGAGGATTGCACCTACCTACTTGTCTGGCAAAGGAGCCAACAACAGTGTGCCATTGTGCGGTCTTGGAACTTTGGAGTGTCCTATATGGACCTGCTAGCCTCCTGGTGTTCATTTTTTGGGACTTTGGGGGGGGACTACAGGAGAACCCTATGGAGCTGGGATTTGAGGTAAGATTAAACTACACTACATGGTGGGGCCAGTGTTGGGGGGATTAAATAGTTTTGGGGGTGGACATGCCCTTTAAATCACATTGGTTAAGCAAAGCTTTGCCTAAAACTCTGTAATAAAAACCACTTTGAGCTATTTGCTTAATTCTGCAATGCAACTCTATCTTGAGCTGAAACTGGCAAGTGTGAAGAAAACCTAATTTCTGCAAAAAGCATGTCTCTGCTGTATAACTTTACATATTCATGTATTGGAGCTTCTTTCCTTTGCTGACTTTCTCTGCAGGTGGGAAAAATATATTACCCACTATTCTTCCTTCCTCTTTTGTTTGAAAAACAAACAGTAACTGTGACAGAGTAAACTTTCTTAAAGGAAGAAAAGTATGTAAGTGATACAATGTATTCTATACATATCAAAGCTTGCTACTGCATACTTAAGCAATGAGGGTCACTGTTTAGCTAATGTAATCTGTGGCTACCAGATCAGATACGTAGTGGCTTAGGACATTTAAACAATAAATAAAAACTTTCCACTGGAAGCTGCAGTGTTTTTGTTTTTGGGAGATGTAATAGTGACATAAGCCATGAATAACAAAAGAGGGCTACACCAATTGTAGAAACAAATGTTCTAATGTAGTGGTAAAAAAATGTATTCCATATCCATGAGACGTAATTAGATGATCTGTGAAAGTGACATTATGGAAGGTGAAAAGCTCCAAGTACAGAAAGTAAAAAGATGTTCATCTACTTCTTACTAGAGTATATTGATCAATGGCAGTGAATGGGGTAACAGATACTGCAAAGTTTAAATTTTACATGGGTTAGACAAAGATTGCTGCCATAAACTTGCTGTACTTACTATTTTCATCACATCAGCTCTGGCAGCAAATTACTTTTACTTGGATAATGCATTTGTACAAACGTACAGTAATAAAACAGGGTGTAAAGGGCAACAGTTTTTAAATCCCTGAGGTTATTTAACACTAAATCATATAATACAACTGGGTTTGCATTTCTATGTTTGGTGAAAATGTAGATTATATTTTTAAATACTGTTTGATAATGCCTCAGACTAAAGTACAATACCATCCTATTTAATTCAGATGTCCATATACACAATATTATTCATGCAATCAATGGATGTAACTAATCTAGTTGTTTATGTCTGTCCTGTAAGAGCAAAAGTTCTTGGGCAAAGCTTATTAACGTTAAAGCTAATGTTTTTTTAAAAGACACAATATTAGTTATTTTAGTTAGCGAAATGCAGATGTTCTATAATTATGTTGTATGGTTTTTAGGAGATGCTTTACACTGATTTTAAAGTTCTCACAGCAGGCTATCCACATGGTGCCATTCTGTATACTAAAGAACACAGAGAAATCTAGAGGGTAAGTAAAGGTGGGCATACATGGTCCAATATTCCTCCAATCAGATTTTCGATCGTCCAAAACGATCGAAAATCTGATCGGAAGAACATTGCTATTGCTCCTTATTTTTAGCAGCTTTTAGTGTTATAATAAAGTTAAAAGCAAAATCATATGGTCCCACCGCACCACAACACAAATCACAAATGTGTCTGTGCGTTTCGTCCTGTGTGCACCATTAAAGAATTGCAAATAAGGCCAAACATGGTGATCACGAGCATTGTTAACAAACACACATACAGAAAATGGAATGTACACAGCAAGCACAGGATCCTGCCATTTCTGTGTTATCACAATGTCCACAGTCACCTTACCATGGTACACTTAAGTCTCAACTCCCTGTAGGAAAATGGCTAAAAGATCAGCTGGAATGACATGTGACTTTCTTTTTGAACACTATCTGAAATTCACCCAGAGCCACAATCTCTCTGGGTATATCTCCTTACAGAGATTCAATCTATGACATTGAATCGATTGTGAGGGTGTATGCATCTTTTGCGATACCTGCACAGCCATCACAAGCAAGTCATGCAAACGGATTATTTTAAAGAGCTCTCTTATACCTTTCAAGCCTAGGATGGTGTCTCTAGCTTCTCATTTGCTTTTAAATTTACACTTAGATGGTCAGGATAAACAAGGAAGTGTTTGACAGTCACATGATATGCTGTTTAAGAAGCCCCACCCCCCAAAAAACAATCTTTTCTGAAGCTATTTAAAGACAGTTAATTTCCAAAGGATGTGTGCTGACACATGGGTATCTGTTGGCACAAATGCTGTGGGGACCGCACACACGGCCCCGACCGATCCCCATACGTGGTATGTAATGCTGACTATGGTCTTTCGTCAGCACTACGATTGATCGGTAAGAGCCCCTACACACTGACGATACTGGGTAAATCACGTTGTTCACAAACAGGATTTACCCATTATCGTTAGAGTGTATGGCCACCTTTACAGTACGATACAACTGGGCATGCTCAGTGCCTGTGGCAAGGGGTCAAAGCAACGTTGCTGGTGATGTCACAGCTTACAATGCTAGCTGGAAACACCACCCTGCTATAAGTTTCAATAGATTGCAGCTAGAAGCATGATCCTGGAATTATTTTAAAGGTAGGAAAGTGCTCTTTTTAATAAAGGTCATTTGTATGCAGGCCACAGTTACCCTTAAAAGGGCAACTGTGGCCTCCAAACAAGTTAAGGTTAAATAAAAAAGCCTGCAGTGTTGAGCCATCAAACACATCTCAGGCTGCAGCCTTTGAGAATTTATATTGGGGTGAATTTTTAAATTTCCTGCTTCCAGTTGGTTGAGTGACATAACCTGACAACTGCCCATCCCCTCCCCCCAAGGGGAGAAGCATGCTCAGTTAAGACTTAAAGGACAACAATATCAAGAAAATAACATCACCCCCATTACATCTCCACACTTCCAGCAGCTGAAATCGCTTACTCACATTTACAACAGTGCTGCCCTCCCTTAGATATCACACAGCAAAGATAAGTGCTAAAAGTCCACCTCCTAGCTGGCCCAGGGCCATGGTTAAAACAGCACTTGTCATTGGCTGGTGGGAACGTCTGTTACAACAAGCTGATCAAGGGTGGGTGGAGGAGTATTTTCTTGCATGCTAGCTTTGAGTGACAGTTAGTGGCAGACAGAATACTTACGCCCCCTTCACAGCATGGCTAATTAAAGGAAGAGAGAGGCTCAAAATCAGGGGGGGGGGGGGGGGGGGGGGGGGGGGGGGGGGGGGAAGTATGGGGAGGGCTGCATAGCTTTTAAAGTAATAAAAAAATGCATTGAGGCGATACAGTTATCCTTAAAAGCTGGGGAAAATAGGAAGTACCTGGGGAGATAATTGACAGTAGAGAAGGGGAGCCTATGAATGCAGGCAGAGGCTGGTCACATGACTACAAGCTGGTCACATGGCTGAAAACCAGAAGTGTTCAGGCAGGAAGTAATATACCTAAATCTTTCCAGCAATAACGTTTCACAAATTTTATCTAGAGGTGTGATTTAGGTTTTATTTTGAAGATACGATAGAAGGCTTTTTATATAATCCCAACTAGTTTGGAAGAATTGCAGACCACATTTACCACTTAATTTGATGCTAACCAATTTACAAAGTATTACAACAGGATTTATGGAAGGTAGTTGCATTTAGGAAACATATTGCAACGTATTACAGCTTCCTTAAGCTATAAAAAAAAAAACTTTAGTGGCTCTTTTGTGTGACTTTTTTAATGCCAGCTTATAACTGGTAGTAAAGTCCCCCTAATACAACCAACAGAGACTGTTAGGGAGATTAACCCATGTTCACGATCGCTCCGGGTAGATCTCCCTTCCAGTATTCAATATCAGCTTTGTGGCTCGTGAGAAATTTTAAAAGGAATTTAATCCTGCAGGACTTTTCCACCAGTAATTAGCTGGCCTTAAATAGTCTTGAAGCAAGAACAACAAAGCCGGTATTGAATAGTTTGCAAAAGTCACCCGCACAGCCGGTATTTAATTTGTTAGCGCAACTTTAACCCTTATTTTACCGCAATGGCCAGCAGGGAATGCAGCTGTATATCTTTCAAGGTAAAGAGGAAAAGGCTGCTATACAAAACTCATCCCTATTGCATTCCCACAGATACTTTTTCAGCACTGTTGTGTTAAAATCTGACAGCTTTGTAATCATTGTTTATAATAAGGCTCAGGAAATAAATATAACATATCTGTAAAAAGATCAGATTTTATAGCGAGGTACTCAACATCCTATTAGTTGTAACAACTAATGAAAGCATTTACAAATACCCTGTAGTATTAGATAACAGTACAGAAATCCTGCTGTGTTTTTGCCATCTAAATTAAAGGGCATGTCCACCCCCAAAACTGTAATCCCCCCCACTACTGGCCCCATTGTGTAGTGTAGTTTAATCCTTACCTTACATCCCAGCTCCATCTGGTTCTTCTGCTATCCCCCCCTAAAGTCCCAGAAAACGCCCACCAGGAGTACTGCAGAGTCCATTTAGGACTCTGCCTCCTGTCTCCCCTCCGGGAGAAGTTTGGCATGCGCACTGCAGCCCTTCTCCCCCTCCCTTCCCCTCCTGATTTAGATTCCCTACCCCTAGCATAAAACATTTTAATATAATATCCTCCCTGTCCCCCAATACCCCACCGCTATAGTTTTAAGTTCAGAAAGTGCCCCAAATATTACTTACCTTCCCTCTTTCCTCCACTGCACTGAACTCCCGGCAGCCGCGTCCATGATTGGCTGCCGCTCAGCCAATCACAGACACGACTGCCGGTTCCTCCCCTCTGCTTGCATTTTCTCGCAAGCAGAGGGCCTGGCAGTGCGACGGAAGAAAGAGGGAAGGCAAGTAATATTTGGGGCACTTTCTGAACTTAAAACTATAGCGGTTGGGGCTGGGGGGACAGGGAGAATATTATATAATTTTTTTTTAAGAAGGGTGGACATGCCCTTTAAAGCAGAACAAATTTTATATACATAGTGCTGGCTGGAGTTGCTCATGCACAAATCAGCTAATCAACACTAGGAACCAAAACAAAAAATGAAAAATCTACCAGACATGTGAGTAGGTTGAGTAGGGGAATGGATGACTGTTCCCCGACGGTCCAACATTTTTCATGTAGTGCATAGGAAAAAAAATGAACTTTACAATGAAAAATATACTCAGGGAGATTCAATAAAAGTTCTTATCGTTTAAAATGGTGCTAATTTTGCCCCAACCAATCAGAAGTTAGCTTTCAAATGTTAAATAAGATCTGATTGGTTTGGGCAATATTTGCACCATTTTAAACAATAAAATTTTTTATTGAATCTCCCTGACTGTGTTTTGGGTGCCTGTAAGGTAAATAGTCAGCTTAGAAATTTTGAATTGCTGGGGTATAATTTCCTTTAATACAAAGCATTTCAATGAAAACTACTACAGCTGTGGTGACTAGAATTGTTATAATATTTTCATACCACAAGTAATCCAACGCTCCAGAAAATCCTTCACCAGGAAGTGCACACAGTGTATAACATAGCAAATAGCAGACAGCTGTTCTGTCTCTTGAAACTAATGTGTTTACTTACAATTCTTTTTACACTCATAGGTGAAATAAAAATCCCATAGAAAAAAAGTGAAGGATTACATACCATTTAAAAGTATATTGTCACTCCTACACTGCCTGCTCCTTGAGTCTCCATTTCTTCTTTATTTCCCTTAGAAACAGCTGGCCATTAGGAACCAAAAGAAGACAAGGGAAGCAAGCTCAGACAGGGACTTGCTTGACCCTAACACAGATACACCTGTGCAAGGATACAGAGGGGACCATAGCTGTTAATAAATGGACAGCAGAGGCTCAAAGAGTTGGCATGATGTCTTCTAACCTGTATTATTGAATTCCACACTTCCAAATGTTTGATTAAAGTTGCCTTTTTACAAAGCATGTCATTTTAAAGCTGTAATATAGTGTTGTTTTTTAGACTTCCTGTAGTGGGATAGTAGACAGGTTCGACTTTCCTTACCACAAACTATCATTAATATAAATGTTTCTCTGTAGTGAAAACCATTGCACAGTACATCTTTCTTTTGTATCATAGTACCACTCTCATATCTGGGGAAAGTAGCAGAATCATAGAAGTAATTTGCATTAGAGGTGGCCCATAAAACTAGGCCCATGTATTATGAAGTTACAGCAGCTGATTTTCAAAAAAATTAAAAATAAATAAATCCCTAATTCAATTTTTAAAAAAAATCTGACCTAACCTCTATTTTGTATTCAAAAAAAAGAACTTTGAAAAGGCTACACATGCAAACTTGGTATATGCATACATTTTTATATACGTATATATTATATATGTATGTATATACGCACACTCCTATGAGCAATATTTAAAAGGCACAAAACAAATATACTGCAAATGGACAGATGAGATGCTATTGTTAGCAGTGAGGTAATATACATCATTTTCATATTGGAACACAAGATTGTCACTTAGTTAAGAACAATTTGTTCATGTTACAAATATTAAAGCTAAGGTCCCTTTAAGCACAAAGCAACTGAGAGCATGTCTGCACATGTCTGTGTGTAACTATACATATATGTAATGGATTGATAGGCCACACTCCTCTTCAAAGCAGGTTATTTATATATATATATATATATATATATATATATATATATCTAATATCTATATATATATATATATATACACACACACATATACATATATAAATAGATAACACTTGGCTCCACCCAATGCTGCATCTGTAAAATTACATCTTTAAAATTAATAAAATATTGGCCTACCCAAGCTCCTTATACCAGCGGCAGTTTGGCTGCAGCACTACAGACACCAAATATTTTTTATTCTACTGAGCAGAGTAGGTCCTCAAGGTTACAAGTAACCTTGAGGACTCTCAAGAAGGTGAGAGGCGGATGCGGAACAGTCCTTGTTGTAGCTGCAGGCGGAAGAGACGACAATTGGCTATACGCAAGGCTGCACATCCTGTCCGCCGGAGATCTGACGGCAGCATTGGTTTGGTGTGGTGCCATGTCCCAGTGCTTCTCTTAAATTCTCTCACATAATCATAATTTGTACCTAAAATAATGAAATAGAAAGATAAGCTAAAGTATAATTTACTAGATTTTCTAGGTCAAAATACTCCTCTCTTACTGGTACTAAACTAAATGATGTATTCTAAAACATGGCATATTTTGGTTTTATTTAGCCAGAACCTACAGCACTCATTTATTAGGTTCAGGTACAGTTTAAAAACATAATTTTTATATTTACAATGCTAAAACATTGTATACCCAAGTCTTTTGACATTTTTAAAGGAGATGTAAAAGATAGAAACACTGATCAAACATTGCATTGTCAATTATAACTAAATCTTATGGGGTGCCACTTGCCTGGATATTATAATTTGTCTTTAAGGCTAGCTATACAGGTGGCAATATTTTGCCAAGCCAGACTAATATTCCAGTAATTTGGTCGATTGGGTTGAAATATTGTCTGGACTTTTTTTTGCCACAACCAAATGATCACGGTCAATAGTTTTTCACATAACACTAAACGTGTGTGTCCTACAAACAGTTCTGAAAATCCAGACAAGCAAAATATAACTAGATCCAGCCAATAGGCAATTTATCATTGAATTATTCTTTCTACCATTTACATCTCCTTTCTACAGCTTTTTTTAATAAATCTCAGTGTTTCTTTTTACATATGATCTGTGAATTCTGCTAAAATGGCTTAGTTATCCTTAAATTTTTTTTGTGAAGTGGAAGTTGGCTTTTGTATGTGCATGAGGAGAGTTAGGAAATAAGACAATGTGCATTAGGGGAAAAGAAGAAAAATTGAGAGCCTCGCAGAACATTATTACAATAACAGTAATATATTAGACTGCTAAATGTTATAAATAATTAGATCTACTTGTCTTTACAATTTGCCACTGTACACTTCAGCAATGTGCATAAAGAAAAAAGAAGTGCCCTGAAGTCAATTAGGGTGAAGATTCCTTAAAAAAGATGATGGATGACCAATATGCATTTAAGCTTTTGAAATAAAAATAATTCAAAACAAAAGAATTGTATAAGAACATATTGTTCTGTATTTAACAAGCCTTACCTGTATCAAGGTCTCCTATTACATAAATACTTGCTCCTATTGGTACAGCCCCATAGACAAAAGAAGAGCTTGTTGGTACACATAAATTTTGATCATTCAAGTATATCCACCTATGGGAAGAAAAATAAATCTGTGAGAGCCACCCTACCTGGTCCTGATGCCAAAAAATCAGAACTCCCTAGAACCAACCAACATGAACATGTTGGTTGGTTCTAGGGAGTTCTGATGTTCACCCCTCAAATAAACATTTGCATAAGGCAAGTATAAATCCCACTGCCCAATACACACTTTGCATTCTGCATTGTAACCATCAAATTGTTAATTGTCCATATAATGCTTTATTAACACTCACAGATTCTTTCTTTCTTTAAAACTATATATGTCATTACTAACTAAGGTCAGCTGGTTTCAGAAAAAGCAGGATGTTAAATGCCTTATTTTATTCATTATTTTAATGGGTCTGAAACAGAAAAGCCAAGGAAAAAAAGCGTGATCATTTTACTATCTGATATAATTTCCAAGCCTAGACTAAAAGCTCTGCTATACAACAATTCAAGTTGTTTGAGTAAAATAAAGTACA
This sequence comes from Hymenochirus boettgeri, assembly GCA_019447015.1. Lineage (NCBI taxonomy): Eukaryota > Metazoa > Chordata > Amphibia > Anura > Pipidae > Hymenochirus > Hymenochirus boettgeri. The sequence goes on along the minus strand of CM033472.1, from coordinate 87,213,765 downwards.
ATACTGAAGCAATTATATATTAAACTATTAAAGGGTCACTATAGTCACTGAAACAACTTTACGTTTTCTGGAGCTACAATTTGAGAGAAGTAAAATGGTGGTACTCCCATATTTATCTGTGCTTGCTTTGGCATTAAATTATTAAAGGGTATGTCCACCCAAAAAATAAACTTTTTATATGTTCTTTATATAATAGTACCAACCTCAAACGCCATGTTTATTTTTCTAAAAATCATTTGCTTTGCCCGATATTTAATGAGATATTTATCAGGCTGCACTTCCGCTCCACTTCCTCTTTAGGTGACCCCGCGCTGCAGCTTAGACAAAAAAAAAAAAAAAAGATTCTTCCTTGCGGAAGCCAATCAGAACCCAGCATTCAAAGGGAGAGGTGTGTGTGTGTGCATGTGCGTCTCTCTCGAAGCCGGCTGGCTGCAACATGTTAAGCCTGGATTTCTTCCGTACACATAACTTTATAGCTGTGATTGGTTGATTGGGGAAAAGAGGGCAGGATCCAGTGGTCAGATCATTACTGATGCAACTTCCTCTGTGCTCACTGCAGGATGTTAACAGACATGTGCGAGAACATGAAAAGAACAGAGGCAAGGTAACGTAAACTGTCTCTGTTCATCGCTGTATTGGTCCATGCTGCAGGATTAAGCCAGCTACAAAGGTCTGTAACTTTTGAACCACTGGACCGATTTACATGCTGTAAAGTTTGTTTTGGAGCACTTATTTGGGCCAAATAAATATAGAAAGTTAGTTTTGGGGGTGGACATGCCCTTTAATGTTTAGTGAGCACTTCTTATTCCCCCCACCCTCTCTTACTTATTGCCTCCTTGTAGTGTCTGCAATGCTTATAAGTTCTGCACAGCCTCACCATGGACACTGTTCTGCTAACACATCTCCCATGCCCTCCCCCAGCCTTCTTTTCTCTGCTGATTCTCCTAATTGTTGCAAAAAGTGTGCTGGCAGGCAGGCAAAGAGGTCAGGCGTGGGTCACATATTATAATTTCTGAAGTGACAGATCTTTCCCTGTAAATGCTGTGCTTTCAAATTATGATTTCTCAGAATCTACAGCTCAGATTTAAAATCTAAAAAAGTTTTGGAGCAGTGCGATCTTGTTGTATCTAAAAGGTACACTTTTTGAAAATTCGATACCCTTTAAACCTGTGCATACATAATTCTAGAAATTAGCTAGAGATCCAATTGATTTGACTTTGATATGGCCCCAGAAAAAAAGTGGCAAAAATAATTTATACTATGCTTCATGTGTATATCTGTTGTATTAAGTTTGATCAACTGGACTTACAGTTTAGATCTTGAAATTGAATACAACAGGTATACCATGACCTGGATGAATGAGAACTTTCAAAAGCATATGTTTCATGTGTTTCATCAGTACTGAGCATGCTGGATACAACATTTTGTGTTAACAGGTAGATGTTTTTCTCTGAATGTGTATTAATGTAAGAATGGTTCTAAATTGTTGCAATTGTTCCAAACTACATTGACTAAAGTATGGTAAATGCTGCCGGCCTAACTCTATCCCGTACTTTCCATTGCCCAGTCCTAGACTGTAAGAAAGCGTAGGGCTAGAACTGTACGATGGACTTACACCAATCATATATGAAGGAATGGTGAGCATAAAGCCTTTATTTTTACAGTAGTACAGTAGGGAAAAGTAATAGACTGATAATTCTAAGACAACTAAAACATATATACAGATGCTCCTAAATTGGTGTCCCAGGCTGATAAACTAAAAAAAAGTGCAATTCCACCTACCCGAGTGGCTGATTGATTGTCATGATCGTTAAACGACCGTTAAACATGTGTGGCCACTAGGCTGGGTGTCATTCGTTAATCCGCTGTATCCGAATGCCAATGTGAGATTATGGCACAACCCATCAATCGGTCATCGTGGGTGGAATCATACATGTGTACAAGTCTTTAAACATACATCTATATCATAAAAATAACTACTTTTTTTAAAATTACTACCCTACACATTAATGGTGCCATCAGCCAGCTGTCATGAGTGGAATCACACATGTGTACTTACGCCCATATCATATAAATTTCTAATTTTTATAATTACTACCTTACACATTAATGGTGCCATTTTCTTCTGCATCAAGACTAGAGTATAAGGAATGATTAGTCTGGTACGATGATTGCAATTTGCAGGACCTGTGACTTCTGCACCCTCCCTTATAAACTGCTTAGGAGATGGGAGAAATATCATTGTGTTTGTGACAGGATATAGAGGTCCTAAAGTCCCAGGTGTGTGGAAAGTGGGAAACTTTGAGTGCGAGGAGGACGTTTGCAATACAAGCTTTCTTCAAGTATCTTATTGCCAGAGGTTTTTGGTGGGTAGATACATGTATCTGTTTGGATTTCCAGCCTCCCATTTGGGCGACTGAGACACCGTGCTACAGCATTTGCTACAAATGTATCTACTGATAATACACTTGCCACAATCTATCCATTGAACTATAGCGCACAGTATTGGGCCTTCCCCACAGACTAGGACTATTATGTACTCTGGAGGTTTGACGTATTCAGTATGTGTTCTGGTGGCTATTCTGATTAAAAGATGGCAGCTTTATTATCCATGTCTCCTTACTAGTATTGCATTCCCAGGGTTCTTATTGTTTCCCTGATTAATTAGAATAATTATAGTGATGTGCTATATAGAGATTTTTCTTAAAAGACTTTTGACTTTTGATCTTCAGGGGGCTATTGTTTTGCTGAACACATATACTGGATTTCTCCTCGCACCAAGTGATTGATGGGTTAGACAATTACAATATATGATACTGCGCTGTACCCTTATTAATTGATTTCTATTATTTATGTCTATGTTTCTTACATCAAGGGGCTATATGAATGTGTAGTTATTATTGACACAAAAGAAAGCTTAGAGCCTCCTTTCCAGAGTAATGCACAAAAGGCATTATCAGTTTCCTTAACATCCACAAGATGGCACTAAAATTTTTCAGAAGATACATTGTGATCATGTTATTGGTTGATTTGTCAAGTCAAATAATTACATGCTTATTAACATTTAGCATTTTACACTACAGATCAAAATGTTGGGGTTGCTTAAAAATGTGATTGTTTTTGAATGTAAAAAGTGTTTTCCTTGATCAGAAACACATTGCTAATGATTTAAACAGCTCTTTTAGCTGAAAGCAGCAGTTTTTTTAATGAAATATCCTTCTTCTGTAACTTGTCGTTCTGTTCTGGCTCTGAGAAATAAAGACTGATGTCATAAAACTTTGCACTACTACCTTGACAGAGCAGTTAAAACTGTTTCTAAACACAATACAAACAGGAAGGGAAGGGCCTGGTGCACAAATGGCCAGGATGATAAATACATTACAGGCAGTAATTTGAAAAACAGACGCCTTACAGGTCCTCAACTGGCAGCTTCAGTAAATGCAAAATACCAGTCTCTTGTTCTTTTGGACATCTCAGGCACTGATTTTTATTTCATATATGGACATTGCTTACATATACTAACGTACTTCACTTATATTTGGTTACTGTATTTAAATAAATAAAGGATTTACCTTTTAAAGTCGTCATGATAGAATTCAGATTTACAGGCCACCATGTCACTGTTTTGATTATCATTGTCTCGACTCCTAACTCCGCCAAAGACGTACAGCTCCATGCCTACACCACATGCAACAGCTCCAAACCTAAAAGCAGATGACGAGGCCACACATGTAAAAGTATGTTCTTATGAACACAGAGATTGGTGTAAGTATTTATTTTAGTTTCATTTTATTCTCACCTCCTTTCTTTCAGGGGGCATATTGCTGTCCATTGCTGAGTTTTGGGGTCATAGCATTCAACAGATTCAAAGAGTTTTCCATAGGAACCTCCTCCCATTGCATAGATTTTCTTTTTCATTGCTGCATAGCAGCCAATCTGCAATTAATCCATTAAGCCCAGGAAAGTCAACAAGAGTGCTAGCTACAAATGAAATATGAACTTGTTTGAGCTTGTTAGCTACATTTAAGTGGGTAAGGACTTTTTCTGTATTTTGCTTGTGATCCACCGCTGGCTACAGACAGTTCCTGACCACTTCCTGTAAAATTGATTGAAGGACAGAAGGTAAGGCATAGCTCCTTTACCTCCCGTTCTTCAATCAGTGCAAAGGAACAGTTCTCTTTTCGGTGAACAATTCCTTTAAATCTACTGTTAGAAAAATGTGCATGCAATTAGTTGTTAAAAATAGCTGTAGTTTCAAGATATCCCTCACCCTTTATTTTCAATACATACTCAGTCTCACCTGTCCGTAAGAGTTTCAGTTTTTCTGTCCTTTCCCACAAATCATAGTTACAGTAACAGTGTTGAGTCTACTTTTTATTTAAATTAGTATTTCTTGCAGTACTTGCATAAGAGTTATTCATGCAACATGGTCAAGTCAACAATCTAGATAGATCACATTTTTTTATTGTAAATGACAAAGCTCAAAGTGTTTCTACAGAATAATTACAGTAAATGACACTGTTGTGTAAGTTTTGATGCATCTTTCTAATAATAAAAACCATATCAATAGACTTATCACAACTTACTGGCACACCATTTGCATTGTTTTTCTTTAACTGGTAAAAACTCCAGTATACCGTACTATATAAACAATAATTCAGAATCCAGGGAAATTCACACATTTTCAGGACAACCGAGTCCATCCCTGCATTACCAATCATTAAAGCAACTGGTGTGGTGAGTAAAAAAAACAAAACAAAAAAAACAGGCGACAAGCTTCAGTTATAAAAAAAAGTTTAACCCAAAATAAATGTCCATATAAATAAATATTTTTATTAGCAGTTCAGGTTCTGCTAATAAAAAGATATATTATTTGGCCAAGTAATTTCTGATCAGATATAAACAAGTATAAAGTTAACCCCTGCTCCAATTCAAACCTCCACACACTCATGTATGTTTAAGGGAGACAAGGAGTGGAGCTGCATAAATCAAAACATTTGCAGAGAACCAGCTGGAGGCAAGGGTAGAGCCTTTGTAGGTCCAGCCCATGGTCCAACCCTGCCCAGGTAACAATCCAATCTGGCCCACCCACATCCCAAGATCACTTATGCCCCAGTCCTGCAGGATAAAGGCCAATAGTCTGGGATATTGGAACAAGGCGGCTTTTTCATTGTGAAACTGCGATAGTTGGGGATGGATGGTTGGGGTCATGGAGTTGTCCAATAAGCAATTAGTATCTTATTGTATTAAGGGTAAGGTTTTTTTTTTTTTTTTTTTTAAAGAGTAAACTCGAGTTAATCAGCCGTTTCTAGATCACAAGTTAGAAAATGTGTGTTTTCTCCATTTACAAAGTCTCTGCCCCAGAATTCAAGAGAAATCAAGTATCCTGGTCTTAGGATAAGTCTTGTTTCTTATTTTGCAGCCCTAAAAAGTACACACCTTCTCAAGGCCCCACACTGACTCCATTGATAAAATTATAGGAGCAGAAAAGGTGCCTTGCCCTAAAATACATATCTTTTTTTATATTGTAGAATTCAATGTTGTAAATTAACAGCATTATAAAAGGAAAAAGATATTTGCATAACGTCTTACTCAATAAACCAATCACTTATTATGGTGGAAGGAAACCTTAGTACATTTTACATGCTTTGACACCACTTCTTATTCTTAAAAATGTGCAACATGCTTGGAAATATCCAATGTAACATAAGTATATTCAAATTGTAAATATTTGACATTAAAGGGCATCTAAACTGGGAAAATTTACTTTTTTTTTTTTCTTTCTCTCCATGTGTTCTAACAACCCCCAGAGTGTCTTTACTTTTTTCAGATTCCCCCTCTGTCCCTACATACACAAATAAGAAAAATACGTGATTGCATTCCTCTACTCCTTCTTGTACTGTCAATCAAATCCCTGTGATGTGATCCTCATCCCTGTTCAAGTCCCTCCCTCCTCCATGCTCTGTAACAAACATAGAGATAAGAGCATTAGCAGGGGGAGAGAGGTATCTTTGATGGCAGAGATAAGGCTGCACTTGACCCCCTTTGTTGATAGCTTTCACTGATTGATGATGGGTCACAAAGAGGGAGACAGTACACTTTACTGTTTTCCTTTTTCCGTCTCTCCAAGACAGCTTGCTTTCTATTGGCCACTGTGCGTGGGTGTGTCTTTCAGGATGTTGAACTTTTAACTCCTGCTGCACATGATAAGCTTGTCGGGCAGCCGTAGTTAAGACATGGAGGAGGTAACAGAGGGGAGGGGGAAGGGGGAGTGCTGCAGAGATCTGACACCATGGAAAAACAGAGTCACTGACAGAGGTAGGAGAAAGGCAGAGCAGAATACATGAATTTAACTTTGCAATGAGGCAATGTGTTTTTTTCACTATAGATGTCCTTTAAGATGGAAAGTAAAAAAATATATAATATAAAAATGTGACTAAAAACCAACACATTTAAGTTTGTCTACTACTTAAAATAGTGCATTAAATAAAAGACTTTCCTGATAAAGCTTAACCAATGAGAGCCTTACCTTTCTAACCATGGTCATGTTTTGCAGCATAGTCCAGGCTTTGGTACATGTGTTATAGGATTCCATAGATATGCGCTCACAATCCCCATTCTCTCCTCCAAGAACATAGATCATCCCATCAATCTCTACAATGCCAAAACTATGTCTTTCCTAAAGCAAGAAGAAACTAGTTATACCATATCAAATCATGAATCTGCTAAAGCAACTGTATAAATCTGTATGCATTTACTGTTGTTGCATCTGCATTGCATGATATTTTAACATTAGGAGCAAATTAAGGACCTCTAGGAGCCAATATGATTAAGTATGTTGACAAAGACAAAATACAATCAAAATCATTTGTATTCCCCTGGCTCCTAGTAATAATAGAATTCTGCCATAAATAATACAATTGATTGCAGTTTACAAGAAGGTGTTTAAGGAGCAGGCCCTCAGTACTCCTAAATTAATTATAATGCAGGGCACTGGGTGTACTGTATTGTGCCTGGCTGGAGCTAGGGGATGTTCTTAGTGAGCTCTGAAGTCAGAGAGGGGGTGGGGGACTTTGGGACTAAAAAAAATCCATAAAAGGCTTCCTTTTTATGAGAAACATGTTTAATAGACAAACATTTCTAAACTTTTCAGAATGGTTTGTTAAGGCTGTGTACACACGGGATGATATTTTGGCCTGGTCAGCTGCTGTGATTGATATTATTGGGTTAATTACCTCTGTAGCCAGTCAAGCCAGACTGATTTTTAGACAATTTGGTCAGTCTGGGAGATCGGGTCTGTCGGTAAATTATAGATGATCCGTCAGTCTTCCATGATCTTCAGCAGGATGGCTTATGACAAAATAGCAACATGAATGCTTTCATTCCTAAAAGGTTTAATGATCGGTATAATTCTCTCAGTGGAATATCTGGCTTTAGTCTGCCCATGTGTATACAGCCTTAAACCTTTGCATCAAATGTTCAAACTACAGAGTGAAAAAAAAATCTCTGGATTCTAAGAAGTTTCAGTTGACAGCATTTGCATTGTCTGTAGTTAAACTCTGCAGGAAGGCCACAGTTTAACACTACATTTAATACTACTCTCCTTTAATGTTAGCATGCATGTTTAATGCCTCATTACATTGTCTAATAATGTCTTTGCCCAAGGCTAGGGTGTGCTATTAAAGTAATGGGTAATTGCATTTGCTTCTTTTATCTTTAAAAACAAAAGTAACATTTACAACTTGGTTTATTCCATGCATTACAATGCATTTGGTTTTAAAGGGAGAAGGATCAAACAGGAAAAGGAAATTTAAACTTGCAATGTTTATATACACACACATACAGATCTACTTATGAGGTGGATCTGGAAACTTTTTAAACTGAGGACACATAGTCATAAAGTCCTCTCGAGTCAGATCTTAATCACCTCAATCATTGGCGGTAAAGGACTCCAGGAGTTGCTATCAGGATCATATTGTTCTCCAGAGTTCAGAGTTTCCCCATCTTCATTTTGTCCCCCAAGTACAAACAGGAATCCCTCTAAGAAAAAAGAAAATACATGGTCAATATGTAGGGGTAAAGGAAATCCCTTTATTTAAAGGACCAAAAAGTAGGCACTTTAACTGTAATTACCTTCAATAAAGCCAAAAAAACCCCAAAACACCAGGCCCATACAAACTTACATACAAAAAAAGCCACACAGTCACAGACATACCAACAAGTAGAGATCCACACAACCAACCAGCTAAATGCCAAGCAAGCCCACTACAGAAAAAAACAAGTCTAGAGAAAAGGGAATAAACAAGTATACTTTATTAATCCAAATGATAAAGCTAATTTTAAGGGTATCTCCACTGAGGAAAAAGCATTTTTGGGGGGTTTATTTTTAAGTACACAATCCCCTAACCCTCCCCCCACCTTTTTCCCCAGAATTCTCCTTCGTTTGCTTGCAGCAGCATGGGAAAGTTGTGCTGGTTCCTGGGGGTGTGTCTTCCCCTGTGTTGGGAGTGCGGTCACTCAATATGCATCATCATGGTAGCAGACACACCCACTTAGCTGCAGTAAAAAATCCTTTTCTCCCTGACTCTCTAAGTTCATTTTTACAGCTGATCATGCAGAGAGAGACAAGGGAGGAAAAGTTAAAACCCTCTTCCCACAATACTGTAACAAAGGCAGGGGGAACTTGTGTTGTTTTTAATAAAGATTTTTTTGTGTCTACCTCTGAGAGGGGTGGTTGAAAAGTGCTCTAAGATTAATTTTATAGGGGATGCTGGGAATAAGAGGCAATCTGGTATGGGAGGGGGTGGAAGAGAAAAAAGTGTAGTACCGTATATACTCTAGTATAAACCAAGTTTTTCATGTTGTAAAAATCAGCCTAAAAACTTGAACTCGGTTTATACTCAAGTCACTACTTACTACCAATCCGGCAGCCGCGCGCTCATTCCCTGTACTGGCGCGCTGGCTGACGTCACTGCCCGGCGCCAATTAGTGACGTTAGCCGGTGCACCAGTACAGGGAATGAGCGCGGCTGCCGGATTGCTTACCGTAACGAATGTACTTCAATGCTGGCACACAGGCTGCACAACAGGCACAAGTCCCGACAGGACAGAAAGCCCAAGTTACTAGATGGACACAGAGGAGAGCCCACAGGTACACACAGAACTGGATGGGAGGGTGTAGATGTTTGGAAACTACAACTCCCAGCTAATAAAGCATGCTGGGAGTGTAGTTTCCAAAACATCTGGAGTGCCAAGGAATAAGAATTTGAGAAATACCTATATTCTGCATTAACTCACACAAGAAACCCCAGAATACCATATCAATTTCAAAACCTATTTTAAATTCTCTAATCTTTGGGATCTACAAATAACCATGCTTGTTGAGGTCACAAACTGCAGTACTAAACATCAACTTGCGGTAGCCACTAGCTTGCTCTTTCAAGCCGTCTACTAGATAATTGGTCTTTGCAGGTGCACTGCAATGAATTATTTTCATTTAGTTTTGTTTAACCCTTTCAGCATAAAATAACTCTCTGTGCGCCGGATAATATGGTGTATACTAAATGGTGCCAGCAGGTGGATGAGAGACATGCAAATCAATAATTTCGTTATTGGCAGTGGAAGAACAAGCTGATCCGGTTACTGATCATTCACAAAATTTAATTTTTGCTGTTTTAAATTAATTTGGATATCCTCCTTTAAAAACTGCAATGATTAGTGATAAACTTACGAATATAGGAACTGGTAAAGCAAAGGGTAATTTGGAAAATATAAAAATATTTGCAGGTCTAATTTTTCAGCCCCATATCCACAAATGAGTTTCCCGCATATGACTCACAACCTGTTATTCTGGTGGGTTTCATACCACACCCAACTTGAAAGTGTGTAGACCTGCAACTCAAACCTTAAAGAGGAAGTGGGGATTTATACTGACCGTTCTCTCCATTTATTCAGACAAAAAAAAAAAAAAAAATTAGGTTAAAAATATGCTTATATTTGTGGCATAGAAATATGGAGGATCTTGTCAGTTGTTTCATCACTTTTCTGTACTGTAGTTAATAGCTTACATTTTGACTGAATTAATCTGAAAATTGTGTGTATGAATCCTAGGCTGGCACCTCTAAATAGTTATATAATTGGTATAATGATATTTTGTTGTGGGCATTTCATAGGTAAAGGGGCGTTTTTTTTAATTTGTCATACTTGGCAAAACAGGGAAATTTTACATAGTCCTGTGTCTTATAATTCTGTGAACAAATGCATACAGTCAAAATAGCCAACGATGCATATTTTCCAAAAATTTTACCATTTTCCCTTGTTTTCTACTAGTAACCCACCTGCAGAAAGAACCCCATGATTTATCCGTGGTATGCTTAGTGGTTCTAATTCAATCCACAGCTGTCTATTGGGATCATAAAGAGGACACATACACCGAACTGCAGCCAATGGTTTGCGTGTACTGTATAAAATACAAAACAAAAAAAACACTAATTAAATAACCGACCTCTGTTGATAAAAAGGAGTTTAGTAAAGGCAAGTATGGACTGAAATTATCCATTATATATTGGATATAGGTTTTAGGCTTGTTTCACATGGCGATCTGACACAGAAACAGACTAGGGCAAAATTAATTTAAAAATCAATATTCAGCCATGAATGCATGGCAATTAAAGGATATGTACACAAGGAAAGTACTTGGTTTTTTTTTTTTAAATGATCCATTACTAGAAACTATAATTCTTCCCAACTATTACGGTACCATTTTTTTTTTTATCTGTCCCCTATTTCTGACTTCAATCCAGTACTTGATTTGCTCAAGCTCAGTCCCTCAGCCCCCTGCCAGATTTTCTGACTCTTTGTGAGTAATCCCTATAAGGCAGCATAAGGAGAAGGAATTTCCCACCATGCGGTTCACATACCAACTGTCACCATTTCAACTACAGCAAAACTATACATAACAGAAAATATTGTGATACTAAGGCACTTGATTGACAGCTGAAATGTAAGATGTTTCAGACTGGATATCTAAAGAAATAGGGGACAGATCAACAAAAACATGGTACAGTGATAGTTAGGAAGAATTATAGTTTCCAGTAATGGTCAATTTTAAAATTCTGCCATAAACCTTATAAAAATACAAATATAGTAAAATAGAGTTTTGCTTAGTTTCTTTGAAATATTCAGGGTACTTACGCTCGGTCCTCCCCACCAGCGGTCACAATGCATTCAGAGTAACCCCTTGGTTTAAAAGAAGCCAGCACTGCCTCTCCATGTTGGGGTTGGCTAAGTGGGATATTGTTGCATTCTCTGACCATCTCCCGCACCAAAGGTTCAACGAGCATCTGCTCTCGCAGGTAGCTGGAATCGAGGCCGGATACCCATAAAGCCGAGGACACATCTTTCATGTGAACCTGTGTAAAAAGTATAAGCTTGTCTGTTCTTTTTTTGCTTGAAAAGGAACAAACTGATCTTAATATATTCAATCAATGCCAATATTTTTAAACTGTTAATGGTGAAATCAACTTGTCAATTAAGTGCAATGCCAAGAAATGGTTTTATAAGAAAAGCATAACATTTGTCTGTATATTTTATTACTTAATCTGACACTTTCACAAAATACACAGGGCTTTGTGAGCCATGTCTTACTAAATATAGAGTTATTATCTTTCATTCCAGTGATTGTGGGGTTTAGCCATGCACGTACAGAAGCAAACTTTATTGATCCACTTGTTGGTTGTATTTTCAGTGTAGCCAGTGTTCTACAACAAGACCTAATTAAAGGGGAACTGTGGTCTTAAATTCTTCCAAACTAGTAAGAATTATATAAAAAGCCTTCCATTGTACCTTCAAAATAAAACCTAGATCACATCTCTAGATAAAATTTGTGAGAAGTTATTACTGGAAAGGTTCAGCAATATTACTTCCTGCTTGAACACTTCCTGTTTTCAGCCATGTGACCAGCCTTAGCTTGCATTAATAGGCTCTCCTTCTCGACTGTCAATTTTTTCCCCCAGGTACTTACTGATTTCTCCAGCATTAAGTCTTAACTGAGCATGCTTCTTCCCATGGGGCGGAGGGGTGTGGAATAGGTCAGGTAATGTCACTCAACCTACTGGAAGCAGGAAGTTTGAACATTCACACCAATGTAATGTCTCAAAGGCTCCAGCCAGAGATGTAATTTTCAGCTCATTTTAAAGGAAATACTGCAGGCTTTCATTTAACCCTAACTTGTTTTGAGACCACAGTTGCCCGTTAACGGTTTTACAAAAGAGAAGGTACGAAATCCATAGCACCATCCATCTGTGGATGGATTCAGAAAAACAGTCAGCATACTTTTCCGTTGTTGGGCTTTTCTATCAGATCAAACTGGCAGTACATATCCGGTTTGTATCATCCTGTGTTTTGTATGTGTGATAGGATATACACAGCTCTGAAAGAATGTAGTAGATTCCATTTCTAAACCAGTAATTTGAATAACTATACTCATTATAATATAACAAGACAAGAACATTAACATATTAAGATTTTTTTTGTTGTTGTTGTTGTTTTTTTTTCTTTTTAGAAAATATGTAGTAATAAAAGTTTGAAAGTGAAAGTTCATCCCCCAAACTAAAATTTAGCCTTTGACAAATTACTCCCCAAAACCTAGACCTCGCTAGGTTTAAAATGGTCTCTGTGGCTCCTAATTATACTTTCCAGGACTCATTCCTTCGCCTCTCTGCTGCTGCTCTGTACCTTTTCTGTGAACCAGCAAAAAGGGCCAGACCAATAGCGGGGACAGTGACTGTATGAGACATCGCGTCTTGGCGTTATTATGATATGCTAGTTTGTCTGCCAAGTGCTTATAATAAGGGCTTATTTTATTTTTGGGATTTTACCCCCTCTTTTTTGTAATGGTTCATTTCACAATTACCCTAAGCACACCATTTATAACACACACAGTGGGAGGTACATTCTTAGCTTGTTTACGTATTAAAGGCATTTGCAGATGATAGATGACCAAAAGTGTATGGATAAATTATTTTAAGGCTGGGTACACAAGGGCCCAATTGTCAAAAACTTCCGTGTATCAGTCGGTCAGGACAAAAAATCCACACTGGTTTCAGTTGCAATCGATGTTGGTGGAAACTGTTGGTAAATCATGGCCAATCGCGCGGTTCCCTATGGGACCGTACGATCGGTCATGCAAACTGTTGGCCACGGCAACTATCGCAGAGCTTCACCTGAAAGTGAGGAACATCTGTGATTGTAAAAGAATAAGCTATTTTGCTGATCTGTGAAAAAATATAATTCTGGTCATGCTACAGTAAAATGTATTGTGGTGGGGTATCCACAGCTTGTTTATCAAATTTACACTTTCCTTGCATATATCTTCTGAATCAGCTTTGTGGTCTCTATGTTTTTTAAATATTCTGCTTATTGCTTAACATACCTTTCTTGCTTCTAAATCATGGGACAGCCATCGAAGTACAGCTTCAAATACATATTTTTCATTCCCCACATTAAGTTTTTCCAATGTAAGAATTTCCTTAAGTTTTGTTGGACCCAACTCCAAAAACTCCTCTGTTGTGCTGACATCTCTGAAATGGGTCTCTAGAAATTCTGTAGCCACATAATGCACATGGTTGAGACAGTAATGCAACGCAAAATCCCGAATCCCTATACAGTTTTCAGCAGTGATACAGCCCTCCAAAAATTCACAACATAGAGTTTTAAGGTCAGTAAGAAGCAAAAGATCAGCAGCCTGAACCACGTCCTGGATGGTTTCTTCACTTAGTCTAATCTGGAGATGAGAGATATCATCAGTTAGTACATTATGGAACATAATCTTGTAGGTAGTAGACTATTATTATTATTATTATTGTGGATTTATATAGCGCCAATATCTTCCATAGCGGTTTACAATTATATGTATACATTCATATCAGGCCCTGCCCCGAAGAGCTTACAATCTAAGCACATTTATTTGACATACAACCTATCAGTATGTCTTTATGATTGTGAGGGAAACCGGAGTGCCCGGAGGAAACCCACGCAAGCACGGGGAGAACATACAAATTCCTTGCAGATATGTCCAAGGGTGGAATCGAATTTAGGACCTCAGCGCTGCAAGGCATCAGTGCTAACCTGGGCCACCGTGCTGCCCAGACTTACTTTGCTATTTTAAAGCCATAGCAGCTCTAAAAGTTGTGGTTCCAAAGCTGTCCTTTGGCAATAATTGATATGTTTTTTCCATAATCTATTTAGTGGACTATGCACGTGCTAAGCATACTCTGCATTACTGTGTAATAATTATAATTTATCAATCTAAAAATTGCCATTTAAAATATAAACAGTATTTAGATATGGCTGTCTACATCAGCTGTTCAAAACCTACGGCACTAAAAAGTAAATTTATGCAAATCTTTACCACATAAAAGGCCTCATAACAAAATAAGCAGTGTTCTCCCTAGAGTCTTTTAGCTTGGTGGCCCACCCGGCTACTTTTTCATGCCACCCAGCTGGAAAAAATTTCTTGAGAGAACAGTTGTGATTTAATAAAAAATTTAGATGTAGTTTTAATAGGTGTGCCAATAGGTCAGTAAAAACTCCCGCCAAAACTGCCCAGTCAAGATCCCTTTTTTACACTTGCCAGATTATTTTAGCACGTGTTAACTAGCTTTTCCAAGATCCCCATGGCCGCAAAAGGGTAGCACAGCAAACCTCCAAAGCACTCTGTTTGTGGGTCACATGTGCTTGTACTGCCATGTTACATCTGGGTTACCTTGAGATGTTTTAAAACTACAACTTTTTTTTACAACAGTTTTCAAACATCTAGTGGGGTGAAAGTTAGACATTCCTGACATTTATAATGAGCATGATGCAAGACTGTTCAATATTCCCATTAGAATATGAAGATGGGTGTATTTATATGAATGTAGTTATACTACATGAGTTTAAGGGGCATGTCAAACTTTAAAGGTAATTGAAAATGATTAATAATAATTAACTAGTAAAAAAAATAGTGCACATTTTTCCCCACCACCAAATTTCCCTGTCCCGCCCCACCCGGGACAGGGAAAGAATTTTGGGGAGAATACTGAATAAGTATAATTCTATTTTTGAACTACCCTAACACTACTGAAGCAAACACAATTAGCACAAACCCAACCCACTTTAACACAGCCATGGGTGACCATTAAAGGAATAGGTGCAGCCCATGTGATGAAAACACCAGGTTTAACAAAAAAAAAGTGAATTCCAAGACTAGTAGGGTTACCACCTTTTCCCTTTCATACAATTCAAATATGTTATCTGCATACTGCCAAGCCAATTAAGGACAAATGCTACAAATTGAATACAATTCCATAACTTCTTACGAATAATAGCATTATATCTTACCACCTAATTTTCAGTGGTTTTCTCAGAGTAAGTGCTAGGCCACACTCTACACCTTTTCGCACGTGATCGCGCTTGTGTTTGTGATTTTGATTTAATAGAAATCGTGGGAACACAAAAAGTTCCTGCGATTTCCAATGCGTTGCGTTGGCAATTCCGGTTCAGTTTTGGAAGCACATGCAATCCCCATTTTTAATCACAATTGCCTACATAATCGGAATTGGCAATTGCATCCGTTTGCGTTGCAGTGTGGCCTTGCCCTTAGCCTGCAGAACTTACCCTGGGACAACCTTATTTGCGGTTTCTACACAGAATTTATACAACTGGGGCGCTTTACAACTACAATGATAAATATGAGGAACGCATTACGCATAGGATTACATTTCATGCTATTTTGGGTAATGTGGGAAAAGTATGAATTTTTGTGTGTGTGGGTTGGACATTTTAAATGAAATTCAAAAGTCAAAAACAAAGTCTTGTTAAAGTGTAACTGTCTCCATACACATGCCCTTTATCTATGCAAACTTATAGCTGGTGTTTCCAGCTAGCACTGTTATTTGTGACATCTCCAGCACCACTGCTGGCATAGGCACTCAGCATGCCCTTTCCAATCGATTGATTGCTTAACAATTTCAAGCAGTTTATTGATTGGACGGGGATCAGCAGTAACATCAAGTTGAAATCTGCTAATGACAAGTGGTGCTAATTCTATATATTTGTTCCTGACGACGGCCCTGTGGGCGGAAACGCATAGAACTGCAATAAAAGCATTTGTGCAAGTTTGAACAAAAGTCCTTTTTTGAGTGCTTTTGATATGGTTGCTATATGAATTCTTCGGGAAAGCACCAGGGCACGTGTTTGGTTGGAGAGGAGTGCGGTCATTGGGATCACATATATATATATATATATCATATCCACATATATATATATATATATATATATATATATTATATCTATATATTATATATCCTTATATATATAAATATATTTATATCTCCATAGGAGATTGCATTAAGTTTTTAGGAGCTACCAATGTGGTGGGTGGGTATATGATATTACACATAGGAAAGGTGTATATGTATGTGTGCACTCTCACTGTTACCATTTAAATAACTATATACTAAGTGTATATAAAATTTAGCACTGAATTATATTAGGTACAACACAAAATATACAAAATACATAAACTTACTTACAGAGCTGAGATCCCTATTTTAAAATGGAATGGTCAAATGGCAGCTTAAACCACACCCCTGTGTCTGCTCCATATGAAAGGAAGTATAATCCCAAAAAGTTTCTATCTGCTACACAGGATATGATGTGTATTGTAATGGACATATACACCAAGGCTCCTTATATACCACCTCCAGCCTGCAGGTGGTGTCAGTGAGTAATAAAATGCAAGAAAGTGGATTGTGGTGTGTGTTATGTAGTGATATTGCCTGCAACACAAGATCCTGTGTATAAGATCCTGTTACCACCTGTTGGGAGGACAGATTATTGGACAGACAATTTACCTTATTGGATACAATAAGGCAACAGATAAGTGTACACCAACTTACAAGGACACACAATATACAGGCCTGGTCAATATTCAAAGTGGTGCACCATAGACAGGGGCACCCCTGAATACTACACATGTTATGCGGGGAACCTGTTTATGTGCACTGTCTGCTTTGTGCCAGACCACCAGAGTAACCCACTGTGTGCCATGCTACCCATAATCCTTCCATAAAGCAGTGATCTGGTACAAATTGGTGGCAGCGGTGCTGATAATACCATTTATACTCCCTGTTTTCTTTGTATATTTGTTCTCTGTATTAAGCTATGGAGGCTGCTACTGATAGTATTGATTTAAATCCTCCTGTCCTTGTACCTGCAGATGAAATTCCCCAATTAGACTCAGTAGCTCTACCAATTGCCAAACCTATTTTTAAATCTGATCCATTTGATAGGGTAACTAGGGAGTGGATTGGTTGGCTAGAACAATTTGAATTGGCAGCCACTATTAATGGTTGGGATAAAAGTGCTCGCTTGCAAGTCCTTAGCCTTTTGCTTAGTGCTAAAGCCAGGCAGGTATACCAAGCATTTACTGTAATACTGAAATAAAAAGCAGTTATCAGTTATTAAAAATTGCTCTGAAGCAACTTTTTTTCAATTAGATCTGCATAAGAGTATATAAAGGATAAATTCATTTCTTTAGGTAAAATGGGAATGAGAAATGTTTGTTTATACGTTTGATTATTAGGGCAATGCTATTACAATAACATGATGCTGTGAGGTACCTTCTGTTATAATATATGAGGTACCATCACCACTTGCCGTGGTGAATACTAATAAGTATTAACCTAGCATGTTTAGTTTCAACCACACAGTGTAGCATGATTGCCTGGGTCTACTCTCAGACCTGCAGAATTATCCTATTTGGTTCCTCTGGAAGCTGGTGACTGTCTGAGTAACAGTTTAAAATATACCTGTGTAAAGATTCTATATCCACTATATCCACACATAGCAAAACATACACAACACACAACATAATTTCCATTGTGCACCAACGGGCACAATTGTGCTAACCTTGACATAGATGCAATTATACACATATACATAATATAAATAAATATTAATTAATAATTAATCAATTCCAAAATAAATAAAACAAGCCCCTTATGTCAAAGCCCAGGGAGAAATTAAAATTCTGAACTTTTAAAAGTCATGTACAACTTCCTAAATTACAAATATACCAAACTTCTCCTTTCATTAAGTAACCAATGACTGACTGGCTGACTTACTGTATTTCTCCAAGCATGTTAGCTCAAAACAAGCTTGTAGAGCAAGGGATGGAGCCTGCAACCTCCACCCCTTGTAGAGCTAGGGGTGGAGGCTGTAGCCTGCAGGTAGAGAAGGCTACAGCACATCTTTTGGATTAT
Source organism: Hymenochirus boettgeri (assembly GCA_019447015.1). NCBI lineage: Eukaryota > Metazoa > Chordata > Amphibia > Anura > Pipidae > Hymenochirus > Hymenochirus boettgeri. The sequence goes on along the minus strand of CM033472.1, from coordinate 87,195,461 downwards.
AACTGTGGAGCAGTTTGGGCTTACTTAAAGAACATGCTCAAAAGTAAAAGTTCACTACTTGTTATACTTCTGGCACCAGCTCCAGACTGAAAGGTCAGCACACCCGCACAAAAGTATAAGGATGGGTACACACCAGCAGATATTTCTGGCCGACCGACCGACTGATAGAGCTGTGGATCCCCCGTGTGTACCCATCCTAAAACTGAAAGGAGGTGGTGATGACCTTTAAAAAAAAGAGAAAAGATTTGTAATTTGGGAACAGACATGCTCCTTAAAGGGTATGTCCACCCTTAAAAATAATTTTTAATATGTTACTCCCCCTGTCCCCCCAGCCCCAACCGCTCTATTTATTTAATCAGAAAATGCCCGAAACTTTACTTACCTCCCCTCTTTCCTCCGCCGCGCTGCCGTCCCTCTGCTTGCGAGAAAATGCAAGCAGAGGGGCGGGACCGGCAGTCGCGTCTGTGATTGGCTGAGCGGCAGCCAATCACGGACGCGGCTGCCGGGAGTTCATTTCGGCGGAGGAAAGAGGGGAGGTAAGTAAAGTTTCGGGCATTTTCTGATTAAATAAATAGAGCAGTTGGGGCTGGGGGGACAGGGGCAATATTACATATAAAGGGATTTAACCCTTTAGTATTCGGGGCCACATCCACCCTTTAGTATCGGGGGCCAGATCCACCCTTTAGTTCATTTTAAATGAAACAAAGACACAGCAGCCTGGATTACAGTAATAGAGCCCGTATATATTTGCTAATGTAAAAATTGTCAGTTTATTCCTATGCAAATTGCGCCGATTCATTATAAATTCGTTCCCAGATTTGTATGTGATAATGTGATCCTATTCCCGTGTATAACGCAGATCTCTATGAATTGTGTTCGATGGTAATTTCCCCTAAGAGGGTAAGTTAATTTGCCAATGAAATGCTATTGCCTTATCGAGTGGATTCATTCCGCAGGGGAACTAAAGGAATTACAGGGATGAGATTATTTCCAAACGCTTTGTATTTATTTAAACTCCGCTTCCCATTGGCCGGATTTCTCACTGTTTCTATTGTGATACCGGACAGGGGATTTAACTGTGTTAATGCAGTGTAAGGGGGGCTCTGTGTGTAGACTTTCCATGGGGGTCGTAGAATTAACCATAGGGAAAGGACAGATACAATCCTGGTACACACAGGCCAACATTGACCAGCATTCCTGACCGACACAAACAAGGTTTGCCAGGCGTCCCTAATTAAGTCCTGCAGTCATGGCTGAAATCCCGTCCCTGGTAGCCCCGCCCGGTTATGCCCCTAACTCAGACTGTGGCCCCACCATCACCATGACATCACTGTGACATCACAGCCCCACTGACATCTCAAATAATCATTATAATGACCAGTAGTCTGTTGGTTGCATGGTTGATGTTTTGGGCCTGATCAACCTAAATTGCTGAGGATTTTTTGGAATATTTAGATATAACTGGACACTAGCAATCCCCACTCAAAAATAAGGCCAACAGTCGCCAAAGTGTCCCAGGCCCTTGCCGGCGATGTATAGAGAGCCCCTATCTCTCTCTATTGCCCCCTTTAGGCAATGCGCAGAGCCGATAGCCGCTCTCTATACATCCTGAATGGGCTTAACCCGTTTCAAATCTTTAATGCCAGCTATTTGCTGGTGTTCGATTCCGTCGGCTAGGTACCTTGGTTTTGGTGGTTGTGCGACCCTGTTTTTCAGCCATTAATTCTGTCTTAACGCCGTGTGAATCCTTTAAAGGGACACTAAACCCATTAAATCATGCACCTTGTATCTATTATTCAAAGGGAGGCGAGATCACTTATTTCCACCTCCTTGTGAATAATAAAACGCCCGGGTTACATAGTTAAATTTTCCTGCCGGCCATCTACTCGTGGATTCTCCCCAGCTAATCAGCGTACTGTCCCGATGATCTCCTCTCGTTATTATTGGGCGCAGATAGCAATCGTTTCATCTGCCGGTGAGGAGCTGTGAGTAGAGTGCCGGCAGGTAAGTTTAACTCCCGAACCTATGGGTTCTATTATTTACAGGGAGGCGGGAATAAGCGACCTTGCCTCCCTGTGAATAATAGATGAATAGATTTAATTAGTTTACTACCCCTTTAAGACAGAAATAGCCAATAGTTGCTCTCCCTAAATCGCCCAATAAGTACCTAGCTTAGTGCTTGTGAAGGTTCTCATTCATCCAGGTCATGGTATATCTGTTGTATTCAATTAGATCAACTGGACTTGAAATGTAGTTCTTGAAGACGTTTCGCTAGTCATCCGACTGGCTTTCTCAATTCAGAATGACTTGTACAAGAATCTGTGGCAATTATGTACCCTGGAAAATCCCAATTAGCATATCACAGCCAGGTGTTAAGGGTGTGATTAGATAGTGGCTAAGAGGTGTTATAGGAACGCCCAGAGTAAGGTGTTAAAACAGCATTGTACATGGCAGACAGTTGGTGTCGAACCCCCCCACCTCTATTTAGGCTTGGTTTCTTTATTTTCACATAAATGGCCTCCTTAACACCTCTCTTGAACCAGTCACGTTCCTTCGCCAGTATATTAACATTACAATCTTCAAAGGTATGTCCTTTATCCTTAAGATGCAGATACACGGCTGAGTCCTGACCCGAGGAATTGGCTCTTCTGTGCTGGGCCATACGTTGATGCAGTTGCTGTTTGGTCTCCCCCACATACAAATCAGAGCATTCTTCACTGGCACTGCACTGCATATATGATGTCGCTTTCTTGTGTTTTGTATTGGGTCTTTCGGATGTACCAATTGCTGCCTCAGTGTGTTGTTCGGTTTAAAGCAGAACAGGGATACGATGTTTTTTGAAAATTCTTCTTAATTTCTCTGAGACCCCTGCTACATATGGGATGACCATGTTCTTCCTCCTGTCTTGCTTTTCCCCTTCACTGTTGTTATTCGTGTTCTTTTCTTTCCTTCTACTTCTTTTGACAAAGGCCCAGTCTGGATATCCACAAGTTTTAAGGGCTCCTCTGAGATGTTTCATTTCTTTAGCCTTTGCCTCTGTGCTAGTGGGGATGTTCTCGGCTCTGTGTTGCAGGGTTCTACTGTGTGTACCCAGCTTTAGCTGGAAGATAAAAACTGTACATGCTGTAGCTCCTCAACAAAAACACTATTGGGAGGTAGGAATAATCAATTCTAACTCCCTGCCCAAGTTACTTTACATTTTTAAAAAGTTCATTTTTTAAAATATAGTTGTCCTTTAACACCAGAGAACAGCACCAGCAAGAAAATGCAGCCCCACTGACTAAACAGTACACCATAGTTGCCTACTGTCCTGAATTTTATAAGACAGTTCCAAATATGGAGTCCTACTCTCCTTATATCCTGTAAAATGTCCCGGTCTCCATAAATATAACTATTTAGGGGAATGTAGGCAATTATGGGTGATTGGGTTTATACATTCCTTATTATCCATTTTTTTGTGTGAAAATAAAAGCTATTGCACAAAGCAGGTTTCTGATACCACAGAGCCTTCCAGCTAGCATACATTGTACTTTGTTACAGACAAATCCTTCTTTTATTAAGAGAAATGACTGTGCATTTTATCTTACTTGCCCTGCCCTTCCATTTCATCCAGCACACTAGTAAAGTGTTTCTTCCCTTAAGGCACTTGCTTGCTAGAACCTAAAATCCTTTTTGGATTATACACATAGCATTGCAGGTGTATGTGCTGTAATTTTAGTGTTACACATTTTAATTTATTTAAGGTCAATGGATGGCAAGATTTTTACTCTTATGAGTGTGTTTGGACAAAGTATTTAATGATCAGAGGCCAGCTTTTCATCCATTAGAAACCTGTTAAATAGTGTAACTCATCCAACCCTCAGCGTTCCTGAAAATCAACTAGCATTTAAGGCAAAACAAAAGGATATAAACCCACACCCTCCCTTATGTACACAATGCCCTTACCCATGGGGTACAGCTGGTACTTTGAAAACTTACCTTACATATGTCTATTCTGATCTGGTCCTGTCACTCCACAAGACAAAATTTTAAACAATGGGAGGACATGCTTTAGTGTGTCCTTCCATGGGAAATACTTCATAATATTAAAGTGGGACTTTGTGAAAACAATAACGTTTTTAAAGTAACAAGCAGTATTTTTATTAATGGGGTGATTATTTTGCAAGTATTTGCACAGAAATATAAAACCGAAAAAGAAACACAGTAAATCTAGCTGGCCAAAAACAAAATATCACTAACCTTGTATAAAAAGTTGATTCTTTTAAAATGGGTGATATGCAAGGACTTATTAGGCTGAGGCCACACTGGGTGCATTGGCGTGCGTTTCACCCATGTTAACTTCCACTTGGGCTGTGATTTGCATAATTTTGCAGTAAAAATAATTATATATAGTTTGATAAAACCCTAAATCCCAATACTTACACACTTCTCAAGATGTACCAGAAGGAATATCTTTAGCCCGATGCTCACTGACACCTCCAGTAATAGTGACTTAGAGAGCAGCAATCAGTCACTGGCCATTTTTATTTTAGTACAAACACATATAGAATGATTAGAATGTGTCAGTTGTGTTTATACTCCAATGTGACCATCATCCCCCTAAAGCTGGGTACACGCATGAACTAAAAAGGGAAGATTCCAACTCATCCAATAGAATCGCACCTTTCTTGGTATGCTTGTGAAGGATCTCTTTCATCCAGGTCATGGTATATCTGTTGTATTGTAGACTTAAAAGTTTAGTTCTTGAAGATGTTTTGCTAGTCATCTGACTGGCTTTCTCAATTCAAAATGACTTGTACAAGAATATGTTGGCAATTATGTACCCTGAAAAGTCTCTATTAGCATATCACAGCCAAATGTTTGGGACCTTCTCAATGCAAGGCGAGATTGCATTGTGGCTAAGAGGTGTTATAGGAACTACCCAGAGTAAGGTATCAAAACAGCATTGTACATGAAAATACATGTAATGTCAACATATTGGCAAAGGAACATGACTGGTTCAAGAGAGGTGTCAAGGAGGCCACTTATGTGAAAATAAAGAAACCAAGCCTCAATAGAGGTGGGGGGTTTGGACACCAACTCTCTGCCATGTACAATGCTGTTTTGACACCTTAACCTGGGCAGTTCTTATAATTCCTCTTAGCCACAATGCAATCACACCTTGCATTCAGAAGGTCCCTAACACTTGGCTGTGATATGCTAAGTGGGACTATCAATAAGGTAGATTGATTTCTTTGTGTATATGTCTCTGATAAAGTGCCACTTGGGCACGAAACGCGTCTGACATGTACTGTTGTGTTGGTGTTTATATGTATAAATAAACTAAGAGTTTGTCCTGCTATTCATCTGGAGACCAGTGTTTGGTAGTGTGTGGAAGCCCTTCACTTACCTGTTATTGCCGTTCCTGGAGTTTGGACCTTGCGAGGGGTTCAAGGCTGCACAGCACCTGGACCACCCACCGGATTCGGTGAGATGTTATCCGATTGTTACATTTTGAAGTCTTTTATTTGTTACTGTTTGGGCTTGCTTTTATCTCTTTACATGCTGGAGCGATTGGGCTCGGGGGCGTGTCCACCCGGCCCACCCCGACACAGCGTGTTAGTATTTACATTATCAATTTATGAAGCATTTACGTTTGACTATGTGGAGTTTTTGGATAAAACTGCCTCTTTTGAATTCACATGCCCATTGATTTTTAGTTACTACCGTATATACTCGAGTATAAACCGAGTTTTTCAGGCTGTAAAACCAGCCTGAAAACTTGGACTCGGTTTATACTCGAGTCACTAAGTACCTGTAACATCCTTTGCATTCCGGCAGCAGCGTCCTCTCCATTCCGGCAGCCGCACGATCCATGTACTGGCGCGCCGGCCGACGTCACTGCCCGGCGCCAATTAGTGACGTCAGCCGGCGCGCCAGTACAGGGATTGAGCACGCTGCTGCCGGAATGGAGAGGAAGCTGCTGCCGGAATGGAGAGGACACTGCTGCCGGAATGGGGAAGACACTTACCTTCAATGCCAGCAACAGGAAGCCCTTGGATGGAGGTACAAACTGAACTGGATGGAAGGGTGGCATTCAAGATGTTTGGAAACTACAACTCCCAGCATGCTTTATTAGCTGGGAGTTGCAGTTTCCAAACATCTTGAATGCCAAGTGAAGGGTGGCATTCAAGATGTTTGGAAACTACAACTCCCAGCTAATAAAGCATGCTGGGAGTTGTAGTTTCCAAACATCTTGAATGCCAAGTTACTACCCTCGGTTTATACTCGAGTCAACAACTTTTATTAGATTTTTTTTAGCTGAAATTGGGTACCTCGGTTTATACTCGGGTCGGTTTATACTCGAGTATATACGGTAATATGTACCTCCCTTCATTCTCTGGGTGGCCCGTTGTACTTGGTTACATGTATGTGCATGGACTGTCAAGTCATTCTGAACTGAGAAAGCCAGTCGGATGACTAGCGAAACATCTTCAATAACTTAATTTTAAGTCCAGTTGATCTAACTGATACAACAGATATACCCTTTCTGGTAATATGTGTGTCCTGCAAACTTGCATTCCCAACACCAACAAACGTTCCCTGTCAGCGCCGAGACCGCTCGTTAAGTTTGAAAATTTTCCATCAGACACAGTCGCCCCCTGTACAGGGAGTCGGCCAAGGTTGTGGGAAATGTGTCAGTCCCAAAGGTTCTCCTTATACTGTATAAAGGGAGAATGCTCAGGACCGTGTGCAGCCTGATCTTATAGATTCGGTCTGTCATTTTTCAAAGATTCATACTATATTACTATACTATACTACTATATTTACTACACTATATTTATTTCTCTTTCTTTTGGTTCACAATCCTTGCACACAAGTGGAAAGTATATACAGGTTATACATTCTGGTAGTGATTAGTTTTGCTTAATGTAAATACGTCATATGTTGGATGACTATGATCAACTGGTCCTGGGTATTCTTACATAACCATCCTAAATTTCTGTGAGCTATTCGTTTGTGCACTTATCTTACGTCAAGTCTCCTTTCCCATTCTACAATTGTATCAGGCTTACAACATTCCCAGGACAAATTGCAATGTTTAAAATGCAGACACACCCTGTTGGCAGTCTTGTTAAAGCACAGGGACGCTTAATATGCAGAACTGCTTGGTATATAAAGATTTGTTTGAACTTTTGTTAAACTGCTTACATAGCCAGCTTTCCCCCACAAACCAGAAAGGCCACTCATACTTTTTAAAAAAAACTAAACCCAATTAAATGCATAGGATTATAAAAAGGCTGGATAATTACCAGAAGATAAATAGCTAATGCACCTACAAATCTACTCCTACTGCAACTAGAAATCTAGGTCTATAAACCAGCTATACAACTAGATTGGTCTATAATGCCAAAAAAAACAAACTCCACTGCATTATAAACAAACAAGAAAGATTAATCTCAATTATGAGTGTGGATTTGAGTGGAGGCCTATAAAAAGCCACCAAAACAAGAAAACAAAAAAAAAAACAAAATTTTTTTCTTTACCCCATTATTTTTTAAAGGGCATCTATAGTGGGAAATTGAAATTTTTTTCTTTCCCTCCATCTGTTCGATAATTACCCCCAACTTTCTTCAGTTTCCCTCTGTGTCCTAAGATACACAAATTAGAAGAAGACGTGATTGCCTTCCTCTCCTACTTGTACTGTCCATCAAATCCTTGTGACATCACACTCTTCCCTGCTCAAGTCCCTCCCTCCTCTGTTAAAAACAAAACATTAGCAGGGGGAAGAGAGGTAGCTTTGACTGCGATAAGTCTGCACTTGACCCCCCTTCTTGATAGCTTTAACTGATTGATGATGGGTTACAAAGAGAGAGATAGAACTTTTAACTCCTGCTGCTCATGATAAGCTTGTCAGGCAGCCGGAGTTAAGACATGGAGGAGGTAACAGAGGTGAGGGGGAAGGGAGGAGTGCTGCAGAGAAATCTGACACCATGGAAAAACACTGACAGAGGTAGGAGAAAGGCAGCACAGAGTACATGAATTTAACTTTGCAATGGGGCAATTTGTGTTTTTCACTATAGATGCCCTTTAAATAAAACTGTCCAGCAGCATGAGAGTTGTAGGGACAAGCTCACCAGCAACTACAAGCTCCCTTGGGTTAGATCAATATAGTGTGTTACAGTAGTGTTAACCAGCAGCAACACACTACTTGTTGCAGCCTTTCAACCAGGCTCAGGCAGCTTCAAAAAACAGATATAACTAGGGAATTTCACAATAGAAACAGAAACAAATGTAAAGAGGTTAAAGGAATAGTTTACCCGAAAAGTGAACTATACCCTTAAGGGTATTGATTGAAGAGAGGGAGATTAAGGAGCTATGCCTTACCTCCTGTTCTTCAGTCAATTGAGCATGAGCGACGAATGAAGAAACTCGATCCTCCGCTGCAGCAGTGACAGGTCCCAACCCCATTCTGGTTCAGAGTAACTATAGAACGCATGCACAATAATGTTCAGTTACTCTGAAAAGGAAGCGGTCAGGAATTGTCACTGCTGCAGCGGAGGATCATGTATATAAGGTAAATGTCTTCTTTCTTTGCCTGTCGCTCCAGCTCAATTGATTGAAGAATGGGAGGTAAGGCATAGCTCCATAACCTCCTAGTCATCAATCAATACATAATATTTCTTTAAATACCTCAAAAATTATTAATCTCAAATAAAACTATCCTTTAAATTGAGATATGATGTAACTATATTGACTTAAAAGGGCTTTTCCGCCCTTAAAACAACAAACTAATGACATCTGCCCCCAACTGTAGTTTTTACCAGTTTATTACATGCATTTGTAACTAGATATTTAATGATAAGTTCTATTCCTTTCTGGCAAAGGTATCTGCCCCCTCTCTCTGCTCAAAGAGCTATTTAAAAACATCAGCATGTGCAAAGGAGGCACAGTGACATGGGCTGTCAGTTGTCACAGCCTTGATTGACTTGAGGGGCCAACTTACTCTCCACCTTCACAATGAGAATCTTCACAAGCATATCTCCACCCCAAAAATTTACATTTTCTGTAGTGTAGGGGACCGCCCTCCAACCCTAAACGCTAATGTTTTAAACTTTAAAATGCACAGAAACAAACTTATGGGAATGGAGCAGCAGGAGGGGCAAGACTGGCTATTAAGAGTGCCATTGGAGGAAGGCGAGTAAGTCTGTTACTGTGCACTTTTTAAAATTATAACCATAGTGTTTAGGTTTGGGGCTTCCTACATTACAGATTTTTTTTTTAATTTACTGCACAGCCAAGGGAGCCGATGGGGGGAGGGCTCCCCTGCATATTCCAGAGTCCTCCAGGAGGACAGGAAATATTGGATGACACACAGAGAGGCTCCTACTCTTCATGTTCCTGGACTTTTAGCAAGCACTGCAGGAGAATCAGAGGAGAAAGGTAAGGATTTTGTTACACAACACAGTGGGGCAAATTTTAGTTTTGGGGGTAGACATACCCTTTACGTGCAGTAAAAATGAGTTGGGGTTAGGGGCAGCTAAATGACAATTGACAGTTTTTTTGTTTTAAGGGTGGACATGCCCTTTAAGGTAGAGCTACATGGTTTATACCATTTAAAAAAAAAAGCAAAAATAAAGCACCTTTGGTGGGCAGGAAGGATTAATTATTCCTACCTCCCAAGTTGCATTCCACGAGGAGTGCCAGCACATGAACAGAAAAGTTCAAGCCACAAACATACCCAAGGTATTTTTTATTTAAACAAGAAAATATCAGCATTGTTGCCCTTAAAGGAACAAAACCTGTGGACTATGTTTTTTACTTTAAAATAGAACAACAACAATAGAACATATATGGTATACAATAGACAGTTATGTCAGACTGACATTATTAGATTTATGGAATGTATATACATATGCAAGGCGATCTATAGAATATTGTAATATTAAAAGGTCAGATCTGGTAAATATAGTAAATTTATTGACTAATAAAAACAGTATTTACTTGACCGTAATGAAGCCAACAGGCTAATATAAGGTGTAAGTGGAATGTGTAGCACGTGGAATCTTCAGACTTTTACATCAATGTCTAAAAGAATGTAGCATGCCCTGACAGTCAAGAAATGTTTGGAGCTGCTCTTATTTAACACCTGGGGGGAGGGAATGTTAGCACAGCATAAAACAAAGGGGAATAATTGCTGTGGGTATATGATTTCTACCTCCTTACTTTAAATGGTATCTCCAGAAGTTAAAACCACTTTTTCCTATTTAGTTTTATTGAAGAACAGGAAGTAAAGAAGCTGTGTTTTACCTCCCATTCTTCAATAAAACGCTCAAGAGCTGGGAATGAAGGTAAGGAACTCTCGCTCCTCCGCCACGTCCTCTGACAGGTCCAGACGCACTTAGTAGTCTATGCGCATGCAATACAGAATCCATCGGGAAGGACCACATTTTATTGAAGAACTGCCGGTAAAGACACAACTACTTTACCTCCCTTTTTTCAATAAAACTGAATAGCAAAATGTGGTTTTTAACCACTGGACATACCCTTTAAGGGGGAATTATACCCCCAAATTACCCTTCTCCAAAAAATTACCCAGGATGAGGACCTAAACTGCTAGGTCCTTATCCCTGGGTTTATCCTAGGTTAGGTAAATACCCATATCTGTGTAGCTCATCCTCCTTCATCAGTCCAGGACTTGGCAAATGGCAAGAAGCGTTTGTCAGAGCTATTTAGGTCCTCATCCTGTGTACTGAATACTAAACCAATGCTGCCTGTGTGATGGTTAAAGTTAACACATGACATTATATATGTATAAAGTTCTATATTAGTTGGGTTACTGTATATTCAACCTATGCCCCCACTGCGTACACATAACCTCCCAGTTCTCTCCCACAAATCCTGTCTCTCACCTTATGTACGGACTGGCTGCTGCCAATATATTCCTCTGTACCGGGATCTCTTCACCCTCCAGAACCAACATGGCATCACAGAACCCAGACTCCCCACGGAACGAACCAAGAGCCCTAAGTAACTTGGCTGCATGTTGGGGGTCAGATACCACTATGATTGCGTGCTGGGGGTCGGACATCTCTTCCTAAATCCTGTGATTTAAATGGAAGGTACAGAATCCATAGCTGGTGTGGTACAGCCACTGGTGTTATTATCCTTTTGATAAGCGCCTTTAGAAAAGTCCGGGTCCGCGATTTGCCAAGTCAGATGTTTTCTCTGAGGGAAAGCAAATCACACCCGGCAAGTCCCACAACTCTACTTCCTGAATCTCAGTCTAACATCATCACAATGCGTCGCCACTTGTCAAAACAGTTTTCCTCCCAGTTCCCACGTGTGGTAGGAGGAACGTAGATGCTAGATCATAGGTAGGCAACCAATAGGGTGAAAGCTAGCTAAAGGAGGGGCGGAGCTTCCCCAGGCAAGTGATCAGTCACGTGAAGGGTCTGGGAATCAGCAGTTTCTCCATTTTACAGCAGCAGAAGTAGTTTCAGGGAGTAATATGTGGGTGTTTTTAAGTGTAAACAGCAGGTATGTCTTCATATATTGAACGCAGGGGTGTGTAGTTCACAAGGAAACTTACAAAGTGTGTTACGGGGATTCAGAACTGGCTGTGTTATGTAAACTTTGCCGGAAAGCACATGGTGTTGGTTATGGGGGTTAGTGTTGGGGGCACAGGGAAGCACACTTTGTTGTTTATGGGGGTTGTGTGTGAGGCGCAGGAAAATACATGGTGTTGGTTATGGAGGTTTGTGTGTGAGGCACAGGAAAACACATGGTGTTGGTTATGGAGGTTTGTGTGTGGGGCACAGGGAAGCACATGCTGTTGGTTATGGGGGTTCACGTGTATGGGGCTCAGGGAAACACATGGTATTTGTTGTGCAGGTTCATGTGTATGGGGCGTAGGGAAGCACATGGTGTTAGTTATGGAGGTTCATGTGTGTGTGGCACAGGGAAGCACATGGTATTGTTATTGAGGTTCATGTGTGTGGGGCTCAGGGTAGCACATGGTGTTGGCTATGGAGGTTCATGTGTGTGGGGCTCAGAGAAGCACATGGTGTTGGCTATGGAGGTTTATGTGTGTGGGGCTCAGGGAAGCACATGGTGTTGGCTATGGAGGTTTATGTGTGTGGGGCTCAGGGAAGCACATGGTGTTGGCTATGTTGGTTCGTGTGTGTGGGGCTCAGGGAGGCACATGGTGTTGGTTCGTGTGTGGGGGGCTCAGGGAGGCACATGGTGTGGTTCGGTGTGTGGGGGCTCAGGGAGGCACATGGTGAGTTGGTTCGTGTGTGGGGGGCTCAGGGAGGCACATGGTGTTGGTTCGTGTGTGGGGGGCTCAGCAAAAAAAATTGCACTTAAAATGCGAGCAAGTGAAAATACAGGTGGCATGGTCTACATACATTAAAGGATAAGTGCACTGTAAAATCAAGTTATGTTCATTTGGAAGTGCAGCTTTAAAATACTGTTGCCATATTTTTTTCCTATGCCCCTCCAGAGCCTAGCTTTGTGCCTTGAAAGTTGCTAACATCTTGTTACTGGTTTGCTGAATGTTAAGCTCTGCCCCTCTGAGATTTCCTCTGCTTTCTCCTGCTTGAGCCTCAAGCAGTAATGCTTGTGAGTTCCATGCACATGCACGTGCACGGAACTCACAGGCATTACTGTTTGAGGCTCAGGCAGGAGAGTGCACGGAACTCACAGGCATTACTGTTTGATGCTCAAGCAGGAGAGTGCACGGAAATCACAGGCATTACGTTTGAGGCTCAAGCAAGAGAAAGCAGAGGAAATCTGAGGGGCGGAGCTTAACATTCAGCAAACCAGTAACAAGATGTCAGCAACTTCCAAGGCACAAAGCTAGGCTCTGGAGGGGCATAGGTAAAAAAAAATATGGCAACGGTATTTTTAAAGCTGCAGTTCCAAATGAACATAACTTAGTTTTACAGTGCACTTATCCTTAAGAACAAGAAACCTATTTATCTATTGCAACTTACGGTAACAGAATCAATGCAGTTTGCTGCAAGTCTCTAAGCATATTAGAATTGAGTCTCATTGTATTAGTGTTTGGAACTTCTCATTCACAGACTTACAAACGGTTTTAAGAAAAAGTGTTTGATCATTAAGGAACACTAAACCCCCAAATTAAGTATGTCCCATTCGTTTCTATTATTCACAGGGGAGGTGAGAATAGAACGTTATTCTCCCTCCCTGTGAATAATAGGACGCTCGGGGGACCGGGAACTTACCTTACCCGCCGCTCCACTCGCAGCGCTCCTGCACAGAACAGCTGTTCTGTCCCGATCGCGCGCCCTATCTTTGAATTGGCATGCGCATAAGATAGGGCGCGTGGTGGGACACAGCGGCTGTCAGTGCAGGAGCGGCTGCGAGTGGAGCGGGTGTAACGTAAGTTCCAGGTCCCCGAGCGTCCTATATTCACAGGGAGGTGAGAATAAGGGTTCTCACCTCCTGTGAATAATAGAAACTAATGGGACATACTTGGGGTTAAGGGGAGTTTACAGGTCCTTTAAAAACTTTTCTGCTTGTTATCATCGTTTAAAGAAACGTTCATCATTCCAGGTAATAAGAAATATGACTAAAAGTGTCCATACACTATAGATTTACCTTCCAGCATGCCACAGTGATTCCCTAATGGTTGTACAATTGTTAAAGAACTGCCCGGCCTGATCTTTTTTTAAATCAACTTTCGAATACAAAATGAATGGGCCAGGTAGAGAAAGTTGCTGGAATGTCATAAAATGTAATGTCATAAATGTTTGTAGGATTTAGTATTTGAGTTTGAATAAAGACATATGTTATCTAGTCCACCCTACTCAGCAATACCACATTTCCGCCTAACTGTTGATCCAGAGGAGGGTAACAAAAAACCTCCCCAGAATTATGAAAGGAGGAGGGGAAATCCTTCCTGACTCCAATGGCAATCGGAAATATTCCTGGATCAACTGTACTTTATGTATCAATACCTGCAACATTCCTTGTTTTTAGAAACTTATCCAGCCTTTTTTTTTTAAAAACTATCCAATGAAACCTGCCATCACAATATCCAATGGAAGACAGTTCTATAGTGTGTACAGTTTTCACAGTGAAAAACCCTTTCCGAACTTGAAGACTAAACTTATTTTTTCAAGTCTTAAGGTATGTCTGTGTGTCCTCTGACATGTTCTTTTGGTGAACAATGCCCCAGATAGTGTATTGAATGGCTCGCTAATGTATTATACACAGTAATCATTTCCCCACGCAAGTGCATTTTCTCTAGTGCACTTAATTGTAACTTATCCAATCTGCCTTCATATTCAAGCTACCCATTCCCTTTATTATTTTAGTTGCCCTTCTCTGAACCCTCTCCATTTCCAAGATGTCCTTTTTGTACACAGGATTCCAATATTGCACTGCATATTCCAAAGAGCCTTCCAATGCTTTGTAAGATTGAGAAAACATTTTTCTCCCTTGAATCACACCTCTCTTTATCAAGTCAAATCTTGCTGGTTGTGAAGGTTCCATTCATCCAGGTCATGTAATCTGTTGTATTAATTAGATCAACTGGACTTGAAATGCAATTGGATTTCCAGGACATAATTGCCAGATCTTGTACAAGTCATTCTGAATTGAGAAGCCAGTCGATGACTACGAAACGTCTTCAAGAACTACATTTCAAGTCCATTGATCTAATTGAATCAACAGATATAATATCTTGCTGGCTTTAGCGTTGATGCCTGGCACAGCTAACTTAAGTTTGTTATCCACCAAAATCCCAAGATCCTTTTCAACAGGGATTCACTTAACACAAAGCCATTTATAGTGTAAGTATCACAAGGATTTTTAAGTACAAAATGCATCACTTTACATTATCAACATTGAATCTCATCTGCCACTTAGCAGCCCCATATGACAATTTATCTAAATCCACCTGCAACGATTGCACATCCTTTGAAGTTTTTAATGATCGACAAAATTCTGTGGTTGCCAGCAAACACATAAACCTTGCCGACAGTACAAGATATAAATAGATTTAAAACAGATTAAATAGAAGTGGCCCCCCACACAGAACCCTGTGGCACCCCACTTAGAACTTTAGTCCATTTAATGAAGCCCCATAACAACTATTCTCTGTATCCTAACCAACAACTAACTTTCTATCCATGTACAAATATATCACCCCAGCCCAACAGACCTTAGCTTATACATTAGTTGCCTATGGGGGACTGTAACAAAAGCCTTGGCAAAATCCAAGTATACTACATCTACTGCTTTGCCAGAGTCTAAATTCCTACTCACTTCATCATAAAGCCAAGCAGGGTAGTTTGACAAGATCTATTCCTACTAATCCATGTTGATTATTTCCTATAAGGTTAGTCCTTGAAACATACTCTAGAATATGTTCCCATATCAAACTTTCCAGTATTTTACTTACCACTGAAGTTAAACTTACAGGCCTGTAATTACCAGGCTGTGAACGACTACACTTTTTGAATATTGGAATTATATCAGCTTTTATTTTAATCCAGAGGCAAACTCCAGACATAAGTGAATCTGCAAAATTAAGAAACAATGACCTAGATAAAAGTGAACTTAGATGTATTTTATCCAGTCCAGAGGGATTTATTAATATAAGCTTATTTAGTGGTTTCTGCACATATCCTCTGTTGACCAAAGTACACTGGCATCTTTTACATTATTATTGCCAATATAATCTATGCTATCTGTACTTAGATTTCCTATAGTGTATACAGAGGAATAATTATTGAAGACATTTGCTTTATCACCCTCTCCATAACTAACTATCCCTATTAATTAATGGTGCCACATTTTCAGTATTCATCTTACTACTCATATACTTAAAAAATTGTTTAGGGTTAGTGATTCTTTGTTCAGCTTTCCTAACTTCTTATTAATTTTAGTAGCTTCATTGCTTTCTTACAATCCTGTGACAGTTTTCATAATTTCTAAAGGCCATTTCCATTCCCTCTGACTAAAGGGTATGTCCATCCAAAAATTAACTTGCTTTCTAACTGTTTTACTAAAGAACAGGAGGTAAATGCACTATTTCTACCTCCCGTTCTTCAGTGAATTTGCAGGAGAGCAGGAGAAGGAGAACTTACCGAGATCGTTCCAGCGCTGAAAGAGCCGCGGCCGAAATCGCCCTTGACGGAGGAATCAGGGATTTCGGCCGCGGCTCTGTAAGCGCTCGAACGATCCCGGTAAGTTCTCCTGCAAGATTCACTGAAGAACGGGAGGTAAGAAATAGTGCATTTACCTCTGTTCTTCGAAAACAAGTAGAAAGCGTTAATTTTGGATGGACATACCCTTTAAAGGTTTTAAATGCCTTTTCTTAATATTACATTACCCCCCTTCCTATTGCCCAGTTCCACCCATATGACCTCCACTTTAACCTTCATATTCGCCAGTTATCTCTTCTTATAAATTTGCTTCAACACTTGTTTAACATAAAAACATACTTTTCCCCCTTTCCTATTTTGTTTATCCTGTCTAAAACAGGATTATCCTCTAAATTTACAGCCCAATCGCAAGAATTGTCAACCATGTTTCTGCTAAAGCTATAATTTCCTACTTTTCAGTCAACGCCATTATATCCAATTCTCCCATTTTATCAGCCAGGCTTCTTGCATTGGCAAACATACATTTTAGATTATGATCTTAATCGTAATTTATTTAATACTGAAAAATAAGTTCAGTTCTACTTAAAACGAATAGTTCACTGTAAAATGAAATATTCCTTTAATGCTGATTAAAGACCGGGAAGTTAAGGAACTATCCTACCTCCCGTTCTTCAATCAATTTCTGTGGAGCCCGGACCGAAGGTAGAAGAAACTTACCTTTCACGCAATCCTCCGCTGTCATACTGACAGGCCCCGACCGCTTCCTGGTTCTGATTAACTATAGACAACTATAGTTAATAGAACCAGAAAGCAGTGGGGGATTTCAGGTGACAGCAGAGATTCTTGTGAATGGTAAGTTTCTTCATCTTCGTTCCTCCGTCTTGTTTGAGGATCCTATATATACAGTATGCTTTTCCAGTAGCAGAGGATAGCATACCAGTTCTCAAATAAAAACAGTGCAGGTCAGTTTTCATGATTCAGACATGATTACTTTCATCAGCACAAGCTACACCAAAACTAGCGATCGACACATATGTTAACAACATCAGCGAATTATACAGTGAATTGCATTCAAGTGTTTCTTTGTAAAACTCTTTCCCAGTTTCATTTTAAAAATGCAAGTCATTGTTTTTCAAAGGCAACAGGCAAAGAACACCAAGTAAATTGATTTGGTTTTGTGTGTTGAAGAGGGGAAGGGTTTCCTGTATTTTATGGACAAAGGTTAGTTTTTCAGGCTTTTCCTTTTCTGCATATAGTAATAACTTCCATTTTACAAAACAGCAAGCTCAATTCCCAATGTCTCCTTTTAAAACAGATTGCAATGGGGTAAAAAATGTAATTAATATACATCATATTTTATATCTTTATTAAAACATTATAAGGTAAAAATATGGTAAATTAACACATTTCACATTTCCTATTTTGTGGATTCAGCCTTCCCTGCATCCATTTTTTAAATTTACACTTATTTGTAATTTTTCTCTACCTCTTTTTTCATATCTTGGTTTATTTTGTGCACCCCTAATTCTTCAATTCACTTTCCATCCATTGGCAGCTGCTACATATTCATTGATTGGTCTGAGAACTGGAGAATCTGGAGGACAATGATTCTTGAGCCACTTTGCAGCGTGGCAAGGTACATTATCCTTCTGAAAGGAGCCAACTGGTGTAAACATCCATTAAATAACAGCACATGCATATGTCAGAGGAGTGGCCCAAAAAACAGGTTATATTTTGTTACAAATTATGTCAATGAACATCACCAACTATTTGTTTGTGTTTTGTTAAAACTATATGCTAAGTGGAATATGTATCTATAAAAATAAAGTTAAAAATAAAAAAAATAACGCCCACATGAATTTCAGGACCCAAGGTTTCCCACCAGAACAAGGTATACTGTGGTATCTGACACTTATTTATCAGCAGGAGATCCAGAACTAGATCCTTTAAGGCCTGTCATGGGCTTCCATGAATCAGACTTCTTTTTAAAGCATATCACACAGTTGTTCAACTGGACTGAGATCTGGCAAATTTAAAGGACAATGATAGAAAAGGAAACATGATTTAGATCAGATCAGGTCACCTAATTGCATTGCTCTGTGGTTCATTTCCAATGCTCACGTGTACATTGTAGTTGCTTTGGCAGAAGATATGGGTCAGATTAGTAGTCTGTGCACTGGGTCTGACATTTCTTAATTTAGCTCTTGTCCAAATTTTCAAATCCTTATGCTTGCCTTTATGAATGGGACAGATGGTTGTCCAATGTCGGGTGGTAAGCTTGAAAAACTATGGTCAGCATTAGAGGAAACCCCAAGAGAAAGAGAGCTAATACAAGCTTATTCATTTTAAAACAAGAAAATTTGAGGAGCTATGTATATTCTCGGTGCCTTATCTGCAAAAATATGTTTATAAAAGAAGAAATACTGGGAATTGCTTTAGGTCAAGATTTGGAATTGAATGACTAGTTCTTAAATACAGTGTCTAAATACAAACTGTTATCAGCTGTAATCATTATAATAACACAGTTTAGCCAACTGACCTTAAAATATTAACATGGCTTACAGTCACACAATGAATGTAACAATTCAAATACTAAAAATCACTATATTTCTTTAAAGGGAAGGCCTGGTCTATGCATTGCTGGAAGTTGCAGAAATTTGTCAAAGTATTCTAGATCAGTGGGATGAAAGTAGATGCAGAAGAAAAGTAAATCTAGTAATGTAATTATATAACTTTCTTTTGAAAATGGTGTTATCAACACTCTAATGAACCTTTGTACTTCTATACTGTTATTTAGCAATAACTTGATTCTGAGAACCAGGAAAAACACATAATTTGTAGAAAATGTTCAAAACTTTTTTTTCATTCGCCACTAAATAGGGTTGTTTTATGGCCAACAGGGCTGTTTATGCTTCTCTATAGCACTAAAACAGCAATAGAGATCAGGAATTTCAAAGTCTGAATATGCTATGTTACTGTATCTTTTTCAAATCAAATGGGTAACTACGATTAATAAACTGATGTTCTATCAAACTTCATCATGCTAAATAAAACAGTTTAGGGAGAAACTCAGAATGTAAAAGACAGCATTGAAGTTGGTCTTGATTTCATTAATGATTTCTCTATTGTAACTTACAAACTTTGCTTTTCTCCAGGCTGAAATTTAAGCCAATTAAAATTTTTGGGGGTCAGTGGTGATTCTTATTTTCACATTTCTTTTAGGTGAATAGTCAGTCCGTCATTTAAACTGATGTTCGTTTGCATGGGTCAGTGACAGTAATTTGCCACAGAGTTGGCTTGTAAAGTGAAAAGTTTAATTTAAAAAGCTTAAAATATTGCAAAGTTCCCCATTATCCCTTCTGCATATGGCTGGAACAGAGACAGATATTATCAGAGGATTCTTTTTAGCCCTGTTGTGCTCCAAACAGCTGCTGTTGAGAAACAAACTTACCCTTGTCAGCCGTCATCAATGTTCCCTCTAACTTACAATCCTGTGTGCTCCTTACCACCGCACTTATATTCCAGAAGATTTTTATGTGTGCAACACTTTAACTGTGTGGCAGGCCTACAGAGTTGTGTGGGGTGAATGAGCACACAGCTTAGAGGGAACAGTGGCGTGTCCTGCTACCTGGCTAGCAAAGCTTGGCAAGAGTTATCACTATGGAGGGTTATTAGGAATTGCCCATATCACTTTATATAGAGAAGAAAATACAACAAACATACATTCAGGCTTGCTTGGGGACCTACAAAAGCACATAGTGTCACAACAGCTAGAAACATTTGTATCCAGGTAGCAGCTATTTAACACCTAATATGGCTAACAAATAGTGCCTAGATACTTTTTCCCCCTACACATTTAATTTAAAAAATCAAGTCCGAAGCAATGAAAATTTTCGGTCAGTATGTTTAAGTATTCTCATGGAATTGAGAAAGTGATGTCACTTAGATCTGTGTAAAAGTCCAGCAACTTTGTTGAATCATTGTGGAATCAGACTACCTTCCCAGACACTCCCCTCACTACAGAAAAGAACAGGTTGGCTAATGCCCAACGAGCCTGTTCTAGTAACAGATCATTGAAATGATCCTGAACAATTAATCATCATCTAATGGCGATCTTCTAATAATTGGAATAGCATCGCATAGTTATTAGGGCTTTCTTTTTTACATTGCAAGCGGAAGGTCAAGAATGTATCTCAGTGAGAAATGAAAGAAATACTGATTTGGTTAAGGCAGTGTGTGAGTTACTCTTCTGAGAGGCTACATGGTTGGACATTTTGTACAGTAACCTCTGTGATGTTTTCCAGTTGCCTGTTTGCATGTTACATCATGTGATATGTACTTTGGAGCCAGACTGGTGTTATTCTTGAGAAAATATCAAAAGCCTAAGCACAAGTATATAGACGCAAATTGAAAAGAAAAATACTATTGCATTAAATAGTACCAAAAATGGTTGCTTTTATTATGATATAGGAAGCCATTAGTCACAGCAGAATCTTTACATAGGGTTGAAAAGTCATTGTCCATTTACACATGAAACTGTTTCATAAGTAAATGTGTCACATTAGAGGAATATTGCTATGGTACTCACCTTCCACTGCAGAGAATGGAACCACTGATCTCTTAAATAACTGTTTGCTGCTGCAAACAAAATAAAGAGGAAGATGTTAGGTTTTTGGTAAATCCTCGGTATAACAGCTTAATATACATCATACATAGAAAAAAACTGAAACAGAAACTTTTCATGACTTTAGAGGATATTTAGGACTTTATATATAAAACATTAAAGGACAACTAACCCTAAAACAACCATTCCCCCTGAATCTATTATTCAAAGGAGGTAGGGGCAAGTATTCCTACCTCCCATTTTACTTTTTTAAAAAGTAATTTTTGAAATTTAAAGGCATAATCATTTAATTGCAATTTTTGAAGTAAAAAAAAACAATGAGGGAGAAACATTTTTTTATCTACATTTCTACTTGCTGAATAGAAAGCAATCTGAAGTAAGCTTCTGCCACATGATTTATCATTTGATCCCTTCCATGTGCGAGTCTCGTTTGCTATATGAACCTGTGTTGCTGTTCCCCATGAAGTGTCAGGCTAAAGAAGGGATTATTGTTCATTTTCAAATTCAGACTCTGCTGCTCTGATTAAATGTATACCCAGTTCAGAGCAATATTTACATACACATGCAGGAAGCAGATACTAAAAGTTCATTGTTGTTGTACACCACACTGGCCCTGTTTGGAGGCCAAAGAAGTGTCCATAAAAGACAGATATGATATTTGTTGATTAGGAGATTCCAGGAAGTACGTATTTTTGATAAGAAAGGTGGGTACTGTTAACTTGGGATTGTAAACTAACCTCGGGAAGCACAAACCTCCTCCTGCACATGACCGCATGTGTCTTTTTATGGTAAGACTGATCTATACAATCAAAGGAGAACTAAAGCCAGTAATTCGCAGATGTAGGTTTGCACGCTTTTATTTGTACGGCAAAATCCTGGGCACAGAAGCAAGGACTATGTAATAACATTAAGAATTTTAATTTAAAAAGAAAAACACAGACATACATCAGGCATCCCACCCCTCACGGGGCCTCTGGAACGCCTCTTTTCTTCGGCACGCCACTTCTGTGACGTAATTTACCTCACGCTCCCCCTAACAACGCCTCTCCTGTGACTAAATTACGTAACATGTAGTGGCCTGCCCAATAACCCCACCCGCTTTGCGACATCATTGACGTCTGCCCGCCCTAGCCCCACCCCCTTTGTGACATCATGTCAGTCAGCTCCCCCCCTTCTCCCCACCCTGCCTGGAAGCCAGATCAAAAGAAAGGTTTGATGCACGACCTAAATCTGGATGCTGATAGGAAAGGGTAATTGGGGATAAATATAATGGCACCAAAGAAATCACAGAAGAAAGTATCCCCCTAATAGTTATACCCTAACCAACTGACGTCAGTAACATCGGCAATGTGAAATTAAAATTAATAATTTATTCGATATGCATTAAAATGTACAAAAAAACAAAGTGCACATTAAAACTACAAAAGAAGGGGATCATCCAGATGTCAAAAAGCAGAAAACACTCAGTAGGGGTGGAGGTGTTAAGTCTGAATAAATCTCCCCCCTAGTGCAAACGAAGTAGTGAGGTGGGTATGTGTGGTGGGTAGTTTATAACATTCCCCTCACAAACTTATCAAGATATACAGAAGGGACATTCTCAAAGTGAATCCCAATTCGGATGTATGAATTCCCCAAGAAAGTTAAAGATAGTGACTAGATCCACATCTCAGCAAACACATGAAAGGCTTCTAATCTGAACGCTTGGGCAGTAAAATTTGCCTCAGAAGGGTGCCTGTATTACACCCCCTCGAAACACAAAGGCATCTCGAGGAGGATCAGGCAGCAAGGAGAGTGTGCAGGAGATCTAGTAGTAGAAAATGCAGATTAAAAAGTCATATAGGACAAGAGCATAAACCCTGACGCGTTTTTCGTCCTTTCAAAGGGACTTAATCATAGCTGGAAGGGTTTGCCGGTGCTGGACGGAGTATTATACCCCAGTCATATGATCTGGGGTTTGTGATAGGTGCACTTAAGACCAATCACAGTGCGGGTTGTGAGACACACCCCGCTAATCCCTTACAGTAGCGCACCAAGTTACGTACGCTCCGTAGTGTGGGTAACAACATGGTAACCGATGCTACGGCCGGGACAAGTTTCAGGTTTCTGTTAGATATTCACAGAAACAAATTGTGTATTCTAAAGAGAAGGAGAAGGCTAAACCTCTCAATAGTTTGTGGTCATATAGTTGAAAGTATAATACTTTTACCATATCAAAAGCACAAAAGAACAATAGGCTAATGATATGGTGACACAAATATGTGAGTTCAATCCATACAGGGTCTGATATGTCGGAAATGGACTGTACCAGGTAAGTGGTATTGGAAGTTCCTGCAGTCCTAGGGGACTGTAATAAGGTAAGGAATGGTTTAAAAGCAACAGATTATATGTGGGAATAACGGTTATAGAGTGTATGGGTAAATATCTGCACTCCATACCTGGTTGTTCATGATATGTAATTACAGAAAGCATTAACTGTATTTTGTCATTGAGACAGACGGGTGCCAGTGCATTCAGTAAAAAGATCCAATGGCTCTCATGTTTGAGTAGTTTATTTTCCCTATCACCTCTCTGATCCTAACGGTTATTTTCCAGAATGAACCACTGAGGCCTTCGGTTGATGCGTTGTGATATCTTAAGAAAGACTGGCAATGTTCGTCAATTATCCGTCTCGTTTTTTATGGTGGTGGTGTCCGTATATTAGAAGGTGTAACTTATCCGATCGTCGTCTCCGCTGAGGGTTAAGCTCTGCCCCTCTGAGATTTCCTCTGCTTTCTCCTGCTTGAGCCTCAAGCAGTAATGCTTGTGAGTTCCATGCACATGCACGTGCACGGAACTCACAGGCATTACTGTTTGAGGCTCAGGCAGGAGAGTGCACGGAACTCACAGGCATTACTGTTTGATGCTCAAGCAGGAGAGTGCACGGAAATCACAGGCATTACTGTTTGAGGCTCAAGCAAGAGAAAGCAGAGGAAATCTCAGAGGGGCGGAGCTTAACATTCAGCAAACCAGAAGTAACAAGATGTCAGCAACTTCCAAGGCACAAAGCTAGGCTCTGGAGGGGCATAGGTAAAAAAAAATATGGCAACGGTATTTTTAAAGCTGCAGTTCCAAATGAACATAACTTAGTTTTACAGTGCACTTATCCTTAAGAACAAGAAACCTATTTATCTATTGCAACTTACGGTAACAGAATCAATGCAGTTTGCTGCAAGTCTCTAAGCATATTAGAATTGAGTCTCATTGTATTAGTGTTTGGAACTTCTCATTCACAGACTTACAAACGGTTTTAAGAAAAAGTGTTTGATCATTAAGGAACACTAAACCCCCAAATTAAGTATGTCCCATTCGTTTCTATTATTCACAGGGGAGGTGAGAATAGAACGTTATTCTCCCTCCCTGTGAATAATAGGACGCTCGGGGGACCGGGAACTTACCTTACCCGCCGCTCCACTCGCAGCGCTCCTGCACAGAACAGCTGTTCTGTCCCGATCGCGCGCCCTATCTTTGAATTGGCATGCGCATAAGATAGGGCGCGTGGTGGGACACAGCGGCTGTCAGTGCAGGAGCGGCTGCGAGTGGAGCGGGTGTAACGTAAGTTCCAGGTCCCGAGCGTCCTATATTCACAGGGAGGTGAGAATAAGGGTTCTCACCTCCTGTGAATAATAGAAACTAATGGGACATACTTGGGGTTAAGGGGAGTTTACAGGTCCTTTAAAAACTTTTCTGCTTGTTATCATCGTTTAAAGAAACGTTCATCATTCCAGGTAATAAGAAATATGACTAAAAGTGTCCATACACTATAGATTTACCTTCCAGCATGCCACAGTGATTCCCTAATGGTTGTACAATTGTTAAAGAACTGCCCGGCCTGATCTTTTTTTAAATCAACTTTCGAATACCAAATGAATGGGCCAGGTAGAGAAAGTTGCTGGATGTCTAAAAATGTAATGTCATAAATGTTTGTAGGATTTAGTATTTGAGTTTGAATAAAGACATATGTTATCTAGTCCACCCTACTCAGCAATACCACATTTCCGCCTAACTGTTGATCCAGAGGAGGGTAACAAAAAACCTCCCCAGAATTATGAAAGGAGGAGGGGAAATCCTTCCTGACTCCAATGGCAATCGGAAATATTCCTGGATCAACTGTACTTTATGTATCAATACCTGCAACATTCCTTGTTTTTAGAAACTTATCCAGCCTTTTTTTTTTAAAAACTATCCAATGAAACCTGCCATCACAATATCCAATGGAAGACAGTTCTATAGTGTGTACAGTTTTCACAGTGAAAAACCCTTTCCGAACTTGAAGACTAAACTTATTTTTTCAAGTCTTAAGGTATGTCTGTGTGTCCTCTGACATGTTCTTTTGGTGAACAATGCCCCAGATAGTGTATTGAATGGCTCGCTAATGTATTATACACAGTAATCATTTCCCCACGCAAGTGCATTTTCTCTAGTGCACTTAATTGTAACTTATCCAATCTGCCTTCATATTCAAGCTACCCATTCCCTTTATTATTTTAGTTGCCCTTCTCTGAACCCTCTCCATTTCCAAGATGTCCTTTTTGTACACAGGATTCCAATATTGCACTGCATATTCCAAAGAGCCTTCCAATGCTTTGTAAGATTGAGAAAACATTTTTCTCCCTTGAATCACACCTCTCTTTATCAAGTCAAATCTTGCTGGTTGTGAAGGTTCCATTCATCCAGGTCATGTAATCTGTTGTATTAATTAGATCAACTGGACTTGAAATGCAATTGGATTTCCAGGACATAATTGCCAGATCTTGTACAAGTCATTCTGAATTGAGAAGCCAGTCGATGACTACGAAACGTCTTCAAGAACTACATTTCAAGTCCATTGATCTAATTGAATCAACAGATATAATATCTTGCTGGCTTTAGCGTTGATGCCTGGCACAGCTAACTTAAGTTTGTTATCCACCAAAATCCCAAGATCCTTTTCAACAGGGATTCACTTAACACAAAGCCATTTATAGTGTAAGTATCACAAGGATTTTTAAGTACAAAATGCATCACTTTACATTTATCAACATTGAATCTCATCTGCCACTTAGCAGCCCCATATGACAATTTATCTAAATCCACCTGCAACGATTGCACATCCTTTGAAGTTTTTAATGATCGACAAAATTCTGTGGTTGCCAGCAAACACATAAACCTTGCCGACAGTACAAGATATAAATAGATTTAAAACAGATTAAATAGAAGTGGCCCCCCCACACAGAACCCTGTGGCACCCCACTTAGAACTTTAGTCCATTTAATGAAGCCCCATAACAACTATTCTCTGTATCCTAACCAACAACTAACTTTCTATCCATGTACAAATATATCACCCCAGCCCAACAGACCTTAGCTTATACATTAGTTGCCTATGGGGGACTGTAACAAAAGCCTTGGCAAAATCCAAGTATACTACATCTACTGCTTTGCCAGAGTCTAATTCCTACTCACTTCTCATAAAGCAAGCAGGGTAGTTTGACAAGATCTATTCCTACTAATCCATGTTGATTATTTCCTATAAGGTTAGTCCTTGAAACATACTTAGAATATGTTCCCATATCAAACTTTCCAGTATTTTACTTACCACTGAAGTTAAACTTACAGGCCTGTAATTACCAGGCTGTGAACGACTACATTTTTGAATATTGGAATTATATCAGCTTTTATTTTAATCCAGAGGCAAATCCAGACATAAGTGAATCTGCAAAATTAAGAAACAATGACCTAGATAAAAGTGAACTTAGATGTATTTTATCCAGTCCAGAGGGATTTATTAATATAAGCTTATTTAGTGGTTTCTGCACATATACCTCTGTTGACCAAAGTACACTGGCATCTTTTACATTATTATTGCCAATATAATCTATGCTATCTGTACTTAGATTTCCTATAGTGTATACAGAGGAATAATTATTGAAGACATTGCTTTATCACCCTCTCCATAACTAACTATCCCTATTAATTAATGGTGCCCCATTTTCAGTATTCATCTTACTACTCATATACTTAAAAAATTGTTTAGGGTTAGTGATTCTTTGTTCAGCTTTCCTAACTTCTTATTAATTTTAGTTAGCTTCATTGCTTTCTTACAATCCTGTGACAGTTTTCATAATTTCTAAAGGCCATTTCCATTCCCTCTGACTAAAGGGTAGTCCATCCAAAAATTAACTTGCTTCTAACTGTTTTACTAAAGAACAGGAGGTAAATGCACTATTTCTACCTCCCGTTCTTCAGTGAATTTGCAGGAGAGCAGGAGAAGGAGAACTTACCGAGATCGTTCCAGCGCTGAAAGAGCCGCGGCCGAAATCGCCCTTGACGGAGGAATCAGGGATTTCGGCCGCGGCTCTGTAAGCGCTCGAACGATCCCGGTAAGTTCTCCTGCAAGATTCACTGAAGAACGGGAGGTAAGAAATAGTGCATTTACCTCTGTTCTTCGAGAAACAAGTAGAAAGCGTTAATTTTGGATGGACATACCCTTTAAAGGTTTTAAATGCCTTTTCTTAATATTACATTACCCCCCTTCCTATTGCCCAGTTCCACCCATATGACCTCCACTTTAACCTTCATTTCGCCAGTTATCTCTTCTTATAAATTTGCTTCAACACTTGTTTAACATAAAAACATACTTTTCCCCCTTTCCTATTTTGTTTATCCTGTCTAAACAGGATTATCCTCTAAATTTACAGCCCAATCGCAAGAATTGTCAACCATGTTTCTGCTAAAGCTATAATTTCCTACTTTTCAGTCAACGCCATTATATCCAATTCTCCCATTTTATCAGCCAGGCTTCTTGCATTGGCAAACATACATTTTAGATTATGATCTTAATCGTAATTTATTTAATACTGAAAAATAAGTTCAGTTCTACTTAAAACGAATAGTTCACTGTAAAATGAAATATTCCTTTAATGCATGATTAAAGACCGGGAAGTTAAGGAACTATTCCTACCTCCCGTTCTTCAATCAATTTCTGTGGAGCCCGGACCGAAGGTAGAAGAAACTTACCTTTCACGCAATCCTCCGCTGTCATACTGACAGGCCCCGACCGCTTCCTGGTTCTGATTAACTATAGACACACTATAGTTAATAGAACCAGAAAGCAGTGGGGGATTTCAGGTGACAGCAGAGATTCTTGTGAATGGTAAGTTTCTTCATCTTCGTTCCTCCGTCTTGTTTGAGGATCCTATATATACAGTATGCTTTTCCAGTAGCAGAGGATAGCATACCAGTTCTCAAATAAAAACAGTGCAGGTCAGTTTTCATGATTCAGACATGATTACTTTCATCAGCTACAAGCTACACCAAAACTAGCGATCGACACATATGTTAACAACATCAGCGAATTATACAGTGAATTGCATTCAAGTGTTTCTTTGTAAAACTCTTTCCCAGTTTCATTTTAAAAATGCAAGTCATTGTTTTTCAAAGGCAACAGGCAAAGAACACCAAGTAAATTGATTTGGTTTTGTGTGTTGAAGAGGGGAAGGGTTTCCTGTATTTTATGGACAAAGGTTAGTTTTTCAGGCTTTTCCTTTTCTGCATATAGTAATAACTTCCATTTTACAAAACAGCAAGCTCAATTCCCAATGTCTCCTTTTAAAACAGATTGCAATGGGGTAAAAAATGTAATTAATATACATCATATTTTATATCTTTATTAAAACATTATAAGGTAAAAATATGGTAATTAACACATTTCACATTTCCTATTTTGTGGATTCAGCCTTCCCTGCATCCATTTTTTAAATTTACACTATTTGTGAATTTTTCTCTACCTCTTTTTTCATATCTTGGTTTATTTTGTGCACCCCTAATTCTTCAATTCACTTTCCATCCATTGGCAGCTGCTACATATTCATTGATTGGTCTGAGAACTGGAGAATCTGGAGGACAATGATTCTTGAGCCACTTTGCAGCGTGGCAAGGTACATTATCCTTCTGAAAGGAGCCAACTGGTGTAAACATCCATTAAATAACAGCACATGCATATGTCAGAGGAGTGGCCCAAAAAACAGGTTATATTTTGTTACAAATTATGTCAATGAACATCACCAACTATTTGTTTGTGTTTTGTTAAAACTATATGCTAAGTGGAATATGTATCTATAAAAATAAAGTTAAAAATAAAAAAAATAACGCCCACATGAATTTCAGGACCCAAGGTTTCCCACCAGAACAAGGTATACTGTGGTATCTGACACTTATTTATCAGCAGGAGATCCAGAACTAGATCCTTTAAGGCCTGTCATGGGCTTCCATGAATCAGACTTCTTTTTAAAGCATATCACACAGTTGTTCAACTGGACTGAGATCTGGCAAATTTAAAGGACAATGATAGAAAAGGAAACATGATTTAGATCAGATCAGGTCACCTAATTGCATTGCTCTGTGGTTCATTTCCAATGCTCACGTGTACATTGTAGTTGCTTTGGCAGAAGATATGGGTCAGATTAGTAGTCTGTGCACTGGGTCTGACATTTCTTAATTTAGCTCTTGTCCAAATTTTCAAATCCTTATGCTTGCCTTTATGAATGGGACAGATGGTTGTCCAATGTCGGGTGGTAAGCTTGAAAAACTATGGTCAGCATTAGAGGAAACCCCAAGAGAAAGAGAGCTAATACAAGCTTATTCATTTTAAAACAAGAAAATTTGAGGAGCTATGTATATTCTCGGTGCCTTATCTGCAAAAATATGTTTATAAAAGAAGAAATACTGGGAATTGCTTTAGGTCAAGATTTGGAATTGAATGACTAGTTCTTAAATACAGTGTCTAAATACAAACTGTTATCAGCTGTAATCATTATAATAACACAGTTTAGCCAACTGACCTTAAAATATTAACATGGCTTACAGTCACACAATGAATGTAACAATTCAAATACTAAAAATCACTATATTTCTTTAAAGGGAAGGCCTGGTCTATGCATTGCTGGAAGTTGCAGAAATTTGTCAAAGTATTCTAGATCAGTGGGATGAAAGTAGATGCAGAAGAAAAGTAAATCTAGTAATGTAATTATATAACTTTCTTTTGAAAATGGTGTTATCAACACTCTAATGAACCTTTGTACTTCTATACTGTTATTTAGCAATAACTTGATTCTGAGAACCAGGAAAAACACATAATTTGTAGAAAATGTTCAAAACTTTTTTTTCATTCGCCACTAAATAGGGTTGTTTTATGGCCAACAGGGCTGTTTATGCTTCTCTATAGCACTAAAACAGCAATAGAGATCAGGAATTTCAAAGTCTGAATATGCTATGTTACTGTATCTTTTTCAAATCAAATGGGTAACTACGATTAATAAACTGATGTTCTATCAAACTTCATCATGCTAAATAAAACAGTTTAGGGAGAAACTCAGAATGTAAAAGACAGCATTGAAGTTGGTCTTGATTTCATTAATGATTTCTCTATTGTAACTTACAAACTTTGCTTTTCTCCAGGCTGAAATTTAAGCCAATTAAAATTTTTGGGGGTCAGTGGTGATTCTTATTTTCACATTTCTTTTAGGTGAATAGTCAGTCCGTCATTTAAACTGATGTTCGTTTGCATGGGTCAGTGACAGTAATTTGCCACAGAGTTGGCTTGTAAAGTGAAAAGTTTAATTTAAAAAGCTTAAAATATTGCAAAGTTCCCCATTATCCCTTCTGCATATGGCTGGAACAGAGACAGATATTATCAGAGGATTCTTTTTAGCCCTGTTGTGCTCCAAACAGCTGCTGTTGAGAAACAAACTTACCCTTGTCAGCCGTCATCAATGTTCCCTCTAACTTACAATCCTGTGTGCTCCTTACCACCGCACTTATATTCCAGAAGATTTTTATGTGTGCAACACTTTAACCTGTGTGGCAGGCCTACAGAGTTGTGTGGGTGTGAATGAGCACACAGCTTAGAGGGAACAGTGGCGTGTCTGCTACCTGGCTAGCAAAGCTTGGCAAGAGTTATCACTATGGAGTTATTAGGAATTGCCCATATCACTTTATATAGAGAAGAAAATACAACAAACATACATTCAGGCTTGCTTGGGGACCTACAAAAGCACATAGTGTCACAACAGCTAGAAACATTTGTATCCAGGTAGCAGCTATTTAACACCTAATATGGCTAACAAATAGTGCCTAGATACTTTTTCCCCCTACACATTTAATTTAAAAAATCAAGTCCGAAGCAATGAAAATTTTCGGTCAGTATGTTTAAGTATTCTCATGGAATTGAGAAAGTGATGTCACTTAGATCTGTGTAAAAGTCCAGCAACTTTGTTGAATCATTGTGGAATCAGACTACCTTCCCAGACACTCCCCTCACTACAGAAAAGAACAGGTTGGCTAATGCCCAACGAGCCTGTTCTAGTAACAGATCATTGAAATGATCCTGAACAATTAATCATCATCTAATGGCGATCTTCTAATAATTGGAATAGCATCGCATAGTTATTAGGGCTTTCTTTTTACATTGCAAGCGGAAGGTCAAGAATGTATCTCAGTGAGAAATGAAAGAAATACTGATTTGGTTAAGGCAGTGTGTGAGTTACTCTTCTGAGAGGCTACATGGTTGGACATTTTGTACAGTAACCTCTGTGATGTTTTCCAGTTGCCTGTTTGCATGTTACATCATGTGATATGTACTTTGGAGCCAGACTGGTGTTATTCTTGAGAAAATATCAAAAGCCTAAGCACAAGTATATAGACGCAAATTGAAAAGAAAAATACTATTGCATTAAATAGTACCAAAAATGGTTGCTTTTATTATGATATAGGAAGCCATTAGTCACAGCAGAATCTTTACATAGGGTTGAAAAGTCATTGTCCATTTACACATGAAACTGTTTCATAAGTAAATGTGTCACATTAGAGGAATATTGCTATGGTACATCACCTTCCACTGCAGAGAATGGAACCACTGATCTCTTAAATAACTGTTTGCTGCCTGCAAACAAAATAAAGAGGAAGATGTTAGGTGTTTTGGTAAATCCCTCGGTATAACAGCTTAATATACATCATACATAGAAAAAAACTGAAACAGAAACTTTTCATGACTTTAGAGGATATTTAGGACTTTATATATAAAACATTAAAGGACAACTAACCCTAAAACAACCATTCCCCCTGAATCTATTATTCAAAGGAGGTAGGGGCAAGTATTCCTACCTCCCATTTTACTTTTTTAAAAAGTAATTTTTGAAATTTAAAGGCATAATCATTTAATTGCAATTTTTGAAGTAAAAAAAAACAATGAGGGAGAAACATTTTTTATCTACATTTCTACTTGCTGAATAGAAAGCAATCTGAAGTAAGCTTCTGCCACATGATTTATCATTTGATCACCTTCCATGTGCGAGTCTCGTTTGCTATATGAACCTGTGTTCTGTTCCCCATGAAGTGTCAGGCTAAAGAAGGGATTATTGTTCATTTTCAAATTCAGACTCTGCTGCTCTGATTAAATGTATACCCAGTTCAGAGCAATATTTACATACACATGCAGGAAGCAGATACTAAAAGTTCATTGTTGTTGTACACCACACTGGCCCTGTTTGGAGGCCAAAGAAGTGTCCATAAAAGACAGATATGATATTTGTTGATTAGGAGATTCCAGGAAGTACGTATTTTTGATAAGAAAGGTGGGTACTGTTAACTTGGGATTGTAAACTAACCTCGGGAAGCACAAACCTCCTCCTGCACATGACCGCATGTGTCTTTTTATGGTAAGACTGATCTATACAATCAAAGGAGAACTAAAGCCAGTAATTCGCAGATGTAGGTTTGCACGCTTTTATTTGTACGGCAAAATCCTGGGCACAGAAGCAAGGACTATGTAATAACATTAAGAATTTTAATTTAAAAAGAAAAACACAGACATACATCAGGCATCCCACCCCTCACGGGGCCTCTGGAACGCCTCTTTTCTTCGGCACGCCACTTCTGTGACGTAATTTACCTCACGCTCCCCCTAACAACGCCTCTCCTGTGACGTAAATTACGTAACATGTAGTGGCCTGCCCATAACCCCACCCGCTTTGCGACATCATTGACGTCTGCCCGCCCTAGCCCCACCCCCTTTGTGACATCATGTCAGTCAGCTCCCCCCCTTCTCCCCACCCTGCCTGGAAGCCAGATCAAAAGAAAGGTTTGATGCACGACCTAAATCTGGATGCTGATAGGAAAGGGTAATTGGGGATAAATATAATGGCACCAAAGAAATCACAGAAGAAAGTATCCCCTAATAGTTATACCCTAACCAACTGACGTCAGTAACATCGGCAATGTGAAATTAAAATTAATAATTTATTCGATATGCATTAAAATGTACAAAAAAACAAAGTGCACATTAAAACTACAAAAGAAGGGGATCATCCAGATGTCAAAAAGCAGAAAACACTCAGTAGGGGTGGAGGTGTTAAGTCTGAATAAATCTCCCCCCTAGTGCAAACGAAGTAGTGAGGTGGGTATGGTGGTGGGTAGTTTATAACATTCCCCTCACAAACTTATCAAGATATACAGAAGGGACATTCTCAAAGTGAATCCCAATTCGGATGTATGAATTCCCCAAGAAAGTTAAAGATAGTGACTAGATCCACATCTCAGCAAACACATGAAAGGCTTCTAACTGAACGCTTGGGCAGTAAAATTTGCCTCAGAAGGGTGCCTGTATTACACCCCCCTCGAACACAAAGGCATCTCGAGGAGGATCAGGCAGCAAGGAGAGGTGCAGGAGATCTAGTAGTAGAAAATGCAGATTAAAAAGTCATATAGGACAAGAGCATAAACCCTGACGCGTTTTCGTCCTTTCAAAGGGACTTAATCATAGCTGGAAGGGTTTGCCGGTGCTGGACGGAGTATTATACCCCAGTCATATGATCTGGGGTTTGTGATAGGTGCACTTAAGACCAATCACAGTGCGGGTTGTGAGACACACCCCGCTAATCCCTTACAGTAGCGCACCAAGTTACGTACGCTCCGTAGTGTGGGTAACACATGGTAACCGATGCTACGGCCGGGACAAGTTTCAGGTTTCTGTTAGATATTCACAGAAACAAATTGTGTATTCTAAAGAGAAGGAGAAGGCTAAACCTCTCAATAGTTTGTGGTCATATAGTTGAAAGTATAATACTTTTACCATATCAAAAGCACAAAAGAACAATAGGCTAATGATATGGTGACACAAATATGTGAGTTCAATCCATACAGGGTCCTGATATGTCGGAAATGGACTGTACCAGGTAAGTGGTATGGAAGTTCCTGCAGTCCTAGGGGACTGTAATAAGGTAAGAATGGTTTAAAAGCAACAGATTATATGTGGGAGATAACGGTTATAGAGTGTATGGGTAAATATCTGCACTCCATACCTGGTTGTTCATGATATCTGTAATTACCAGAAAAGCATTAAACTGTATTTTGTTATTGAGACGACGGGTGCCAGTGCATTCAGTAAAAAGATCCAATGGCTCTCATGTTTGAGTAGGTTTATTTTCCCTATCACCTCTCTGATACCTAACGGTATTTTCCAGGAGTGAACCACTGAGGCCTTCGGTTTGATGCGTTGTGATATCTTAAGAAGACTGGCAATGTTCGTCAATTTATCCGTCTCGTTTTTTATGGTGGTGGTGTCCCGTATATTAGACAGGTGTATACGTCTTCCGATCGTTCTCGCTCTCCGCTGAGGGTGCGTCCTATTATTCACAGGGAGGTGAGAATAAGGGTTCTCACCTCCCTGTGAATAATAGAAACTAATGGGACATACTTGGGGGCTTAAGGGGAGTTTACAGGTCCTTTAAAAACTTTTCTGCTTGTTATCATCTGTTTAAAGAAACGTTCATCATTCCAGGTAATAAGAAATATGACTAAAAGTGTCCATACACTATAGATTTACCTTCCAGCATTGCCACAGTGATTCCCTAATGGTTGTACAATTGTTAAAGAACTGCCTTGCCACAGTGATTCCCTAATGGTTGTACAATTGTTAAAGAACTGCCGGCCTGATCTTTTTTGAAATCAACTTTCGATTACAAAATGAATGGGCCAGGTAGAGAAAGTTGCTGGAATGTCATAAACGTCCCCTGGCCCCTTCTCAGTGGCGTGTTTGAGGTTGGGGGATTACTGGTGTTGGAATCCCCTCTTCTGCTTGTTCAATGCAGTCTGCTGTTCTACTTCTCCTGGTGCCCATAGTTACACAGATTGTTACATTGTTAATTGAACTGTGAGAAGCAGCATTTGTTTGTTTCAAAAATATATCCAGTCTGCTCCGGATTGACAGCAGCATAGAAAACTATTAATCCTGCAACTGCCTGAGGAGATTGGGTTTATATAAAGTACTTACCTACCCTACAACATCCACCATTTAATCGGTACATTTAGAGAAACAACTGCAGAGCCAAACCCGATCTCAGCACAGCTCTGGGTTTCTCAAGAGTGTACTTATCAAATGGTTAATATTGGAGGGAGGTACTTACTGTATCACTCCACTGTGATGGAGCTTAGTGAGCGGAAGAGGTACATTGAGGAACCTGGTGGTATAGTATTATATGTGTATAAATGTATGTATTAGGATATGTAAAGCTGAACGATCATTGCAAATACACAGGAGTTAGATGTGCACGGTGTTAGATGTGCCATACATGGTGATGTCATTTCTCTCTCTACTGTAGTAGTAAGATCCCTATTCATACACATTACCATATTCTGCAAATTCTGTTCGTGTGACAGCTCTGACTATAAAAGACACTAGTGATAATGTAGTGCAAAATGTAGTCTGCCCCCCATAGTGATATAACAATTAAACATGCAAAGTGCTAGACCTCTTTATTACCAGACCCCCGAGCCCCGACCGACCCCGCCTGCAGATCGCCGAACGACCCCCAACTAAACGCATATATTAGGCCATTCGTTGCCGGTGTTCGTCAGGCTCGGGGGTCGGTAAAAATCTTCAAGTGTGTACGAACCTTTACACCATACGTAACACAGTTATATGTAAACCTGAGATTACAATTTTTAGTGTTAATGACATGCAAATCCAATAACCTCAGGCAAAACCTGGGAGTTTAGTGCACCTGGATTTTAAATTTGCATATTTTGCTGCAAATGACATTATTATCAGAGAAACAGATTATGGCTGAGCATACATACAGGCTAAAACAAAAGAAGAGTAGAAAAGGATTTTGCCTTTCAAACGAGGGAAGGGTGGGGGATAACAATAGGAGTAGTAGAAAGAAACTGAAGAACATTTTGAGCATTTGAGTAACCATAGAAACTAGAGAGAGGGAGCAGTCGTTTGGAGTCCTTCAGAAAAGGTGAGGAATTAGTCTGTGGTCAGAGAAAGAAATGGCAATAAGAGTTGAGATAGGAGTTATGGGAGATTTTATTTCCAGCATTTACAATCAATAAAGAAGCAGAACTCAGATTTGGAAAATTGCGCTGTACATGTAAGGAGGGGTAATGGGAGAAAAAATAAGGTTTTAAAGAAAAACAAAAAGTATTGAGTCCACTAGGAGGTGGCTGTCGTGGTGTTAAAGGAAAGTACACTCAGAAAACAAATTAAGTTTAAATGATAGCTGTATCTTTAACTAACCTTTTCCTTTTTTAATTTTTTTGGGGGGTCCCCAGAGCAACTGTGCGCCCAGTAAAGTTCTGGCCATCTTGGATCATGTCTTCAGTCAGCTAAGCTCCGCCCCAAGACTTGGGACCTTATTGCAGACTGTCTAAACATCCAGGGGCAGTTTGCTCCGTGCACGCGCGCACGTGACATCAGCTAGTAACAGCACAGCGCAGCGTGATGACGTCGCTCACGTCATGGCGTCACACGCGTGGTGCACAGAGCAAACTGCCTGTGGATTTTAGAAACAGTTTGCAACAAGGTCCAGCAAGGCTCGGGGGGCGGAGCTTAGCTGACTGAAGACGTGATCCAAGATGGCAAAAACTTTACTGGGGCACAGAGGTAGTTAATTACATTTAAACTTAATTTGTTTTTGAGTGTACTTATCCTTTAATTGGCACATAGGTAAAAGCTGTACAGTTTATTATTAAAAATACGTTTATATAATAATAGGATTATCGAAAACAATATTGCATTTGAGCTGCAAACAATATTATTCAGTGGGTCACGAGCAGTTTTAAACATGGGGACCACACAATTGGGCATGATGTACATCAACCCAATTGAATGATATTGGTGGCGGCCGCTTGCAAACACACCATGCAATGAAATATCGGCCTGAAAAAATTGCATAGTATGTACCTAGCCAAAGGCTGTAATTGTTCTGTAAGCACATGCCAACATATACATCTTATAGGCTGGCACAGCAGCAATACAGATTTGAGTGTTTTCATACTAAATGTTATTATAAAGATTTATATAAAAAAAAAATTGCACTTAAAATGAGCAAGTGAAATTACAGGTGGCATGGTCTACATACATAAAGGATAAGTGCACTGTAAAATCAAGTTATGTTCATTTGGAAGCTGCAGCTTTAAAAATACTGTTGCATATTTTTTTTCCCTATGCCCTCCAGAGCCTAGCTTTGTGCCTTGAAAGTTGCTAACATCTTGTTACTGGTTTGCTGAATGTTAAACTCTGCCCCTCTGAGATTCCTCTGCTTTCTCTGCTTGAGCCTCAAGCAGTAATGCTTGTGAGTTCCATGCACATGCACGTGCACGGAACTCACAGGCATTACTGTTGATGCTCAAGCAGGAGAGTGCACGAAATCACAGGCATTACTGTTTGAGGCTCAAGCAAGAGAAAGCAGAGGAAATCTCAGAGGGGGAGCTTAACATTCAGCAAACCAGTAACAAGATGTCAGCAACTTCCAAGGCACAAAGCTAGGCTCTGGAGGGGCATAGGGAAAAAAAAAATGGCAACGGTATTTTTAAAGCTGCAGCTTCCAAATGAACATAACTTAGTTTTACAGTGCACTTATCCTTTAAGAACAAGAAACCTATTTATCTATTGCATACTTACGGTAACAGAATCAATGCAGTTTGCTGCAAGTCTCTAAGCATATTAGAATTGAGTCTCATTGTATAGTGTTTGGACCTTCTCATTCACAGACTTACAAACGGTTTTAAGAAATGTGTTGTGTGATCTAAAGGAACACTAAACCCCCAAAATTAAGTAGTCCCATTCGTTTCTATTATTCACAGGGGAGGTGAGAATAGAACGCTTATCTCACCTCCCTGTGAATAATAGGACGCTCGGGGGACCGGGAACTTACCTTACCCGCCGCTCCACTCGCAGCCGCTCCTGCACAGAACAGCTGTTCTGTCCCGATCGCGCGCCCTATCTTTTGAATTGGCATGCGCATAAGATAGGGGCGTGGTCGGGACACAGCGGCTGTCAGTGCAGGAGCGGGCTGGAGTGGAGCGGTGTAACGTAAGTTCCAGGTCCCCGAGCGTCCTATTATTCACAGGGAGGTGAGAATAAGGGTTCTCACCTCCCTGTGAATAATAGAAACGAATGGGACATACTTATTTTGGGGCTTAAGGGGAGTTTACAGGTCCTTTAAAAACTTTTCTGCTTGTTATCATCTGTTTAAAGAAACGTTCATCATTCCAGGTAATAAGAAATATGACTAAAAGTGTCCATACACTATAGATTTACCTTCCAGCTGCCACAGTGATTCCCTAATGGTGTACAATTGTTAAAGAACTGCCGGCCTGATCTTTTTTGAAATCAACTTTGATTACAAAATGAATGGGCCAGGTAGAGAAAGTTGCTGGAATGTCATATAAATTATACACTGTGTTTAGATGTTTCATACATTCAAAGCTCTATATAGTGTACGGCCAACTTCTAACAAAGCAGTCAAAAATCAATTCTAGAATTGCTTTCGATTAATAGACTGCTTTTCAATTTCAAACAGTTTATTGAGCTGAAGTTAACTGGACAAAAGAAAACTTTCTGACAATCCCACCACTGCAAAGTTTTGAGCAGATTCAAGTTACACGCAGGCTGCACAAGAAATATGGACTATTGTGAAGGGCCAGAGCCGCTCTCTGGCACACTTCTGAATTGCAGCCATCAGTCATGGCTATGATGGTGATGTCACAGCCAATGTCTTACAACAGCTGTACTGCTTGCATGCTTTACGGCTCACTTACAGCTCAGAAAGCAGTAAAGGAGGAGGAATAGAGCAGTGGGGTTACTGGGGGATTTTAAAGTATGATATCATGAGTAAGAAACAATGGGAGAGAAAAGTAAGTATGGTGGGGGGTGATTACTCAAAGTTTGCATGATTGCTACTTCCCAATCGATTTTTGGTACTTTATTTGGTAAACTAAATAAGTTTACGGTATGTTCTAGCACAGGGGTGGGCAATTCATTTCTATAGCAGTCTATACACCTTCTAAATAAAGTACCTTGACACGGATGTTTTGAAACCTGCAGTTGGCTCTTTCAGTCCTTTTCTTTTGTGTGTTCCAGTTTTGTTGGGCGGTGGTGAGGCCCTTATTGGATTGTAGAGCCTTTTGTGAAGCTTTAACTTACTAAGTATTCAGAGGCAGCAGACCCTACTCAGGCCACACAAGAAACCTGGAATATTGTGAAGGGCCAGAGCAATAGTTTCATCTTCATTCTTCTTAACATTAATTGGATCTCATTATAGAAATGGACTTTTTATATATAAATAAAACAAAAAAAACAGGGAACTTGAACCTGTGACCTCATGGGCTGTTTATTTCTTGTATTTAGACTGTTGAGGCAGCATACACAACAGGTACATTTAGAAACTTTATCTTTTGCTAGGAACAGAATGTAAGCAAGGTAGTAAAATTATCTCACTAGTTTGTATTGTTCCTGACTGGATGCTGACTAGAATATAAACAGCAGGGTAACAAGCAGCTTTCAAAGTCTTATTAAGGACTTCTATATTGGTGTGGAAACATCTGTATAGAATATATGTGAATTGAGACAGTGAATAGTGGAGTCAGGAGCATGGTCAGTAGGTGAACATGTTCACAACATTGGTTGTGAGTTGTACTAGCAAGCCATTTTATGTATAGAATCTACTTCTTACATGTACATAAACGTCTTAATTGGAAGAAAAGCTTTCATGTTAGGATTTAGTATTTGAGTTTGAATAAAGACATATGTTCATCTAGTCCACCCTACTCAGCAATACCCACATTTCCTGCCTAACTGTTGATCCAGAGGAGGGTAACAAAAAAACCTCCCCAGAATTATGAAAGGGAGAGGGGGAAATCCTTCCTGACTCCAAGTGGCAATCGGAAATATCCCTGGATCAACTGTACTTTATGTATCAATACCTGCAACATTCCTTGTTTTTAGAAACTTATCCAGCCTTTTTTTTTTAAAACTATCCAATGAACCTGCCATCACAATATCCAATGGAAGACAGTTCTATAGTTGTACAGTTTTCACAGTGAAAAACCCTTTCCGAACTTGAAGACTAAACTTATTTTTTTCAAGTCTTAAGGTATGTCTGTGTGTCCTCTGACATGTTCTTTTGGTGAACAATGCCCCAGATAGTGTATTGAATGGCTCGCTAATGTATTTATACACAGTAATCATTTCCCCACGCAAGTGCATTTTCTCTAGTGCACTTAATTGTAACTTATCCAATCTGCCTTCATATTCAAGCTACCCCATTCCCTTTATTATTTTAGTTGCCCTTCTCTGAACCCTCTCCATTTCCAAGATGTCCTTTTTGTACACAGGATTCCAATATTGCACTGCATATTCCAAAAGAGGCCTTCCCAATGCTTTGTAAAGATTGAGAATAACATTTTTCTCCCTTGAATCCACACCTCTCTTTATACAAATCAATATCTTGCTGGCTTTAGCTGTTGATGCCTGGCACAGCTACACTTAAGTTTGTTATCCACCAAAATCCCAAGATCCTTTTCCAACAGGGATTCACTTAACACAAAGCCATTTATAGTGTAAGTATCACAAGGATTTTTAAGTACAAAATGCATCACTTTACATTTATCAACATTGAATCTCATCTGCCACTTAGCAGCCCCATATGACAATTTATCTAAATCCACCTGCAACGATTGCACATCCTTTGAAGTTTTTAATGATCGACAAAATTCTGTGTTGCCAGCAAACACATAAACCTTGCCGACAGTACAAGATATAAATAGATTTAAAACAGATTAAATAGAAGTGGCCCCAACACAGAACCCTGTGGCACCCCACTTAGAACTTTAGTCCATTTAATGAAGCCCCATTAACAACTATTCTCTGTATCCTAACCAACAACTAACTTTCTATCCATGTACAAATATATCACCCCAGCCCAACAGACCTTAGCTTATACATTAGTTGCCTATGGGGGACTGTAACAAAAGCCTTGGCAAAATCCAAGTATACTACATCTACTGCTTTGCCAGAGTCTAAATTCCTACTCACTTCCTCATAAAAGCCAAGCAGGGTAGTTTGACAAGATCTATTCCTACTAAATCCATGTTGATTATTTCCTATAAGGTTAGTCCTTGAAACATACTCTAGAATATGTTCCCATATCAAACTTTCCAGTATTTTACTTACCACTGAAGTTAAACTTACAGGCCTGTAATTACCAGGCTGTGAACGACTACACTTTTTGAATATTGGAATTATATCAGCTTTTATTTTAATCCAGAGGCAAACATCCAGACATAAGTGAATCTGCAAAATTAAGAAACAATGACCTAGATAAAAGTGAACTTAGATGTATTTTATCCAGTCCAGAGGGATTTATTAATATTAAGCTTATTTAGTGGTTTCTGTACCATATCCTCTGTTGACCAAAGTACACTGGCATCTTTTACATTATTATTGCCAATATAATCTATGCTATCTGTACTTAGATTTCCTATAGTGTATACAGAGGAATAATTATTGAAGACATTTGCTTTATCACCATCTCCATAACTAACTTATCCCTATTAATTAATGGTGCCACATTTTCAGTATTCATCTTACTACTCATATACTTAAAAAATTGTTTAGGGTTAGTGATTCTTTGTTCAGCTTTCCTAACTTCATTATTAATTTTAGTTAGCTTCATTGCTTTCTTACAATCCTTGTGACAGTTTTCATAATTTCTAAAGGCCCATTTCCATTCCCTCTGACTTAAAGGGTATGTCCATCCAAAAATTAACTTGCTTTCTAACTGTTTTACTAAAGAACAGGAGGTAAATGCAGTAATGCACTATTTCTACCTCCCGTCTTCAGTGAATCTTGCAGGAGAGCAGGAGAAGGAGAACTTACCGAGATCGTTCCAGCGTGACAGAGCCGCGGCCGAAATCCCGACGCCTCCGACGCATCTCCAGTCCTTTGCACAGTGCGCACATGCGAACACGTGCTAAGGAGAGTGGAAGCGCCGGAGGCATCGGGGATTTCGGCCGCGGCTCTGTCAGCGCTCGAACGATCCCGGTAAATTCTCCTGCAAGATTCACTGAAGAACGGGAGGTAAGAAATAGTGCATTTACCTCCTGTTCTTCAGTACAACAGTTAGAAAGCAAGTTAATTTTTGGATGGACATACCCTTTAAAGGTTTTAAATGCCTTTTTCTTAATAATTACATTACCCCCCTTCCTATGCCCAGTCCACCCATATGACCTCCACTTTAACCTTCATATCGCCAGTTATCTCTTCTTATAAATTTGGCTTCAACACTTGTTTAACATAAAAACATTCTTTTCCCCTTTCCATTTTGTTTATCCTGTCTAAACAAGGATTATCCTTCTAAATTTACAGCCCAATCGCAAGAATTGTTCAACCATGTTTCTGCTAAAGCTATAATTTCATACTTTTCAGTCAACGCCATTATATCCAATTCTCCCCATTTTATCAGCCAGGCTTCTTGCATTGGCAAACATACATTTTAGATTATGATATATCGTAATTTATTAATACTGAAAAAATTAAGTTCAGTTCTACTTAAAACGAATAGTTCACTGTAAAATGAAATATTCCTTTAATGCATTGATTAAAGACCGGGAAGTTAAGGACTATGCCTACCTCCCGTTCTTCAATCAATTTCTGTGGAGCCGGACCGAAGGTAGAAGAAACTTACCTTTCACGCAATCCTCCGCTGTCATACTGACAGGCCCCACCGCTTCCTGGTTCTGATTAACTATAGCACATATAGTTAATTAGAACCAGAAGCCGTGGGGGATTTCAGTGTGACAGCAGAGATCTTGTGAATGGTAAGTTTCTTCTATCTTCGTTCCTCCGTCTTGTTTGAGGATCCTATTATACAGTATGCTTTTCCAGTAGCAGAGGATAGCATACCAGTTCTCAAATAAAAACAGTGCAGGTCAGTTTTCATGATTCAGACATGATTACTTTCATCAGCTACAAAGCTACACCAAAAACTAGCGATCGACACATATGTTAACAACATCAGCGAATATACAGTGAATTGCATTTCAAGTGTTCTTTTGTAAAACTCTTTCCCAGTTTACATTTAAAAATGCAAGTCATTGTTTTTCAAAGGCAACAGAGCCAGAATCCACCAAGTAAATTGATTTGGTTTTGTGTGTGAAGAGGGGAAGGGTTTCCTGTATTTTATGGACAAAGGTAGTTTTTCAGGCTTTTCCTTTTCTGCATATAGTAATAACTTCCATTTTACAAAACAGCAAGCTCAATTCCCAATGTCTCCTTTTAAAAAAAGATTGCAAATGGGGTAAAAATGTAATTATATATACATCATTATTTTATATCTTTATTAAAACATTATAAAGGTAAAAATAATGGTAAATTAACACATTTCACATTTCCTATTTTGTGGATTCAGCCTTCCCTGCATCCATTTTAAATTTACAATTATTTGTTAATTTTCTCTTACCTCTTCTTTTCATATCTTGGTTTATTTTGTGCACCCCTAATTCTTCAATTCACTTTCCATTCCATTGGCAGCTGCTTACATATTCATTGATTGGTCTGAGAACGGAGAATCGGAGGACAATGATTCTTGAGCCATCTTTGCAGCGTGGCAAGGTACTTATCCTTCTGAAAGGAGCCAACTGGTGTAAACATCCATTAAATAACAGCCAACATGCATATGCAGAGGAGGGCCCAAAAAACAGGTTATATTTTGTTACAAATTATGTCAATGAACATCACCAACTATTTGTTTGGGTTTTGTTAAAAAATATAGCTAAGTGGAATATGTATCTATAAAAATAAAGTATTTAAAATAAAAAAAATAACGCCCACATGAATTTCAGGACCCAGGTTTCCCACCCAGAACAAGGTATACTGTGGTATCTGACACTTATTTATCAGCAGGAGATCCAGAACTAGATCCTTTAAGTCCTTGTTCATGGGCTTCCATGAATCAGACTTCTTTTTAAAGCATATCACACAGTTGTTCAACTGGACTGAGATCTGGCAAATTTAAAGGACAATGATAGAAAAGGAAACATGATTTAGATCAGATCAGGTCACCTAATTGCATTGCTCTGTGGTTCATTTCCAATGCTCACGTGTACATTGTAGTTGCTT
Source organism: Hymenochirus boettgeri (assembly GCA_019447015.1). Lineage (NCBI taxonomy): Eukaryota > Metazoa > Chordata > Amphibia > Anura > Pipidae > Hymenochirus > Hymenochirus boettgeri. The sequence continues at coordinate 87,151,244 of CM033472.1, read as the reverse complement.
TGGCAGAAGATATGGGTCAGCATTAGTAGTTTGTGCACTGGGTCCTGACATCTTTCTAATTTAGCTCTTGTCCAAATTTTCAAATCATTATGCTTGCCTTTATGAATGGGACAGATGGTTGTCCAATGTCGGGTGGTAAGCTTGAAAAACTATGGTCAGCATTAGAGGAAACCACAGAGAAAGAGAGCTAATACAAGCTTATTCATTTTAAAACAAGAAAATTGAGGAGCATGTATATTCTCGGTGCCTTACTTGCAAAAATATGTTTATAAAAGAAGAATATACTGGGAATTGCTTTAGGTCAAGACTTTTGGAATGAATGACTAGTTCTTAAAATACAGTGTCTAAATACAAACTGTTTACAGCTGTAATCATTATAATAACACAGTTTAGCCAACTGACCTTAAAATATTAACATGGCTTACAGTCTTACACAATGAATGTAACAATTCAAAACTAAAAATCACTATATTTCTTAAAGTGAAGGCCTGGTCTATGCATTGCTGGAAGTTGCAGAAATTGTCAAAGTATTCTAGATCAGTGGGATGAAAAGTAGATGCAGAAGAAAAGTATAATCTAGTAATGTAATTAATATAACTTTTCTTTTGAAAATGGTGTTATCAACACTCTAATGAACCTTGTACTTCTATACGATTAATAGCAATAACTTGATTGAGAACCGGAAAACACATAATTTGTAGAAACATGTTCAAAACTTTTTTTTCATTCGCACCTAAATAGGGTTTGTTTATGGCAAAAGGGCTGTTTTATGCTTCTCTATGCACTAAAACAGCAATAGAGATCAGGAATTTCAAAGTCTGAATATGCTATGTTACTTGATATTCTTTCAAATCAAATGGGTTAACTACGCATTAAACTGATGTTCTTCAAACTTCATCATGCTAAATAAAACAGTTCAGGGAGAAACTCAGAATGTAAAAAGACAGCATTGAAGTTGGTCTTGATTTCATTAATGATTTCTCTATTGTAACTATACAAAATTTGCTTTTTCCAGGCTGAAATTTAAGCCAATAAATTTTTGGGGGTCAGTGGTGATTCTTATTTTCACATTTCTTTTAGGTGCTACTAGTCAGTCCGTCATTTAAACTGATGTTATTGCATGGTCAGTGACAGTATAATTGCCACAGAGTTGGCTTGTAAAGTGAAAAGTTTAATTTAAAAAGCTTAAAATATTGCAAAGTTCCCCATTATCCCTTCTGCATATGTCTGGAACAGAGACAGATATTATCATGAGGATTCTTTTTAGCCCTGTTGTGCTCCAAACAGCTGCTGTTGAGAACAAAACTTACCCTTGTCAGCCGTCATCAATGTTCCCTCTAACTTACAATCAGCTGTGTGCTCCTTACCACCGCACTTATATTCCAGAAGATTTTATGTGTGCACCACTTTAACTGTGTGGCAGGCCTACAGAGTTGTGTGCGGGTGAATGAGCACACAGCTTAGAGGGAACAGTGGCTGTCATGTCACTACCTGGCTAGCAAAGCTTGGCAAGAGTTATCACTATGGAGTGTTATTAGGAATTGCCCATTCACTTTATATAGAAGAAAATACAAAACAACATACATTCAGGCTTGCTTGGGGACCTACAAAAGCACATGGTCACAACAGCTAGAAACATTTGTATCCAGGCTAGCAGCTATTTAACACCTATATGGCTAACAATATAGTGCCTAGATACTTTTTCCCCCTACACATTTAATTTAAAAAATCAAGTCCGAAGCAATGAAAATTTTCGGTCAGTAGTTTAAGTATTCTCATGGAATTGAGGAAGTATGTCACTTGATCTGTGTAAAAGTCCAGCAACTTTTGTTGAATCATTGTGGAATCAGACTACCTTCCCAGACACTCCCCCCTACTACAGAAAAGAACAGGTTGGCTAATGCCCAAGCAGCCTGTTCTAGTAACAAATCATTGAAATGATCCTTGAACAATTAATCATCATCAATTGGCGATCTTCTAATAATTGGAATAGCATCTGCAAGTTATTATGGGCTTTCTTTTTACACTTGCAAGCGGAAGGTCAAGAAATGTATCTCAGTAGAAATGAAAGAAATACTGATTTTTGGTTAAGGAGGTGTGTGAGTTACTCTTCTGAGAGGCTATGGTGGACATTTTGTACAGTAACCTCTGTGATGTTTTCCAGTTGCCTGTTTGCATGTTAATCATGTGCTTATATGTACTTTGGAGCCAGACTGGTGTTATTCTTGAGAAAATATCAAAAGCATAAGCACAAGTATATAGACGCAAATTGAAAAGAAAAATACTATTGCATTAAATAGTACCAAAAATGGTTGCCTTTTATTATGATATGGAAGCCATTAGTCACAGCAGAATCTTTACATAGGGTTGAAAAGTATTGTCCATTTACACATGAAACTGTTTAAGTAAATGTGTCACATTAGAGGAATATTGCTATGGTACTCACCTTCCACTGCAGAGAATGGAACCACTGATTCTTAAATACTGTTTGCTGCCTGCAACAAAATAAAGAGGAAGATGTTAGGTTTTGGAAATCCCTCGAGATAACAGCTTAAATACATCATACATAGAAAAAAACTGAAACAGAAACTTTTCATGACTTTAGAGGATATTTAGGACTTTATATATAAAACATTAAAGGACAACTAAACCCTAAAAACAACCATTCCCCCTGAAATCTATTATTCAAAGGAGGTAGGGGCAAGTATTCCTACCTCCCATTTTACTTTTTTAAAAAGTAATTTTTGAAATTTAAAGGCAAATCATTTAATTGCATTTTTTGAAAGTAAAAAACAAAATGGGAGAAACATTTTTTAATCTACATTTCTACTTGCTGAATAGAAAGCATATTGAAGTAAGCTTTCTGCACATGATTTATCATTTGATCACTCCATGTGCGAGTCTTCGTTTGCTATATGAACCTGTGTGCTGTTCCCCATGAATTGTGTCAGGCTAAAGAAGGGATTATTGTTCATTTTCAATATCAGACTCTGCTGCTCTGATTAAATGTATACCCAGTTCAGAGCAAATATTTACATACACTGCAGGAAGCAGATCTAAAAGTTCATTGTTGTTGTACACCACACTGGCCCTGTTTGGAGGCCAAAGAAGTGTCCATAAAAGACAGATATGATATTTGTTGATTAGGAGATTCCAGGAAGTACGTATTTTTGATAAGAAAGGTGGGTACTGTTAACCTTGGGATTGTAAACTAACCTCGGGAAGCACAAACCTCCTCCCTGCACATGACCGCTGTTGTCTTTTATGGTAAGACTGATCTATACAATCAAAGGAGAACTAAAGCCAGTAATTCGCAGATGTAGGTTTGCACGCTTTTATTTGTACGGCAAAATCCTGGGCACAGAAGCAAGGACTATGTAATTACATTAAGAATTTTAATTTAAAAGAAAAACACAGACATACATAGGCATCCCACCCCTCACGGGGCCTCTGGAACGCCCCTCTTTCTTCGGCACGCCACTTCTGTGACGTAATTTACCTCACGCTCCCCTAACAACGCCTCTCCTGGGACGTAAATTACGTAACATGTAGTGGCCTGCCCAAACCCCACCCGCTTTGCGACATCATTGACGTTCTCTGCCGCCTAGCCCCACCCCCTTTGTGACATCATGTCAGTCAGCTCCCCCCCTTCTCCCCACCCTGCCTGGAAGCCAGATTCGGCAGGGTGGGATGTCTGCATACATGGTATTTTCATAAAAAGGAATATTTGTATTACTTTATGGCAGCGAGTTTTGCAGATGTAGATGAAGATGTATCACTAATTATTTAATTTATACATAATTTTTTTAGCTTTACTGATAGCTTTTATTAGGTGATACTGACAATCCACCCTCATAAGAACATTTTAGAAAGAATGGCCTCTTTAAAATATGTTGATATATCATAGTTAGCCTATGAATTCATTACTGTATGCTTGCTTTGCTTCTGGATCCTATAGAAACTGGGTAATTAGAAACCTGTACTGAGCCTGTACTGGACTGGGCATGCTCAGTAGAGGCAGAAGGGGATTAACATTCAGTCATTGGCTGTAGTTCAACTGTCAAATCCATAACTGACAGTTGCTAATGGAAGAACCAGGAAGCAGAAACAGGGGAAACAGCACATTGTGCAGGATTTCAGGTTCGACGTATATATTTCAGATTTCAAACTATTACTGTTTAAGGTTTTGGGGGTTGATTTACCTATGTAGTTTTCATTTTGAGGCTGGACTTGCCCTTTAATAAATATGCCTGCCTTTCTCACAGTTAATATATTAAATCTGAGCTCCATAATAGCAGGATCTGATGTGATTCTCTGGTCCCTCTGGACTGAGGCAGTGTTGTGTTATGTTGTGCTTACTTATCCTAAAGGAACAGTATGGGGATTAATAAAATTTGGATAGAATATCCTACCTCCCTGTGCCCAGCGCAAATCCATAGCTGAATTACTAGTCTGCTGAGTGCTCCCTTGGACAGCTGTCCCACAGTGGTGTTTTTTTTTTTGGGTGGAGGCTATATCTGCCCCCCCATCTGGACACAGGTGCGTATTGTAAAAATGGGAGGGTCTATTTATGGGAAGATGCTAGTCAGAGGGAACCCTCAAGGTGGACCTTTATCACTTTATGAACTTATGCTGCCTATAGGCAGACAGGACAACGCAGGGTGTTATTTTTGCATTTTTTGAAAGATGTCATATCTGAGGCTTCTGTCAATTTCTTTATAAAAGGTTTATTGTAGACATAAGAAAATAATGTAGAAATTACTGACTACATTTCAAAATGTTATATTTTTAGACATGTGAAATCTCTACATAAAGGCTCCTACTTTCCTTCCCTCCTGCTTTATTATTATAATATTTGTCCTTAGTATGCTTTGTTGATGATGCTTATACTGTATTATCTACAGTGTACAATCTGGGAAACGGTATACACACACGTACCTTTTTCTTGTTTAAATAATAACATATGCCTTTTAAAGAACCACATAAAAGCAAAATGACCTGAACAAAGAATAGTCCTCAATAAAGTGTACACCCTCCCAAAGGACAGTATTTAAAGGGCAACTATAGTGAAAAAAAAAAACTTTGTCTGTATACAATGTATAGATCACTTAGTATAAGCTGCCTTACTTTCATGTTTCTGTGTGGCTTCGTTTCTTCACACTGGCAGAAGTTTGTACCAAGCTGTGTAGTCCCCTCCCCTCCTGTCTACTCCCCCTAAGCAGTGAGGGCTGTATACAGAGTCCGAGCATTGTCAGTTGAAAGGACTTTAAATGAAGTGCTGACATCTGTTGACCCCTCCCTTCCAGAGCTAGACGCAAGCAGTCAAAGTGTGGGAAAAAGTAAATATGCTGAAGGGAGGGGCAGAGGGGGAGAGAGGAGGACAAGTGGTGCTGAGATTCTTTACAGTAAGTTACTGAACTCTCCCTGCTCTCTAACTTTGCTAATTGTTATTTACTTTTTACCTAAAGTTCATATCTCTCCCCCTGCTTAGCTGAGATCATAATCACTGAAGAGAGAGTCAGTGTAACAGCAGCTTGTAGTGAGACTTCACAAACACAGTGACACTGCTTGTTGTCCTGTTACATTTCAGTTGCTTTAGTCTATATATTTCATAGATTGCACTGTGTGTCTTGTTTGGTATATAGTCTGTATTACTGTATTATATATACTGTATTAGTGTTCCATTTGAGTCACTGGTTTGTATGATATAAGATTTTTTTGGGGGGGAGGGGCTGTTATGTGTTGTTATGCTCATATTGCGGGTTAATGGTTTATTGATTGTGTTTAGCACTACAGCATTTGACTATATGTTGCACATGGTACATATAGTGTGGGTGAGAGAGTGTGTGTCAGTACTGCATGGGAGCTTTGGATTGTGGGGGTGTGCCTTTGAGTGACAGATTGAGGTGTAGCAGCTCCTACAAGTACAGCATATTCAAAGGCTTATATCTCGGGGACTATGTAGAATTTAAGAAACTAAAGGTACCCTGGTGGATGGGGTGACTTATAGGATACATTAGAAGAAATTAAAAAAAAACAATTTTCTCACTATAATTGCCCTTTAAAAGCCTTTGTCAAAACAAGCAAAAAATGTCAGCTACTGTAAGCCACACAGTCTATGGTATATGAATTTAGAAGCCAGTTATACTGATAGTTGTAATGAGGCGCTTTAATAAAGGGACACTAAACTGTAAAAATTACTTGCCTTTATCCTTTTCTATATTTTTTAGTGCTGTCAGGACTTGAATCCCTTTTGGCTCTCAGTGCTTCCTGTCACTAGATCTCCTCAGTTCCTCCTAGTTAGTATGCATGTCTCCTCTCTATGTATCCACCCCCTCCCAGTGAAGATGATCTGTGCCTCACTGCAGCCAATAGCACATTCACCCAGTGATTTTGTTGTTATAGTGAAAGTGAAAGTAAAACTGCTTTGCAATAGGAAGGTAAGCAGCACTGGGAGCTGCAATCACTGCTTGAATCAAGTAAGATTTTCTTTTAGCTGTGGAGTTTGAAGGTGTGTGGTGTGGGGGGTGGGACAGCTTTGTAATTGATTTCTTTAGGTACAGTGCTAAATTGGGACTTAACTAACACAGCAGCTAACTGCAGAATTGGTTTATCTGCACCAAACGTACATAGAAACAGATAATACTTATTCCTTTTCATGATCTTAATGCTGAATCAATTAGCCATGCAGTGATAGAGAAATAAGCTTTACTATTATAGAATGGATTCATTTGTATGTAGTTTGCCAGGGGGAGGGGGTTGGGTGATTGACAGTTCTTATTGACTAGCTGTGCCCCACCCTCTTTAAAAAGTAAAAAAACAAGGGATAGGAAGGTCAGAGAAAAAAAATTAAAAGATTTAAGATTGGTGGTATTAATCATAATTACTGTGTAATAGCTGATTGGTTGAGGCAAATTAGCACCATTTTTATTAACCATAAGAACTTTATGGAATAACCTTGATTTGTTTAGGAGCAGTATCCCCCCCTCCCTCTTTAACCACTCCCACTTCTATCCAACTGACTTTTCCCCCAGACTAACTGTAAACCTGCACACAACATGCAGCATTTCAACTATCAAAACTCACGGAAGAATAGTTTTTGAGAGCAAGGAACTTGATTGACAGCTAAAATATAAGAAGTTTTAGATTGAATATCTAAAGAAATAGGGTTGAGATAACAAAAAAATATATACAGTGGTGGTTGGGAGGAATTATAGTTTCCAGTTATGGTCAATTTAAAAAACCTATTTTTTGGTATAGATGCCCTTTAATATCTGTAGCTATCCTCAAACCAATGACACATTACTGGTGTTTAGTACACAGAGAGGAAGATAAGATTCACTATATCACTGTAGACCGAAATAGATTTAGATTAAGGTATATAAAATTGTGTATAGGCTTCTGAGAGTGTAAATCTTTGGCTGGGGATTAAATTTGCAAATTCAGTTTTATGATGGGAAAAAACAACACAGACTCACAGTCCTGAGCATTCTCCCTATATAAAGCATAAGGAGAACATTCAGGACTGCACATTTCCTTGCCACGGCTGACTCTCTATACTTTAGTACAGGGAGATGACCACGGCAGAGGGAAATTTTTGGCTGGTTTCAAGCGTTCCTAAAGACTAAGGTTAATGTTTGTCATACTTGGGAACGCTTTGATCTGTCTTACATTACCGATAAAGGGTCTATATTCTCTACCATGGTAAGATTGGTGTTTCCAGCTTAAACTTCTAAAGCCCGGAGATTTAATACGGTGATTACGGCTCTCTGTGAATCTCTTTTTGGCATAAAGGTATTCCATTTTTAATACCAACGAGCTTAAAGGGTCATTATACTCACTCAAAGAACTAACATTATCTGAAACTACAGTTTGAGAGAAGTAAATGGTTGGTACTCACATATTTGTGCTTGCTTTACCATTATTTATGTTTAGTGAGTACTCCTAATTGCCCCCACCCTCCCACACTCACTGTCTCCTTGTGTCTGCGACTGTTTTGCACAGCCTTGCCATGGACACTGCTCTGCTAACAAATCTCCCCATCCCTATTTTTCTCTGCTGATTCTCTAATTGTTGCAGAAAGTGTGCTGGCAGACAGCCAAGATCCTAGTAAGAGTTCAGGGATAGGGAACATATAATCATTTCTGTTTCTGGACTAACAGGTCTTTCCCTGTAAATGCTGTGATGAAAATTTGATAGATACCCTTTAACAAAATATTCTAATTCCACTCTGCATTATTTATCTTTTTTTAATCTGCTCCCTCTCTTCTTCCTGGTTTGCATACCGGTACAGTACTGACCTATGCATACGCTATGTGTTGTGCCACGGGGTGTAGGTTACTTTGTGCACTTTGTGCTTTGTTTAAAATGAAAGTGAATATTTTTTACTTATACTGTCTAAGTTTTTTACTTATACTGTCTATAATTCCAGTCTGTTTTTCTATGGTTTTCATACAGCTGAAATTGTACATCATGGGCTCAGTGGCTAGCACTGATGCTTGCAGCTGAGTTTGAATCCATCCTTGCTGAGTTTTGAATCCATTCCACATGTGCAAGGAGTTTGTATGTTCTCCCGTGCTTGCATGGGCTTCCTCCAGGACCTCTGGTTTCCCCAACATATATAAAGACCCTTCACAACACCATATATAAGGGCTCGTTTACACTGCCAAGAACCGAGAGAAACGCCAGCAAATGAGTTTGTCAATTTTTTTGAATGCATTTGTGTCCTTTTTTCACAAGTGTTTTCCGTAGATTTATATAGAAAAAGGAATGAAAAAAATGGACATAAATGCAGCAGCAGTGCGTTTTTATAGCGCAAGGGAACAGAATGCAAAACGGACAATTGGAAGCAATAGTATGAACAGTACTATTGAATTCTATGTGTTCTGTGATTTTTTAATATGGTCTGTTTAGAAAAACGCACAAAAAAATGGACCTCAGTGTGAACAAGCCCTAACAAGCGATTTATGAATAAAGAGCACACCATTTAAACAGCGATCTTTCATCCCTCCATAGAAAAAGTAATTTACAACACGATTTCATCATTCCGCAGCTATTCAAAAATACATTTGTTTAGATATTAGCAAAATGTATTAATTAGAGGTAAACTGGTTATTGCCTTTTATATTAACAAGTGGTAAGCATTGAGTAAGCACAAACTGACTAAACTGACGCAAACCACAAATTCTCTACCATGGTACCTGCAACACTTGGTATTGAGTAAAAAGGTCTGAGAGCTTGGAGAAACACCATTAATTCTGCTGTAGGCAGTCAAGGCAAAGTGCTAAAGCAGCTATGTGTCCTACGTGTTTAAACAGGCTTCTCCCCATATTTGTTTTTTCCATCTGGTTACCTCTGATTATTAAGACAGAAAAAGCTACCACGTGTGTGTGCAAAACATTTACACAAGGGAAAATGAGCACAGCATAATAACTTCTGTTAGAAGGTTTGATTAACCCATCACAGTATCAGTGATTCAAGCCATATCAGTGACTTAAGAAAAAAAAAAACAAAAAAATAGGCATAGCTCCTCAAACCACAATTACAAGCCTATTTCCATTATAGTTGTTCAGGACCAAAAATACATTTCATTTGAATGTAAAGATAATCTATATAGTTTCTAATGTAAATGTACTACTTTTTGGTACTCGGATGAGTATCTATTTATTCAATGCAAACCCAATCATTTAAAAAAAATAACACATTACTGACTATTTCCCTAGTGATTGTTACAACTAATAAAATCATTTTTCTTTTAATGTATATTCATTTGATGAGAAGTATGCAGATAATATTAGACACACATTATGTACATTAACACTCTTAGGCTAGGTACACAAAGCAGATATTTGGGGCGGTAATTATCAAACCGGACGAAAAGAAGATTGGATATCAGTAAATTACGGGCGATCGTTTGCAGTTTTCAATGGACCCATAGTCAGTTGCGAACTGTCAGCTGTGCTTATTTGGCCGCAGCCTACTATAATTCTACCTGCTGTCCGACCGTCGTTAGTGGTCCAGCTAAGGGTTGTGTGTACCAGCCTTAAAAGGAAAGGAAGACAGGCAGCTTTAAGGTTTAGCTCACCCTAGGATGAAAAGGCTATTTTTTTTTTTTTTAAATTAGTCCAAGGGCGTTTGTCATTCCCACTTGTGTGTTCCAAAAACATAAGTTCATTTTAATGGACAGTGAAAACGCAAACATTTTTTAAAATGCTAGGTTATTAATATGGGTCGTGTTTCCCTAGCGTGACTAGTCCCTTGAGGATGCCATTCATACCTAGTTCTGTAGAGTAGGAATGGGCCTAGAGTCACCAGTCAGCCAATTACAAAGCAAAAAATTTCCAATTGGTTGGTTGCAGAGTTCATTCGTCTTTATTTTCCCTTACTTTGTTCTCACTGTAAACAAACTAAGCTAAGCAGAACATTTAAGATTCTATAACCTTCTACTATAGGAGTTCTAATCACAAACTATTTTCATTGTTATAATTTAGATTTATTTCTGAGTTGAAATAGAACTGAAAAAAAAATACTGAATAATTAGAGAAATACAAACTGCAACACAACATAAATTTGCTTGTATACAAAACCAGCTAAAAAAAAAGTACATAATAAACATTAATTTAGTAGAAAAAAAAATATAGACTTGTATAAGACAATGTAAGGTGATACTTTTTCTTATAGATGCCAAAAAACAAGAGTAAAATATTAAGTTACTGGAAACACCGTAAAGATGTCAGACCTGTAGACATTACTTGCAATTACCTAGTGAGTGGTACCTTCTCCCTAGAATAGGGATTGGAATAAGAGATCAGGTTTGCCCACCACCCACAAACATAATGGCATACAGCAATTAGAGGCATTAAGGCTGCATGGGGCCCCAGGAAGTGTTGTGTGATTTGGGGTACTCCTTCCTTGTTCTATGCAAAGTCTGCTAATATATAAAACATATAGTTTCTTATTTTAAAACCAAAAATGTGTCCTCTGGAGCACAGACTAAACAAAGATAGACTATACTATGGTTCATTTGTAACTGGGTCCCCTTAGGTTCTTGTGGATTATGTGGACATTCTGTAAATTGGATACGGTACTGAAGTAAGACTGTCCCACCAGAACTGTAATGTAAACAGTACTTTGGGGCATTTTCCCAGGAGAGCAGCTGGACATCCTCAATAGCACTATAGGAAATGCAGTTCTCCATGTACCCAGTTGCTGGAAAATAAATAGGGAAAGACAATAACATTAGTTTTAAGACATAGCATTGCAATTAAGCATAAATCAGCATATATTTATGTGACTTGTGTGATAGAAGGTTACGGTACACTCATACTTTTTGTACGCAAACAGCTGCAATAAAACAAGATTGCAACCAATTTTTTCTTACATACAGTAAATTAAGGAGAATAATAATAATAAAATTTCTATAATGTAATGTAAATCCAGTTCTTTCACAATGTAATGGATTTAGGGTTCTGGACTCTTAATACATGTTCAATACACCAATATGCAACTCCCACTTCACAACCAATATCACTTAGTATATACTAAGAAGGGTGGTTTTGATCCCTTATAATATTTTTGAATCCTTAATAGCCCTTCAAGTGGTTGGTAGAGATTGCTAATCCATTTTTAAAAAAGGATCCTGTTCCTTGCCAGGTAATTATTACTTATGTGGTTATAAAGATTAAGAATGACCATTAAGGGGTAAGATATTAAAATAATTTGTACATCAAAACATTATAATTATGTCCCAGATTGCCTTCTCAATTATGACTCAAAGGTGAGTCGTAATCTAAATCTGAATAAACAAGAGTTAAGGTTCATACACATAAGTGTCCCTGTTCTGATTGGTATACTAAAGGGTATGTACACTGGAGAAATTTGTTTTTTTTACATTGCCCATTAGTAGAAACTATAATTCATCCCAACTATTACTCTACCATTTTATTGTTGATCTGCCACCACTTTCATTAGATATCCAATCTGAAAATCTTACGTTTTAGCATTTCTTGTAAGAAGTTTTTCTGTACCTGGAATGGTTTGACAGTTGGTGTGCTGTATTCTGTATGCAATTTTGACAGTTGGTATGTGGGACTGAAAAGTCAGTCGTCAGAGCCTGAGCAAAACAATTATTGTATAAAGGAATGCAGCAACACACAAACCTCAGAGAAGTGCTACTTACATGTATTTACTTATAGATTAAGATGACGCAAAGTTATTTTTCAGTATACATACACTTTAAGGTGCTTTAAAGATAAATCTCCTTAAAATGTTCTGCTCTACCCACATCTCTCACATTCAGCCATTCAGTACAAAATACAGTTGAATGTCATTGAGACGCCAAAAACCTGTACCCTTTCCTACTGCGGGGTCCTGCACAGTGCAGTGAATAAAATTTGCTGTTTTCACCAGGCATAATTTGCTTATTCAATATCCTTACAGCAAATGAACCTGAAAGGTAAAAATATGGAACTAATCTGTTAGTTAGTGCTTTTAGATCAGAAGTTGATTAAATACAGCTGCAATTCATATTGGTAGACAACAGTCCTGTTTAGGTGATGAGTTGTTTATATTCAGAATAAAACAATGTTTATTTTTTTGTACAGGAATATAAAAGAAAAAAATACTCTGACAATCACAGCTTAAACACTTTTACAGAAATCTACAATAAAACTAAGGTAAACTTCTAAAGATCTCTTAAGTCAGACAAAAAAATAACACACATTTCTGATTTAAGGGGGGGGAGAATTGCAAGAAGAAAGGAAATTCTGGTTTTCTAATGGAACGGTCTTTCCTTGGATTTGGTTATGGCAGGTTTTTTGTTTTTTTTTTAATCTTTATGTTTTTAAAAATAAAGAATGTTGCATGTTACTGGTATTGATACATGCATTTGAGTTGATTCAGGAATATTTCCAAATTAGGAGGATTTTTTTTTTCCCTTTCTACGGATTTTTTTTTTTTTGCCTTCCTCAGAATCAACTGTTAAAATTTAAAAATTAGGCAGGAAATGTAAAAGGAAAAGTAGTGCTGTGTAGGTTGGACTGAGATGTACATATGTCTTTATTCAACCCTCAAATACTATACTAATTAAAATGCTAATTAGTCCTGTAGCTTTTTAACAATTAACATTTTATGCTAACATTTAAATTCTCGTCATGCAGTTTTATGTTAACATGGTAAAACAAAATGAATGTAGGTTGAATTTCAGTGATCACCTAATGATACTTACTGGGAGATGCAATAAAAGTTCTTATCGTTAAAATCGTGCTCAATTGCCCCAACCAATCAGATGTTAGCTTCCAAATGGTAAATGACATACTGATTGGTTGGGGCAAAATTAGCACCATTTTTAACAATAAAACTTTTATTAAATCTCCCTGTAAGTTTCTACGTGTGAATCCTGCACATGTAGTGCATATTGACTACATTGTGCACATTATTTCTGTTAGTAGCTGTAAATGTATCCTAAACTATGTTTTTTTTTGGCACCTTTTTATACATATTTTTAAAGCCAACTCAAACAATTTGATCTCTTTTAAAAAGTCGGAAATGCCTATTTTCTTCTTAAGCAGTGATTTCCCCTGCTTCACAATACAAACAGGCATGCCAGCCATTTCAAGCAAACTGGAGCCTGGCTTGAAGATTTCCACCTACTGAGGAAGTGTTTCTAAATTGTTTCCTATGTCTAAAAATCTCTTAGGAACAAAACTGCTTGGCCTTTAACCACCTCACACTGACTGCAGTGGCAAGCCTGCCACAACCCCAAGTTTATTTGAAGTGGATAATAAATCCAGATACTGTTCCATCATGTCAGACTTACGCAAGGGCATTTTCAAGTGAGTGGTTTGTCTGATTAAGCTTAAATAAGTTTAAAATTAGGTCAGGGAGTGGCAACTTTGAAAGTATGAGCGTTTCCAACCTACAACACTTAAAAAACCTGCTGGGGCTTTCTGGGTGTTGTAGTTCTACAGCTTGATTGCTACCAATCCCGGATTGGCATACTGTATAATTTACTGTGTAATCCTTCCTATAACTGTTATTGCAATTCAACTTTGCTTCAAATAGTAGAGTTGACCTGACACTGAAAAAGAATGGTCAGTGAAGTCTCTTAACCTGACAAATAATTTATTTAAATTTATATACCTGATAAACATTTATATTGTTTTACATCAGGCATAATGCAACCCATGGCACAAAGATACAAAACATGATCTGAAACATGAATTAAGGCACTAAATCCACCATTTACCAGGACTAAAAGACAATAAAGTACAAAGGGACAGGTTATTAATTAAAACTAAAGCTTTTATAAGAGATATTGGTGGAAAAATATACCAGACAGGGAATTCTAGATTTTCTCTTATTATATGTTCTTTATTCTTGGAAATAAATACTTAGATGCACCAAACAATTTTGGGAAAGAAAGCAATTCATCAAAAGCACAAAAAGGTGGTCATGGAAAAATAGTGGCCCATCACTTCCCCTTGTTTGCTGGTGAAAGTCATAGACATTAGTTTGAAAAAAAATCAGTATACAAATTTATGCATTTCCACATTTATACAGTTGAGAACACACAAAGCATTTTTGTGCCATTTTAATGTTTGTATTCCAAAAAATCCTTGTTTGTACACTTTAGGAGAATCAATAAAAGTTTCTATTATCAAAAACGGTGCTAATTTTACCCCAACCATCAGATATTGGCTTTACATTTGAAAGCTAACATCTGATGGTTGGAGCAAAATTTGCACCATTTTTACAAAGAACTAAGAACTTTTTATGAATAACCCTGTTTGTGTATCCATCTGATGATCTCCTGATTAGTGGCTGACATTATGGAATGCAAACAAACAATTAAATTGGTCATGTGCATTTTATTAATCCCCCCAAGGAAATATTTTCAAAAATGAGTTATCTGCATTATTTACTTATTGTCTGTAACCCCTTATTAAATATACCTCAGTTACATTGATATGTGTTTTGATCTTATTAATCCATGTTGGATGTTTCAGTAAAGACAACATAAAGAATCAATATTGATTGCTTTGTGTTGGTGTATATTTTCTGTGATTATTCATTTTCAGTTGCTAGTTCTCATTAACACAGCAAAATCAAAATTAAAACACACGAAGAGTAGTCAAATATGTATGGCTACCTTTAGATTGTAGCTCTTCAGGACAGGGCCTTATGTGAATTGGATATATTCTTTGTTAAAACATTGTGTAATATGTAAGAACATATAACAAAAATAAATACAATGAATCATAACTGTCAGTTGTAAAAAGTGTAAAGCTACAACACACAGATAAATAATGGCTGAACAAATGTTTTTTTTTTCTTGCAAAATACAAGTTTTTCCTAATCTTTCTCATTTGGAAGTCATCATGTCCTCATTACGTGACTTTTATCAAAGCAGTCAGAGCTATCCCCAAGCCCAGCAGTCATAACATTTTGAGTAATTATCACTCAGATTATCAGTTTTTTCAACAAAGCCAGGCAACTCCGCTGGAGCTGTTTTGGAAACAACTTAGTATTTACTATTATAGCATAGTAATCACAATAACATTTAAGTTTATTAATAATTTTTTACCACTTTAAAAGGCGTGCACAGACCTTCAGGAATGGACTGAGGTCCATGTCCAAGTTACATAACTAACGAAAAAGATAAATTAATTTAGTTGCTCTATAGTTTCTTCTCCTCCTATAGACATGTCTACTTGTGCAATGAGAGACAATATCTTAATTAGTGCATGCATCCCCTCATTACAGTAACCAGACCAGGAGAACTAAAGTGTATATTCCACCAAGTTAGCACCTGTTATTTCTACTAAAAGAAAAAAAAGAAAAATATTACAAGTGAATAAAAGGGCAGTCAGGCTGCTGGACTCATTTTTAACATCTTTCTCCTAAGATAGAAAGCTACTTTTGCCACTATTTGATGATTTGTTATATAATAATATATCGTACAGTAATATCACTAATAGTAATAAAAATAGATATACATCAATACTTTTCCTATTTGGGGACCTATTTAAATAGTTAAGCTCCATTGGGCTCAAAATGGGAATTGCTGACAAACACACACCATTTGTGTCTCTAAGCAAGGATGGCTGTAAAGCAAAATTTAAATAGTGGATGTGCTCCTAAGGTACCCATTTCATCACACTAAAAATTATAAAATCCATTCTTGTTTTTTTACATCAACAGACCATAGAAAAATAGGTTCTCCCCACTTTAATTCGCCTCGAAAAGAGTTAGGTGAGTTAAAGTGCCCACACACATTACAAATATGCAATAAATAAATCTTGTATAGGATCCAAAGAGCTAACCGCCATCGCATATGTGTATGGCAACTTTACCAAACATAGCCAAAAGGTGTGTATGGTAGGTCTCTCTCTCTCTGTAATGGGATGGATACATAGGAGACAGATGGATAGACATATACATTTTCTATACATTTACACCTGCACCAATAGGCTTCCTTTCCTAATAGAAGGTAATTTTGCTGCCAATTTTAGTATTTTTTCTAGTTACAGTGGGAATAAAAACCCTGAAATGTTCTCCTTTTTGATCCTCCTATACACCATTAATATAAATAAGAGGAACATCTGGGTAGGGTTTTTTTTGTTGATTTCACTAGTTGCTGGTTTAAAACAACGTGCAAGATTAAGGAATGCTGAGAATTTCTCTGCTACATAATATTTACAAACTGAAGATTTATGTAATTTATTGCCTTGCTTTTGGCAGCAATTATCTCTGTGTAATATTTTCAGTTCTGGTAAAGTTTCTTAGGAACAGCATCTCCTCTAATCCTCCCAGAATCAAAACATGTGGCTTTGTAACTAATGGCAGGTTCCCAAGCATTTGGCTCCAGTAGCCTTTCATTTTTTTCCAATGAGTGGTAAGTCTTCAGCCATTATATAATCTCTGAATTCTTGGTGGTTGGTTTTATTGTATAAATAGCAGCTGTTGTGGTTACTGTAGTAAAAAGGAGTCCCTTTGGGAAGAATTTAACATGTCATGCAGGGGGGCAAAAAAGTAAAGTTTTCCTATTTGGTCAAAAAAAATACAGCAATGTTATCCCAGTAATCACTCTAGTCATACATTATCAGTGTCAAACAACATAATCCTGTACTTGATAACAAGCTGAGCATGATTACAATAGACAAGGCAGCTATTTGGCCTAAGGAGAGGTGGGGCCAAAAGGTGCAAAAAGCCCCCCTGAGCATAAAAACAGAAGGTATCTTGCAGTCTATGCTATATAATAGCATTGCCCAAAGAATGTAAGAACAAGAAGTAATTTCTTACTCCAGGTTCCCCAGATTAAAGGGCATGTCCCACCCCAAAACTATAATCCACCAACTACTGGCCCCATCATGTAGTGTAGTTTAATCCTACCTCACTCCCACGCTCCATATGTCCTGTTGAGTCCCCCCCCAAAGTCCAAAAACTTCCCACCAGGAGGATAGCAGAGTCCATATGGACTCTGCCTCCTACCTGGCCTCCGGAGAGAAGTTTGGCATGCGTACTGCAGCCCTTCTCCCCCTACCCTCCCTCCCTCCCTCTCCCTCCCTCTCATCTTCCACTTCCCCCTAGCATAAATCCCTTTGATATAGTATTCCCCTGTCCCCAGCCCCAACCGCTACATTTTTATTTTTAGAAATTGCCCCGAACATTATTTACCTCCCCTCTTTCCTCCGCTGCACTGAATGACCGCAGCCGCGTCCGTGATTGGCTGCCGCTCAGCAATCACAGAGTCGACTGCCGGTCCCGCCCCTCTGTTTGCATTTTATCGCACAGCAGAGGGCCGGCAGCGCGGCAGGGGAAAGAGGGAGGTAAGTTAGAGTTGGGGCACTTCTAAGAATAAAACATACGGTTGGGTGGGGGGACAGGGGGAATACTATATTAAAAAATAGTTTTAAGGGTGGACATACCCTTTAAGTGTCCGAGATATGCAAATTTTCTCTTTATATCCTATGGCTAATGTTTTGTCCAGTAACCGTGGCTCATTAACATGGCAAATACAGCTATGGTATAGAGACAATCATCTGACCGCAGGACATGACATGTTTTAAATCTTGTTAGAATCTTCAGTAGGCAGAGATACAGATTCATGGCTTATGGGGTAGGACCATGGAGGCACATTAGACAAGACAGCTATATTGCTTAAGAAAGTTGGGGAAAGGGCAAAAAAAAAGCCCTCTACTGAGCAATTAAAAATGGAGCAGCAGGCCTTTTAACAGAAAGTATCTTGCTGCTATTGCCAGATGAAGAAGCTATTGCCCACAAAATCTACGAAACTTTATCCTATGACTAATACATGTGTCCAGAACCGCTGGCTATAACATGCAATAAGTCTATGGATATAAAACCAATCATCTGACCTGAGAGACATGACATGTTTTGATCTTGTTAGATCTCGTCATTGCAAGATACAGATTTATGCGCATTATTACAGTGAGGGTTTGTCCTTCTGTGTTAAAAATGTAACATATGTTACTCTTATACGTATATGTGTACTAATCTATGTTTTAAAGGGCATGTTCCACCCCCAAATATAATCCCCCCCAGTAATGGCCCCACCATGTAGTGTAGTGTAATCCTTACCTCACATCCCAGCTCCATAGGGTTCTCCTGTAGACCCCCCCTAAGTCCCAAAAACCGTCCACCAGGAGGCTAGCAGGGGCTCTGCCTCTACCTGCCTCCGGTAGATATTTGTCATGCGACTGTAGCCCTTCCCCCCCTCCCTCCCCCTCCCTCTCCCTCCCGTTTTACTCTCCCTCCCCCTAGCGTAAAATCCTTAAATATGCTGCTCCCCACCTTTGGTAGCCCAACCGCATGATATATTATTGCAAAAGCTCCCAAACTCTTACTTACCCGCATGCTTTCCTCCGGCTGACACTGAATGACCGGCAGCACGCGTCCGTGTATTGGCTGCCGATCACTGCCAACACAGACGCGACTGTCCGGGTCCCGCCTCTCTGCTGCATTGCTCGCAAGCAGAGGTGCCGGCAGTTCTGCAGCGGAAGGAAAAGCGGGGTAAGTAAAGGAGTTTGGGGGGCTTTTGCAAAATCACTTAATCATGCGGTGTGGGTACCAGACATGGGGAGAGGGGAAGCAGCATATCAAATATATTTTAAGGGTTGGACATGCCCTTTAAGTTTTTTTTACCAGCCACACAAATCGTGGAATTGCAACTAAACATATACTACAGAATCGAGAAACAGGTACTAAGACAGGGATACCTCCAACCTCTCAAAATAGGCAAATACGTAGCGCTAACCAGCCTGATTAGTATTGTTTGTACAGGAACGAGGTTCCTCCAATCATTTGACTTCCCTTACCAATCTCTGAAAAAGGGCAGATGTTCTCCACACAATTCAGTTATTTTTAGAAGGAAATAAACTGATAGTTAATTCTATAAACATCCACCAGATTTAACCACCACAGGCACATCCAAAAACAGTACAGTATGTGAATCTACTCTTTTAGATTTCCAGAGAAATTCCCAGTAATTGACCTTGGTCAATTACTTATGATTTGAATGTGGTAACACTAACAAAAAGATTTGCAAGTCTGAGGAGATTTGAAGTTTGGCCATGTTCATAATATATAATGAAAAAATTTATTCTTATTAAACCATCATGTATCTATATGTTACTGTTAAAAGCATAATTGTGGGATAAAAGCTGCTTTGGACTTGATTCTGTCTTTTTACAACCTCAAATAGGATTTTACTACTTTAATATGCCAAATAATATATTACTGATTTAGCTTTATGCTACTAGAGAAAACTTGCTGGATTAAAATGAAATTGAAGTCTGTCATTGAGCTTTGCTGGGAGACAGAGAGGAATCATTTGTAGGATTTAGTGACTGTTCTTAGACGTAACCTCAAGTCCGCTTGCCGTCTGTTGATAGTTTTTTATCTAGTACATATATTAACATGATGTTTGTTCTGTTCCTCCCTCCCCACTTAAAAACATTTTGCTGTTAAAACAGTAATAAAAGAGCATGTGAATAAAATTACTTTATTTAGCATTAAGAGGGTTTTGAAATGGGATAGAGGATATGCTAATGTTTTTCTGCAGGTGACAGTATCCCTAAATTAAAACATACAGAAAACATATGGAGCTATCAGATAATTGAAAATTTGTCTACTAGGATTGAGATAGCTTATTAATTATTTCATGCACTAGGTTTCTCATGTCCTGGCGAATAGCATCAGGGGTTCTGTAAATTCCAGAAATTGCACATTAATTGTGATCTCACCATCTCACAAGCACACCTTCAGCACACATAGTCAATCTAGCCCCTAGGTGTCTCCCAACATGATTAAATAGAAATTTTCTGATGATGATCATGCATCAAGGGCTCATCCCCCTTAAAACAAACAAAATAAAATTTGGTTACATACCTAAGTTACATGCCCCAAAACTCCCAACTGATATATTCAGCAATTTATTAGATGTATTACTAACCAGATATTTAAGGTTGAATTAGTGCTCCATTTTTGCAGCGAAGCTGTCCTCTCACTCCATGCAGTTAATGAAAGCTTTGAAGATACTGCTGACATACATCCAATCATCAAAATGGGACTGACTGCTGTTCCCCCTGATGCCTCTTCACACTGCTCAAGCTTCTAAAATATCAATGAGCAGAATTGAGGAGGCAGATACCTTTTGCCGAAATTAAATATATCTACCATTTAATATGTGTTACAAATGCTATATAAACTGGTATAAAAATAGCAGTTGGGGTTGCGGGCAGGAAAGCTGAAAGTCACCCGTTTTTGTTTATAAGGTGGGACATTAATTGGAACATGCTTGCTTCTGTTACCTAAATATACAGTGAGAGTCTTCTAAACGAACCATTGGGATTTATGCCCATATATGAGAATTTTCAGGATGAAATTATTTAAGGTGAAAAAACCTATTTATACTTTAATAATGTACCATTTAGATGGTATTTTTAAAAGAGTAATAAATAAAACACATTTGTTCTTTAAATTATAGCCACGAAACAGTTAAAAATTAAAAATACGATACTTAAGTCTCGAGGTATAAACCAGCGAACTAATACTGTTTAGTAACTGATAAACTAGGAAAACGGACTTGACTCAAGTAACTGAGGGTTGACTTTCACCCATAGTAAAGCCCCATAGGATAGGTCCACAGACATTCCTCTATTTTTGTTAAAGAATCCAAATAACAGCCCACATAGAAAGTCCCATAGATAATTCCACAAGACATTCCTATAGAAAGTCCATACCAAACAGCACCTATAGCAGTCCATACACAGCCCCTATGAAAAGTCCCATACCACAGCCCTATAGAATGCCATACGCAGCCCCATGAAATCTCCATAGAAAGTCCCCATGACCATGGAGCCAATCCACAGCCCCATAGAAGTCCATACACAGCCCCCATAAAAGTCCAATACAGCACCCATTTAAAAAGTCCAAATACACAGCCCCCAAAGCATACACTCCAAAAAGTCCAATACACAGCCCCATAAGAAAGTCCCATACACAGCCCCATAGAAGTCCAGGCACAGCCCCACAGAAAAGTCAATACACATAGCCCATTAAAAAGTCCAATACCACGTCCCATAAAAGTCCCATACACAGCCCCATACACAAATGTTTCCTACTATACCTTTTACATACCTTCTGTGGGCAGCCTGACATCCTTAAGATTGTTTTTTTTTTCATTTGCTGCATGTCTGGGCTTGATGCTGAGATGAGAAGGACAATGCTTAAACCCACTGAAATCAAGGGGGATTCCTGTTTTACAGGGGGTATATTTTCTTTTCCCAAGGCTACTGGATTTTGTCCAGCTGCATTCGAGATCAGCAACCCAAGTTATAAGCAGACGCGAAGGAAGACTTTACACAAGATGATTTTTAAAAACGGTAGAAAAAAATGGTTTTATATCTCGAAGTTTTATACGGTATGTATATATTTGGCTGGGTACACAACCAGGCAGTATTTTTTCAGGTCAGTCGACCAATACTTCCTGTGGTCAGTCGCATATATGTGCCCATCGCCTTTGGCCCTCCAGACCACACCGATGTTGTCGTCCCATTCCCCAATTTGTTTAATCGCAATCGAAGGTCCGTGGTTGACAGCGACCACACCCGACTGAAACACATACACATTGACGATTCTTGGCTGTATACGCTCTGTTAACTGCGGGTAGTCGTTGGCCGTGGCCTCGTGGCCGGGGACTTGTGCGTGTGAATGAACCTTTAGGCCCCCATTCCCCCCCCCTCTTCTGAACTAAATGAATAATCTTCAACAGGGAAAAGCCTGCTCAGTAGTCCACTAGAGAGCCAGCCAGGGTAAGGAAGTTTACAATATGCAGTCTACATACATCACCTCCAGTACAGCCATAATGTGTGCACAGCAGAAAAATGTATAATAATAATGCACTTAAAAAAGACAGACTGAAATAGGCCTTCAGACTGGATATCTAAAGAAACAGAATGGGCATATCAATACAAAAATTGTAAAAGTGATAGTTGGGAAAATTACGTTTCCAATAAATGGTCAATTTAAAGAAACCAGTTTAGATAACCCTTTAAGTTCCGCTATGCTCTGTTAAATTATACAGAATTAAAACTGTGAATTAATGTTAGGTTATAGTTTTCCCTTTAAATTGATTCTGGTGAAACCCTTTTTCCATCTCAGACATTAGTTAGGTTATATATCTGTTAAAAGAAGATTCTTTGTAATGAATAGACAGAAAACGGAATACAACCAAGCAAACAATGGAATACCCCCCCAACTCATACACACACCCTTCATAAAGTCACAGTGTCACTATCAAATATATGTGCATCGGACAATGAATATGTGTTATGCTGGATACACATGCACCAAAGATTTGGGCAACCAGCAAATGGAAATTCTTAGAAGAGGTTTATGTGTGTGGGGCTCAGGGAAGCACATGGTGTTGGCTATGTTGGTTCGTGTGTGTGGGGCTCAGGGAGGCACATGGTGTTGGTTCGTGTGTGGGGGGCTCAGTAGACATATATGGTATACAATAGACAGTTATGTCAGACTGACATTATTAGATTTATGGAATGTATATACATATGCAAGGCGATCTATAGAATATTGTAATATTAAAAGGTCAGATCTGGTAAATATAGTAAATTTATTGACTAATAAAAACAGTATTTACTTGACCGTAATGAAGCCAACAGGCTAATATAAGGTGTAGTGGAATGTGTAGCACGTGGAATCTTCAGACTTTTACATCAATGTCTAAAAGAATGTAGCATGCCCTGACAGTCAAGAAATGTTTGGAGCTGCTCTTATTTAACACCTGGGGGGAGGGAATGTTAGCACCAGCATAAAACAAAGGGGAATAATTGCTGTGGGTATATGATTTCTACCTCCTTACTTTAAATGGTATCTCCAGAAGGTTAAAACCACTTTTTCCTATTTAGTTTTATTGAAGAACAGGAAGTAAAGAAGCTGTGTTTTAACTCCCATTCTTCAATAAAACGCTAAGAGCTGGGAATGAAGGTAAGGAACTCCGCTCCTCCGCACGTCCTCTGACAGGTCCAGACGCACTTAGTGTCTATGCGCATGCAATACAGAATCCATCGGGAAGAGCACATTTTATTGAAGAACTGCCGGTAAAGAAACAACTACTTTACCTCCCTTTTTTAATAAAACTGAATAGCAAAATGTGGTTTTTAACCACTGGACATACCCTTTAAGGGGAATTATACCCCCAATTACCCTTCTCCAAAAAATTACCCAGGATGAGGACCTAAACTGCTAGGTCCTTATCCCTGGGTTTATCCTAGTAGGTAAATACCCATATCTGTGTAGCTCATCCTCCTTCATCAGTCCAGGACTTGGCAAATGGCAAGAAGCGTTTGTCAGAGCTATTTAGGTCCTCATCCTGTGTACTGAATACTAAACCAATGCTGCCTGTGTGATGGTTAAAGTTAACACATGACATTATATATGTATAAAGTTCTATATTAGTTGGGTTACTGTATATTCAACCTATGCCCCCACTGCGTACACATAACCTCCCAGTTCTCTCCCACAAATCCTGTCTCTCACCTTATGTACGGACTGGCTGCTGCCAATATATTCCTCTGTACCGGGATCTCTTCACCCTCCAGAACAACATGGCATCACAGAACCCAGACTCCCCACGGAACGAACCAAGAGCCCTAAGTAACTTGGCTGCATGTTGGGGGTCAGATACCACTATGATTGCGTGCTGGGGGTCGGACATCTCTTCCTAAATCCTGTGATTTAAATGGAAGGTACAGAATCCATAGCTGGTGTGGTACAGCCACTGGTGTTATACCTTTTTTAAGGCGCCTTTAGAAAAGTCCGGGTCCGCGATTTGCCAAGTCAGATGTTTTCTCTGAGGGAAAGCAAATCACACCCGGCAAGTCCCACAACTCTACTTCCTGAATCTCAGTCTAACACATCACAATGCGTCGCCACTTGTCAAACAGTTTTCCTCCCAGTTCCCACGTGTGGTAGGAGGAACGTAGATGCTAGCTCATAGGTAGGCAACCAATAGTGGGTGAAAGCTAGCTAAAGGAGGGCGGAGCTTCCCCAGGCAAGTGATCAGTCACGTGAAGGGTCTGGGAATCAGCAGTTTCTCCATTTTACAGCAGCAGAAGTAGTTTCAGGGAGTAATAGTGGGTGTTTTTAAGTGTAAACAGCAGGTATGTCTTCATATATTGAACGCAGGGGGGTGTATTCACAAGGAAACTTACAAAGTGTGTTACGGGGATTCAGAACTGGCTGTGTTATGAAACTTTGCCGGAAAGCACATGGTGTTGGTTTGGGGGTTAGTGTTGGGGGCACAGGGAAGCACACTTTGTTGTTTATGGGGGTTGTGTGTGAGGCGCAGGAAAATACATGGTGTTGGTTATGGAGGTTTGTGTGTGAGGCACAGGAAAACACATGGTGTTGGTTATGGAGGTTGTGTGTGGGGCACAGGGAAGCACATGCTGTTGGTTATGGGGGTTCACGTGTATGGGGCTCAGGGAAACACATGGTATTTGTTGTGCAGGTTCATGTGTATGGGGGCTAGGGAAGCACATGGTGTTAGTTATGGAGGTTCATGTGTGTGTGGCACAGGGAAGCACATGGTATTGTTATTGAGGTTCATGTGGTGGGGCTCAGGGTAGCACATGGGTTGGCTATGGAGGTTCATGTGTGTGGGGCTCAGAGAAGCACATGGTGTTGGCTATGGAGGTTTATGTGTGTGGGCTCAGGGAAGACATGGTGTTGGCTATGGAGGTTTTGGTGTGGGGCTCAGGGAAGCACATGGTGTTGGCTATGTTGGTTCGTGTGTGGGGCTCAGGGAGGCACATGGTGTTGGTTCGTGTGTGGGGGGCTCAGGGAGGCACATGGTGTTGGTTCGTTGTGGGGGGGCTCAGGGAGGCACATGGTGTTGGTTCGTGTGTGGGGGGCTCAGGGAGGCACATGGTGTTGGTTCGTGTGTGGGGGGCTCAGGGAGGCACATGGTGTTGGTTCGTGTGTGGGGGGCTCAGGGAGGCACATGGTGTTGGTTCGTGTGTGGGGGGCTCAGGGAGGCACATGGTGTTGGCTAGGTTGGTTCGTGTGTGTGGGGCTCAGAGAGGCACCATGGTGTTGGCTATGTTCATGTGTGTGTGGGGCTCAGGGAGGCACATGGTGTTGGCTATGTTGGATTGTGTGTGTGTGGGGCTCAGGGAGGCACATGGTGTTGGCTATGTTGGTTTGTGTGTGTGGGGCTCAGGGAGGCACATGGTATGGGGATGTAGGAGTGCAATCTTGATCCTCACTCACTTGAAACCCCATACCCAACCCTGTGTTTTGCCCTGTGCCCACCACGTAAATCCCTGAGCTCTACACACATGAACCCCTATAGCCAGAACCATGTGCTTTCCCACGCGCCACATACCTGAAACCCCATTACGAACACCCTGCGCTTACCTGTACCAATGGAAAAACAGAGTCACGGACAGAGGTAGGAGAAAGGCTAGCAGAATACATGACTTTAACTTGCAATGAGGCAATGTTTGTTTTTTTCACTATAGATGTCCTTTAAATGGAAAGTAAAAAAATATCTAATTATAAAAATGTGACCTAAAACCAACACATTTAATTTGTCTACTACTTAAAATAGTCATTAAATAAAAGACTTTCCTGATAAATCTTAACAATGAGAACCCTTACCTTTCTAACCCATGGTCATGTTTGGCAGCATAGTCCCAGGCTTTGGTCCATGTGTTAATATGATTCCATAATATTGCGCTCACATCCCCATTCTCTCCTCCAGAACCTAGATCATCCCATCATCTCTATCAAAATGGCCAACACTATGTGTCTTTTCCTAAAGCACGAAAAACGAGTTATACATATCAATCAATGAATCTGCTAAAGCAACTGTATAAATCCTGTAGGCATTTACGTTGTTGCAATCTGCAATTGCATGATATTTTAACATTAGGAGCAAATTACAGGACTCTAGGAGCAATATGATTAAGTAGTGTGACAAAGACAAAATACATCAAAATCATTTGATATTCCCCTGTCTCCTAGTATAATATAATTCTGACCATAATAACTACAATGATGTGCAGTTTACGAAGATAAGTCGTTTGAAGGAGCAGGCCCTCATACTCCTAAATTAATATAATGCAGGGCACTGGGTGTACTGTATGTGCCTGGCTGGAGCTAGGTAGTTTTAGTGAGCTCTGAATCAGAGAGGGGGTGGGGACTTTGGGACTAACGAAAAAATCCATACAAAGGCTTTCCTTTTATGAGAAACATGTTTTACTAGACAAACTTTCTAAACTTTTTCAGAATGGTTTGTTAAGGCTTGTACACACGGGATGATTTTTGGCCTGGTCGCGCTCTGTGATTGATATTATTGGGTTAATACCTCTTAGCCAGTCAAGCCAGACTGATTTAGACATATTTGGTCCAGTCTGGGAGATCGGTCCTGTCGGTAAATTATGATGATCCCGTCATCCTTCCATGAATCTGTCAGCAGATGGCTTATGACAAAATAGCAACATGGATGCTTTCATATCCTAAAAGGTTTAATGATCGTATAATTCTCTCATGAATTCTGGCTTTAGTCTGCCCACTGTGTAATAATCCTTAAACCTTGCATAAATGTTCAACTACAGAGTGAAAAAAAATCTCTGGATTTACTAGAAGTTTCAGTCATTGACAAGCATTGCTTGGTCTGTAGTTAAACTTCTGCATAAGGCCACACGTTTAACACTACAATTTAAACTACCTCTTTGATGTTTAGCATGCATGTTTAATGGCCTCATTACATTGTCTGAATTAATGTCTTTGCCAGCTAGGTGTGCTATTAGTAATGGGTAATTGCATTATGCTTCTTTTATCTTTAAACAAAAGTAACATTTACAACTTGTTTAATTCGCATGACATTACAATGCATTTGGTGTTTAAGGTGCAGAAGGATCAAACAGGAAAAGAATTTACACTTGCAATGTTTATAATACCACACCAATACACATCTACTTATGAGGTGGCTCTGGAAACTTTTTTAAACTGAGGACACATAGTCATAAAGGTCCTCTCGGTATTAGATTCTAATCCAAACCTCAATCATTTGGCGGTAAAATGACTCCCAGGAGGCTTTGCTACATCGATCATATTGTTCTCCAGAGTTTCGAGATTCTCCTTCCCCATCTTCATTTTGTCCCCCAAGTACAAACAGAATCCCTCTAAGAAAAAGAAATTAACTGGTCAATATGCTACAGGGGTAAAACTGAAATCCTTATATTTAAGGACCAAAAAGTAGGCACACTTTAACTGTATATGTAACCTTCAATAAAGCCAAAAAAAACGCGCCAACACAGGCCCCAACACAAACTACATACAAAACAAAGCCACACAGAAAGGTCACAGACTACCAACAAGTATAGATCCACACAACCACACCACTAAGATGCCAGCACCACCAACTAACAGAAAAAAACACTGTCTAGAGAAAAGGGAAATAACAGTATACTTTAATTACATCCAAGGAAAGCTAATTTTAGGTATCTCACTGACTGAAACAAGCATTTTTGGGGGGTTTTATTTTTAAGTACACACATCCCCTACCCCTCCCCCCACCTTTTTCCCCAGAATTCTCCTTCGTTTGCTTGCAGCAGCATGGGGAAAGTTGTGCTGGTTCCTGGGGGTGTGTCTTCCCCTGTGTTGGGAGTGCGGTCACTCAATATGCATCATCATGGTAGCAGACACACCCAACGATAAAAATCCTTTTCTCCCTGACTCTCTAAGTTCATTTTTTACAGCTGATCATGCCAGAGATGACACAAGGGAGGAAAGTTAAAAACCCTTCCCACAATCGTAACGAAAGCAGGGACTTGTGTTTTGTTTTTAATAAAGATTTGGTTTTTGTGTCTACCTCTGCGAAGGGGTGGTTGAAAGTGGCTCTAAGATTAATTTTATAGGGATCCGGGCTGGAATAAGCAAGGTCCTGGTATGGGAGTGTTGTGGAAGATAAAAAAGTTAGTACCGTATATACCTAGTATCACCAAGTTTTTCATGTTGTAAAACATCAGCCTAAAAACTTGAACTCGTTTATACTCAAGTCACTACTTACTACCAATCCGGCAGCCGACGCCTCATTCCCTGTACTGCGCGCTGGCTGACGTCACTGCCCGGCGCCAATTAGTGACGTTAGCCGGTGCACCAGTCAGGGAATAGCGCGGCTGCCGGATTGCTTACCGTAACGAATGTACTTCAATGCTGGCACACAGGCTGCACAACAGGCAACAAGTCCCCGACGGACAGAAAGCCCAAGTTACTAGATGGACACAGAGGGAGCCCACAGTAACACACTGGAACTGGGAGGGTGTAGATGTTTGGAAACTACAACACTCCCAGCTAATAAAGCATGCTGGGAGTGTAGTTTCCAAAACATCTGAGTGCCAAGGAATAAAGAATTTGGAGAAATACCTAATTCTGCATTTACTCACACAAAACCCCGAATACCAATTCAATTTTCAAAACCTATTTTAATTCTCTAATCTTTGGATCTCCAAATACCATGCTTGTTGAGGTCACAAACTGCAGTACAACATCAACTTGCGGTAAGCCACTAGCTGTAGCTCGTTCAAGCCGTCTACTATAATATTGGTCTTTGCATGTGCGCAATGAATATTTTCATTTAGTTGTTTTTAAAACCCTTCAGCATAAAATACTCTCTGTGCGCCGGATAATATGGTGTATCTAATGGTCGGCCAGCGATGTGATGAGAGACTGCAAATCATAATTCGTTATTGGCAGTGGAAGAACAGCTGATCCGGCTTACGATCATTCACAAAATTTATTTTTGCTGTTTTAAATGTAATTTGATATCCTCCTCCGTTAACACTGCAATGAATAGTGTAAACTACGATATAGGAACTGGTAAGCCAAGTGGTATGTTGGAAATATAAAATATTGCAGGCTAATTTTTCAGCCCCATAGTCCACAATGAGTTCCAGCAATGACTCACAACCGTTATTCTGGGGTTTCATACGCACAACCCAACTTGACGGTGTAGAACGAGCGCAACTCAAACCTGTAAAGAGAAGTGGGGATTTAATACTGACCGTTCCTACCATTTATTCAGACAAAAAAACAAAAAAAAAAGTTAGGTGTAAAAAAGTATGCTTATAATTTGTGGCTAGAATATGAGGGATCTTGTCAGTTGTTTCATCACTATTTCTGTACTGTAGTTAATAGCTTACATTTTGACTGAATATCTGAAATTGTGTGTATGAATCCTAGGCTGGCACCTCTAAATGTTTATAATTGGTATAATGATATTTTGTTGTGGGCATATATGAAAGGTGGCGTTTTTGTTTAATTTGTCTACTTGGCAAAACAGGGAAATTTTACTAGTCCTGTTGGTCTTATAATTCCTGTGAACAAATGCATACAGTCAAAATACCAAACGATGCTATTTTCCAAAAATTTTTTTACCATTTTCCCCTTGTTTGCTACTAAGTAACCACGCCACCTGCTAAGAGAACCCCATGATTGATTTATCCGATGGTATTGCTTAGTGGGTTCTAATCAATCCACAAGCTGTTTTGGATCACATAAAGAGGACACATACATCGCGACGTTGTCACCAATGTTTGCGTGTACTGTATAAAATACAAAACAAAAAAACACTATTGAAATAACCGACCTCTGTTGATAAAAAGGATTTTTAGTAAGGCAAGTATGGGACTGAAATTATCCCATATATATTGGATATAGGTTTTAGGCTTTTTTCACATGCGATCTGACACAGAAACAGACGAGGGCAAAATTAATTTAAAAAAATCATATTCCAGCGCATGAATGCTGGCCAATTAAGGATAATGTACCACATAGAAAGTACTGTTGTTTTTTTTTTTATAATGATCCATTACTAGAAACTATAATTCTTCCCAACTATTACGTGTACCATTTTTTTTTTTATCTGTCCCCTATTTCTGACTTCAATCCATACTTGGATTTGCTCAAGCTCAGTCCTCAGCCCTGCCAGATTTTCTGACTGCTTTGTGAGTAATCCCTATAAGGCAGCATAAGGAGAAGGATTCCCACCATGCGGTTCACATACCAACTGTCACCATTTTCAACTACAGCAAAACTATACATAACAGAAAATATTGATCTAAGGCACTTGATATGACAGCTGAAATGTAGATGTTTCAGAACTGGATTCTAAAGAATAGGGACAGATCAACAAAAACATGGTACATTGATAGTTAGGAAGATTATATTGTTTCCAGTAATGGTCAATTTGAAAATTCTGCCATAAACCTATAAAATACAATATAGTAAATAGAGTTTTTGCTTAGTTTCTTTGAAATATTCAGGGACTTACGCTCGGTCCTCCCACCAGCGGTCACAATGCATTCAGAGTAACCCCTTGGTTTAAGAAGCCACACTGCCTCTCCATGTTGGGTTGGCTAAGTGGGATATTGTTGCATTCTCTGACCATCTCCCGCACCAAAGTTCAACGAGCATCTGCTCTCGCAGGTAATGCTGGAATCGAGGCCGGTACCCATAAGCCGAGGACACATCTTTCATGTGAACCGTGTAAAAAGTATAAGCTTGTCTGTTCTTTTTTTTGCTTGAAAAGAGCACAAACTGATCTAATATATACAATCAATGCCAATATTTTTAAACGTTAATGGTGACAATCAACTTGTCAATTAAGTGGCAATGCCAAAAATTGGTTTTTATAAGAAAAGCATAACAGTTTGTCTGTATATTTTATTACTTAATCTGACACTTTCACAAAATACAAGGGCTTTGTGAGCCATGTCTACTAAATATAGAGTTATTATCTTTCATTCCATGATTTGGGGTTTAGCCATGCACGTACAGAGCAAACTTTATTGATCCACTTGTTGGTTGTATTTTCAGTGTAGCCAGTGTTCTACAACAAGACCTAATTAAAGGGGAACTGTGGTCTTAAATTCTTCCAACTAGTAAGAATTAATAAAAAGCCTCCATTGTACCTTCAAAATAAAACCTAGATCACATCTCTAGATAAAATTTGTGAGAATTTTACTGGAAAGGTTCTCAGCATATTACTTCCCTGTTGACACTTCCTGTTTTCAGTTACCAGTGACCAGCCTTAGCTTGCATTAATAGGCTCTCCTTCTCGACTGTCATTTTTTCCCCCAGGTACTTACTGATTTCTCCAGCATTAAGTCTTAACTGAGCATCCTTCTTCCCATGGGGCGGAGGGTTGTGGAATGGTCAGGTAATGTCACTCAACCTACTGGAAGCAGGAAGTTTTGGAACATTCACACCAATGTATGTCTCAAAGGCTCCCAGCCAGAGATGTAATTTTCAGCTCATTTAAAGGAAATACTGCAGGCTTTCATTTAACCCTAACTTGTTTTGAGACCACAGTGCCCGTTAACGTTTTACAAAAGAGAAGGTACGAAATCCATAGCACCATCCATCTGTGGATGGATTCAGAAAAACAGTCAGCATACTTTTCGTTGTTGGGCTTTTTCTATCAGATCAACTGGCAGTACATATCCGTTTGTATCATCCTGTGTTTTGTATGTGATAGGATAACACAGCTCTGAAGAAATGTAAGTAGATTCCATTTCTAAACCAGTATTTGGAATACCTATACTCATTATAATATACAACAAGACACATTAACATATTAAGATTTTTTTTGTTGTTGTTGTTTGTTTTTTTTCTTTTTAGAAAATATGAGTAATAAACAGTTTGAAAGTGAAAGTTCATCCCCCAAACTAAAATTTAGAGGCCTTTTGACAAATTACTTCCCCAAAACCTAGTACCTCGTCTAGTTTAAATGTATCTCTTTGGCTCTAATTATACTTTCCCTAGGACTCATTCCTTCGCCTCTCTGCTGCTGCTCTGTACCTTTCTGTGAACCAGCAAAAAGGGCCAGACCAATAGCGGGGACAGTGACTGTATGAGACTCGCGTCTTGGCGTTATTATGATGATGGCTAGTTTGTCTGCCAGTGCTTATAATAAAGGGCTTATTTTATTTTTTGGGGATTTTTAACCACCCCCCTCCTTTTTTGTAATGGTTTCATTTCACACAATTACCCTAAGCCACACCATTTACTAACACACACAGTGGGAGGTACTTCTTAGCTTGTTTACGTATAAGGCATTTGCAGATGATAGATGACCAAAAGTGTATGGATAATATTTTAAGGCTGGGAACAAGGCCAATTGTCAAAAACTTCGTGTATCAGTCGGCTAAGGACAAAAATCCACACCTGGTTTCATTGCAATCGATGTTTGGTGGAAACTGTTGGTAAATCATGGGCCACTCGCGCGGTTCCCTATGGACGTACGATCGGTCATGGCAAACTGTTGGCCACGGCAACTATCGCAGAGCTTCACCTGAAAGTGAGGAACATCTTGTGATTGTAAAAGAATAAGCTATTTTGCTGATCTGTGAAAAAATATAATTCTGGTCATGCACAGTAAAATGTATTGTGGGTGGGGTATTCCACAGCCTTGTTTATCAAATTTACCTTTCCTTGCATATATCTTCTGAATCAGCTTTGTGGTCTCTAGTTTTTTAAATATTCTGCTTATTGCTTACATACCTTTCTTGCTTCTAAATCATGGGACAGCCATCGAATTACAGGCTTCAAATACATATTTTTCATTCCCCACATTAATTTTTCCAATGTAGAATTTCCTTAAGTTTTGTTGGACCCAACCTCCAAAACTCCTCTGTTGTGCTGACATCTCTGAAATGGGTCTCTAGAAATTCCTGTAGCCACATAATGCACATAGGTTGAGACGTAATGCAACGCAAAATCCCGATCCCTATACAGTTTTCAGCATGTGATACAGCCCTCCAAAATCACAACATAGATTTTTAAGGTCGTAGAAGCAAAGAGATCAGCAGCCTAACCACGTCTGGATTGGTTTTCTTCACTTAGTCTAATCTGGAGATGAGAATATCATCAGTTAGTACATTATGATGACATAACTTGTAGGTAGTAGACTATATATTATTATTATTGTGGATTTTATATAGCGCCAAATCTTCCATAGCGGTTTTGACAATTATATGTATACCATTCATATCAGGCCGGGCCCCGAGAGCTTACATCTAGCACATTTATTTGACATACAACCTATCAGTATGTCTTATGTATTGTGAGGGAAACCGGAGTGCCCGAGGAAACGCCACGCAAGCACGGGGTAGAACATACAAATTCTTGCAGATATGTCCAAGGGTGGAATCGAATTTAGGACCTCAGCGCTGCAAGGCATCAGTGCTAACCTGGGCCACCGTGCTGCCCAGACTTACTTTGCTATTTAGAAAGCATAGCAGCTCTAAAGTTGTGGTTCAAAGCTGTTCCTTTGGCAATAATTTGATATGTTTTTTTTCATAATCTATTTAGTGGACTATGCACGTGCTAAGCATACTCTGCTTACTGTGTAATAATTATATTTATCAATCTAAAAATTGCCATTTAAAATAAACATTACTTAGATAGTGAGCTTGTGCTACATCAGCTGTCTCAAAACCTACGTTCCACCTCTAAAAAGTAAATTTATCCTTCCTTCTCCTGCTCTGTCCTATACCTAATAAGGCCTCATAACAACAAGCAGTGTTCTCCCTAGTCTTTTAGCTTGGTGGCCCACCCGCTACTTTTTCATGCCACCCAGCCTGGAAAAAATTTCTTGAGAAGACATTTGTGATTTAATAAAAATTTAGATGTAGTTTTAATAGGTGTGCCATAGGTCAGTAAAACTCCCGCCAAAACTGCCCAGTCAAGACCCTTTTTTACACTTGCCAGATTATTTTAGCACGTGTTAACTAGCTTTTCCCGATCCCCATGGCCGCAAAAGGGTAGCACAGGCAACCCTCCAAAGCTCTGTTTTGTGGGTCACATGTGCTTGTACTGCCATGTTACATCTGGGTTACCTTGAGATGTTTTAAAACTACAACTTTTTTTTACACAGTTTTCAAACATCTAGTGGGGTGAAAGTTAGACATTCCTGACATTTTAATGAGCATGATGCAAGACTTTTCAATATTCCCTTAGACATATGAAGATGGGTGTATTTATATGAATGTAGTTATACTACATGAGTTTAAGGGCATGTCAAACTTTAAAGGTAATTGAAAATGATTAATAATAATTAACTAGTAAAAAAATAGTGCACATTTTTCCCCACCTACCAAATTTCCTCTGTCCCCGCCCACCCGGGACAGGGAAAGAATTTTGGGGAGAATACTGAATAATATAATTCTATTTTTGAACTACCCTAACACTACTGAAGCAAACACAATTAGCACAAACCCACCCACTTTAACACAGCCATGGGTGACCATTAAGGAATAGGTGCAGCCCATGTGATGAAACACCAGTTTAACAAAAAAAAAGTGAAATTCCAAGACTAGTAGGTTACCACCTTTTCCCTTTCATACATTCAAATATGTTTATCTGCCATACTGCCACAATTAAGGACAAATGCACAAATTGAATACAATTCCATAACTTCTTACGAATAATAGCATTATATCTTACCACCTAATTTTCAGTGGTTTTTCTCAGAGTAAGTGCTAGCCACACTCTAACACCTTTCCGCACGTAATCGCGCTTGTGTTTGTGATTTTGATTTAATAGAAATCGTGGGACACACAAAAGTTCCTGCGATTTCCAATGCGTTGCGTTGGCAATTCCGGTTCAGTTTTGGAAGCACATGCAATCCCCATTTTTAATATCAATTGCCCTACATAATCGGAATTGGCAATTGCATCCGTTTGCGTTGCCTGTGGGCCTTGCCCTTAGCCTGCAGAACTTACCCTGGACAACCTTATTTGCGGTTTCTACACAGAATTTTATACAACTGGGGCGCTTTACAACTACAATGATAAATAATGAGGAACGCATTACGCATAGGATTACATTTCATGCTATTTTGGGTAATGTGGGAAAAGTATGATTTTTTGTGTGGTGGGTTGGACATTTTAAAATGAAATATCAAAAGTCAAAAACAAAGTCTTGTTAAGTGTAACTGTCTCCATACACATGCCCTTTATCTATGCAAACTTATAGCTGTGTTTTCCAGCTAGCACTGTTATTTGTGACATCATCCAGCACCACTGCTGGCATAGGCACTCACATGCCCCTTTCCAATCGATTGATTGCTTACCATTTCAAGCAGTTTATTGATTGGACAGGGGATCAGCATGTAACATCAAGTTGAAATCTGCTAATGACAAGTGGTGCTAATTCTATTATTTGTTCCTGACGACGGCCCTGTGGGCGGAAACGCATAAACTTGCAATAAAAGCATTTTGTGCAAGTTTGAACAAAGTCCTTTTTTGAGTGCTTTTGATATGGTTGCTATATGAATCTTTCGGGAAAGCACCAGGGCACGTGTTTTGGGTTGGAGAGGAGTGCGTCATTGGGATACTATTATATAATATTATATACATATATATATATATATATATATCTCTATAATATATAATATATATATTCCCTTTATTATTATAAATTATTTATATCTCCATAGGAGATTGCATTAAGTTTTTTAGGAGCTACCAATGTGGTGGTGGGTATATGAATTACACATAGGAAAGGTGTATATGTAGTGTGTGCACTCTCCACTGTTACCATTTAAATAACTATATACTAAGTGTATATAAAATTTAGCACTGATTTATTAGGTACAACCAAAATAACACAAAATACATAACTTACTTACAGAGCTGAGATCCCTATTTTAAAATGGAATGGTCAAATGGCAGCTTAAACCACACCCCCTGTGTCTGCTCCATATGAAAGGAAGTATAATCCCACAAAAGTTTCTATCTGCTCACACGGATATGTGTGATTGTAATGGACATATACACCAAGGCTCCTTAATACCACCAATCCCAGCCTGCAGGTGGTTGTCAGTGAGTAATAAAATGCAAGAAAGTGGATTGTGGTGTGTGTTATGTAGTGATTTGCCTGCAACACAAGATCCTGTTATAAGATCCTGTTACCACCTGTTGGAGAGGACAGATTATTGGACAGACATTAACCTTATTGGATACAATAAGGCACAGATAGTGTACACCACTTACAGGACACACAATATACAGGCCTGGTCATATTCAAGTGGTGCCCATAGACAAGGGGCACCCCTGAATACTACACATGTTATGCGGGGAACCTGTTTTATGTGCACTGTCTGCTTTGGTGCCAGACCACCAGAGTAACCCACTGTGTGCCATGCTACCCATAATCCTTCCATAAGCATGATCTGGTACAAATTGGTGGCAGCGTGTGCTGATAATACCATTTATATACGTCCCTGTTTTCTTTGTATATTTGTTCTCTGTATTAAGCTGGAGGCTGCTACTGATAGTCATGATTTAAACCTCCTGTCCTTGTACTGCAGATGAAATTCCCCAATTAGACTCATAGCTCTACCAATTGGCCAAACCTATTTTTAAATCTATCCATTTGTGATGGGTAACTAGGAGTGGATTGGTTGGCTAGAACATTTGAATTGGCAGCCACTATTAATGGTGTGGATAAAAGTGCTCGCTTGCAAGTCCTTAGCCTTTTGCTTAGTGCTAAAGCCAGGCAGGTATACCAAGCATTTACTGTAATACTGAAATAAAAAGCAGTTATCAGTTATTAAAATTGCTCTGAAGCAACTTTTTTTCAATTAGATCTGCATAAGAGTATATAAGGATAAATTCATTTCTTTAGGTAAAATGGGGAATGAGAAATGTTTTTTATACGTTTGATTTTAGGCAATGCTATTACAATAACATGATGCTGTGGTACCTTCTGTTATAGATATATGAGTACCATCACCACTTGCCGTGGTGAATACTACTAATTATTAACCTAGCATGTTTAGTTTCAACCACACATGTAGCATGATTGCCTGTCTACTCTCAGACCTGCAGAATTATCCTATTTGTTTTCCTCTGGAAGCTGGTGACTGTCTGAGTAACAGTTTAAATATACCTGTGTAAAGATTCTATATCCACTATAATCCACACATAGAAAACATACACCAACACACAACATTAATTTCCATTGTGCACCAACGGGCACAATTTGCTAACCTGACATAGATTGCAATTATACACATATACTATAATATAATAAATATTAATTAATAATTAATCAATTCCAAAATAAAACAACAAGCCCCTTATGTCAAAGCCCAGGAGAAATAAAATTCTGAACTTTTAAAAGTCATGTACACACTTCCTAAATTACAAATATACCAACTTCTCCTTTCATTAAGTAACCAATGACGTGACTGGCGACTTACTGTATTTCTCCAAGCATGTTTAGCTCAAACACAGCTTGTAGAGCAAGGGATGGAGCCTGCAACCTCCACCCCTTGTAGGCTCGGGGTGGAGGCTGTAAGCCTGCAGGTAGAGAAGGCTACACACTTTGGATTATAGCTGTGGAGCGATTTGGGCTTACTTACAGAACATGCTCAAAGTAAAAGTTCACTACTTGTTATACTTCTGGCCCCAGCTCCAGACTGAAAGGTCCACACCCGCAAAAGTATAAGGATGGGTACACACCAGCAGATATTTTTCTGGCCGACCGACCGACTGATAGAGCTTGGATCCCCGTGTGGTACCCCATCCTAAAAACTGAAAGGAGGTGGTGATGACCTTTAAAAAAAAGAGAAAGATTTGTATTTGGGGAACAGACATGCTCCTTAAAGGGTATGTCCACCCTTAAAAATAATTTTTAATATGTTACTACCCCCCGTCCCCCCAGCCCCAACCGCTCTATTTATTTAATCAGAAAATGCCCGAAACTTTACTTACCTCCCCTCTTCCTCCGCCGCGCTGCCGTCCCTCTGCTTGCGAGAAAATGCAAGCAGAGGGGCGGGACCGGCTCGCGTCTGTGATTGGCTGAGCGGCAGCCAATCACGGACCGCTGCCGGGAGTTCATTTCGGCGGAGGAAGAGGGGAGGTAAGTAAAGTTTCGGGCATTTTCTGATTAAAAAATAGAGCGTTGGGGCTGGGGGGACAGGGGCAATATTACATATAAAGGGATTTACACTGGGGGGGGGGAATGCTAATCGGGAGGGAGAGAAGGCTGCATAGCATGCCAAACTTCTCCCGGAGGCCAGGTAGGAGGCGAGTCCTGCTATCCTCCTGGTGGGCAGTTTTTTGGGACTTTGGGGGAGGACTACAGGAGAACCATATGGAGCTGGGATTGTAGGCAAGTATTAAACTACACGATGGGACCAGTAGAGGGGGGATTATAGTTTTGGGGGTGGACATGCCCTTTAAAAGAAAGGAGAAGGTTGGTTGATCTGTATTTGTTGGGGGAACAGGGGGGGGTTGGGTGGACCTTCCTTTAAAACAAAGTATAAGTTTGATAGTGCTTGTGAAGGTTCTCATTCATCCAGTGTCATGGTATATCTGTTGTTTCAATTAGATCAACTGGACTTGAAATGTAGTTCTTGAAGACGTTTCCGCAGTCATCCGACTGGCTTTCTCATTCAGAATGACTTGTACAGAATCTGTGGCAATTATGTACCCTGGAAAACCCATTAGCATATCACAGCCAGGTGTTAAGGGTGTGATTAGATAGTGGCTAAGAGGTGTATAGGAACGCCCAGAGTAAGGTGTTAAAACAGCATTTGTAACATGGGCAGACAGTTGGTGTCGAACCCCCCCACCTCTATTTAGGCTTGGTTTCTTTATTTTCACATAAAGGCCTCCTTAACACCTCTCTTGAACCAGTCACGTTCCTTCGCCAGTATATTACATTACAATCTTCAAAGGTATGTCCTTTATCCTTAAGATGCAGATACACGGCTGAGTCCTACCCGAGGAATTGGCTCTTCTGTGCTGGGCCATACGTTGATGCAGTTGCTTTTTGGTCTCCCCCACTACAATCAGAGCATTCTTCACTGCACTGCACTGCATATATGATGTCGCTTTTCTTTGTTTTGGTATTGGGTCTTTCGGATGTACCAATTGCTGCCTCGTGTGTTGTTCGGTTTTAAAGCAGACAGGGATACGATGTTTTTTGAAAATTCTTCTTAATTTCTCTGAGACCCCTGCTACATATGGGATGACCATGTTTCTTCCTCCTGTCTTGCTTTTCCCCTTCACTGTTGTTATTCGTGTTCTTTTCTTCCTTCTACTTCTTTTGACAAAGGCCCCAGTCTGGATATCCACAAGTTTAAGGGCTCCTCTGAGATGTTTCATTTCTTTAGCCTTTGCCTCTGTGCTAGTGGGGATGTTCTCGGCTCTGTGTTGCAGGGTTCTGATGACCCCCGCTTCTGATCTAAAGGGTGGTGGGAGTCAAACATCAAATACTGATCTGTGTGTGTGTTTTTCTGTAAACCTCTACTTCCAGTTTACCATTCATTTCCTTAACTTCTACCAAGCAGTCCAAGAAAGCCAGTTTGTTGTTTTGTACCTCTTCCCTGTGATTTAATGTTTTGGTCCACCGCATTAATGTGTTCTGTGAACTTGTACTTCCTTCTGGTGGATTTTAACCCAGGTGTCATCAACATATCTGAACCAGTGGCTGGGTGCTATGCCCTTAAAGTATTAAGCGCCTGTGTTTCTACCTCCTCCTGTAAAGGTTGGCCACAATAGGTGAAACTGGAGATCCCATAGCACATCCATGTTTTTGCTTATAGAACTATCCCTGTATTTGAAATAGGTGGTATTCAGGCACAGTCCAACAAGGAACACACCTGTTCTGGGTTGAGATCAGTTCTGCTGGTGAGTGCTGTCTTGGCCCAGCCGTTTTCTCACCATGTCAACAGCCCCTTGGTGGGGTATATACAAGTGAAGAGAGATGTCACATCATAGGACACCATAGTTTTCTTCTACACCGAGTACTATATCTTCAATCTTGTTGGTGAATCCGGAAGTCTGGATGTGATGCTTAGAACTTCCCACCAAAGGTCCTAAGATGTTAGCTAGATATTTTGGCACCTTGTATGTTACCGAGTTGATTGCTGCTGACTATAGGTCTTAGTGGGGCCCCTTCCTTATGTATCTTTGGAGTCCATATATGCATGGATGTGCCTCACCAGGGTAGAGGCGATGAACATTGCTCGGTCAATGGCTTTATCCTTTTGAAGCTGTTGTGTAAGTCTATGACTCTTTCTTGTAACGGCTGGTGGATCCCTTGTTAAAGCCTCATATGTGTTGTTATCGGCCAGGAGCATGGTCACCTTATCATGGTAGTCTGAGGTGTTGAGTACCACTGTGCATCTTCCTTTATCTGCCGGTAGAATGGTGATACTGGAATCTTTCTTGAGGGATGTTAAGGCTCTTCTTTCCTTATATCTCTTCTTTCCTTCTATAAGTTTGATAAATTTATAATATTGGGGTGGCCATTCACTTTAAAAAAACATATGAGCTTAACATAAATTAAAGTGGAGAATGTTACATTTTATACTATGCAGTGTTTATACAAAAAAAGTCACACAACCTGTCCACTGAAGAGATAGTCCAGTATTTCTTTCATAACTGCAACTGAAATACCTTCCATTTCAATACGATAAATGGACCCATCGTTCCTTGGGGGATTGTAGTTGAGCTTCGCTCTGAAAAGGGAAAAAAGGAAAACAAATACTTATTTTTCAACTACAGAGTACTGACAATAAGACATATCCTCTAAACATCCTTAGGTTCACACGTGCGATTGTGGGTGCCGACCTGTGATGCACGATGTGTATGAACAACCGTTTCGGCAGATAATCGGCCCGTGTATGGGCACTTTATCGGCCGATTGTTCGGGGAACGTTGCCTGTTCCACCAGGCGGATCTTTAAACAATCGCAAAGTGCCCATGCACAGGCCGATTACTGTCCGAAACGGCCGTTCGTACACATCGTACGTTGCGGGTCGGCACCCACGATCGCACATGTGTACAAAACTTTAGACTTTCTATTTTGGAGAAAACATGGATGATGGCTCAATAAAGTTGAAATTGGTCTGTAATTGACTATCTAGTCCTGCATTTAGCTCATGGAATGCTGTTAAAGGTTACAGTAAACCAGCAAGAATTCCCCCCCCCCTCAATCACATTGTGCACCCCAACCCCACCCTCCCGCGCATTGTGGGTGGTTCCGGCTTTCATGTGCAGGTGGGTCCGTGCAAATCATTAAATTCTTTCTTTTAGTATAAGTACAGTATATAAGGTAGAATTTCCTTTAAGGGAATATTTACCCTTAAAACAAAAAAAATGTTCAACTGTCAGTTACCTGCCCCCAACCACAACGGATATATTTTGGGGCTAGGCTACGCTATATTCAAAATGCATGCAGCACCGTCTATTTTTTGGAAGAGGACCAGTGGAGAGAAGGAATAAATACATGAATGGGGCTGGGGGTGGACATGCCCTTTAAGTATAGACATAGAAAAATAGAAAACATGTTTGCATGCACACACCAACACTCCCAAAACCACATTACAATTAAGCCAATTGTGCTGGAAAGGCCTGTTTTTTAATGTAATACCTACAGAGATGTACAGAGGCCCATTATCAACAACAATAAGTCCTTTGTTCAAATGTAATGTATTTGCCAATGCAGGTTTAGCATTTTAAATGGTTACTTTATCATTAGAAAACCCAATTGCAATTATGTTAGCAATGCTAAAAACTGTAAAATTGTCCTGTAGAACTAAGCAAGAGAATAAATACATTAGAAAGTGTTGTTTGCAAAACAAATGTCTCCACTGATAGTGAAATTAAATAGTACATGTAAGAGACTGGTTTAAATGTCAACCATGAAGATGTGCTTGGCAGATGCATACAAAAGTATTTTGTTGCTTTGCTTAGTTCATAGTACATACAGTAATAGTAGGAGGTCTTTATAAAACACTGTCGGGATGACAGGGAAAGGAAGGTACAGGGGGATTCTACATTATAGAGAATAATCTCAGAATTTGCTCATTAAAGGAGAACTGAAGTGCATATAAAGTTTTTTCAAAAACAGTTAAAAAGTACCCGAGGCAGGGAGGTAGGACTGGTACGTTCTATCTCCCAATATCACTTCTATAAGGAGTGCCAGAATGAAGAAAACTGCTTCTGCCAGTCTTCCTGAGTGCTTCAGCACTATCTTTAATACAGAAAGGCACAGGGCACTAAAGCTAGGTACACACAGTACAGATTTCTAAAAGATGACAGACAGGATCTGCAAGATCTGTCTGCCATCTTTCATAGATCTGCATACACACAGTCCCGAGCGTTCTCCCTATAGGAGACGGATGTCATCGCGTAGCCTAGGGTCGCGCGCCAATGGAAATTTTCGGCCTTTCCCGAACGAGCGTACGGCCGACCCGATCGTTGGGGCGGCCACGCGCTCGTTCAGGAAACGAACGTACCACAGTAACGATAAAGCCCCGATAACCGCGGATCCGACGGTATCGGGCTTTATCGTTACTGTGTGTACCCAGCTTTAGCTGGAAATAAAAACTGTACATGCTGTAGCTCCTCAACAAAAACACTATTGGGAGGTAGGAATAATCAATTCTAACTCCCTGCCCAAGTTACTTTACATTTTTAAAAAGTTCATTTTTTAAATATAGTTGTCCTTTAACACCAAGACAGCACCAGCAAGAAAATGCAGCCCCCTGACTAAACAGTACACCATAGTTGCCTACTGTCTGAATTTTATAAGAAGCATTCCAAATATGGAGTCCTACTCTCCTTATATCCTGTAAAATGTCCCGGTCTCCAAAATATAACTATTTAGGGGAATGTAGGCAATTATGGGTGATTGGGTTTATACATTCCTTATTATCCATTTTTTTGTTGTGAAAATAAAAGCTATTGCACAAGCAGGTTTCTGATACCACAGAGCTCCAGCTAGCATACATTGTACTTTGTTCAGACAAATCCTTCTTTTATTAAGAGAAATGACTGTGCATTTTCTTACTTGCCCTGCCCTTCCATTTCATCCAGCACACTATAAAGTGTTTCTTCTTCCCTTAAGGCACTTGCTTGCTAGACCCTAAAATCCTTTTTGGATTATACACATAGCATTGCAGGTGTATGTGCTGTAATTTTAGTGTTACACAATTTTAATTTATTTAAGGTCAATGGATGGCAAGATTTTTACTCTTATGAGTGTGTTTGGACAAAGTATTTAATGATCAGAGGCCAGCTTTTCATCCATTAGAAACCTGTTAAATAGTGTAACTCATCCAACCCTCAGCGTTCCTGAAAATCAACTAGCATTAAGGCAAAACAAAAGGATATAAACCCACACCCTCCCTTATGTACACAATGCCCTTACCCATGGGGTACAGCTGGTACTTTGAAAACTTACCTTACATATGCTATTCTGATCTGGTCCTGTCACTCCACAAGACAAAATTTTAAACAATGGGAGGACATGCTTTAGTGTGTCCTTCCATGGGAAATACTTCATAATATTAAAGTGGGACTGTGAAAACAATAACGTTTTTAAAGTAACAAGCAGTATTTTTATTATGGGTGATTATTTTGCAAGTATTTGCACAGAAATATAAACCGAAAAAGAAACACAGTAAATTCTAGCTGGCCAAAACAAAATATCACTAACCTTGTATAAAAAGTTGATTCTTTTAAAATGGGTGATATGCAAGGACTTATTAGGCTGAGGCCACACTGGGTGCATTGGCGTGCGTTTCACCCATGTTAACTTCCACTTGGGCTGTGATTTGCATAATTTTGCAGTAAAAATATTATATTTTTGATAAAACCCTAAATCCCAATACTTACACACTTCTCAAGATGTACCAGAAGGAATATCTTTAGCCCGATGCTCACTGACACCTCCAGTAATAGTGACTTAGAGAGCAGCAATCAGTCACTGGCCATTTTTATTTTAGTACAAACACATATAGAATGATTAGAATGTGTCAGTTGTGTTTATACTCCAATGTGACCATCATCCCCCTAAAGCTGGGTACACGCATAACTAAAAAGGGAAGATTCCAACTCATCCAATAGAATCGCACCTTTCTTGGTATGCTTGTGAAGGATCTCTTTCATCCAGGTCATGGTATATCTGTTGTATTGTAGACTTAAAAGTTTAGTTCTTGAAGATGTTTTGCTAGTCACTGACTGGCTTTCTCAATTCAAAATGACTTGTACAAGAATTGTTG
This sequence comes from Hymenochirus boettgeri, assembly GCA_019447015.1. NCBI lineage: Eukaryota > Metazoa > Chordata > Amphibia > Anura > Pipidae > Hymenochirus > Hymenochirus boettgeri. Next base: position 87,106,609 of record CM033472.1, on the reverse strand, counting down.
GCAATTATGTACCTGAAAAGTCTCTATTAGCATATCACAGCCAAATGTTTGGGACCTTCTCAATGCAAGGCAGATTGCATTGTGGCTAAGAGGTGTTATAGGAACTACCCAGAGTAAGGTATCAAAACAGCATTGTACATGAAAATACATGTAATGTCAACATATTGGCAAAGGAACATGACTGGTTCAAGAGAGGTGTCAAGGAGGCCACTTATGTGAAAATAAAGAAACCAAGCCTCATAGAGGTGGGGGGTTTGGACACCAACTCTCTGCCATGTCAAATGCTGTTTTGACACCTTAACCGGGCAGTTCTTATATTCCTCTTAGCCACAATGCAATCACACCTTGCATTCAGAGGGCCCTAACACTTGGCTGTGATATGTAAGTGGGACTATCAATAAGGTAGATTGATTTCTTTGTGTATATGTCTCTGATAAAGTGCCACTTGGCACGAAACGCGTCTGACATGTACTGTTGTGTTGGTGTTTATATGTATAATAAACTAAGAGTTTGTCCTGCTATTCATCTGGAGACCAGTGTTTGGTAGTGTGGAAGCCCTTCACTTACCTGTTATTGCCGTTCCTGGAGTTTGGACCTTGCGAGGGTTCAAGGCTGCACAGCACCTGACCACCCACCGGATTCGGTGAGATGTTATCCGATTGTTACATTTTGAAGTCTTTTATTTGTTACTGTTTGGGCTTGCTTTTATCTCTTTACATGCTGAGAGCGATTGGGCTCGGGGGCGTGTCCACCCGGCCCACCCCGACACAGTGTTTAGTATTACATTATCAATTTATGAAGCATTTACGTTTGACTATGTGGAGTTTTTGGATAAAACTGCCTCTTTTGAATTCACATGCCCATTGATTTTTAGTTACTACCGTATATACTCGAGTATAAACCGAGTTTTTCAGGCTGTAAAACCAGCCTGAAAACTTGGACTGGTTTATACTCGAGTCACTAAGTACCTGTAACATCCTTTGCATTCCGCAGCAGCGTCCTCTCCATTCCGGCAGCCGCACGATCCATGTACTGGCGCGCCGGCCGACGTCACTGCCCGGCGCCAATTAGTGACGTCAGCCGGCGCGCCAGTACAGGGATTGAGCACGCTGCTGCCGGAATGGAGAGGACACTGCTGCCGGAATGGGGAAGACACTTACCTCAATCCAGCAACAGGAAGCCCTTGGATGGAGGTACAAACTGAACGGGATGGAAGGGTGGCATTCAAGATGTTTGAAACTACAACTCCCAGCATGCTTATTAGCTGGAGTTGCAGTTTCCAAACATCTTGAATGCCAAGTGAGGGTGGCATTCAAGATGTTTGGAAACTACAACTCCCAGCTAATAAAGCATGCTGGGAGTTGTAGTTTCCAAACATCTTGAATGCCAAGTTACTACCCTCGGTTTATACTCGAGTCAACAACTTTTATTAGATTTTTTTTAGCTGAAATTGGGTACCTCGGTTTATACTCGGGTCGTTTATACTCGAGTATATACGGTAATATGTACCCTCCTTCATTCTCTGGGTGGCCCGTTGTACTTGGTTACATTTATGTCATGGACTGTCAAGTCATTCTGAACTGAGAAAGCCAGTCGGATGACTAGCGAAACATCTTCAATAACTTAATTTTAATCCAGTTGATCTAACTGATACAACAGATTACCTTTCTGGTAATATGTGTGTCCTGCAAACTTCATTCCCAACACCAACAAACGTTCCTGTCAGCGCCGAGACCGCTCGTTAAGTTTGAAAATTTTCCATCAGACACAGTCGCCCCCTGTACAGGGAGTCGGCCAAGGTTGTGGGAAATGTGTCAGTCCCAAAGGTTCTCCTTATACTGTATAAAGGGAGAATGCTCAGGACCGTGTGCAGCCTGATCTTATAGATTCGGTCTGTCATTTTTCAAAGATTCATACTATATTACTATACTATACTACTATATTTACTACACTATATTTATTTCTCTTCTTTTGGTTCACAATCCTTGCACACAAGTGGAAAGTATATACAGGTTATACATTCTGGTAGTGATTAGTTTTGCTTAATGTAAATACGTCATATGTTGGATGACTATAATCAACTGGTCCTGGGTATTCTTACATAACCATCCTAAATTTCTGTGAGCTATTCGTTTGTGCACTTATCTTACGTCAAGTCTCCTTCCCATTCTACAATTGTATCAGGCTTACAACATTCCCAGGACAAATTGCAATGTTTAAAATGCAGACACACCCTGTTGGCAGTCTTGTTAAAGCACAGGGACGCTTAATATGCAGAACTGCTTGGTATATAAAGATTTGTTTGAACTTTTGTTAAACTGCTTACATAGCCAGCTTTCCCCCACAAACCAGAAAGGCCACTCATACTTTTTAAAAAAAACTAAACCCAATTAAATGCATAGGATTATAAAAAGGCTGGATAATTACCAGAAGATAAATAGCTAATGCACCTACAAATCTACTCCTACTGCAACTAGAACCTAGGTCTATAACCAGCTATACAACTAGATTGGTCTATAATGCCAAAAAAACAAAACTCCACTGCTTATAAACAAACAAGAAAGATTAATCTCAATTATGAGTGTGGATTTGAGTGGAGGCCTATAAAAAGCCACCAAACAAAAAACAAAAAAAAAAAAAAACAAAATTTTTTTCTTTACCCCATTATTTTTTAAAGGGCATCTATAGTGGGAAATTGAAATTTTTTCTTTCCCTCCTCTGTTCGATAATTACCCCCAACTTTCTCAGTTTCCCTCTGTGTCCTAAGATACACAAATTAGAAGAAGACGTGATTGCCTTCCTCTCCTACTTGTACTGTCCATCAAATCCTTGTGACATCACACTCTTCCCTGCTCAAGTCCCTCCCTCCTCTGTTAAAAACAAAACATTACAGGGGGAAGAGAGGTAGCTTTACTGCGATAAGTCTGCACTTGACCCCCCTTCTTGATAGCTTTAACTGATTGATGATGGGTTACAAAGAGAAATAGAACTTTTAACTCCTGCTGCTCATGATAAGCTTGTCGCAGCCGGAGTTAAGACATGGAGGAGGTAACAGAGGTGAGGGGGAAGGGAGGAGTGCTGCAGAGAAATCTGACACCATGGAAAAACACTGACAGAGGTAGGAGAAAGGCAGCACAGAGTTACATGAATTTAACTTTGCAATGGGGCAATTTGTGTTTTTCACTATGAATGCCCTTTAAATAAACTGTCCAGCAGCATGAGAGTTGTAGGGACAAGCTCACCAGCAACACAAGCTCCCTTGGGTTAGATCAATATAGTGTGTTACAGTAGTGTTAACCAGCAGCAACACACTACTTGTTGCAGCCTTTCAACCAGGCTCAGGCAGCTTCAAAAAACAGATATAACTAGGGAATTTCACAATAGAAACAGAAACAAATGTAAAGAGGTTAAAGGATGTTTACCCCGAAAAGTGAACTATACCCTTAGGGTATTGATTGAAGAGAGGGAGATTAAGGAGCTATGCCTTACCTCCTGTTCTTCATCAATTGAGCATGAGCGACGAATGAAGAAACTCGATCCTCCGCTGCAGCAGTGACAGGTCCCAACCCCATTCTGGTTCAGAGTAACTATAGAACGCATGCACATAATGTTCAGTTACTCTGAAAAGAGCGGTCAGAATTGTCACTGCTGCAGCGGAGATCATGTATATAAGGTAAATGTCTTCTTTCTTGCCTGTCGCTCCAGCTCAATTGATTGAAGAATGGGAGGTAAGGCATAGCTCCATAACCTCCTAGTCATCAACAATCATATATTTCTTTAAATACCTCAAAAATTATTAATCTCAAATAAAACTATCCTTTAAATTGAGATATGATGTAACTATATTGACTTAAAGGCTTTTCGCCCTTAAAACAACAAACTAATGACATCTGCCCCCAACTGTAGTTTTTACCATTTATTACATGCATTTGTAACTAGATATTAATGATATTTCATTCCTTTCTGGCAAAGGTATCTGCCCCCTCTCTCTGCTCAAGAGCTATTTAAAAACATCAGCATGTGCAAAGGAGGCACAGTGACATGGGCGGTCAGTTGTCACAGCCTTGATTGACTTGAGGGGCCAACTTACTCTCCACCTTCACAATGAGAATCTTCACAAGCATACTCCACCCCAAAAATTTACATTTCTGTAGTGTAGGGGACCGCCCTCCAACCCTAAACCTAATGTTTTAAACTTTAAAATGCACAGAAACAAACTTATGGGAATGGAGCAGCAGGAGGGCAAGACGGGCTATTAAGAGTGCCATTGGAGAAGGCGAGTAAGTCTGTTACTGTCACTTTTTAAAATTTAAACCATAGTGTTTAGGTTTGGGCTTCCTACATTACGATTTTTTTTTTAATTTACTGCACAGCCAAGGAGCCGATGGGGGGAGGGCTCCCCTGCATATTCCAGAGTCCTCCAGGAGGACAGAAATATTGGATGACACACCAGAAGGCTCCTACTCTTCATGTTCCTGGACTTTTAGCAAGCACTGCAGGAGAATCAGAGGAGAAGGTAAGGATTTTGTTACACAACACAGTGGGGCAAATTTTAGTTTTGGGGGTAGACATACCCTTTACGTGCAGTAAAAATGAGTTGGGGTTAGGGGCAGCTAAATCAATTGACAGTTTTTTTGTTTTTAAGGGTGGACATGCCCTTTAAGGTAGAGCTACATGGTTTATACCATTTAAAAAAAAAAAAGCAAAAATAAAGCACCTTTGGTGGGCAGGAAGATTAATTATCCTACCTCCCAAGTTGCATTCCACGGGAGTGCCAGCACATGAACAGAAAAGTTCAAGCCACAAACATACCCAAGTATTTTTTTATTTAACACAGAAATATCATCACATTGTTGCCCTTAAAGGAACAAAACCTGTGGACTATGTTTTTACTTTAAAATAGAACAACAACAATAGAACATATATGGTATCCAATAGACAGTTATGTCAGACTGACATTATTAGATTTATGGAATGTATATACATATGCAAGGCGATCTATAGAATATTGTAATATTAAAAGGTCAGATCTGGTAAATATAGTAAATTTATTGACTAATAAAACAGTATTTACTTGACCGTAATGAAGCCAACAGGCTAATATAAGGTGTAAGTGGAATGTGTAGCACGTGGAATCTTCAGACTTTTACATCAATGTCTAAAAGAATGTAGCATGCCCTGACAGTCAAGAAATGTTTGGAGCTGCTCTTATTTAACACCTGGGGGGAGGGAATGTTAGCACAGCTAAAACAAAGGGGAATAATTGCTGTGGGTATATGATTTCTACCTCCTTACTTTAAATGTATCTCCAGAAGTTAAAACCACTTTTTCCTATTTAGTTTTATTGAAGAACAGGAGTAAAGAAGCGTGTTTTTACCTCCCATTCTTCAATAAAACGCTCAAGAGCTGGGAATGAAGGTAAGGACCTCTCGCTCCTCCGCCACGTCCTCTGACAGGTCCAGACGCACTTAGTAGTCTATGCGCATGCAATACAGAATCCATCGGGAAGACCACATTTTATGGAAGAACTGCCGGTAAAGACACAACTACTTTACCTCCCTTTTTTCAATAAAACTGAATAGCAAAATGTGGTTTTTAACCACTGGACATACCCTTATGGGAATTTACCCCCAAATTACCCTTCTCCAAAAAATTACCCAGGATGAGGACCTAAACTGCTAGGTCCTTATCCCTGGGTTTATCCTAGGTTAGGTAAATACCCATATCTGTGTAGCTCATCCTCCTTCATCAGTCCAGGACTTGGCAAATGGCAAGAAGCGTTTGTCAGAGCTATTTAGGTCCTCATCCTGTGTATGAATACTAAACCAATGCTGCCTGTGTGATGGTTAAGTTAACACATGACATTATATATGTATAAAGTTCTATATTAGTTGGGTTACTGTATATTCAACCTATGCCCCCACTGCGTACACATAACCTCCCAGTTTCTCTCCCACAATCCTGTCTCTCACCTTATGTACGGACTGGCTGCTGCCAATATATTCCCTGTACCGGGATCTCTTCACCCTCCAGAACCAACATGGCATCACAGAACCCAGACTCCCCACGGAACGAACCAAGAGCCCTAAGTAACTTGGCTGCATGTTGGGGGTCAGATACCACTATGATTCGTGCTGGGGGTCGGACATCTCTTCCTAAATCCTGTGATTTAAATGGAAGGTACAGAATCCATAGCTGGTGTGGTACAGCCACTGGTGTTATTATCCTTTTTTAAGGCGCCTTTAGAAAAGTCCGGGTCCGCGATTTGCCAAGTCAGATTTTTTCTCTAGGGAAAGCAAATCACACCCGGCAAGTCCCACAACTCTACTTCCTGAATCTCAGTCTAACATCATCACAATGCGTCGCCACGTTCCAAAACAGTTTTCCTCCAGTTCCCACGTGTGGTAGGAGGAACGTGATGCTAGATCATAGGTAGCAACCAATAGGGTGAAAGCTAGCTAAAGGAGGGGCGGAGCTCCCCAGGCAAGTGATCATCACGTGAAGGGTCTGGGAATCAGCAGTTTCTCCATTTTACAGCAGCAGAAGTAGTTTCAGGGAGTAATATTGTGGTTGTTTTTAAGTGTAAACAGCAGGTATGTCTTCATATATTGAGCAGGGGTGTGTAGTTCACAAGGAAACTTACAAAGTGTGTTACGGGGATTCGAACTGGCTGTGTTATGTAAACTTTGCCGGAAAGCACATGGTGTTGGTTTGGGGGTTAGTGTTGGGGGCACAGGGAAGCACACTTTGTTGTTTATGGGGGTTGTGTGTGAGGCGCAGGAAAATACATGGTGTTGGTTATGGAGGTTTGTGTGTGAGGCACAGGAAAACACATGGTGTTGGTTATGGAGGTTTGTGTGTGGGGCACAGGGAAGCACATGCTGTTGGTTATGGGGGTTCACGTGTATGGGGCTCAGGAAACACATGGTATTTGTTGTGCAGGTTCATGTGTATGGGGCGTAGGGAAGCACATGGTGTTAGTTATGGAGGTTCATGTGTTGTGTGGCACAGGGAAGCACATGTGATTGTTATTGAGGTTCATGTGTGGGGGCTCAGGGTAGCACATGGTGTTGCTATGGAGGTTCATGTGTGTGGGGCTCAGAGAAGCACATGGTGTTGGCTATGGAGGTTTATGTGTGTGGGGCTCAGGGAAGCACATGGTGTTGGCTATGGAGGTTTATGTGTGTGGGGGCTCAGGGAAGCACATGGTGTTGGCTATGTTGGTTCGTGTGTGTGGGGTCAGGGAGGCACATGGTGTTGGTTCGTGTGTGGGGGGCTCAGGGAGGCACATGGTGTTTGGTTCGTGTGTGGGGGGCTCAGGGAGGCACATGGTGTTGGTTGGTGTGTGGGGGCTCAGGGAGGCACATGGTGGTTGGTTCGTGTGTGGGGGCTCAGGGAGGCACATGGTGTTGGTTCGTGTGTGGGGGGCTCAGGGAGGCACATGGTGTTGGTTCTGTGTGGGGGGCTCAGGGAGGCACATGGTGTTGGCTAGGTTGGTTCGTGTGTGGGGGCTCAGAGAGCACCATGGTGTTGGCTATGTTCGGTGTGTGTGGGGCTCAGGGAGGCACATGGGTTGGCTATGTTGGATTGTGTGTGTGGGGCTCAGGGAGGCACATGGTGTTGGCTATGTTGGTTTGTGTGTGTGGGGCTCAGGGAGGCACATGGTATGGGGATGTAGGAGTGCAATCTTGATCCTCACTCACTTGAAACCCCATACCCAACCCTGTGTTTTGCCCTGTGCCCACCACGTAAATCCCTGAGCTCTACACACATGAACCCCTATAGCCAGAACCATGTGCTTTCCCACGCGCCACATACCTGAAACCCCATTACGAACACCCTGCGCTTACCTGTGCCCCACACTAGTAAACCCTATAGCCAATACCATGTGCTTCCCTGTGCGCCACACACCTGAGCCTACATAGCAAACACCATGTGCTTTCCTGTGCCCCACATCTACACCAACTGTCCCTCTAACACATTTTACATCAACTACCCCATAACAAGTATCACACCAACTTTCCCTTTAAACATATCGCACCAACTTCCTCTTTTGCGCGTACTGCATTAACTCCCCTTTAGGTGCATCGAATCATTTCCCCACATAGGAAAGAAAGGAGTGAAAAGTGTGTACGTGGTTTTATACTGGGGGTTTCAGGAGTTTGTTGGAAAAGAGACACAGTGCAGTTGTAGTGCAGTGTGGGCAGTGTCATCCCATTCACAGCTCTTATTGTCTCCTAAGTAAAACTACACATTTCTTAGCTGCCTTCTCTGAACTCTGCACCAGACTGCTGAAAACAGTGATCTCAATTGGTAACTGCCTGCCCAACCAGTACAAAAGACTTTTCTTGGATTGGTCAGTTTACCTTAATCTTGACTCTGGGCAAACCACAAGTGAGAGGAGGTGACCAAGTGTGTGGTCACATGACATTGCTACTCACATGGTTGCTGCTCCTCATAATTGACAGCTCTATTCTCCTATCACAGCAACAAAATGAAGTAAAGCATTGCACTGCCCTGAACAATCTGATATGAAAGGTGTGCAATTAACTTAATTCACCACCAGATGGCAGCACAAAGGTTAATTAACTTTAAAAATGTCGAAAAAAGGGGGTACAGAGGCATTGCAGCCTATTCTTTTCCCCGGGTTCTATAATAGAGAGAGAGATAGATAAAGTGGAGTTGAATCCAGTGGCAAAGTTGGTCCAACACACAAGCCTTGAGATCTTTGGCACTGAAAGTGTTAAAGGAAATACTATGGGGAAGTCTGCTGGCACTTAAGGGTTAATAGCAATTCTCTGGAAAGGTGCTGGCACTGAAAGTATTAATAGTAAAGTCTACTGGCCCTAAAGGGTTAATGGTAATGTTCTGCTGGCACTTGAATTATTAATGCCAATATTCTTGGAAAAGCACAGAAAGAGTACAACATCTCAGTCTCACCAAATTCCCTGTTCTGTCCAACCCGGCTGTAAAAATTCTGGGGAGAACACTGGTGCCACATACCGCACATCCACTGAAACCTATCCTGTCCTAATCATCCTAATCAGTATTTCATTTGTGGCCAGTGTAGCGCATTCATACAAATAAATGTATACACGGCCGCCTCACCTGGTACTGTGTGTCTCTTACCAACTAGTAAAGCAGTTTCACACTATAAAGCAGTTGCAGTAGACCGTGTCAGAAGCAGAACGAGGAAATCCAGCTGAAGTTTGACAGGCCAAGGTTTTTTGGGAGGGGGGCACGCACGTAGGTGGGAGGGTGCCCTAAAATGGCTAGAAACGGCCCTGAAAGAAGGGATCCTGGGGGCTGGGGCACAGGGGAGTTTATTATACTGAAGTTTGTAAAATGCATTTTGAGAGAACACTTCCTTTAAAGCTCTATGCTCCTTTACATGGCAAACAGAGGACCCAATGTATGGGTTCCATGGACAGATCAAAGAGCAGTGATTTAAGTAGGTTATGGCTCGAGTCCATAATTGTTTAATTTAGTGGCGCTGGCTCAGGAAAGCATACGGTCTCGGCTAAGGGGTTCAGGGGCGGAGGCTCAGGAAAGCATAGGTCCTCTGTATGGGGGTTCAGGGGCGTGGGGGACAGGAAAGCACACTGTCAGCTACGGGACATAGGGGGCAAGAGTGAATGTCTCTGATATGGGGCGTAGAGGGCAGGAAAGCGCATGTCTCTGCTAGGGGGGATAAGGGGCATAGGGAGCAGGAAAGCACATCACGGCCACGGACAGAAAAATGCACGCCTCAGCTAGGACGGCAGACAAGTGCACGATCTCGGCTGCAGGGTTTGGGGGAAGTGAAACAAAGTCTTGGCTACGGGGGTTCAGGTGCATGGGGCGCAGGGAATGAGCACGGTCTTGGCTACAAGAGTTTAGAGTGTTGGGCACAGGTGAGCCATGGTGTTTGTAATGGATTTTCTGGTATGTGGGCACGGGAATGCACAATTTGTTGGCTAAGAGTTCAGGTGTGTGGGGCACAGGGAGCACACTGGTGGTATGGGGGTTAAGGTATGTAGGGATCAGGGAAGCACAAGGTTGTTTATGGGGGTCATGTGCGTGGGGATCAGGAAAGCACATATTTGCAAAGGGGTTCAGGGCATGGGGGCAGGGAAGCTCACAGTCTTGGCTACAGGGGTTTCAGGGGCATAGGAAAGTGGCACGGCTTGGCTACAGGGGATCAGGTGTGTGGTGCACAGGAAAGGACATGGTATTGGCTATGGGGGTTTAGTAGTGGGGCACAGGTTAGCGCAAGGTGTTTGTATGGGGTATGTGGGGCACAGGAAAGCGCATTGTGGTTGGCTTTGGGGGGACAGGTGTGTGGGCACAAGGAAGCACATGGTTCTGGCTATGGGGATTAAGTTATGTGGGGCACAGGAAAGCACATGGTGTTTGCTATGTAGGCTCAGGTGGTGGCGCACAGGGAAGCACATGGTATTGGCTATAGGGTTACTAGTGTGGGGCACAGGTAAGCGCAGGGTGTTCGTAATGGGGTTTCAGGTATGTGGCGCATGGGAAAGCACATGGTTCTGGCTTAGGGGTTCATGTGTGTAGAGCTCAGGGCAAAACACAGGGGGGTATGGGTTTCAAGTGAGTGAGGCTCAAGATTGCACTCCTAAATCCCCATACCATACCCATACCTGAGCCCCACACACAAACCAACATAGCCAACCCATGTGCCTCCCTGAGCCCCACACACAATCCAACACCATGTGCCTCCCTGAGCCCCACACCACGAACCAACATAGCCAACACCATGTTCCTCCCTGAGCCCCACACACACGAACCTCCATAGCCAACACCATGTGCTACCTTGAGCCCCACACACATGAACCTCCATAGCCAACACCATGTTCCCTGAGCCCCACACACATGAACCTCAATAACAATACCATGTGCTTCCCTGTGCCACACACACGTGAACCTCCATAGCTAACACCATGTGCTTCCCTACGCCCCATCACATGAACCTGCACAACAAATACCATGTGTTTCCCTGTGCCCCACACAAAACCTCCATAACCAACACCATGTGTTTTCCTGCGCTCACACACCCCCAAACCTACACCCTGTATTTTCCTGCCCCTCACACAACCATAAACAACAAAGTGTGCTCCCTGTGCCCCAACACTAACCCCATAACCAACACCATGTGCTTTCCGCAAAGTTTACATAACACACCAGTTGAAGCCCCGTAACACACTTTGTAAGTTTCCTTGTGAACTACACACCCTGCATTCAATATATGAAGACATACCTGCTGTTTACACTTAAAAACAACCCACATATTACTCCCTGAAATACTTCTGCTGCTGTAAAATGGAGAAACTGCTGATTCCCAGACCCTTCACGTGACTGACACTGCCTGGGGAAGCTCCGCCTCCTTTTAGCTAGCTTTCACCCTATTGGTTGCCTACCTATGATCTAGCATCTACCCTCCTCCTACCACACGTGGGAACTGGGAGGAAAACTGTTTTGACAAGTGGCGACGCATTGTGATGATGTTAGACTGAGATTCAGGAAGTAGAGTTGTGGGACTTGCCGGGTGTGATTGTGCTTTTCCTCAGAGAAAACATCTGACTTGGCAAATCGCGGACCCGGACTTTTCTAAAGGCGCCTTAAAAAGGATATAACACCAGTGGCTGTACCACACCAGCTATGGATTCTGTACCTTCCATTTAAATCACAGGATTTAGGAAGAGATGTCCGACCCCCAGCACGCAATCATAGTGTATCTGACCCCCAACATGCAGCCAAGTTACTTAGGGCTCTTGGTCGTTCGTGGGAGTCTGGGTTCTGTGATGCATGTTGGTTCTGGAGGGTGAAGAGATCCCGGTACAGAGGAATATATGGCAGCAGCCACCGTACATAAGGTGAGAGACAGGATTTGTGGGAGAGAACTGGAAGGTTATGTGTACGCAGTGGGGATAGGTTGAATATACAGTAACAACTAATATTGAACTTTATACATATATAATGTCATGTGTTAACTTTAACCATCAACAGGAGCATTGGTTTAGTGTTCAGTACCAGGATGAGGACCTAAATTGCTCTGACAAATGCTTCTTGCCATTTGCCAAGTCCTGGACTGATGAAGGAGGATGAGCTACACAGATATGGGTATTTACCTAAACTAGGATAAACCCAGGGATAAGGACCTAGCAGTTTAGGTCCTCATCCTGGGTAATTTTTTGGAGAAGGGTAATTTGGGGGTATAATTCTCCCTAAAAGGGTAATGGAGTTTCTAATATGTGGGGCACGCGAATGCTAATGTTGTTGGCTAGAGAGTTCAGGTGTGTGGGGCACAGGGAAGCACATGGTGTTATGGGGGTTAAGGTATGTAGGGATCAGGGAAGAAAATGGTTGTTTATCGGGGTTCATGTGCGTGGGGATCAGGAAAGCACATATTGGCAAAGGGGTTTAGGGGCATGGGGGCAGGGAAGCTCACAGTTTGGCTACAGGGGGTTCAGGGGCATAGAAAGTGCACGGTTTGGCTACAGGGGATCAGGTGTGTCGTGCACAGGAAAGCACATGGTATTGGCTATGGGGGTTTAGTAGTGTGGGGCGCAGGTTAGCGATGGTGTTTGTAAGGGGTATGTGGGGCACAGGAAAGCACATTGTGTGGCTTTGGGGGGGGCAGTTGTGTGGGCACAAGGAAGCACATGGTTCTGGCTATGGGATTAAGT